>CAWUFW010011340.1:0-622579 GCA_963921515.1 Calotriton arnoldi | reverse complement strand
TGATATGGTTCAATCAATCAATCAATCACGGCATTTATAGAGCGCGCTACTCACCCGGGAGGGTCTCAAGGCGCTGGGGGAGGGGGTAAGTTACTGCTCGAACAGCCAGGTCTTGAGCTGCTTCCTGAAGGCGAGATGGTCCTGGGTTCGCCGAAGGTGAGTGGGGAGGGAGTTCCAGGTCTTGGCCGCCAGGTAGGAGAAGGATCTTCCTCCGGCGGTGGTTCTGCGGATGCGTGGTACGGTGGCGAGGGCGTGGCTGGTTGATCGTAGCTGGCGTGTGGGCGTGTAGAAGGACATGCGGTCGTTGAGGTACTTTGGGCCCAGGTCGTGGAGGGCCTTGTGTGCGTGGGTGAGGAGTCTGAACGTGATTCTCTTGCTGACGGGGAGCCAGTGCAGGTCTTTCAGGTGTACGGTGATGTGGCTGTGTCGGGGGATGTCCAGGATGAGTCGTGCGGAGGCGTTCTGGATGCGCTGGAGTCTCTTTTGAAGTTTGGCTGTGGTTCCGGCGTAGAGGGTGTTCCCATAGTCCAGTCGGCTGGTGACGAGTGCCTGGGTGACGGTCTTCCTGGTTTCAGTGGGGATCCATCTGAAGATCTTGCGGAGCATGCGCAGGGTGTTGAAGCATGAAGATGAGACGGCGTTGACTTGTTTGGTCATTGATAGGGAGGAGTCCAGGATGAAGCCCAGGTTGCGTGCGTGGTCCGTTGGCTTGGGTGCGGTGCCCAGGGCCGGGGGCCACCAGGAGTCGTCCCAGGCGGAGGGTGATGAGCCCAGGATGAGGACTTCCGTCTTGTCTGAGTTCAGTTTAAGGCGGCTGTTCCTCATCCAGTCGGCGACGTCTCTCATCCCGTCGTGCAGGTTGGCTCTGGCGGTAGTGGGGTCGTTGGTGAGGGAGAGGATCAGCTGGGTGTCGTCGGCGTAGGAGATGATGTTGAGGTTGTGTCGGCGTGCGATGGCTGCGAGGGGGCTCATGTAGACGTTGAAGAGGGTCGGGCTGAGTGAGGATCCTTGTGGAACGCCGCAGATGACTTTGGTGGCTTCGGATCTGAACGGGGAGAGGCGGACTCTCTGGGTTCTTCCGGCGAGGAACGAGATGATCCATTCCAGTGCTTTCTCTCGGATTCCGATGTTGCTGAGGCGCTTCACTAGGGTGCGGTGGCAGACGGTGTCGAACGCCGCGGGAGAGGTCCAGGAGGATGAGGGCAGCTGTTTCCCCGTTGTCGGTTAGGGTTCTGATGTCGTCGGTGGCTGCGATAAGGGCGGTCTCGGTGCTGTGGTTGGCCCGAAACCCGGACTGCGAGGGGTCGAGGGATCCATTCGTCTCGAGGAAGGCGGCAAGCTGTCTGTTGACGGTCTTCTCGATGACTTTGGCCGGAAACGGAAGGAGCGAGATGGGGCGGTAGTTCTTGAGGTCGGTGGGGTCCGCCGTTGGTTTCTTCAGGAGGGCGGTAAGCTCGGCGTGCTTCCAGCTCTCCGGGAAGGTGGCGGTGCGGAAGGAGGAGTTGATGATGTCCCGGAGATGGGGTGCGATGGTGGCGTCGGCTTTGTTGAAGACGTGGTGTGGGCAGGGGTCGGTTGGTGATCCGGAGTGGATGGAGTTCATCGTGCGGGTGGTGTCTTCGGTGTTGATCGGGGTCCAGTTGCAGAGGGTGGTGGTGGCGGGCATTGGTTCGGCGGTAGGGTGCGTTGTTTGTGCGTTGAAGCTGTTGTGTATGTCGGTGATCTTGCGGTGGAAGAACGCGGAGAGTGAGTTGCAGAGGTCTTGCGAGGGGGTGATGTCGTTGTTTCCGGCGCTGGGGTTGGAGAACTCTTTGACGATGCTGAAAAGTTCCTTGCTGTCATGGGCGTTGTTGTCCAGTCGTTCTTTGAGTGCCGACTTCTTGGTGGCACGGATCAGCTGGTGGTGTTTGCGGGTGGCGTGCTTGAGGGCGGTCCTGTTGTCTGTGGTCTGGTCGAGTCGCCAGGTTTTCTCGAGAGTGCGGCAGTTCTTCTTGGATTCCTTGAGTTCGTTGGTGAACCAAGGGGTTTTCTTGCTTCCGGGTCTGCTGGGAGGGTTTTTAGTGGTGCGAGGTCGTCGGGCGCAGGCGGTCAGCCACTTGGCGAGGTTGCTGGCTGCTTCGTTTGGGTCCGTTGTGTCGGTGGGTGTGTTCTGGCTGAGGGAGGCGGTGAGCTGCTCGGCGGTGATCTTGCTCCAGCTCCGGCGGGGAGCCTGTTGCGGGTGGTGGTGGGTCGCAGTCTTTCTGAAGCTGAAGTGGACGCAGCTGTGGTCGGTCCAGTGGAGTCCGGTGGCGTGGCTGAAGGAGATGTGCTTGCTGGACGAGAAGACGGGGTCAAGCGTGTGGCCGGCGTAGTGGGTGGGCGTGTTCACCAGTTGCTTGAGTCCGAGGTTGGCGAGGTTGTCCAGCAGGGCGGTGGTGTTTCTGTCGTTGTTGTTCTCCAGGTGGAAGTTGAGGTCCCCTAGGAGGATGTAGTCGGCGGAGGGCATGGCGTGCGGGCTGATGAAGTCTGCGATGTCTTCGCTGAATAGTGTGCGTGGTCCCGGGGTCTGTAGATGAGGGTGCCTCGGAGGGTGGTCTTGGGGTCCGTGTGTATCTGGAAGTGTAGGTGTTCGGCGGCGGTGAAGGTCTCGTCGGAGTTAGTCGAGATGCGGATGGTGTTCTTGTGTACGATGGCGATGCCTCCTCCCGTCTGGTTGACGCGGTCCTTCCGGGTGATCTTGTATCCATCCGGGATGGCTATGGCGATGTCAGGCGCTGAGGAGGCGTTCATCCAGGTTTCGGTGAGGAAGGCGATGTCCGGTGCTGTTGCGTCGAGCAGGTCCCAGAGTTCCACGGCGTGCCTGTGGACGGAGCGGGTGTTCAGCAGGATGCATTTCAGGTGGTTGCTGCTGTTGCTCGACTTGGCGGAGGTGGTGCACGTCAGGGGGCAGGTGAATCGGCAGGTTTGGCAGGTGAAGGGTCCGTGGGTGCGTCTCGGTGAGGCTCGGTAGCAGGCAGGGTTCCGGCCGGCATTGAGTGCGGTGAGTGTGGCGGCGTCGTAGGTCCGTCGAGTGGTGTTGCATCGGTGGGATCCAGGGGTTCTGGCGCTGGGCGCGGTCCAGTCGCGGACGGGCGCAGACGGGCTTGCCTTAGGCGCGCCTTCGGCGCGCCAGCGGCGCGCCCGCTGCGCACGCCCGCTGCGCGGCGCGTGCAGCGGCCGCCATTTATGGGGAGGTGGGAGGGAGGAGCAGCTGGGAGGCGGGAGGCAGGGGCAGCGAATGGGCAGTCAGGGGGGCGGGGCCGCAGGGACGCAGCGGCGGGAATGGCGATAGGCAGCGAGGGGCACAGAAGGAAAACGGGGGGAGAGCAGGTAAATCACGGGCACAACAACAGTGGGGCAGCGAGGGGCACAGAAGGAAAAACGGGGGGAGAGCAGGTAAATCACGGGCACAACAACAGTGGGGCAGCGAGGGGCACAGAAGGAAAACGGGGGGAGAGCAGGTAAATCACGGGCACAACAACAGTGGGGCAGCGAGGGGCACAGAAGGAAAACGGGGGGAGAGCAGGTAAATCACGGGCACAACAACAGTGGGGCAGCGAGGGGCACAGAAGGAAAAACGGGGGGAGAGCAGGTAAATCACGGGCACAACAACAGTGGGGCAGCGAGGGGCACAGAAGGAAAAACGGGGGGAGAGCAGGTAAATCACGGGCACAACAACAGTGGGGCAGCGAGGGGCACAGAAGGAAAAACGGGGGGAGAGCAGGTAAATCACGGGCACAACAACAGTGGGGCAGCGAGGGGCACAGAAGGAAAAACGGGGGAGAGCAGGTAAATCACGGGCACAACAACAGTGGGGCAGCGAGGGGCACAGAAGGAAAACGGGGGGAGAGCAGGTAAATCACGGGCACAACAACAGTGGGGCAGCGAGGGGCACAGAAGGAAAACGGGGGGAGAGCAGGTAAATCACGGGCACAACAACAGTGGGGCAGCGAGGGGCACAGAAGGAAAAACGGGGGGAGAGCAGGTAAATCACGGGCACAACAACAGTGGGGCAGCGAGGGGCACAGAAGGAAAAACGGGGGGAGAGCAGGTAAATCACGGGCACAACAACAGTGGGGCAGCGAGGGGCACAGAAGGAAAAACGGGGGGAGAGCAGGTAAATCACGGGCACAACAACAGTGGGGCAGCGAGGGGCACAGAAGGAAAAACGGGGGGAGAGCAGGTAAATCACGGGCACAACAACAGTGGGGCAGCGAGGGGCACAGAAGGAAAACGGGGGGAGAGCAGGTAAATCACGGGCACAACAACAGTGGGGCAGCGAGGGGCACAGAAGGAAAAACGGGGGGAGAGCAGGTAAATCACGGGCACAACAACAGTGGGGCAGCGAGGGGCACAGAAGGAAAAACGGGGGGAGAGCAGGTAAATCACGGGCACAACAACAGTGGGGCAGCGAGGGGCACAGAAGGAAAAACGGGGGGAGAGCAGGTAAATCACGGGCACAACAACAGTGGGGCAGCGAGGGGCACAGAAGGAAAAACGGGGGGAGAGCAGGTAAATCACGGGCACAACAACAGTGGGGCAGCGAGGGGCACAGAAGGAAAAACGGGGGGAAAGCAGGCAAATCACGGGCACAACAACAGTGGGGCAGCGGGGGCACAGAAGGAAAAACGGGGGGAAAGCAGGCAAATCACGGGCACAACAACAGTGGGGCAGCGAGGGGCACAGAAGGAAAAACGGGGGGAAAGCAGGCAAATCACGGGCACAACAACAGTGGGGCAGCGAGGGGCACAGAAGGAAAAACGGGGGGAAAGCAGGCAAATCACGGGCACAACAACAGTGGGGCAGCGAGGGGCACAGAAGGAAAAACGGGGGGAAAGCAGGCAAATCACGGGCACAACAACAGTGGGGCAGCGAGGGGCACAGAAGGAAAAACGGGGGGAAAGCAGGCAAATCACGGGCACAACAACAGTGGGGCAGCGGGGGCACAGAAGGAAAAACGGGGGGAAAGCAGGCAAATCACGGGCACAACAACAGTGGGGCAGCGAGGGGCACAGAAGGAAAAACGGGGGGAAAGCAGGCAAATCACGGGCACAACAACAGTGGGGCAGCGAGGGGCACAGAAGGAAAACGGGGGAAAGCAGGCAAATCACGGGCACAACAACAGTGGGGCAGCGAGGGGCACAGAAGGAAAACGGGGGGAAAGCAGGCAAATCACGGGCACAACAACAGTGGGGCAGCGAGGGGCACAGAAAGGAAAGGGGAGACAAGCAGACAAAACTGGCACCGGGGCCACAAGCGGAGGGCGATCTTACCTACAGGAGCAGCGGGCAGACAGCACAGGCGGAGCTGTGTGGTGGGGGAGCGACCTACCTGGCAAGGTCAAGGGTCGCTCTCCTCACGCGTGCAGCGGCCGCCATTTATGGGGAGGTGGGAGGGAGGAGCAGCTGGGAGGCGGGAGGCAGGGGCAGCGAATGGGCAGTCAGGGGGCGGGGCCGCAGGGACGCAGCGGCGGGAATGGCGATAGGCAGCGAGGGGCACAGAAGGAAAAACGGGGGGAAAGCAGGCAAATCACGGGCACAACAACAGTGGGGCAGCGAGGGGCACAGAAGGAAAAACGGGGGGAAAGCAGGCAAATCACGGGCACAACAACAGTGGGGCAGCGAGGGGCACAGAAGGAAAACGGGGGGAAAGCAGGCAAATCACGGGCACAACAACAGTGGGGCAGCGAGGGGCACAGAAGGAAAACGGGGGGAAAGCAGGCAAATCACGGGCACAACAACAGTGGGGCAGCGGGGGCACAGAAGGAAAACGGGGGGAAAGCAGGCAAATCACGGGCACAACAACAGTGGGGCAGCGAGGGGCACAGAAGGAAAACGGGGGGAAAGCAGGCAAATCACGGGCACAACAACAGTGGGGCAGCGAGGGGCACAGAAGGAAAACGGGGGGAAAGCAGGCAAATCACGGGCACAACAACAGTGGGGCAGCGAGGGGCACAGAAGGAAAAACGGGGGGAAAGCAGGCAAATCACGGGCACAACAACAGTGGGGCAGCGGGGGCACAGAAGGAAAAACGGGGGAAAGCAGGCAAATCACGGGCACAACAACAGTGGGGCAGCGAGGGGCACAGAAGGAAAAACGGGGGGAAAGCAGGCAAATCACGGGCACAACAACAGTGGGGCAGCGAGGGGCACAGAAGGAAAAACGGGGGGAAAGCAGGCAAATCACGGGCACAACAGTGGGGCAGCGAGGGGCACAGAAGGAAAAACGGGGGGAAAGCAGGCAAATCACGGGCACAACAACAGTGGGGCAGCGAGGGGCACAGAAAGGAAAGGGGAGACAAGCAGACAAAACTGGCACCGGGGCCACAAGCGGAGGGCGATCTTACCTACAGGAGCAGCGGGCAGACAGCACAGGCGGAGCTGTGTGGTGGGGGAGCGACCTACCTGGCAAGGTCAAGGGTCGCTCCCCCATGTTGAGACATGCGCAGAAGAGTTTCCCGCGTTTTAGCGGCCATTTTAGAACAAACAAGCGTTATTTGTTAGTTAGAACACATAGGCAAGCTTCATAACTATTTATGTTGTGTATGTAAAGTTAGTATAACAATACAAGTTTAATACATTAATACTATGATGAGATTGCCTCTGAGCAAGTCTCTTTTGTGAGTCCTTGCTCCATCATGGATAAATGTGTTAGTGAGGCGAACAACAAATTTGAAAATGGAAATTCATCCTAAAGGTAATAATGGTAAGCAGATTGATATGCTTGATTTTAGATGATTGAAGTTCAAAATTAATTCCAAGCAAAAATATTGGAATTTTGTATGTAGGAAGAAAGACCCTTCAGTCTTTGGATGGTATGACCAAAAATATTTACACCTGTAGGGTCTGATTCCCAAAGGTATCTTCCACGTTTGAGTAATTTACATTTTTGAGTAAGTTTATTTTTTGGCTATTCACAAAATCAGAGTGTAAATTTACTCCAAAGGTGTAACTTAATGTCTCCACCCAATTAAAGGGCATTTGGGCTATACACTTTTGAGTAATTTACACCTCGGAGTAAGTTTTCTTCTTTTTGGCTATTCACAAAATCACACTTTTGGAGTAAATTTGCACACATATTTTGGTAATAGACAAAAAGTAGTCTTCTTACTCAAATAAGTGCAACACTGTAAAGTGTAAGTAGCATTTGCAAATTAAGTCCAAAGTTAGATTCTAATAGTAAGGAACACATTATGATGGTTGACAATGCTGTTACTGAAAGTAATCAACGCTACAAAACATTCTCAAAATGTTTAGAAAGATGATAGGGAAATTGTGTGGGTTTGAGCACAGAATTGTTTTGAAGGAAGATATGTGTCCAAAGTTTAAAAAAATCAGGAATATTTCAATATTGCTAAAGAATGAAATGTCAAAGGAATTGGAAAATGTTAGAATCTTTAGATGTAATTGAGCCTATTGAAGCATCTGAAGGATTTCCCCCTTTTTACTGGCACAACACCATCTTAGCAATAATATTAGTTTCCCTGGGGAGGGATGGCCGTGTTGAGAGCTCCCACCATGCGCCATGGCTAACACGACTGGCGGCACTCAACGGCATCCAAGTGGAAAGTGCTGCAGTTTCTCGGCATCTGATCTACGCCTGGGAGACCAGGAGACTGGCAATGAGCAAGCCTGCACAGTAATCAGATTGGAGCGGCCCCTTTTTTGCCTGCTGAGACCGCTCGAGGAGTTTGGGTGGCAATGAGGATTAATTACTGCAGTTTGTGGCTACTGGATGGAGCAGCTGTGCTGGCTGGACTGGATAGGAGTTTGATTGACTTCTCCCTAATGACGGGGATTCACCTTGCCTCTTTTCTTTTTCCACACCGGGGAGCGGTGAGTGAGAAACATTTAAGGGGCCCTGGGAGCAGCTTTAAATAAGTATGGCAGGAGGTGAATAGTACAATGACATTTTGTTTGAACTGCTTTTAATTGCTTTGATTCACTTTACCAGCTACTGTAGACCTGTGAAAAAGTTTTGGGCCTTTTTGGGGGGGGGGAGATAGAATTGTTGGTGCTGCGGAAGCAGCCCATGTAGCTATGGTTGTAGATTGTGGCCATTAAATTCACTCCCAGAGGCTGATTGGAAGGTGAATACGGATAATGAAACGTATTTCCAGGGACTCCACACAAATTCAATTTCTATTAGTTTGCTTCGCCTATACCGACTTTCAAAGCAGGAGAGCTACCGCAAGAGACGATAAATAAGACATGCCCTCAGTCTGAATCCGCTAGTCTACAGCTAACTGTAGGCATTCGAGACGAGAACCTTTCCACCACCGAATTACTGCTACACTGAATCCTGAATGAACTCAAATTAATAAAGGTCTCCCAGGGTGAAGTGAGCAAAATGACAGAGCTACAACTAAATTAGATAAAGCAGAACATGCTGAATTTAACCCCAAGACTTTCCGAGGTTGAACAGCGAGTTTCCGATATTGAAGATGCAAGACCCGGACAGGATTCTTCGATTTCTAAACTTCAAACCGAGCTGGAAGACTTACAAGTAAAAATTCACGATGCTGAAAATCGGTCACGTCGGACAAACTTGAGGTTCACTGGGAATTTCTGTGGAATGGGAAAATGGACAATCTATGGTCAGCTTCATTTCTGAACTTGTAAGAAAATATGTCTATCCAGAAGCAGCGCCTTGTGATCAGGATTTAACAATTACAAGAGCTCATTGTGTAACGGCCATTCAACCCTCTGGTGCCAAATATCACCGGACAGTAATCGTGAACTTTGGTGACTATCGGATTAAGGAGCAGATACTTACAAATGCCATTAAGAACAAGGCTTTCCAGATCCCAGGGGACTTCACCTTTAGGATTTTTTCCGATATGTCTGCTTTGTCAGCCCGTGGTAGAAAAGAATTTAAGAGTTTAATCAGTAATTTCCAGCAAGCTGGGGTCCCTGCAGGCATTATAGAGCGATCAAAACTAAAAGTTATTTTTAAGGGGTGGGTTAGAATCTTCCATTCTGTAGAACAGGCACATGATTTTTTGCAGTCAATCCCTCAGTCATAACAGAGAGTGGGAGGAGGGCAGCTGTAAAACTGCTTTTGTGTCGAATTTATTGTGTATTCTTGATGCCTAGAGTGACCTCAGTAGTTCTTCAGGTGCCATGTCAAGGTGCCACTTTAGGGTTAAGGATGGGAGGGGGTAGGGGGATCTGGAGGTGGGAGTGGGATAGGAAGGAGCTTATGGCGGGTTGGGCTCCGGGGACAGAAGAAGTGGAGGTTGGGGGTGGGGTTTGGAAGGCACATGGGAGTGGGGCAGGTAGGAAGGTAAAAATGGAAAACAACAGCAATCAATGAGATTTAGGAAATATAATGTCATGCAATATGTTGAAAATTAATGCATGTAATGTGAATGGGATACATAATAGATTAAAGACCCATGGAATGCTTGCCTGGTTTAGATCATTACAGTCAGATATAATAATGTTACAGGAGACACATTTAAAAAATCAGGGCATACAACCTCGGCTTCCCTCGCTGATTCATAATGCATTTTTTGCTTTAACACAGGCATCAATCAGGGGGGTGGCTATATTGATAATACGGTCAGTTCAAGCAGAAGTTTTGAAAGTAGTTCGAAATCCACTGACTTGGTGGATTTTTGTTAAATTACAAATTAAAAGGACATTTACAATTTGCTAAGTTACTATGGCGCTATTGAAGATTCTCCAGCAGCCCTACAGGAATTGCATTTACTTTTACAAAATTGAGACAAGTTATAATATAATGGGTGGGGATTTTCATTTAATTCAAAATTTAGCAATGGCTACAACACGCCAGAGTAAGTTACAAAACAAACATAAATCTATAAGGGCTTTGCAGATTTTAACCCAAGATTTTGCCCTTATAGATCCCTGGCAGACACAGAACGACGCCTTACTAAAATATATATGTTACTCGAAACGCTATGGTACCGCATAGATTATTTTCTGACATCATATATTTTAGGGTGCGAGGGAGCAAGCATTATTAATAACGTATTTTCAGATCATGTGTTGATTAGTCTATTTATTCCACTGGAGCCATCCGGGTCTTTCAGTACCAGATGGAGTTTTAATAAGGCATTATTATTAGAAGATTGTTGGGTTGAACGGATGACACATAATCTGGAGGAATTTTTAAAGCTCAACATTGATTCGGCAACAGACTTTGCGGTTTGGGAAGCACTGAAAACATTTTTTAGGGGGTTTGCAATTGCATTTTCTGCCGCTATTAGAAGGAAAAAATGCAACACGGTATTTTGAGCAAAGCGGTAGATAAGGCCATAGCGGCATATACTATCTCTCGATCCATAAGAAAGTTGAAATGAATGAATGAAGTCAAGCAGAACCTATGGGAATTCTTTTTCGAAGGAAACTTTGAATCATGCTTCATACCTACAGCAAAGATACAAAGAAAGTGAATTTGTGGGTAGGTTTCTGGCATGGTCCGCAAAATCTAGAAATAATTCCAATCTTATTAAAAGAATAATGGATTCCATGCAGAATATTAAAACTCTCCCATCAGAAGTAGTCCAGATCTTTTATTAAAATTATGTTAAAATTTATTCTGGGGGGGATAGGGAGTTCACAGGAGATAATAGAATGTTGGCTGGTGGACATTGAAGTCCCAACCCTAACAGAAGTCCAGGCGGACTCAATTAAAGTGGCCATTACTTTATGGGAGGTGCAACAAACTATTAAATCCCTTCCCAATGGCAAGGGTTGTGGTAAAGATGGTTTGCTGGCCGGATTTTATAAAACCTTTTCTCCACAATAAACACCTTTTTTGGTTCGTTTATTTAATCAGATTTTGCAAGGAGGTAGTGTCCCCAGCTAATTCTCGGAAACCATTGTTATTAGTTGCTAAAAAAGGAAAGCTGGAACTTGATCCAAACTCGTATCGCCCCATTAGTGTCCTTAACACTGATTATTAACTATTTGCCAAAATTATGGCCAAAAGGGTCGCAGCGGTAGCACAAACTATTGTTCATCAAGATCAGAATGGCTTTCTGCCAGAGAGATTAATAACTTCAAACACAAATTTTTTAATACAGTCTATAGGTTATGTTTCAATAGAGAAAATTAAAGTCACTGCCATTACGTTAGATGCTGAGAAAGCATTTGATTTGGTGGAGTGGGGAGTACTGTTTGCAATACTTCGTTAATTTGCTTTTCCAGTTAGTTTTTGTTGATGTTACGAACATTATATTTTGGGGCTAAGGCATCTATATTGATTAATAATATTTCTGCCGGAGACATAAACATTAGTCGTGGTACTCGCCAGGGATTCCTGATGTCACCCTTATTGTTTGCACAATTTATCAAATCTTTGGCATGTGCTGTCCGTTCGGATCAATCTATTGAACCACCTATGACGGCGGCACCTAAACTTAAGCTATATGCGGACTATATGGTTTCCTATTTAAAGGCAGATAAGGATAACGTCCAACGTGCTTTTAGTAAGATTTCAGAGTTCACGGCCATAGGGGCCTATAAAATTAATCAAGTAAAATCTGAAGCTCTAATTTTTAATAGTTCCCCAAAGATATTACCACTCACTATGTAATCATCATTTTCAGCCACACGTCCGATTAGCTATCTTGGGATTAAGGTAACAACAAATTATATTGATTTATATGCACTAAATTATGCCCCCTTATTAATTAAAGTTTGCAAATTGTTTAATTGTTGGAACAAACTTTCTTTTACAATCATTGGCCGCATATAACTTATAAAAATGAATGTATTACCGCTATTTCTGTTTGCTTTCTCAAATGTTCCAATTAAGCTAGCAAAGACTTTTTTTGGAGCCCTAGAAGGAGAAATCGAGTCTTTTATATGGAAGTCAAAGAGACCGAGGGCCACGTTGTTAATACTTTCATTATCTCCGGAGGAGGGAGGGTTAGCCCTTCCCTGTTTAAGAACTTACTATCAGGCCACGCTTATCAGTTGGCTGATCTTAGCTCCAAAAAATATAGCTGTTGGAGACAATTACTATCCACATATTAAGTTAAAAACTGCAGAAATAGATCCGTCTTCCTTTTTTATAATCCCAAGACTACCGAAGCATACACGCTATAAGACGCCCCAAATAGTAGTAGACCGTGCCATTTATATTTGGCGAGAATATCGTGTCCCATATTACCACCCCCAGATGAAGCTCAAGGCATGTGCTGGCTTAGGTTTGAGCTTGGGGCGCTCCATACTAACACGCTGGGCAAATATTGGATTTCGTACATTAGATGATTTTTTTCCTAATAATGGTTTTATTTCTTGGCAAAAACTTACGAGCAAAGATCATTGAGTTCAACACTCTTTTTTAGCTATACTCAAATTAAACATGTTTGTTCATGTAATTTGGTTGAGTCAGACGATATGACAGAGAAAATAGGGCAAACTCTTTTCATTGCACAGCCTAGGGGAATCAGTAGTTGGTACAGACTTCTGCCCCATATCACAAAGGGAGAGGGGGAGGAGAGAGCACCCACGCGTTCCTCCTGTACATAAGTTAACTATCACAAAAAGCGGGGTGCCAGTATCGTGGATACATAAACAAGATTCCGTCTTGTGTGCTTGAGGGGGCCCTATCCGTAACATTTACATAGGAAGTTCCTCGGTTGTCACCTTCATTCGTGAGTACTTGGGTATAGTTAAAAATAAATTGCTCGGCAGGTATATTGAGCTCAATGGTTCAAACCTGTCTGGAGATCGCCAACATGTTTCTGCCCACTCGAAAGCCTACCTGGTCTGGGGCATTCTTCAGGGCTGCGCGATCCCTATCTTGGATAAGCCACTGGGCTTGTGCAGATATATGCGTTAGTGAGGGAATATTACCACCCAGCCTATTACCTAAGGTGAATCCTACCTGGTAACCATTCAAAAAGTTCACGTAGAAGACCTACATAGAACAAAGAAAGATGGTAAACACTGGTCAGAGAGTGGGATTAATACATCTGCTCCTCCAACCTGCATATTAGTACAAGACTAACTTTTTACGCAATGTTTTCATGTTTCATTTACATAAAGTGAGCTTCCCCATTACTCACACCGGGTGAGCAAACATCACCACACATGTGAGTGTCACACAAAATGGGAGAGAAAAAGAACACATAATATTGCTAGGTGTCGCTTCTAGTGAGTGGTGAAACATGTGATTTAAATGGTGTCAAATGACATAGGCCATTAGCTTGATATGCCAGAACAGGATACACACAAATATTGATAACCATCTTACCCTAAACTTTAGCGGATACCATTACATCGGTCGAGGAGGGGGTGACGTCCTTTATAGTCACACTCTAGGTATTTTTGTTCAGAACAAGGAGAGAGGGAGGAAGGGAATGGTTAGAATTAACATATCGCGAGAACAAACGTGGATTATCGTGAAATTAAAATCACCCGAAGGTGTGGTGAATCAGGAGAAGGGCATTAAAAAGAGGACTCTGTTAAGGTGGCCTGTCTTGAGATATGGACTCGCAGAATATCGCGAGAAACCGTGCCGAGGTTCGAAAACGTATCAATACTATGTGGTAGTAAAACATTAGGGTAAAGTTGTTACGTCCAAAAGACGTTCGGCATAATCATGCCATATTAAAAGGTTCAGCATAATGGTCTCATTATTATGTGATCATCATGAATTAGAGGAATGTTGTTAAGTCATGTAATCGTTAGGCGTAATTGTTCCATACTGGAATCCAATTGCAGTATACTAGTTAATGTTATCTTGTCTTTTATCTCACGTAGAAGTGGAAATTCGCCATCGACTCACAAAATTCCTGATAAAAGACATCCAACTAGAAGATCATCTCCACACACACATACACTTAGTATGACAGAGGAGAAGAGTTAATTTTTTCTCTCTATACACGCTGCAGCCAAATAACCAGGGCTGCCACCGCAGGGATTAAGTATGTGCAAGATAATGCAGAGGTAATGCGTGTTGCTAGAAGGGTAGCGGGTGGATACTATCCCAAGCCCCATCCCCCCAATACTCCTTACTACATCAAAAGGATCATCACTCCGGTACACCTAGGCATTCCCGCTCCACGCCACTGGTATGGGGAGACGGGGGCGATAGGTCGGGTTTATTCGTTTCCTGAACTGCCGGAAGTTGCTGCGTGTGCGTGCGGAGGCACGGGACGCGCCTTATCACGAGCAGTAATGGGAAGGGTAGTTCGCTTACATTACTGCTCATTCTGTGGTTTAGATACCATAGCTGGAAGCTAGAGGTTTTTTGTTTTAGGTTATATTAGCACTCCATAAAACGCGCCCGGGGGCGATAGTTTGTTAGACTCAACTAAACAAAATTCATTGACTCACACCTAGTGCTATCGAATTGACAAATAAAATATGATAATACACTAGAGCTTCTATATGTGTGTCATTGTCAGATAGCTGTGTTACAGAGGTGCTTGGTGAACCGTAAGTGTTAGACTGGATTAGAAGGGAGTCCATTAGGAGCACTGGACAAACCATGAAGGTGATGAGTGACAAACATATGTCAAGTTCATTTCGTTGAGAGACTAGCCCATGGTATCTCATCATTCAATCCAAGTTTGTCAGTTTTTAATCTGTGCACCCATCTTTTTTCAAAGACCAAAAGGGCCCTTGCCATATCTTGATGGTAGGAGTTAAATTCTTCCAGCCTGAACCATTCGAGATCGTTCGCATTATGACCCTTTTCAATGTAATGAGCAGTGAGTTTCGTTGCATCCCTCTGGCACCTGATGGTGCTACAGTGTTCGGAGATCCTAATTCGTACATTTCTGGTCATCATACCGATGTAGATCAAACCACAGGGACATTTAATCATGTATACCACATTTGTGGTGTTGCAGTTTGTGAGTGATTTCAGTCGCCATGGTGTCGGTAGACCCAGGTCAAGTCCTTTAGCTCTCTTGGTGAAGGGGCAAACACTGCACCCACTGCACGGGGTATGTCCATGGGGTGCGGGGGTGTCCCACAGTGTGGGTTGATTGTTACCCCTATCCTTCTGTTTCGGTCTAGTATGGACTAGCATATCCTTTATGTTCCTAGCTCTTCGAAAGGAAAACATTGGCTTTTCAATCGCCTGGCCCCCTGAAGAGAGAATACCCCAGTTCTTGTTAATCATTTTTTGGAGCCTATTGGATAGAGTCCCATATGTCGAGATGCAAATCAGTATGTCACTGTTTTTTTTCTCTTTAGGCAAAAGGAGTTGGTCTCTATTATTATTCCGGTCTCATTTGTTTGCCTTTTTAATGAGTGTGGGTGAGTAATGTTTAGCAGCTAATTTCTTTGAAAGCTTTTTAGCATGTTGGTGATAGTCATTTGTGTCAGAGCAGTTGCGTCTGGGGCACAAAGATTGATCCACTGGCAGATTTTCTCTAAGACCACATGGGTGATAGCTTTCAAACCGCAGGAGATTGTTCCGGTCAGTCGGTTTGTAAAAGACTTCGCTGGTTAATTCGCCATTCTTTTCTTTGATCAGTAGGTCTAGGAAGGATATTTTGCTTCCTCCTACTGTGAGGGTGAAGCATAGGAAGGTGTTCTGTGAGTTTAACCAATTCACCAAACAGTAGGGCCTAATTTCTTGTCCCTGTCCAGATCAGAAGGACATCATCAATTTACAGTTTCCAGAGTCTTATCTTTTAACGGTAGAGGATGTCATCCTGTTTCATAATCTCTGTTTCGAACGCATGTACATACAGGCAGGCTAGACTGGGAGTGAAGGTACTCCCCATTGAGGTACCATGTACCTGAAGGTAGTAGTCACCTTCAAATTCAAAAAGGTTGTGAGTGAGGGCTAGATGGGCCATGTCCATAACAAATTCAGACTTCTGCATCAACATTCAGGATTCTAAGTAATATCGAAGCACATTAATAGTGTGAGCAATATTGTAGGCTGTAGTATTACAAAGCCATATTGCGATTATTATAATTGTTTTAGTAAAAAAGCTATTCGAGTGGCCAATTTTAAGCGTATGCGCTTTTATTATAAATGGATGCTCTACTACATCCCTGCAAAAATTAAAAGAATGTATCACACTGCCGATCCCTCTTGCTTCAGATGGAGATCTCAGTCTGGCGATTGGCTTCATATGATATTTATCTGTCCTAAATTGAATGAGTTCTGGACAGGGATCGTCTCTGAAATAACTAACTGGGTGGGAAAAGTGATTCTACCTGATCCGATGGGAGCCCTTTTTTGGCGTCCTGTCAACTGCTCATATTTGACCAACGAATTGAAGCAGCGCTGTTTTATAGCATCTTTGGTAGCCAAATCATTAGTCTAGGCAAAATGGAAGTCTATTAAAATACCAGCTAAGAATCATTGGCGCAATAAGATGGACAAAGTGAGTCACCACGAGTTTCTCTATGCAAAGAGAGTAGGTGCTATTCAGCGTTTTAACACAATCTGGCCACGTTGGCAGAGGGTATCGGCCTCAGAGTAAGAAGCCTTGCTGTAGATATTATTTTAGCAATCCAATAGCTTAGCTTATATAGCATGGCCAATCGGTAATATTGGGACATCTTATGAATACTATTTATGATTACTTGACAGTCAGTAACGTTGTAGTATGAAGTATTTTATTATCATTTTTAATTATTTAGAAGAAACATTAGCATGAATTATTAGCGGCGTGATGTTCGAGAGAAGTTAATTAAGTAAGATGTTTTAGGATTAATTTGTATGAACCAGAAATATGAATTATGTATTTTGAAATGAAATTGATGATGCTGTTAATTTTTTTACAATAAAAAAAATAATTATTAGTTTGCCTGTCTAAAATGAATGAAATGATGAACTTTGTCAGGGATGACAAGTGGTTTTCTATGATGGGTTTATCCTCTGCTTAGCACCAGATTTCAGTTTAAATTGTTGCCTTGGCATTGACTGCATTGTTTCAGCTGAGGTTCAAGTTGTTTGTAAAGGAAAGAGGTATCATGTTCATTCAGGGCAACTTATTGGTATTTGGCAAAAGTAAACAACGTGTTAAACAGCCTGGAGTAGAAATGTTTATGTGAAAATGAATTATGGAATGAATATTTGGGGCGTTTTTGCATAATGGTGGGTTACCAGATATCAGCAGGGTGAAGTGGTGTAGCGAATACAGCAAGGATGATATTTTGCAATGGGTCATTGTTTATGTTGGTAAGGGTTGACTATGGAAGGCATTAATGGACAAACTGGTTAAACCTTATTGAGAGGTTAGGTTAGAGCACACATTGGAAATTCACGTTTATGATCAAAACAAAACTTGCTGGAAAATAAAATCTGCTTTGGTGGCCTGGTGTAGACTTGCCAATTGAACTAATGTTGAGAGAGTGTATTGCTGCTTTATGGTGTGCAAGTCATTAGCAACAATGAGATCCCACATCAGTGAAAGAATGGATCCAATGTCCCCTTGAAAGTGTGTGCCAAATGACAAAGTGGGTCCAGTAGGAGCAGTGCACTTATTGAAACGGTCTAATTGAATGATCCATTTGAGTAATTAAGGGCCTGATTCAATTAGCCATAGAAAACAGCATTGATTGGGAAACACAGGTTGATAAATTGGTGTCTACTTATAATTACCAATAATGAGGCCACTGATTTGAGTCCTTTTATCATTATGAGGGACGGAACCCAAGAACTAATTACAATCCGGTATAGTTTTTCAGGGCAAGTGCTAAACACTGGTCTGTGAAAACCATATGCAACAAAATACAGGAATCTCATTACAAAAACCAAATTGCAATAAGTTTCACAAAATAATACCAAGGATGCCGATATCCAGGTTATACAAAAGGGGATGATGGACGGAACGTTTGAGCCAATCAAACACTCACCCCAGTCAACTGATCTGGGTTTAATCCATCATCATTCTTTAGCTCACTCACCACCCCAGTTCAGACATGGCCATATGCAAATCAGTCTGACCCTGTGCTCATGGGAACAGTCCAGCACGAACTGCCAAGCCATGTCTTCCCTGGACCGGAAACAAGCATCCTAGGACCGGTTTCTGGCATTCCAGCCGTCATCAGCCAGGCTTGCTTGAATCCAGTGGCAAAGTGAGCAAGGGACCCACGTCTGGGCATACTCCGCCAACTTAGGGCGAACAAAGCGATACAAAGGGGATGATGGACGGAACGCTTGAGCCAATCAAACACTCACTCCCAGTCAACTGATCTGGGTTTAATCCATCATCATTCTTTAGCTCACTCCACCACCCCAGTTCAGACATGGCCATATGCAAATCAGTCTGACCCTGTGCCTCATGGGAACAGTCCAGCACGAACTGCCAAGCCATGTCTTCCCTGGACCGAAACAAGCATCCTAGGACCGGTTTCTGGCATTCCAGCCGTCATCAGCCAGGCTTGCTTGAATCCAGTGGCAAAGTGAGCAAGGGACCCACGTCTGGGCATACCCTCGCCACTTAGGGCGAACAAAGCGATACAAAGGGGATGATGGACGGAACGTTTGAGCCAATCAAACACTCACCCCCAGTCAACCCAGATCAGTTGACTGGGGGTGAGTGTTTGATTAGCTCAAGCGCTCCGTCCATCATCCCCTTTGGTATCGCTTTGTTCGCCCTAAGTTGGCAGGGTATGCCCAGACGTGGGTCCCTTGCTCACTTTGCCACTGGATTCAAGCTAGCCTGGCTGATGACGGCTGAATGGCCAGAAACCGGTCCCAGGATGCTTGTTTCCGGTCCAGGGAAGACATGGCTTGGCAGTTCGGGCTGGACTGTTCCCATGAGGCACAGGGTCAGACTGATTTGCATATGGCCATGTCTGAACTGGGGTGGTGGAGTGAGCTAAAGAATGATGATGGATTAAACCCAGATCAGTTGACTGGGGTGAGTGTTTGATTAGCTCAAGCGCTCCGTCCATCATCCCCTTTGGCATCGCTTGTTCGCCCTAAGTTGGCAGGGTATGCCCAGACGTGGGTCCCTTGCTCACTTTGCCACTGGATTCAAGCTAGCCTGGCTGATGACGGCTGGATGGCCAGAAACCGGTCCCAGGATGCTTGTTTCCGGTCCAGGGAAGACATGGCTTGGCAGTTCGGGCTGGACTGTTCCCATGAGGCACAGGGTCAGACTGATTTGCATATGGCCATGTCTGAACTGGGGTGGTGGAGTGAGCTAAAGAATGATGATGGATTAAACCCAGATCAGTTGACTGGGGGTGAGTGTTTGATTAGCTCAAGCGCTCCGTCCATCATCCCCTTTGGTATCGCTTGTTCGCCCTAAGTTGGCAGGGTATGCCCAGACGTGGGTCCCTTGCTCACTTTGCCACTGGATTCAAGCTAGCCTGGCTGATGACGGCTGGATGGCCAGAAACCGGTCCCAGGATGCTTGTTTCCGGTCCAGGGAAGACATGGCTTGGCAGTTCGGGCTGGACTGTTCCCATGAGGCACAGGGTCAGACTGATTTGCATATGGCCATGTCTGAACTGGGGTGGTGGAGTGAGCTAAAGAATGATGATGGATTAAACCCAGATCAGTTGACTGGGGGTGAGTGTTTGATTAGCTCAAGCGCTCCGTCCATCATCCCCTTTGGTATCGCTTGTTCGTCCTAAGTTGGCAGGGTATGCCCAGACGTGGGTCCCTTGCTCACTTTGCCACTGGATTCAAGCTAGCCTGGCTGATGACGGCTGAATGGCCAGAAACCGGTCCCAGGATGCTTGTTTCCGGTCCAGGGAAGACATGGCTTGGCAGTTCGGGCTGGACTGTTCCCATGAGGCACAGGGTCAGACTGATTTGCATATGGCCATGTCTGAACTGGAGTGGTGGAGTGAGCTAAAGAATGATGATGGATTAAACCCAGATCAGTTGACTGGGGGTGAGTGTTTGATTAGCTCAAGCGCTCCGTCCATCATCCCCTTTGGTATCGCTTTGTTCGCCCTAAGTTGGCAGGGTATGCCCAGACGTGGGTCCCTTGCTCACTTTGCCACTGGATTCAAGCTAGCCTGGCTGATGACGGCTGAATGGCCAGAAACCGGTCCCAGGATGCTTGTTTCCGGTCCAGGGAAGACATGGCTTGGCAGTTCGGGCTGGACTGTTCCCATGAGGCACAGGGTCAGACTGATTTGCATATGGCCATGTCTGAACTGGGGTGGTGGAGTGAGCTAAAGAATGATGATGGATTAAACCCAGATCAGTTGACTGGGGGTGAGTGTTTGATTAGCTCAAGCGCTCCGTCCATCATCCCCTTTGGTATCGCTTTGTTCGCCCTAAGTTGGCAGGGTATGCCCAGACGTGGGTCCCTTGCTCACTTTGCCACTGGATTCAAGCTAGCCTGGCTGATGACGGCTGAATGGCCAGAAACCGGTCCCAGGATGCTTGTTTCCGGTCCAGGGAAGACATGGCTTGGCAGTTCGGGCTGGACTGTTCCCATGAGGCACAGGGTCAGACTGATTTGCATATGGCCATGTCTGAACTGGGGTGGTGGAGTGAGCTAAAGAATGATGATGGATTAAACCCAGATCAGTTGACTGGGGGTGAGTGTTTGATTAGCTCAAGCGCTCCGTCCATCATCCCCTTTGGTATCGCTTTATACGCCCTAAGTTGGCAGGGTATGCCCAGACGTGGGTCCCTTGCTCACTTTGCCACTGGATTCAAGCTAGCCTGGCTGATGACGGCTGAATGGCCAGAAACCGGTCCCAGGATGCTTGTTTCCGGTCCAGGGAAGACATGGCTTGGCAGTTCGGGCTGGACTGTTCCCATGAGGCACAGGGTCAGACTGATTTGCATATGGCCATGTCTGAACTGGGGTGGTGGAGTGAGCTAAAGAATGATGATGGATTAAACCCAGATCAGTTGACTGGGGGTGAGTGTTTGATTAGCTCAAGCGCTCCGTCCATCATCCCCTTTGGTATCGCGATATCCAGGTTGGGCAGAAGGTTCATGTGGCAGAACAAGGTCAATTTCTCAAGGTGAAAAGTAAAAGGATATGATCCCATGGAGGTGGTGACCATTTTGCAAAATGCAGTGATTGTAAAGTGTGGCACCTTGATCACATTGTTAGAGGATCTGATGATAGTTGGAAAATAGATTATTGTGAAGATAACATTGGGGAATAGAACGGGACACAACCTTTACAATGAAGTATGCATCACTGTTAGAAAGTGGATTATTTGTAGTGATAAGTAGTGACTTACCACTATTATTAAGGCCCCAAACGCAATAAAAGGGTCAGTAATGGTCTCAATAAAGATTCACTTGCTCAACCTTGGTAGCTGGCAACAAGCAGGCAGGCGTAACTTAGGATACAGTTGTGTAAAGCAAAAACACCAATAGATTAAATACGTACAATCCAACATACAATAAAAAATTCCTACTTCAATTAATAAAAATAGCTTACATTTTTATGAATCAACAAGAATTTCTAGATTGTCCAGAACGCTGCAGCCATACTAATCCTCGACATCCCCTGTCGCAATCACATCACCCTCTGTGACCTCCACTGGCTCCCAGTCGAAAGAAGAATAACCTTCAAACTCCTCACCCACGCATACAGGGCCCATTTACAACACCGGACCAGGTTACCTGAACAACCGCCTCTCCTTCCACACACCCAAAAGATGCCTCAGTTTAGCCGAGCCCCCTCTGGCCACCGCTCCACGTATCTACAAGACCAGAATGGGAGGAAAGTCCTTCTCCTACCTCACAGCCAAAGCCTGGAACGACATCCCCCTCCACCTTCGGCAAGCTCCAGCATTGCCCCAGTTCAGAAAGGACCTCAAGACCTGGCTCTTTGGATGAACCCAGCACTCAACAGAGCCACCCCCCAGCTGCCTTGAGGCCCTCACGGGTGAATAGTTGCGCTTTACCAACCCTGATTGATTGATTGAACAAATAGACACCAAAACAACAAAAATTCAATTTAGGGAAGCAGAGATATGAACCTTTTTTAGTTCAATAAATGTAATTGATTTTTATAATAAAAGCAATACAGGGAGAATGAGGAGGGAGAAGAAAAGATTCACATAGAAATCTGAATAGAGATATGCATTTTTAAAGAATAAACACTTTCCAGTGCTTAAAAACATACAACGCCACCTTGGGACATCTGGTCGCACTTAACCGGTACATAGTCAAAGTTTGAGGCTGACCGCGATGAGCCCTGGTGGGATACACTAAGCTGGAGGCCTCAGTCAAAATTTTACCTTCACTTCATCAGGCCAGATTCGGTTTCAGTTCGCTGGCTTGAGTTTCTGTGCAGCCAAGTCAAATCCTGGAGGTCTGGAGGTCTGGAGTTTCAGTGGGATGCCCATGAAATCCAAGCTGGGTCGCCGTTGAAGATAGCCGAGTCGACTTCTCCAAACTTCTGGAACTTCTTCCTGAAGTTCCCCTTCAGGTTTCAAAGTGTCCAAAACACAAATCCAAGGGTCTGGAATCACTAAATGGTCCATGGGATGTCTGGATTACAATACCCACAATTGACCTGGCCAAATCCTTAAGAGTCCACTGGATGCACTCCAGGCTGGGGACTCTTGGTAGAGATAATGCAGGTGGGCTCAATTAACCTGTAGCTAGCAGGGAGTCAGCTCCTTAGACTTTCTGAGTCAGGGAAAGTCCTTCTGGTGCTGAGTCCCACAGTGTGCAGCAGGTGCAGTCTTGGTGAGTGCATCGCTTCATCCCATGGAGTCAGCAGGGCAGGAATTCTTCTTCTTATTTGTTCAGGCAGCAGATCTGAGGAGCTATGCATCTCTCTCATATTTATTTGCAGTTTCTGGGCATAAAGCAGGGGGGGCAGCCCTGACCAATGGGAAGCAGGGTGCCACTCAGGGGTATGACCATTTCCTCCAAAGTGTGGAATAGTATTGTCCCAGAAAGCACCATTCTCTCAAAATCCAACATGGAGAAAATCTCTCCAGAGGAGCTGGATCAGGCTAACCCAACCTACTTGTGTGGCTAATTTTCCTAAACACTCCCTTTCCAACCCTCTCCCTAATTTAATTACTTGGGCTCCTGTGTGGATGAAAAAGCAGGATGTGGGTGTGGGCCTGTCTGTCCTAAAGTGACATTCACCCATTGAAGGCCAGTTTGGCTACCCCTCACCCCCTTCCTGTCATCTGCTCTGCAGCTTGTATTTCTCCGCCCACAGGAAACCTATTGTGTCCTCTGACAGGACACTTTTCACCTCATCAGGCAGCACTGGCACAGTCTTGAAGCCTGCTAGCCAATCAGGAGAGAGCAGCCAGAAAGCTCACAGAAAAGAAAGTTTAATAACTTATTTTCTGTAGTAGTTATTATAAATCTAACAGTGGCAAGGTACCTTGAAGTATATTTTTACAGGGCTCTTACCAATATTTATAGTAAATATAATATTACAATGTTAGCCTATCGAGCCATTTACTACTATGGGGAAAACTGAATTTGCAGTTTTTCCCTCACCAGGGCTCATAAAACATATGTTATAATGTCCCTGCTTATAGTTACAAGCCCCCTACCATTGGGGCTCCTAGGGAAGACCTTAGGGGTAACATATATGTAAAGATAAGGTTGTTTGAGACTTTGGAAGTACCTTTAAATCCAAAGTCGAAATTGCATAGACATTTAAACCAAACGCTCCCTGAAAGGCACTGCAGTCAACAAGGTAGTGTACACTTAAGTGCATTAAGTCTACGGGGCCTCTAAACCTACATGCCCTATTTAATACTATTGACTTACAGCTAGGCTGTCAGTACCATGTATAATTACACCTAATTTGCATAGCCTTAATATCAGAGCACTGGCCCTGGGTGTGGTAAGCAGAGCCCAGGGAGCAGTCAAAGTCAGTTACCACCAGTAGCAAGCAAAAAATGGGGGTGATCAGGGTGAATATGATGACTTTCTCACAGTCAATATAAGGAGCAGGAAGCCACCTAAGTAGTTGATGGACTAGGTGTGTGGAGACAAGGTGAACTTGTAACAGTTCCATGTGATGTAGTGTACTTGTACATATCCTATATATTCCTTTATTATTTTATATCTATTCCCAGAGAGTTTTTTTCGATTAATTCCCCGAGGTATATTGTAACTTTGCTCCATGATATTAATTGAAAGAAAAAAGACTTCTTAATTCCACATATCATTTTATTTTTCTCGCTTGGATTGTTTTGCAAAATTACATGTGCTTTTTTCCACGTTCTCTACTATTTTTCCCCTTCTTCATTATTTATTGTATAGACTTGTATTCCTTAATTGTTCATGTATAAGAAGTGCGATGCGTTATGGGATTGGAATAATGGAGTGCTGTAGTGGTGAAGCGTGGTGATTCTAATCCATAACATTGTGTGGAATATGGGGCAAAGAGAGCATAGAGCTGACATGAATCAGGCTGCTGTGGAGTGAAGCTCTCAGGTTTCCAGGATATATTTATTGCTTGCCTTGGAAAGTACGTGTGTTTTCCTTTAAATCAGTTTATTGAACATTTTTATTTAGATAGCTTATAAGGGGCTACATGCATCAAAATTGTAAATTAGAAATACCTAATTGCGAATTCCTGAGAATCGCAAGTAGGTAATCGCAATTTACAATGTATGAAACTCGAATCGCAAAAATCGCAGCGATGGTGGCCTGCTGAGGTCAGCAGACTACCATGTCCATGATTGCTGTAAAAAAAGCAATCTTTTTTTTTTGTAAAGCAGCTTGTTTTCCTTAAAGGAAAACGAGGTGCTTTACAAAAAGTAAAATGAAAAGTTTTCTTTTCATTTTTTAAGAGCAGGCAGTGGTCCACTGCCTGCTCTTAAAAACGCTGCAACAAACATCCACAAAGGGGAAGGGGTCCCTTGGAGAACCCTTCCCATTGTTGAATGTGCGAATGTTTAGCGACTGCATTTCGGTCACAAAACATTCTTACATACTGATGCGATTCTGTATTAGGAAGGGACGCCCTAAATACACCCCTTCCTAATAGCGAATCGCAAACCCATTTTGCGATTCAGTAACGGGTTACCGACTCACAAAATAAGGTTTGCTGCATCTGAAAAGCATTTTTTGCATTCGCAAACTGGCCGATTCTGTGAATGAGCTGGTTTTGCGAAGGCAAAAATGCTTGATGCATGTGCCCCATAGTGTTTTCAACTTCCATACACCACTAAAATCAACATGCATTATTGACAAGCAAATAACTACAACAGAGTGTGTGATGGAATGTTAATCAGTGCCGTCTGCAGAGCACAAGACATGTGGCTTATAGACACAGATCATTGCGTGGCCATTTCGCCCAATTTCGAATCAGTGTGGTCGATTCATATCAACAAACTAAAATCAAACAAATCTAGGCAAAGATACAAGGAAGAATACATGTCCGCACCCATCCATTAAGCTAACATGAGCCATTTTGCAACTCAAGCCCAGTTAAAGGAAAACAGGAGAGCGAGTGGTAAGCTTGGAAATCAGTCTGTATAGTTTCCCAGCTGGCTGCAAGGGGGTACTTGCTCAATCTCAATGTGTCTTCCTTGTGTAGTGCAATACTTTCCACTTGAGCCCACGTGGACATGGATTGCTCCCAGGCAGCGAGCAGGGGGCAGGTGATTTCCATTTGTGTGTAATTAGGTGCTTGGCTAGTAGGAAACCCAGGTCGAGGAATCGGGCGATGGCTCTGAGTACATGTGTGTTACTCAACACAATATGCACCTTATTTCATTTCTGAAACATTGTACTAATCCTTATAGCAAAAACAACAGTTGATGGACAGAATGCAGAACAATGTCATACATTCACCCCAGTACAGAGATCTGGGCCTAAATCCATCGTTTTTTTGCTCACCATGCCATTCCAGTTTGAACCCAGCCATATGCAAATCAGTCTTGGCCTGTGCCTCATGGGAACAGTCCAGCCCGAACTGCCAAGCCAGGTCCTCCCTGGACTGGAAACAAGCATCCTAGGACCGGTTTCGGGGTTTCACCCCTCTTCAGCCAGGATAGCTTGATTCCAGTGGCATGGAGAGCACGGGACCCACGTCTGGGCATACCCGTCCCACTCGGGGTGACAAATGCACAAACAACAGTTGATGGACAGAATGCAGAACAATGTCATACATTCACCCCAGTACAGAGATCTGGGCCTAAATCCATCGTTTTTTTGCTCACCATGCCATTCCAGTTTGAACCCAGCCATATGCAAATCAGTCTTGGCCTGTGGCTCATGGGAACAGTCCAGCCCGAACTGCCAAGCCAGATCCTCCCTGGACTGGAAACAAGCATCCTAGGACCGGTTTCGGGGTTTCACCCCTCTTCAGCCAGGATAGCTTGATTCCAGTGGCATGGAGAGCACGGGCCCCACGTCTGGGCATACCCGTCCCACTCGGGTGACAAATGCAAAAACAACAGTTGATGGACAGAATGCAGAACAATGTCATACATTCACCCCAGTACAGAGATCTGTGCCTAAATCCATCGTTTTTTTGCTCACCATGCCATTCCAGTTTGAACCCAGCCATATGCAAATCAGTCTTGGCCTGTGCCTCATGGGAACAGTCCAGCCCGAACTGCCAAGCCAGGTCCTCCCTGGACTGGACACAAGCATCCTAGGACCGGTTTCGGGGTTTCACCCCTCTTCACTCAGAATAGCTTGATTCCAGTGGCATGGAGAGCACGGGACCCACGTCTGGGCATACCCGTCCCACTCGGGGTGACAAATGCAAAAACAACAGTTGATGGACAGAATGCAGAACAATGTCATACATTCACCCCAGTACAGAGATCTGGGCCTAAATCCATCTTAAATCCTTATAGCTTCACAGCAATGGGAATGCACTGTCATTACCAACCTTTTATGGGATTTCTACATAAAATAAAATATTATCTGGACAGCTGCCAACAAGGGGGATATTTTTCGCATCAGGACTTCAATTGACATCATAGACAACTCGAGCTTCACTATTGTGGACTACTCTGTCATAAGATTTTCTCTTGCAAAGTTTTGTAATTCCTACATCTACTACAATTACTGCTCGTTGTTCACAAAATTTGTGTATTGAATGATGAATTTTGTCCTGTTTTTATTTTTTGGAGTATTTAAAGATCACCAACATCCCTCCAGTTTCAAATTTAACTTCACACATTCCCACTCTGCACCTGAGTGAGATCATTCTGGAACTCATTTTCTGAACTGTATCTCATTTTGAAACACCATAATCTGTGGAACACTTAAACAATTATATTAAATGAGGTCTAGATATGCTATGGTGACAATACGTGGCACTATGTTTCATGAAATGTAAAAAAACCCTCATATAACACTATGGGGGATATTCTCAAAAACGTGTGATAATCATCGCAAAATTAGCTTAACGCAACTTTGCACATCGCAGCCCATCGCGGGAAAATAACACCATGTTAACGTTGTATTCTCAACCCGGCGGCACCATGCGATAGTCTCACAATAACGCGCCAAATGACCGCGTTAAAATTAACGCGATGCCGAAAAAATGCGAAACACGAACGCGAGAAAAGTGCGATGCCCCAAATCGCGATACAAAAATCAGCGAAAACCAGCGACAGGCCTGCAATTCCCACGAGTCATGCGGGAAAATGCACTATAAAAGCAGGAAAAAAAAAAGAGACAAAAATAATTAAGCTGCGTAGCACCATGGATGCACCCGGACGGACTGCAGAGGACAAAGCGAACCCCACAAGCCCCACAGACAACCAGCAAGGAACCTCGGGGTCAGGGAAGGCCAAAGAGAAGAGGAAGAGGAAGACGCGGTTCAGTCCGCAGGAACACCGGATCATCGTTACGGAGGTGACAGAACACTACCAACAACTGTTCGTCACCTCCAACGTGTCATTGGCAACAAAGACGCAAACATGGCAGACTATCTTGGACCATGTGAATGCATTTGCAGAGTTGAGGAGGACAATGGAAGAGGTCAAGAGGCGCTGGAATGAAGTGAAGGGCAAAACCATGAAGAAACTCCATGCCAACATGAAAGCAGCAACGCAGATTGGAGGGGGGGGTCCAGCGGCACACCAGGAGCTGGATGACATGGAGAAAAAGGTGGCCACAGTCATCAGTCGGGATACGGTGCCAGGAGTAGTGGATCCGGACACTGCTCAACATGACCTGACACAACATCAATAGGGTGAGTACCGACCAGGGACTGGGGGAACAGGGGGGGATGGGCACAATGGCACACATGCACAATTAAGTAGAGCACACTGCACACCCACAATGACTCTGGATCATGTCCCTGATCTCCTTGGCATACTGCAGCACACATAGAAACAGCAAGTAGGCCCCTGTCGACAATGTGCCCGGAGGGGGCCCTCCCCACACATCACCAATCTCACAACCAACCCATGCACATGTGCTGAGCCCAGCAAAGCTGCGGGTCCGTGAGCCACACTGACAATGCAAGTGACACTGCATGACTAATAGCATGGCTGCAGTCCAATTACCATGACATGGTGCACGCCACGACACTGAGGTGACTGAGTGTGGACCACATCCGGAAAGGAGACGGTCACACTCTGACACAACCACGTGCACAAACAACCCCTGATGGCAACAACACATCTGCGGACAAACCATGCCCAAGAGTCACAACTCGCCCAAGAGCCCAATTTACCCAAGCCTGCAACATCTCAGCACTGTAGAAGCACAGAAGCCAAAGGCACACCGCCTGAAAGGGAGAAGGGGCAGCCAAATCAGAGCTGCAGGGGCGACTCACCCACAATGCAGCACACACACATAAGAATAAGAGCACCTCAACATTGATAACAATGTGGTACAAACTGCAACACTTTCACAACAGAACACAGGACACAACTAGTGCCGCATGTGTGTACAAAATGGCCAATCACACCTGGCATAGCAGGAAACTGTGAGATGACAATGTACGAGTACAACCTCACATCCGTGATGTAGTACAAATGTCCACTGTCCCGCATCAAATAGGCATCTACTCACAAACAGTCACAATGTACATTGTCATGCAGTCTGTATGTAAACTCTGCCAATGCGTCAACATACATGGTACACACTGTGAAACTGCATCTCCCCTTTACATTGCAGAGGGACAATCAACACCTCCTGCAGAGCAGACCCTACATCACGTCAGTGATGATGGAGACGACCCCCAGGACATCAACTACGACGAACTCCAACAGTTCATGGACAACCTCCCCACACCACCTCCAGTAGCAGGGCAGCCCAGCACCATCAAGGTGATCCCACCCCCTGCACAGACCACACAGCAGGAAGCACCCACCACCACGTCTGGCTCCCAGCACCTCACCGAAGAACACATGGCGTTCCAACGCCGTGTGTTAGACTGCCAGAAGGAGCTGGCTGAACAGGTGCGGGTGGGATTCGACCTCATGGCAGCCAAACTAGATGCCATACGTGGGTGTCTAAGTCCCATCAGGGACCACTTACAGTCCCTAACGGACACCCACAGTCCGCCCCATGCCCTCCAACAATCCATGGCTGGCGTCGCTGGAGTCATGACTCGGAGACAACAACAACTGTCTAGTCAGAGTGGCTACAGCGATGTCATCCGTGATTTGGGAAACATAAGGAGGGTCATGGAGAACATGGAGCGGATGCAGGCGCAAAGAATGGCTACCACGGCTGCACATGAGAAAGCTGTAGATGGGATTTTCCATGCCCTGCAGATCCTCATCATGGGAGTGATGCCACAAGACATTGCGCAGATGAATGCTGCTGCTACTCCTACATCCAGATCTCCGGCCCCTGATGTGTCAGGGTCACACAGTGCTGCAAACCAAACACCACCACCCACATGTGAGGCACATGAAACGCCAGAGGACGAAGAGGAGGATGAATCTGCCTTAGTGGTAAGGAGGAAGCAGTAGCATTCATCTCCGCCATATGGCTTGTTACTGCTTGGGTCTGCCCCCTGCATCATGCCCTGGAATAACACCTTCCACTGTCCCCCGACACACTCTGCGACACTAACTTTGGACCTCGACATGGACTGCCATATCTTGTATGCTCAACAATGACACAGCAATCAGCCTGCGGACTGGACTCTTCCCCTTCCGAGTAACTTGTCAATCCCTAAAGGACTCAGGCTGGCCCTCCATGGGGCAACATTGTAAAGTGTTGTCTGCATGGCCCAGTACTGAGACAGCCTCAACACTTCACTGAACATGAATAATACATTCTGATACACACAGATGTGTCATGTCTATGATTAATCAAGTATGAAAGCATGGACGAATGTAGGGGCAGTGATTGCCCCTTACATCCATGTAGCTCATGTTGTGGGACTTGAGTCACAGGGTGCATCCCTGCATCATGGTGGTACATATTTGACCCCAAAAGAAGCCCTGTTGTCAATTGGTCGTCACAAATGACAGCCTATATGTAATGATTTGGGACACATGTGAAACGCTGATGAGTGGGATTCCGTACTCTCTTTGACACACAGAAATGGCATTTCGAATACGTGACACCCAAACAGCCTCTCTGTCCAGAGGTGACACACCCACCATCTATTTCCAATTAGTGAGATTGTTAGCACTACATGTTGCACTTACACTTGTCAGAGGGATGAACTGGTACACAGGAGTAACCTGCACACAGGGAATGTGTGTTGTAATGAGTTTATTTGCACATGCTGTGGTCATTTTGTACTGTTCCATGATTGCTAAGGACTGTGACAATGTGACGTGCACATGTGAAGAAATTGTCAATGATGGTGTTCCTATGGGCTAGTCCTGCTGCTGCCGCAGTGGGGTGTGGTCCACCTGCCTCATCTTCCTTATCATCGTCCAGTGCATCTGGCACTTGTAGCCATGGGGCATTGGTGCGCACACATATATTGTGCAACACATAACATGCAACAAACAACATGCAACGATCATCTTGCACACAATGCCTGGGCTGTACAGGAGCCTTCCACCTAGGATGTCCAGGCACCTGAAACGTGACTTCAACACGCCAAATGTGTGTTCCACGATGTCCCTGGTGCGTTTGTGGGCCGCATTGTACTGCCTCTGGGCCTGTGTGTTCGGGGCTCGGAGGGGTGTCATCATCCAAGGGCAGAGTGCATATCCTTGATCACCTGTGACAGTGCATAGAGACATGAGTCAAAAGTTGGTTCTGCGTGATGTGTTGGCAGGCTCACTAGTTCATTGGTGTGTGATATGTGTGACTTAGTGATTCCTGTTTGACAGGTACTGCTTGTAGCAAATGAGCGGCATCAATGTGTATTACGTAGCCTCACTGCTGCTCCTCCCTCCCCCGAGCCTATTTACTAGTGTGCGCAGCGCGGTTGCATCACTTGCACTTCTACGGCACACCATTGTCATGCCTGTCTGTGCATGTCCACAAGCCTGACAACGACACTGTGATGTTGTGCGTTGAAGGTGGGCAGCCACGTGTGTGTAGGCCTATGGTAAGGTTAGGGCGGACACAGATGTAGAGTTCATGGCTGGCTGAACTCGCGATGCGGTTGAGGGTAGATCTTTGGCCTATGCTGCGGTAATAGCGACACACACAACTGTTGGCATGTATGATCCCGGAACCCGAGCGGGCTTGCGCTCCTTCATTTGTCCCTTCGGCCAAGCCCGCACTCCGGGGGCATGCTACATTGAAACATTGTCCATTGCGGGATGGGTGGCGCCGACACTACAACAGAGACACACGCATTAGTCACTTCCTTTGCAAGGCCAACACTTAGCAACACCCAGAGCCCAGTGCTGATTATCCACACCCCTACGCTGGACTGTCGTATGCCAGCCCACTACGCTTACGCTTACAGGGGGGTACCACACAGCTACATGTCCCAGGTCTTCCCCACTGCCTGAGGTGACATGGTTGCGTCCGCTGTACACAGCACAATGTCATGTGGTAGGGCCGGGGGCCCTTATGCATACATAATGACCACACGGACACACTTAGATAGTTTGTGGAACTGGCTACGGGCACGTGCGCCCGGCCCCTTTTATTGCCAGGGCCACATGTCCAGTAACGCCTGTGCTGGATGGGTGTGGGGTGAGTGTAAGCCAGCCCTCAGGGAGTGGTTGGTGCTGGCAACAACTACAACAGTGATCAGACAATCAGAACTTCAAAGTTCAAACAGCAAGGGTCCATGACTTGAGCTGCACAGAGTTAGTGGCCCCGGCACAGGCACACCGCCACGGGACGGTGACTTGCGGTGCACTGAGGTTGGGCCACGGGAGCTGAGCGGGTCCTCGTCGGTGTCGAAGGTGAATGTCGCGCAGAGTTTCGGGGGACAGTGGAAGGTGTTCTTCCAGGGCATGATGCAGAGGGCAGAAACAAGCAGAAACAGGCAATATGGAGGAGATGAATGCTACAGACTCATTTTTTACACAAAGTCAGTATCAGATACATGATGATGAAGACAACCCCCAGGCCATAGACTTAGATGCCACCAAAGTTCAACCAGAGAGTGTCCATGAATTTCAGGGCACAGAGTTAGTGGCACAAGAGCTGAAAGGGGATGCAGTCTGCGATGAGGCCTGTACAATGGTATAAACTCTGCCATAATGAAATCAAGACTCAGTTCCAAATGTGTGACCTACTTCACCGCAGTGTAGGCCGGAGGCAGCGGTCAGCAGGGGCCCACAGCCACGTGTCGTTGGCTTGCAATGCACAGAGTTAGTGGCACCAGAGCAGTTGTTGGTAGTGTTCGATCACCTCCATGACGATGATCCTTTTTTCCTCCGGACTGAACCGCGTCTTCCTCTTACTCCTCTCCTTGCGTACTATGATATGGACTCGGCCACTGCATAATCAAGACTCAGTTCCAAATGTGTGACCGTGTAGGCCGAAGGCAGTAGTCAGAAATGGCCCATAGACACGTGTTGTTGGCTTGCGATGCACAGAGTTGGTGGCACCAGATCGAAGGGAGTACAGTGATATAAACGCTGCCATAAACATATGAACTCTGCCATAATGAAATCAAGACTCAGTTCCAAATGTGTGACCTACTTGACCGCAGTGTGGGCCGAAGGCAGTAGTCAGAAAGGGCCCACAGACATGTGTCGTTGGCTTGCGATGCACAGAGTTGATGGCACCAAATCGAAGGGAGTACAGTGATATAAATGCTGCCATTAACATATGAACTCGGCCATCATGAAATCAAGACTCAGTTCCAAATGTGTGACCTACTGGACCGCAGTGTAGGCCGGAGGCAGCGGTGGAGTACGTCAAACAGAAAGGAGTGCTGGGGGCGTGTCGCGGAGGCCGTGATGGTCTGAGGAGGCTGCCATGGTCGCGGTCCTCGGGCTTGGAGCTTGCACCGGCACGTGGTGGGCCCTCTTTGACACACGCCGGTGTCGGCAGGCGAGCAGTGAGGCCTGGTTGAGCAGGGGCGGCCAAGGCGGGTCTGGGGACCAACAGCCTGGGGTGCAGCAGGCGCACAGGATCGCAGGCACCACCGCTCATGCGTCGGCCTCGTAGCGGGCTGAGAGGCGCCGCCCTGGCAGAAGCGTTGGCCATTCCGGAAGAGAACCACGCCCAGAGCAACAGGCTTTTTATTCACACCCCTACGCTGGCCTGGCGTACGCGGGGCCAGCCCACTCCGCTCACGCTTACAGGGGGGGACGTAACAAGCTACATTTCCGTGATCTTCCCCACTGCCTGGGGTGACATGGTTGCGTCCACTACACTCCAAACACCAGCAGTATGTGTCGACATGGACATGTCTGTGGTCTGCATACTGCAGTCTGGCCAGCACATCCACGCCACACTTGGCATTGTGTACATTCTCATTCATGGGTCACTTGCCTCCTTCGCACATGCCTGGTTCCCACCTCTCCCCACATTTTGATATTGTGTGGCTGAGGTGCCATGCCTTTGATGGCTTGTGTACATGGCTAGCCCAGGTTACCACAGTAAGTTGTGCTGTGTGTCTGGTAGGTGGGCATGTTGTTTGGCATGTTGTATGTGAATTTGTTACGTGGGCATTCCCAGTGTCGTGAGTTGCATGACTGTGGAGTTGAGGTGTGTGGTGTGTTCATTTGGTACTTACCAACGAGCAATGCATTCCCATAGGTGCCAGCCTCAAAGTGCTGGTGGATGATGGACTGTCGGAAGATGAAGGAATCATGCACACTGCCTGGGTAGTTGGCGACGACATTGGCGAAGAGTCCCCGGTGGTCCACTATTGCCTGCACATTGATGGAATGTGTGTGCTTCCTGTTGCGGTAATTGTGTGCAGTGTCGGCATGGGGCACGAGGAGTACACGTGTGCAGTCGATTGCCCCCAACACGTGCAGGAAGCCAGCTATGGCGTAGAAGCCTTGCTTGGTCTCCAGCTGTTCCTGCGCAGTGTGGGGGAAGTGAAGGTACTGGGGTATCAAGCTGAGGATGGCATCCAAGACAGGTGTGTCGAACTTGGCTAGGGCTGGCTGTGAGACTCCTCAGACTCTGGCAGTTGTTGGTTGGAATGTACCAGAGGCCAACGGGTGCAGCACAGCCAGCAGCTTTGTCTGCGGAGGGATGTTGGTTGTCCGCTGTGTTGGTACTGTTAGCCTGTGGGCAATGTGGGTCAGGATCCGGAGGATGGTTGTCCTTTTGAGCCTGTAGTGGGCAATGACTTCCTCTGGCTTTAAGTCTGTGAGGCTGGTGCGTTTTCTGTAGGTCCGCTGTCTTTGTCTGCGCTGCCTCTGTGGTAGTCCAGGGGGGGAGGGGCAGAGGAGTCCGGAGGGGGGGGTGGCGGGCTTGGGTGTGGTGGCGGTGGGTGTTGTGGCCCTCTTGGGGCTCCGAGCTGCATGATCAGTAGCTCCATGGCATCTGTTGTTCTACAGGTGTGGCTCTGGTATGGGCTCCCTTTTGCGGTGCAGGTTGTCGTCCGACTTAACACCAGGTAAGAGCAGGTGTTAAATCCCTGCTGCTAACGCGCCTTATCGCCTGTTTTGGGTTCTTATCGCCGATCTGGCTGGTTGTTGAGAATATTGCGAAGTGGTGGTTTCGCGGCTTTTTGCACGGGAACGCCTACTCTGCATCTCATAAGCATTAGTTGTCGGTGTCATCCATGGCAATGTTTTTTGCGGCTGCTATCGCAGGTAAACTGGTGGTATCGGCTGTTAGCACCAGCTTGTGAATGGGGCGATGACTCTATCGCCACTTTGGCTGCGATAAAGTGCCGCTAACTCGGCGATGAGTCCTTGAGAATATGCCCCTATTTTTATTAAGAGGTGGACTCTGATCAAAGCAATGGCCAGGCTTGCACTAAAAATACAGGGGCATATTAAAAGAAAATTCATGCAATGCAGTTGAGCAAGGGAAATTGCTGCACTGTGCTACCTTGCATGATAGGTAGACAGCTGAACTGTGATATATTTACAGAGATATGAAGCAATTTAGCTCTCTCTATATGCTGCTTCACTTAGGTTGCCTAGCTCCAATTCAGGCACCCTTACACCACGGCAGAATGGTGCCTGTGTTGTGGTCATGATATATTTTGTGCAGGAATAAATAACTTCCTGTGCACAACAACTATTCTTTGAGGCTATGACCTCTTTGTTTGGGTGCTGCAGAATTCAGCAAACATGCAAAGATGAAAAAACTGCAATGCAGCACTATATGAAGCATTGTGTTACCTTTTTTTTTTTTTACAGAGCCACACAAAACAAAGCCATTTGGTCTTTGTGTGGCTTAGTAAATACCAAAATAGATTTTGCGCTGAACTGCCTCCAAAAAATTATGCAACCACAATGCAAATGTTTCATAAATCTGGGCCACAGTTTTAGTTTAGAAATGTGTTCTCAGGGTATACCCTCCAGTACAAATTTAAAGTCGGAGCTAACCACACAAGTCTAAGCCTTTTAAAATATGTAATTTTTCAGTAATTACACATTTTCCTCTTAGCAATCTCATGCTTTATTCTGCAAGTGTTTTGTATGGTCTTAGTATTATTTTATGTGAGGGTTGAACTCAAGGTCATATTATGCTATTTTAGTAGATCTGGCTCTTGGTGAAAACATATGTATGTTTGCATTGCCGCCGCCCTGCTCAGCCCCCTTTGCATACATAATGAGGGGTGTTTGCATCCTCTGATGCAAAGCCATTTTGTTTTGCACCTGCATCACCTTTTCAGTGCAAAACATATTTAGAGGCAGACAACTGATCATCACTGCAGTTTGTGATGCTTTGCATCAAAAAACAACATATCTTTTTGCATGCGCACTGTTGCTGAATAATAGTAAATCTGTCCCATAGTCTCTAAAATATGACATTTACTTTGCATGTCAAGGAAATGTTATTCACCACAAAAACCATAAGAAAACAGTGGACTAGGGAAAACCAGCAAAATAAAATAAAACTGAGATCATAAAAGTGGTAGGACTGCTAGAGAATGGCAGCCAGTTCGATATATCACCTCCATTACTGAAGAGCTGGGCGTCTGTGTTCAGCAACAGGAGTTGGAAGAGCAGCGAATAAATGCATGGTGTTACATAAGTATTTATGCATATAACTAGTACCCACAGGTGGAACGAGAGGGCTTTACATTTAAAAGATTATGCAAGGGGGTGGAGCAGAACATTTAAGCATTGCACGTAGGCACAGGTCAAAAAACAAATAAATAGAAAGGCAATAAGGATATTGTATTATAATGATATGAATAAGGTAGGAAATAAAGAGGACTGAGTAGGTGAGTAGAATTAAATTTTATGACATTGATAGGAGTCCTGGGGCAGAATTTTCAAGCCTTTGCATTGCTGCAAAGTCACACAAAGTGAAGTAAGGCGGCCCCAAGCCTTGATAAACTATTTACTTTCCAGCACAAATCTCCAGTGGATAGTTGCCATTAAAGTAGTGCTGATAACGCTTTGTGTTGCTCTTCTGTACTTTGCTTCTTGGGGGACATTTTTTGGGTGGTACTTTGTCATTCCAATGCTGCCACCCATGGATTTTGATGCAAAGCCAGATCTACAAAGACTGTGAGGCCTGTCTTTGCCTAAAAAAATAACACCTCCAGGAGACTAGCATTAAGTAGGAGTAATATACATTTTTCCTAATATTTCGCGGTTTCTGCTGAACTGCACAGCACACATCAAGTGTGTGAAATGTTTATCTAGGCATAGGATTCTGTACTGGACCGGTATACTTCTTGTACTAGACCTGTGCTAGATTCCATGCACACAGCATTGCGTGAAAAGTAAGGGGAGACAGCAATGAGTAAAAGCTAATTAAACCAGGTGAGAAGGCACATTTAGCAGACATATAGCTTCACTTGCTATTTCATGCCATGGACCAGAGACTGTGAAACATTGGTTACCTTCATAAAAACCTTTTATTTTTTATTTTACAGGATTTTTGGTTGTCAGCAAGAAGTCCTTGTCTACCTGTTAACCAGCCAATGCCCCTGGTGTTTTGGTAATGTGTTGCAGCATTTCCTTATGTAACATTGTGCCTGTTAATGTACTTGGGCACAAGAAGATTATAGTCTAAACAAGGAGGACTTGTCTTTATGCACTTATCCGAAGCTGAGCATAAGTGGTAAGGAGGGCACTGTGGCCTCTTCTCTCCTCTGTTCATCTAATGGCCTATTCACAAAGGTAACACAGGGCTCAATTCAGGGTGAAAGGTTCAAACCTACACTTGCAGTTTTACAAACTGCATGGGCACATATATGACTTTCCAAAAGTATGCCCCCCAACTCTGCAATAGTCACAGGATTCCCGGAATATATTACTGGAAAACTGTCAATGTTTTTTTTGTCATTACCGAAGCAAATGTTAGACATAATGATTGCCTTTGCCCAATGGCATATGCTTCAATTTTTAAAAAATATTCTGCTTCACTGGGACCCTCCTTCCCCAACCAGTTTTGGGCGGTTCCATTTCGCTTCCTACCCAGGAAAGATAATGGGCCCAATTAACAATGGTAAACTTAAACTTAAGTGTCAGTTTACTACTTTTTGGTATTCACTAAGTTATTTACTAATAGCAACTTTACTGCTAGTAACTTTATTACTAGTAAGTTTACTCTCGGTAAAGCTACTAGTAACCTACCTTTATGAATAACAATAAGTAGCAAAATTAGACTTAAGTACTAAACTTAGACTTAAGTTTATGTTTAATACTTTAAGGTATTCACAAAGGTAAATTACCACTAGTAACTTTACTACTAGTAAATCACAACTAGTAAATCAGGAACGGACTCAAGAACTGGCTGTTCGAATGAACAGATCACTGTGAAGCAGTCACCAGCTCCAGTGCCTTGAGATCCTAAATGTATTAGTAGTAACTTTACTACTTAACAGCTAGTAAAGTTACTAGTAGTAAATTACCTTTGTGGATCGGACCCATATTTTTCTGCTTTTAGAGATTAAAGGCAAACAAGTAAAACAAGTACAGAAGAGACGGTAAAATAGTAGAATGGGAGCTAAGAAAGGAACAGAGACGCAAGTGTGTTTTACAGCAGGGTTAACTCCAGACAGCATGTAAAGGGGTGGTACAGATGGCTGACCCGGGGAGATATATTGAATGGGGGCTAGGCAGCAAGTAGTGGTTTTCTCTTTGACATCTATACACCAAGTCAAGCTCAGATCATATTAGTTGATGATGCAAAGTTTTCCTTAGCTATTCCCTTGCAAGATTTTATGAGGGCTGTCAAGCATAGCAGTTGCAAAAGTTCAAAATCAGCATCGGAAGGCCTGCCCTACACAGTAATAATACATTTATTTCTATTACACATATGTATTTTATGGCCAAATTCCTCCTTGACTATGGTTGGGGGAAACTGTGGCTGTATTCTGTCCAGCAGAGATCATTAATGTGTCTCAGAACAAACAAAAAACTTTGAGCTTCTTCTACAGAGGTCTCACATATTCGAGTTTCTTGAGAGTAAAAATACAGAGGAATCAGTAATGAAACAAAGATGGGGCAAGATGGCAGCACAAAAAAGTTACGCTGTCTCTGGAGCTCTAGCTGGAGAGGGGTATTGTTGGTGCACAGTGGTGATTAGCGTAAATGGTCAGTGTATGAGAAAAGCTGAAAGAGGTCAGGAGAAAATAAGTATACAATGTTAAACATGCATCATTTTGCACTTGGACAATGGTGTTCCTCATAAAAGCTGCGGCTTAGATTTTAAAACACTTTGACCTGTTTGCTTACATTGCCAAAAAAGACAGTGGTTTACAATCTGGATTTACTCACAAAGGTGAGTTGTGATGCTAAAGCTTAGAATAGAGGGAGGGGTATTTCTATCATTAGTGAGGTAGGTGCAGTGGCACTGAGACACTGGGATCTGAGAGGTGCATTGAGCTCCAATTATAGCTGCTATTACCACTAAGCCAAGAAGTAGAGGGGTATGAATTAGATTTTTAAGTCTTAACTCCATCTCAGTGCACCTTGATGATGCACATATAGGTAGGGTATGTAGGTAGGGAGTTAATAATGCTGTACTAACCTAAGTATAATCCTGGCCCCCTGATATACCTCAGTAAAAAAATTGATGTCCAGAGTTTTTTATTTTTGGTCCATGTTTTTGTATCATTAGAGAAGTAATTTAGCTTGGGTAGCCATTGCTAATCCAGGTTGAATTTTTCTGGGCAACATTTTTAAAAACGGCGGATGCATTGCATTGATGATGTAATATGTAAGGAACCATGAGACCTATACATTTCATTTTTGTGTCAAAACATAGGTTTTGTGGGTCAAGTAGTCTCATAGAGACAGAAAATATTTCCTCAGAGCAACCCTTCCCCCATTTTCCAAAATGGCAGCTCTGTAATCATATGTTTTAGCCATCATATTGGTCATTTATTTTAATATTGTTTTTGTTTCAGGTTTTCTGTTGATAAAAATTCGTAAACATGAGCAAAGCAGGTGGTAGCAGAGAATCTTTACATTCTGACAGAGTGTTGCAAAGTACATAATCTGAGGACTTCTTCAACAAAGAAAAATGTGTCTTTTACCAAACTAACCTGAAAGAAAAGCTAACTTCAACTCCGGCTGGACGACAACCAAATCCAATGCCCATCCACTTAGAAGATCGATGGCCACCCCTCGTCCATCTCCAATTACTGATCAGAAAGCAGAGGATATTCAATGTGTTATCTGTTGTTTAGTCAGGGGAGTAAGACCAAAGGGATTGACGAATAAACAAAGTACAGAGTATGTGAGTCTTAAAGGGCAAACATGTTTTTATCTGCTTTTATCATGCTTATCTACATGATATTGTGTAATGCCATAGTCTAGATGCAATGATATAGCAGAGCATTATTCTATCACTTGATATTATGACATACACCCGAATGCAATATATCAGTGGCCCTAGACAACATGCTACTCTTGAGGGCGACTTCACCATAGCCCGAGGCTTAGAATCAATCATGCAGCTGAAACCGTACAGTAGATGGATAAGGCAACAGGACTTGTTAATAACCATTGTAAATAAAGCTGACTTGTCTGCCATCCTGTCATGGCACAGTGGACAAATTGGCATTGTTTATTATTACCAAAATAATTCCTGCAATATCAGTGGGAGAACTTTTGGTTAAAAAAAGAGGGATAAAATTGCTGTGAAAGCCTTAAAGCATGTGTCTGGAAGAGTAGAGGCAATGTCCCAATCTGTGGAAACTTTTTGATGGCTGGCTCGCTAAGGGGTGCATGAAGCATTATGTCTACCCAACCCAACCCTACTGGGGCAATGGCCGGCTGACCATAAAGAATGGCCTATGCAAATGTATGTTTGGGCCCCTTCGCCTTCATCCAGTTCCACATTCCAGTGGCAGATTTGCACTTTACAAATACCAATAACACAGTATAACATAATATTAAAACAATTAAAGACAACATTCTAAGCACGGTGGTACCTGGATGGAGAACTCAGTGTTCTCTTAATGATGTCAGCTTACCTGTATCTGGAGGTGCAGCCTCAAAGCTCTCTCAGTCTCTGAAAGAGGGACCCCTAGGGAGCTAGCGCCTCTCTCTGTTGAAAGTGATGTAATGATCTGTCACTGATCCTAAACATTGTGTACACTGTCAAATCATTTGTCACCTCCATGTAAATTCCTTCAAGTTCTGGGTTCAGTCTTATATTCAGATATCATTTATCTGACACAGTGTTTATAATGAGAATGCAAAGTGATATCATTTTCTATTAAAATGACAGTTCTACTAAAACTTGGGGACTGCATGGAGCATCGAAAAGTAATTCGTTTGGTAACTTATGTGAAGTCTTATTATTCATATTAAATGACGAGCGTTGCAACAATGCATGACTAAGCATTGTATGCGGATATACGATTTAAATATGCTGAAAAAATAACAACAAAAAACTGTCATTTATATGACTGCAAATGTATATTTATGCTTTACATATATTTTACCTACTGGCGGTCGCCAGTAGGTAGTTATAGTTAGAACCTAGTTTCCATAGGAAAAGCGTTTTTTGTTTTCCCAATAACTTTGGCGCCGGTTGACGAATCTTCGCGAAAGTTTCAAAATTAGTGATCAGCTCCGGTCAGCTCCTGTCTTGAAAGTTTCGGGGTGATTCGCCAAGCGGGGGCCGAGAAAAAGGGGGGTCCCAAAACGCGTTTTCCCCATGTTATTTTCCATAGGTAACTTTAGACAAAGCTACAGCCCGAACTGCTGAACGGAATTACAGCAAATTTGGCAAAAAGGTAGCCCTTGGTTCAGAAAGAGTCCTTTTTGTTAAATGGTGTAAATCCGTTCAGTAGTTCCTGAGAAATTAGGAAAAGAAAAAGTTTCGATATCTGGGGCAGCGGTGGGTTCGTGAACCCTCCCGAGCACGAGCTTCACTCTGATTGGCTGCCAACACTCCAAACCAGGAACTGTTGGCAGCCATCTTGTGACTCGGTAGAACCGAGTCACAAGAAAACAGTAGAAAAAAACATAAAAAAACAAGAAAAGGGGGCAGGGTAGAAACACCCTGACCCCCTAGGCCTGCTCAGGAAATCCCACAAGGACCCCCAGGGCTAAAAAAAGCATTTTTTTAAATAATTTCGGCGGAAATCGCGATGGGGTCGCGAATCCCGCCGAAATTATTTTAAAAAACGAAGCGCGGACTTCCGCGCTTCGTTTAAAAAAAGCCCCCGGGTGGGGCAGGTCCTGGGGGCACTGCCAATTTATTAGCGGGGGCCCATGGGGGCCACCACAGCCCCGGGGACTGCCACCTCCCCGGGGCTGTGAAAACAAAATGTGTGGGGGGTCCCAATCCCCCCCACGATGCCCCGGGGACCGCCACCTCCCCAGGGCTGATAAAAAAAATGCATGGGGGGGTCCCAATCCCCCCCACACTGCCCCAGGGACCGCCACCTCCCCGGGACTCTATTTTTTTTAAATAAAACCTCCCCAGGGCACTAAAAATGTAAATGCGGGGGTCCGTGATGGACCCCCGAGCCCCGGGGATCACCACCTCCCCGGGGCTTTGCAATGGTAGGGCGGGGGGCCGCGCGGCCCTCCTCCTGGAGCCCTTCATGGCCCTGGGGACCGCCACCGCCCAGGGCCCGCTCCTGCAGTGTCCCGGGGTGCCCACCCCGGGACACTGCTGTTTGCTATGGCAGGACGGAAGCTGTGCGACTCCCGCCCTGGCATAGCAAACACTGCTTTGTATTTTGGAAGCGAGAGCAGGTTTCCTGCTCTCGTTTCCAAAATCCAAAGCAGATTGCTTTTCCACAAGGGGAGTTGCATGTCAGCAGCTCCCAGTGTGGAAAAGCAATGCCGGCTCCAGCAGGAGGCGGGGAGCCGGCGGGACCGTGGGGGCATTGGGGCTCCCCCCACGGTCCCCAACGGAGAGGGCCAGCCCTGGGGGATGGGGTCCCCGGGGCCAGAAGTGCTCCAAGAGGGGGGCCACGCGGTCCCCCTTCAATATTGAAAAAAATAAATAATAAAAAATAAAGAGGCACAGCCCCGGGGTATGGGGTCCCCGGGGCCACTAGAGGCCTAAGGAGGGGGGCCACGCAGCCCCCCTCCTTTAAAAATAAAATAAAAAAAATAAAAAAATGTGGACATGTTCCGGGGGATGGGGTCCCCGGGGCCGAAATTGGCCTCTGGAGGGGGGCCGCGCGGCCCCCTTCCCGTTTTTTTTAAAAACATTTTTTTAAAAAGAGCAGGCACTTGGTAATGGGGTCCCCAGGGCCCCAATTAATGTAAAAGAAGGGGGGTCACACAGCCCCCCTTGTGAAATAAAAAAAATTAAAAAGCCGGCATCGCGTGGAGGCCCTGCCCCCTCACTGCAGCACTGAGCAAACGCACCCCCTGAATTAATTCCCCTTGAATACTGAGGGTCCCTGGGGGCCAACTAGCCCACCAGGTACCTCCAGTATGCGCCACAGAGCTGCGTTGCAGAGAGGTGTTCAGAGGCCACTCCCCTTTTTACACCTCTCTGCAACGCAGCTCTGTGCCGCTTACTGGAGGTACCTGGTGGGCTAGTTGGCCCACAGGGACCCTCAGGATTCAAGGGGACTTACTCCCCCAACTTACAACGTGCTAGGGGGCGCGTTTGCACAGTGGTGCAGGGAGGGGGCGGGGCCTGATATAAGAAGTTAGCAATACTGCTGTGTGGGACTTACTGGTGGTAATAAAAGGGGTAGTTGGCCCCCAAGGTTGACTTTGGGGGCTAACTACTCCTCCTGTTACCTCCAGTAAATCCCACACAGTGGGCTTGCTAAGAGGTGTTTCAAGGCCACGCTCACCTTTCTCCACCACTGTGCAAACGCGACTGCTATGTTATAGTTAGAAATTAGCATTTAAAAAACCTTTGAAATTCACTGAAAAAACCATAGGTTTCAGGGACGTTATAGTTAGAAATTAGCATTTAAAAAACCTTTGAAATTCACTGAAAAAACCATAGGTTTCAGGGACGTTATAGTTAGAAATTAGCATTTAAAAAACCTTAGAAATTCACTGAAAAAAACCATAAGTTTCAGGGAAGTTATAGTTAGTTGGACATTTCACTCGTACAAAACCAGAGAAATTCGGCCGTTATAGTTAGTTCAGCTAACTATAACTCGCGCCCCCGCAATGCACTGGTGATGACGTCACATATTACATCATTCATGACATGGTCAGTGACATCACTGATGACATCACTGATGACATCTCAAATGACATCACTGATGAGATCACTGATGACATCATCCACATGATAATCTGATGCACCTCCTCACACCCTAATATAAACTTTGATACACCCACTCTAAAATACAGACTACCATTTTCGAAACCATAGACACACCAACACTAGTTACTACATACTCACTCACTGATTCCTAGGTCTATACACACATCCACTCATTCACCCATACAGTCCCTCATACATGCAGTCACTCATCAATACAGCACTATCATATGCACTCATACACCTATACCAACACTCACACACCGCCACTCACCCATAGAGTTACTCACACACCTAGTTAGTCATGTAAAGAATGAATCACACTCCCATTCACTCACCTATACAGTTATACACACACCACCTCACCTATTCATACAGATACTAACACATACTTACTCTCTTATACAATCACTGACACAAGCACACACTCATTCATACAGCCACTCTCGCAATCACTCACTCTCACATATAGTCATTTATATACTCCAACACTCAAATACATACTGCCTTTCACATATGTAGTTACTCACACATATACCACTGAGACATCCATTCAGTCACCAACACAGCCATACGCACACTCACTCACCCATACAACCCTTCACAGACACACTCTTGAACCCATACACCCAGTGAATCACCCACTCACACATCTATGCACAAAGTCACACACCCCCCTCCCACCCACACAGACACTCAGGCACCCATACAAATACTCAGTCAACCAATCAATAACCCATATAGACACTCATGTAGCTACTCGCCAACCCATGCAGCAGCTTACACAACAACAGACAGAATGATACAGACATTCACACAGTTTAGTCACTAACCCATGCATTCAGTAAGACACATTTAATCACTCACTTATACAGTCAGTCACGCATCTACTAAATCCTCTATCCAGACACTTATACACCCATACATTCTTCAATACACCTTGGCATATATATAAAACATATTTAAACTTTATAGAAACACACACTCACTGGATGATGTCATCAGTGATGTCAGTTGAGATGTCATCAGTGATGCCACTGACCATGTCATGAATGATCTAATATGTGACGTCATCAGCAGTGCATTGTGGGGGCGCGAGTTATAGTTAACTGAACTAACTATAACGGCCGAATTTCTCTGGTTTTGTACGAGTGAAATGTCCAACTAACTATAACGTCCCTGAAACTTATGGTTTTTTCAGTGAATATATATATCTATATATATATATATATATATATATATATATATAGTAGGAGTACGCATTTTTATTGCCATGTATTTTATATACTTGCCTGTAGTTATGATTTTAGCAAAATGGTAGAAACCTACCATTTGTTTACTTTCTTATTGCTGTTACTCATTTATATATGCTACTGTCTACTGGTGATTTCAGTGCACTTATTTTACGCTAGAATAACGACTGTCAATAAATACTTATTGAAAATGTCCCAACTGTTTATTCTGTGTATCTCTCTGAGAACAAGTGAGCACGAGTGACTGAGCGAAAAGTAAGTTACTGTTTCCACGATCCTGAGGGATCAGGGTTGTCATGTTCAATAGTTGCCAAGAACTATTCTCTCCTTGGTAAGAGGAGGTTATAGTGGCATTGCGAGCTAGCTGGTACACAGGCCAACATACCTGGTGGGGGTGTCTGGAATCAGTCTGGACACCAGTACCGCAGGGTATGTTGTCTAAACGCGCAGATCCAATATAGGTCTTATAGGAACTACACAACATCACCTTTGGGACCTTATAAGTATTTAGCTATGCAGCACATTAGCCTGTGTGCTGAAACATCTACTGTTCTTTAACATGGAGGGAAAGAAAGCACCAAACTGCATGACACGCCAGATATGGGAACACATGGAGAGAAATATTGCCTTTCAGCGGGAAATGGTATAGTCCAAAGCTCTGTTTTTAATATAAAATCAGGGCCTTCCGTGGTCATAGCACTGAAAATACAAGTTTTGAAAAAAATATTATTGTCTACGGGTGCTCATGGAAGACAATTTCTATGTTCTGGAATCTAGAGAATGCTAAAGTGATTCTGGTATTTTACTGACCTCTGCTGGTCGTTTTCTATCAAGAAAGTTAAATAGAGGCAGTTGCCAGAAAAATAACAAGCATTTACAATGCAATAGGTCTGGCATTTGTGAGAGTTTAAGCTATTGGCATTGTAAATAACAATGCCTTTTATTTATCTGTTTAGAAAAACAACCCATAAATAAAAGGCATTGTTATTTACAATGCAAATAAGTCAAACTCTCGGGAATGACCTAAAGGAATGGGTTTGAAGGTGTGCAGAAGGTGCTACAACTGAAAGAAGCATTGGATACATGCATGGGATGATATTGAGGAGGCGGTAGGATAGGGAGTTGCATAGAAGAACGCAACAGGGATTCTAACAAGCAATTAGACCAAATTCAAAGAGTGTGTATGTTTTAGTACAGTTTAGGGTCTGAGTGATGAGACATTGAAATGGTAAAGATTAGCCATTTAAAGGTCAAGTGCTGGACAAAGTAAATGCAAGGTCAAAAGTGAATTGTAGCTCTAAGCGTTGAGGACGCAAATATGCATTTAAGCATTTCCTCATTTATGTATCACCTGCTTCTCCCTCATGTATAAAGGTTGTCTTCTCTTCGTGACATCTGCATGTTTGTTATGTATATCCATCATTCTTCACTCTAATGTAAATGAAGTGCATGTTTGTGCACTTACAGGAAGTGCATTTCTGTCACTAAGATCTGATCTTCACAATTTATGTCTAGACCTTACTAATATATACTCCCCTGAAAACAAAGTGCTTTACCCCATGTATTTATCAAGCTGTTCTAAATAAACATACACTATACTAAACCTAGTCATGCACACAATATCTGAAATCCTCCTGTTTACAGCCTGTGTGTCGCTTTCTGCACTGTTATCCATGTTGTGTATTTTTCGCCATGACTCCGACCCAACTTGTTCGCCAGCTTGAGGTGCAGGCTCTCCCAGTAGAGCGAAGGGATTCTCATGGCATACAGCCCCGGGGCATGCAACACCATGAACTCGCTGAATTCCATCTCCGGGCTGCGAGAATTTTTACAAACTGACGAAGTACGAGGGCGTGTGTGCAAGCAGGAAAGAGCTGGTGCGGCACACCCAGTGAAAACAGAAAAGGGACTACAAGTCATTGCAAACAAGAACATACAATTAAATAAAATAATTAAAAATTTAAAACACGAAGGCAATAGCTATTTTTAAAAAAGGGATGCAGATAGAAGCGTAGAGGGCCACGGCAACATTGCAACATTGCAAAATAAACGCAGACGGGTCGATAGACGATTGCTGCAGGAGCTGTGTGCGCTAAAAAGGGGGGAGGCTTATACCATTAAGCATAAGCAGAATAAAAGCAGGGCAGAGGCAGCCATGGCCCAAAAGCATAAAAACAATAAAGTTAAAAAGTTCTCAGAAACAGGAGATAAACAAGGGAAGCGTAAGTACACTGTACGTTACCGGTGCTCCTGAGCCTTGGAAGGAAGTCAGCTATCGGCTGCCAACGAGACATAAGGCAGCAAAAAAGAGCAACACTGGAATGGACCAATACTAAGCAGGAGGCGGGGAATAAAGTGGTTTTACTGATTACAGCAGGGCTTGCAGACAGCGCATGCGCGCTGATACTCGACCTAAAAATGTAATCACAGACATGGTAGTCTACTGATCATTGCAGGCCACCATCCCTGTGATCGCCTCCAATTGATGTGAGTTGCACATTGTGACCTAGCTCATTAATATTCATGAGATAGGTCGAATCACAACCCACTTGAACCAGAATTTTACAAACCTATCTATTAGTACATATGTCAGTTCTTCAAATATTTAGGGGTAGAAGAATACTGGCCGTAAACTGGAAAAAAAAATTGTAACAAGGAAATAGTAAATCGGGGGCCTTATTATATACAGTGTGTCCAGTGGGCACAATAGCATGTGCCCCTGCTTTGTGCACTCTGGGGACACAACGGTATTGCAGAAAGGGCCGCAGATACTTCAGCGGTCCCTTCTGTAATCCTGATGGCACTGAAGCACATGTATCACCTGCTCTATCAGGAGAGGGAGTTCCCTCATTTGCATGGGGCCACATCTCTTATATAACGATATTATAGACATGGGTGCAGAGGCAAACAGGCCATCATCTTTGTCTCTTGGTTGTATAGCTCTATGCAGGGGGAAGATGCCTCAGATGTATGGGCAGTTGGGGTAGGTGGAGTGCAGATCTGGAGTTTACGCTTACAGATTACCAATAAGTATACTGTTGTTCTCAGACAGATGAGGTATCTCTGAACAGTAGCCACAGATTAGCATATTATGAATTTATAAACAGGATTTACTACACATCTAAGGGTATGGCCTAATATAGACTTAGAGAAGATGACAGATGTCAATCATGCTGTGCAAGAGATGTGGATTTTTTTTCCATCTCACCTGGGGATACCCCAGAGTGATTGACTACTGGGTAAGAGTGTTTAACGATTTATCTCTTAAGGTAGAGGTAGCATTACATCTGTCCTAATTGCTAGCACTGCTGGAGTAAGTGAAGAAGATACCAAAAACCCTGTGCATATACACAGCAATAACAATGCTTCTGGCCCAAGGACAAACGCCTGTATGTTTTGCACCTGGTCACATCAATTCAACTCAGGACTGGCTAAGATTTCTTGTATACCCGCAGACCTCTATATAACTCTTCTCCTCTATCAGCTCAGGTGAAAGATATAATGACCCCCTGCATGTTTTCTTTCCTTGATAAGCAGAGACACAAACTTATCTGTTCATGACACTATTAAGACCTGGAACACCCTATCCCTCCACCTCAGACTATCTCCCACGCTACCCTAGCTTAGGAAGTACCTCAAGATCTGCCTCTTCCAACGACCCCAGCACTTAGACGGATCTGCTCCCCACCTCCCCCCAGCGCGTTTTGAGACCCTCACGGGTGAGTAGTTGCACTTTAACAACCCTTGATTGATTGATTGTTAAGTAACTAACAAGGTACCAGAACACACGGACGTTCATAATGGGCTTATGGGATACTAACAAATTTGGCAACAGTGGGCTTACTACTCTTTAGTTATAATAAGTAGATCTCTGTATTTCATGACTAGGGAAAGGGAAACTTCTAATGTTGACACCTTATTTGTTGTGCAAAATTACACAGTTTGCTCTGATGGCTATATTGACGTACTAAAATAATGCCTTTTATATATTGTATGGAATATGTGTGACTACATTTATTTTGTTCGTCTTTGTCTTTTTTTGTATTTAATCAAAATAATAAACATTATACAGAAAGGTATGATTGTGATGTTCACTGTGCCACAGGATTCATACTACACGTTACTAATGAATTGTAGTATGAGATCTTCACCATCACAGAGTATTTTCAGGACACACCTCAGCCTAAAAGGAGCAATGACTTATTGGAGTTTCAGTCCACCATTCATTTTGGGTTTCCCGCAACACTTATAATAATATTAAAATATCAACCTGCCTTCATAGTTGTGTATTTTGGAAATAGTATTAACTAAAGATGCGAGCCCGGCTTTGAAAATGCTTACTGACTTTGATCTACACCATAGGTACTTCTCCACTTAGAAGAGCCATAACTAATTGTGCTCCTGACAGCATCAGTAATTGAAATATTGGGTGCAGATTTTCAGGCATAGTACTGTGAATGACATGATAATTTCGGCAAAATCGTATTCCTGCCGCGTAGAATTATGCACAGGAATATTGAAGCCCCTGTGCAAATGCACAATTTTTTTCCTTTTTCCATTCTGCGAAAACAGAAACTTTGGGGTTGGTCCATTTCCCTTCCCACCCTGGAAATGAAGATAATCTAACCTTTGAGTAGAGTAATTCTATAACCATTTCCAGGGTGAAAATGGATTGGATCTAAGTAAGGGAATGACAACAAATTTAAATGTGTGTGGGGGTACTTAGTCTTCCAACGCAAATCAGACATTTGATAATGCCCTTCCAAGTCCTCGAGTAGGATGAAACACTGTGGATTTCTATGCACACTTGCAAAGAAATCCACAGAAGAAAATGCATATATGCCTGCCAGGTACCCGGTTGTGACTTCCTATAGGCTAAATGAATATTGTGGGCGTAAGCCTAGGTTTACAGCTGAAAACGCCTTTGAGAATGGGCCTCTGTGTATCTACTCTTCAGTCGGAGCAGATTACCTCCATACAGTAGACTAAACGAGAAAGATACTTAGCACATCTCATTAGTGTATACACACACTCACGCACACAAACACACATCATTTCCTGTATGAAAAAAAGTGTTCAACACCACAAATCCCATAGGTACATTTACCATAAATATTTACACGAGAATACTTATATGACTGGCATTGTAATAGAGCATTGTCAGACTTTATTTTTAAAAGCTTGCTTTTGATATCCAGAATATTTGCAATAGAAATTAAAGGCTCTGTCATGGAGCCGGGAACAGTGTCAGAAGAGTTTGTTAAGAGCTTCCTTCTGACGCCCACACATCTTAAATATAAAGGCCCAGAATTACCAGCACTTTGAGGCAGATTAGTGTCACAAACTGGTGCAAACTGTAGAACTGCAGGTTAAATTCCAGTACAAAATTTATTTTTGCGCTGGAAAGTAATGCAAAGTAGGGTTACACGCTCCTTTGCACTTCTTTGCATCAAGTGAGCCTACCATGAGTGGTACATATGCAAATCCCATGCAGCAACCAGTATTTCTTACACAAAGCACTATCTACTAAAAAGGTAGATAGGGTTTTGTGCTAAAATGTGCATATCCTCGACGCATGCGTAATGTTGGAGAAAAGTTTTCTTTTCAAACTTGGAAAACATTTCAAGTTATGTCTTAGAATAGTATTTTGCAGTGGAAGACCACCCTTCCAGTACAAACCCTTTGCTAGACAAACTGCTCCTCAGCTGTCTCTGTCCTACCGGAAGGTGGTTTGGGAGGATAACACGTGCACACATAGGGGGATATTATCAAGAAAAGGCGATAATTATCGCTAACCGCAGTTAGCGCTCCTTTTCTTATCGCCGTCTATCGCGGGAAACTATCGCTGTGTTAGCGGCGTATTACCAATACGCCGCTAACAGGCGATAGCTTCCCTCACCGGCTCAAAAGTCCGGCGATAAAATTGGCGGGACGGCGATCAGAAAAGGCACGCTAACTGCGGTTAGCGATAATTATCGCCTTTTCTTGATAATATATCCCAAAGTCTATTTGCAAAAGACGAAACATGACTCCTAATGTATTTGTAATGTATGCCCTCTCCCTTTGCATTCCGCCTAGGAGTAATCCAATACTTGATGTTGCTTCACTCCGTCCAGCATGCAGTTTGGCACCAACTTGCCAAACGTGGGGGCATATCAGCAAAAGCCGGCGATAATTATCGCTAAGCGCGCTTAGCGCGAGGATAATTATCGCCGGCTATCGCTGGATTTTATCGCAGAGCTAGCACGCTATCAGCAACGCTTATCTCCAAAGCGATAAAAATCCAAGCGATAGCTGCAAAATGTGCGATTATCGCTGAAATCCAGCGATAATCGCACAGAGATAGGCGATACGTTCATGATAGGGCAGGGTGGTCTCATCATTATGATCCACCACCCATAGACTATAATTGCTTAGTCAGTTTCAAAGCAGGCGTAAGCAAACCTGCGATAAGCACGGTTAGCGCTACTTTTCTCGTCACTACACAGGTTAGCGATTAGCTTGATAATTGGAGAAATGTCTGTTAGCGACATTCTCCACCTTTGTTTAGCAGGGTACGCCCACTTTGCATATCATTGGCGATGCAAAGATGGGCGTTAGGGAAAGCGGCGCTGAGGCATAGGAACACGCGTTAGCGTGTCCTTGCTGATAGTGCGATAAAATTATCGCCGCTTTTCGCCCGGAAACGGACTCTAAAGCGGCGATAATTTTATCGCGGCGCCTTGATGATATGCCCCATATTCCGCCTGCACCAAAGAGGAATATTGGACTCGGGCCTGTCACGTCGTTTTCACTCCCCTTCTTGTGCACTTTACCACGACTTTCGATGCTGCCACTTATTAATAAAGCACCGGATGCGCGTAGGTTTCAATTATTGTCAGATGAGCAATGCATTCGAGCCTAAACAGTTTTGTTATTGATTGAAATAACTAGTAAGTGCCTTGTCCCAAAGTTTTGCTCACAAGCTCACTGCCAGTGCTGTCCAAGGTCGGGGGCTGAATGGCGAGACTGCGCAGTATTGATTCCTTTTCAGGCCTCTTTAATCCAGCTACGTACACTCCCTGCCTCTTATCTTCTTCTTTCAGGTTCTCTTTCATCCGTGATTTCTTTCTTTGTCACTGTTTTCCTCCCTTCCTCCTTCTTTCGACCTTTTGTGCATTTCTCTCTCTTGCTCAAAGTCTGATGAGGAAAAATGAGGGACAGTCCCTAAAAATGAGTGCCAGTGTGCCCCACCTGCCATCAGAAGCTCAAATTTAGCTCTGGAAATAACCCCTTTTTTCCCAGTTTTGAGCACCCCTGCGTATTTAAAATCACATTCTCACCTCTCCTGAGTGCCCTATGTTCTTTCACATACATTCCATTGAGATTCATTCTGTCCTCTCCATTCCAGGAAGTATTCTCCTACTCTCTTCTCCAACCACATTCAAGCTCTCATATTTCTCCAAACAGGGCTGGCGCTAGGCATGATGGGCAGTGTAGGCAGCTGCCCAGGGCCCCGCAGTTGCTCACAACTAAGGGGCCGCCACCAGAACACTGCCTTTCAAAAACTGCAGTGTTAAGAGGCCCAGGGAGCAACATAGGTGCAGCGCTGCAAGGCCCAGGGGAGGGCGAGAGGGGATAGATACCTCTTCTGGGCCTACCAGGAATGGGCTGTAAGGGCTGCAGAAATCTGGGGGGACATTATCAAGAAAAGGCGATAATTATCGCTAACCGCAGTCAGCGCGCCTTTTCTTATCGCTGGCTATCGCTGTAAACTATCGCCGTGTTAGCGGCGTATTACCAACACGTCGCTAACAGGCGATAGTTTCAGGGATCAGCGGCGAAAACAGCTGCTAACATCAGCGCGATGGTGATAGGAAAGCCAGCGATAGCAGGCGGAATCTAGCGATAAGCCCTTAGCGATAAAAACCACGCATGCTAGGCAGCAAGTGTGGACTTAGAAAAAATAGCCTATCAGTCCACCTCCCATAGAAAAGATGTCCAAAAAAAATGTTTAATGCAGAATGGAGCAGCCAGGGCCAAGTGCAGCACACATCAACAACCCCCTCAAGCCACCCAACATCCAGGATGACCAGGATGAGAGCCTGGATGCCCCGCTGGACCTGCGTCTGTAGCCTGGATGCCTCGCTGGACCTGCGTCTGTAGCCTGGATGACCCGCTGGACCTGCGTCTGTAGCCTGGATGCCTCGCTGGACCTGCGTCTGGCACCTGGATGCCTTTCTGGACCTGCTTCTGGAGCCTGGATGCCTCTCTGGACCTGCGTCTGGAGCCTGGAGTGGGATGTGGAGGAGCTGTGGAGTCACATGGATGAGCCATGGCGGGAGACATTGATGCGCGACGATCAGTCGTACCTGGTGGTGAAGTCTGGCAGGTCGCATGGAGACATGTTGCTGACCTGTGTGAGAACTCCTCCTTGCGCACCTTGGAGCAGTTAATGGTAGAGGCGCTCCTGCGCACCAACGTAGTGAGGTCCGCATCGCATACTACAATCCACCACTACACCGGGGTGCACGGAGGGGATTACCAATGGTGGGTCCCGTCTCCCTGCATCACAGGACGGATGATGTTGGGCTGGCCGTACGCTGTGGAGGGTGAGGCCCTGTGCTACGCCCAACTTGTGTGGTCTGAGCGCTGCAACTACATGCCTAACGGAGCCCTGCTGCATCAACTGCTTCGGGAGATCCACCAGCGGACTACGCGGTGACTGCTGTACCCAGCCCAGTGAAATCACACCTGGCTCAGGCTCCTGCTGGCTGAGTCACAGATTTGGAGAGAGTGCAGTGGATTGGCCACGGTGTCAATGTCCAGGTAAGGAGAAGGTGGGATGCGTAGCGCAGGAGGGCCCACTCAGGCCGCCCAAAGCAGTCATGCGCACTTCCTTGTTCGCAATGCAGGCTGCATCACAGCCTGCATGGAGAGCATGGCCACCCCTCCGGCCCCTGGCTGCATGACTTGTCCCGTTGCCGATACCAATCCCACCGCTGCATCGCAGAGTTTTGATTGACTCAGGGGAGGGAGCCTGACTGCCTACTTCCTTTTCCTGGAAGCAGACGCAGGAGAGCAGGAGCTACAAAAACCCGGGACACGGCTTCGAGGTAAGACTTCCCTCAATAAATTTTGAACAACACACGCTCACACACACATCCCCACGTCCATGCACCATCCAGTGTTATTTCCGGCGTTTACCACCTCACAGCTGTCCAGCCCCCGCACTTCTCAATGGTGGCCGCTGTGCGCCCATGCACAGCGGGCGTAGCACTCGTGTGCCAAAGGCACATACGTAGTTGCGACGCATGCCATCACCTCACATTCCATTCAAATGCATACTAATACTAGGCACATTGCAACAGTAGAGTGGGTGTTGCATAGCGGAGACATGAAGATCACTGTTCCCACTTCAGTGAGTGCAACCCAAAACTGACCTTTGCACCACAAACCCAACCGTGAGCCCCTGGAATTCCTTTTTTGAGCCCCCATAACACACACAAAAATCACATTTGAGACAAATGCACACACCATTTTTCATATTTTACCCCAACAAACACCCCATTTTTCATATTTTACCCCAAAATACACCCCATTTTTCATATTTTACCCCAAAAAACACCCCATTTTTCATATTTTACCACAAAAAAACTTACATTTTCAAATTTTACCCCACAACCCATTCACACATGAGAAACTTTAAATTACCCCATTACTGACCTCACAATGCGTTGTGATCAAATGCGAAGTTAAGGCACCCGCGTTGTCGGAGTTGCGTTGTTAACGATGTACTGACTGCATTGTAATGGTCGTCTCCTGTGCCAAAGGCAACCCATAGGCTACGCCGTTTGCGTCCGTCTGCCCCTGGACCGCGCTCAGCACCAAGGAGCATTCCTCTTGGACACTCCACTGCTACGACGCCAGCACCCTCCTCGCCATCAACCCTGGACGCCACCTCGCCTGCCAGGACCAACCTCTGATCCATGCTGGACATCGCCTTCGCCATCACTGACGGCTGCAGTATCACCCACAAGGAGCACCCCGACCGTCAAGGAGGAGGCATTGCCGTCACCTGCAGAGGCACACTCAGACTGACAACGCACTCTAATGTGCCAAGGGTGACCATGGACCACATCAACTCCCAGATCCGGAACAAGCCCAAGAACATCCTCTGCGGCACCCTCATGTGCAGGCCCCCCCGGACAATGGCCCCCCATTCTCCAATGCCATTGTAGACCTCATTGCACCCCAGGGTCTCCCATCCACCGATGACATCCAACTCGGTGAACTCAAGTTCCACCTGGACAACCCCAGTGACCAGAGCACCACCCCCTCCTGGGGAGGGTCACCGACATCAGACGCGAGCAGCAAGTCACCTCAACAGGCCACATAGCAGGACACACGGTCAAGCACGTCGCCTCCGCCAGCGGGTACTCAACTACAGCCACAACACCGGACTCTCCTGGACCGACCATCATTGGTAACACACGTCTTCACCTTGCCCACCGGACGCCACCGCCATCATCGCACCCCCTCGCAGCTGGATCAAGGCCAGCGAAGAACATCTCGTCAACTCCCTCCGCACCAACACTCCACCAATGCTTCCAAACGATGACACCGCAGCGCGCAACCACCACCGATGGATCTCCAACAGCACCGACATTCGGGCACCCCTCATGAACAGCACTGCGTCAGTACCTTCCGCCTTCCTGATGGCAGGTGTGGGGGTGAGGCAGTGCCACAGGGATAGGCTGGCCCCATGCATTGCTGGAGTTGCGTCATGGTTGTGACACAACTGCAGCAATGCGTGACTTTAGCGCAGGCACATACGTCAGAATTTCTGACGTATCTGTCATTACTTGCGTCATGGAGCGCTGTCCAGTGATTACAGCGCATCCATGCTGTCGCAAGAAGGGCGTAGTGAGAAGTGTTGCAACGCTGTCTTGTCGCAGCTCAGCAACACTTTTCATGACTGGGGCACAGGTATGCGCACTATCTTATTGATTGTGCACATTCCTGCACTGTAGTTTTGCCGCAGGGCAGCGCTGCCAGCGCCAAAACCTGCAGAGATATGGGCCCAAGTTTTAGCACCATTTTTAAGACCAGCTATTTTCTGGTCTTAAGTAACTGGCTCTAACTGCAGTTAGAGCCAGTTTTTTGGCTCTTCAGAATTTCAAGGAGCCCCTTGATAAAAATGGAGTAGTGGTGTTTGCGTGCCTTTGTGCACGGGAATGCCTACTTTGCATGTAATTAGCGATAAATATCGCTAACATGCTTTGAGATGAAAAAACGGGCCGCTATCGCCCAAAAAATCGCGCTAAGGCCCATTTGCTGCATCTTGCTAATAGTGAGATAAAATTATAGCCGCTTTAGCGGCAAAAAAGTGCAGCTAAAGCGGCGTTAGGCCCTTGATAATATGATTTTGATTTTATTCCCAAGCAATATGGATCTCCAGTGGTGACTCTTGTGACCAAAGTCTTACGTTCTTTGCATGCGTCCCCATGGTATCTTCATGTGGGTTAATATGTGCAAATCAAAGTGATCCCACACCTATTATGATGTGTCCATCAATGTCCCTTCCTCACTGAAATACCTCAAGGGACTCCTGCCCGCATCATTTCCCTCACCTTCGAACATCTTGCTTCAGCCACTCCCAGCATCTCCCTTGTGTCATTCTTGATCACCTGCCAGCATCACTTTTGGAACATCCTAACAAGCTACACTTGGCATAATCAACTGAACAGATGGAGGGCCCACATACTCCTCTCCATTCTCTAATAGAATATTTTCCAAGAGTAACTTTGGCTAATGTACCAGCAGATAGCCTTTATCTTTTTTTTCTCATTATCCATTGTAAATGAAATTAGAATACATGAGAAGAAACAAAGCTAAACTAAACATTGAATTCCAAAATATAAAGAAAGCAAATAAACAACTAAAAATTAATCAACACCTTCACAAATAAGAACGTGTTTTACAAACACAAGAGGTAAAAGTATAAAACAAATAACCTCTGACCTGCTAATTGCTATCACTGTTTCCCTAGCTCCTTCGCTCTGCCTATGCACACCTCCACAGAATGGGCAGACCCCACCGTCCAGCAGCCTAATAGAAGCCAAACAGGAGGTAGGAAATGTTATTTATAGAAACCAACAACTTGACCTATATCCTTCCAATCGGGCAAAGTTTAGGTGACATTGAGTCTCACTTGAGCAGTCTAATAGGTTATCAATTTTGTCTGATCCACTAAAAAGAAAGACTGGCACTGACTCCCAGTTTTGCGAAGTTGGCAAACTAAGCACCTCTTGAAGCTAGCAAAGTTTCTCAAACTTGCAAAACTTTACCAGCGTGAGAAAATTCTTGCAAACTGTAGTTGCAGGGTGATTATTTCTTAAATTTGTATTTTTTGTGAGACATTTTCCAAGAAAACGGGAGTTATAGCTGTGGTTGTTTCCGCAAAACCTTCTTCCCTAAGATTTTTTTCCAGCATTTTATTTTAAAATATCACAAACTTTGTGAACTTAACAAACTTGCGAATTAAAAAAAAATAATTTCAGCATAACATTTCTGGAACCTGGCATATTTTATATGTAAAAGAATAAAGAGGTCTGTTTCAGTCCTTTTAAGGAGATGTTACATGAAAGCCAACGACCCCACTCAAATACAGACATTTAAGCTATTTCACAACAGATTGTATGCACCCTACACGCCATTGTTCACTTTGCATGCATCTAATGACTATATCCACACATATATTGAATCGATTTTCTAAATAAGGAACGTGCTATTTGTCTTTATTTCATGAGTATGCAAATGAGCTATTCTTTCGTGTTTAGTTCTAACAAAACTTCTACAAAATCAGCACTTTATTTATAAGTTAACTTAGTAGATACAACGTGAGTTATAAAAGCAACATTAGTATAATATCCCAACACCTTTACATTATATGTATTCCGTCAGGCCACCACGCCAGATGGCCTTTCACCGTTAAGTTTCCAATAGTAACAAAATGTACACACCTAAATCACACTTAAGCTTAGCCAGCAAGATAGATCCGTAGGTCAATGCACCTGCAGCAGCGATTTAACATGTCATCCTCATAGGATGCAGTACACGTGAATCTGACTTAACTCGTCATCATTTACAAATCAATGAAGTTCGTACCAGTGGGAGAGAAAATACTGATCCCTGTTGTGAACACTAAGGGGGGGGGCGGGGCAGTTTTGTGTCTTGTGATGCCTGGCTGGTTAACTTTAGCACTTCCACAATTTGATTGCTGACATTTTCAAGGGGAACGCTTCCGCTAATCATGTTAGCAGATTCTAGAATCATAATGTCTAAGTACAGGAACAAGGCATATCGAAATGCTGACAGCGGAATGCTAATATTTGAGTTAGAAGTGCAAAAAAGGTTTCATTCCGAGCAAACTTCATTAAGATTTGTTCATTCAAAACGAATGGACGAACCTACATTTTGAAGCCAGATGCAAGAAGAGCTCTTTGAAAGGAAGTTCTTAGCGGCGCAGGTTGTCTATCAACACATTTCAAGTGCAGGACGCAATAGCGCCCGCGCGCCTACAGCACAGAGGAGAACTCAGGCGCACGAGGACGGTCTATGGGCGCGCGCACTTCCGAGGCTGAGCCATCAATTGATAATCAAGCCGTGATGGCAGCGCATCCCATATTTGCATTGATTATTTTCACTCAAAAAGTTGCATTTAAATGTATCCGACGCAGCATCAAAAGAATTCAGACAGGGAAGGGGAAAGAAAAGCTTAGAGCTCGCCAAGTGCAGGTGGAAGATGCAGCCGAGGCACAACCGTGCGTGCCATGGAAGAGGTGTAGCTCCCTCTTCATGCCACTACTGCTAAGACGAGAAATACTACCGAGCGAGAATAAGTTAATAACACAAATCTTAAAGGAAATGTATTCAGCGCAATGCAATTAGAGCGCCCGGCATTACAACAGAAATATAACATAAATGTATTCTGCTCTTTTCATCTAAATTGTAATGAGGCTGATACATGAATAGAACTATAACGCCGCCACTACCTGATTTTGCCGCGAGCTGGGGGACTTCAGATCCAGGAAGCCTTTCTTCTCCCAGGAGGGAGGAGTGTTCCTGCACCAACGCGCTACATAAGCGCTCACGACCCTCGCAGCGCGGGACGCTGCCACTACCTGATTTTACCGCAAGCTGGGGGACTTCAGATCCCAGAAGCCTTTCTTCTCCCAGGAGGGAGGAGTGTTCCTGCACCAACGCGCTACATAGCGCTCACGACCCACGCAGCGCGGGACGCCGCCACTACCTGATTTTGCCGCAAGCTGGGGACTTCAGATCCCAGAAGCCTTTCTTCTCCCAGGAGGGAGGAGTGTTCCTGCACCAACGCGCTCCATAAGCGCTCACGACCCACGCAGCGCGGGACGCCGCCACTACCTGATTTTGCCGCAAGCTGGGGGACTTCAGATCCCGGAAGCCTTTCTTCTCCCAGGAGGGAGGAGTGTTCCTGCACCAACGCGCTCCATAAGCGCTCACGACCCACGCAGCGCGGGACGCCGCCACTACCTGATTTTGCCGCAAGCTGGGGGACTTCAGATCCCAGAAGCCTTTCTTCTCCCAGGAGGGAGGAGTGTTCCTGCACCAACGCGCTACATAAGCGCTCACGACCCTCGCAGCGCGGGACGCTGCCACTACCTGATTTTACCGCAAGCTGGGGGACTTCAGATCCCAGAAGCCTTTCTTCTCCCAGGAGGGAGGAGTGTTCCTGCACCAACGCGCTACATAAGCGCTCACGACCCACGCAGCGCGGGACGCCGCCACTACCTGATTTTGCCGCGAGCTGGGGGACTTCAGATCCCGGAAGCCTTTCTTCTCCCAGGAGGGAGGAGTGTTCCTGCACCAACGCGCTACATAAGCGCTCACGACCCTCGCAGCGCGGGACGCTGCCACTACCTGATTTTACCGCAAGCTGGGGGACTTCAGATCCCAGAAGCCTTTCTTCTCCCAGGAGGGAGGAGTGTTCCTGCACCAACGCGCTACATAAGCGCTCACGACCCACGCAGCGCGGGACACCGCCACTACCTGATTTTGCCGCGAGCTGGGGGACTTCAGATCCTGGAAGCCTTTCTTCTCCCAGGAGGGAGGAGTGTTCCTGCACCAACGCGCTACATAAGCGCTCACGACCCTCGCAGCGCGGGACGCTGCCACTACCTGATTTTACCGCAAGCTGGGGGACTTCAGATCCCAGAAGCCTTTCTTCTCCCAGGAGGGAGGAGTGTTCCTGCACCAACGCGCTACATAAGTGCTCACGACCCACGCAGCGCGGGACGCCGCCACTACCTGATTTTGCCGCAAGCTGGGGGACTTCAGATCCCAGAAGCCTTTCTTCTCCCAGGAGGGAGGAGTGTTCCTGCACCAACGCTCTCCATAAGCGCTCACGACCCACGCAGCGCGGGACGCCGCCACTACCTGATTTTGCCGCAAGCTGGGGGACTTCAGATCCCGGAAGCCTTTCTTCTCCCAGGAGGGAGGAGTGTTCCTGCACCAACGCGCTCCATAAGCGCTCACGACCCACGCAGCGCGGGACGCCGCCACTACCTGATTTTGCCGCAAGCTGGGGGACTTCAGATCCCAGAAGCCTTTCTTCTCCCAGGAGGGAGGAGTGTTCCTGCACCAACGCGCTACATAAGCGCTCACGACCCTCGCAGCGCGGGATGCTGCCACTACCTGATTTTACCGCAAGCTGGGGGACTTCAGATCCCAGAAGCCTTTCTTCTCCCAGGAGGGAGGAGTGTTCCTGCACCAACGCGCTCCATAAGCGCTCACGACCCACGCAGCGCGGGACGCCGCCACTACCTGATTTTGCCGCAAGCTGGGGGACTTCAGATCCCAGAAGCCTTTCTTCTCCCAGGAGGGAGGAGTGTTCCTGCACCAACGCGCTACATAAGCGCTCACGACCCACGCAGCGCGGGACGCCGCCACTACCTGATTTTGCCGCAAGCTGGGGGACTTCAGATCCCAGAAGCCTTTCTTCTCCCAGGAGGGACGGAGTGTTCCTGCACCAACGCGCTACATAAGCGCTCACGACCCACGCAGCGCGGGACGCCGCCACTACCTGATTTTGCCGCAAGCTGGGGGACTTCAGATCCCAGAAGCCTTTCTTCTCCCAGGAGGGAGGAGTGTTCCTGCACCAACGTGCTACATAAGCGCTCAAGACCCACGCAGCGCGGGACGCCGCCACTACCTGATTTTGCCGCAAGCTGGGGGACTTCAGATCCCAGAAGCCTTTCTTCTCCCAGGAGGGAGGAGTGTTCCTGCACCAACGCGCTACATAAGCGCTCACGACCCACGCGGGACGCCGCCACTACCTGATTTTGCCGCAAGCTGGGGGACTTCAGATCCCAGAAGCCTTTCTTCTCCCAGGAGGGAGGAGTGTTCCTGCACCAACGCGCTACATAAGCGCTCACGACCCACGCAGCGCGGGACGCCGCCACTACCTGATTTTGCCGCAAGCTGGGGGACTTCAGATCCCAGAAGCCTTTCTTCTCCCAGGAGGGAGGAGTGTTCCTGCACCAACGCGCTACATAAGCGCTCACGACCCACGCAGCGCGGGACGCCGCCACTACCTGATTTTGCCGCAAGCTGGGGACTTCAGATCCCAGAAGCCTTTCTTCTCCCAGGAGGGAGGAGTGTTCCTGCACCAACGCGCTACATAAGCGCTCACGACCCACGCAGCGCGGGACGCCGCCACTACCTGATTTTGCCGCAAGCTGGGGGACTTCAGATCCCAGAAGCCTTTCTTCTCCCAGGAGGGAGGAGTGTTCCTGCACCAACGCGCTCCATAAGCGCTCACGACCCACGCAGCGCGGGACGCCGCCACTACCTGATTTTGCCGCAAGCTGGGGGACTTCAGATCCCAGAAGCCTTTCTTCTCCCAGGAGGGAGGAGTGTTCCTGCACCAACGCGCTACATAAGCGCTCACGACCCACGCAGCACGGGACGCCGCCTCTACCTGATTTTGCCGCAAGCTGGGGGACTTCAGATCCCAGAAGGCTTTCTTCTCCCAGGAGGGAGGAGTGTTCCTGCAGCAACGCGCTACATAAGCGCTCACGACCCATGCAGCGCGGGACGCCGCCACTACCTGATTTTGCCGCGAGCTGGGGGACTTCAGATCCCAGAAGCCTTTCTTCTCCCAGGAGGGAGGAGTGTTCCTGCACCAACGCGCTACATAAGCGCTCACGACCCACGCAGCGCGGGACGCCGCCACTACCTGATTTTGCCGCGAGCTGGGGGACTTCAGATCCCAGAAGCCTTTCTTCTCCCAGGAGGGAGGAGTGTTCCTGCACCAACGCGCTACATAAGCGCTCACGACCCACGCAGTGCGGGACGCCGCCACTACCTGATTTTGCCACGAGCTGGGGGACTTCAGATCCCAGAAGCCTTTCTTCTCCCAGGAGGGAGGAGTGTTCCTGCACCAACGCGCTACATAAGCGCTCACGACCCACGCAGCGCGGGACGCCGCCACTACCTTATTTTGCCGCGAGCTGGGGGACTTCAGATCCCGGAAGCCTTTCTTCTCCCAGGAGGGAGGAGTGTTCCTGCACCAACGCGCTACATAAGCGCTCACGACCCACGCAGCGCGGGACGCTGCCACTACCTGATTTTACCGCAAGCTGGGGGACTTCAGATCCCAGAAGCCTTTCTTCTCCCAGGAGGGAGGAGTGTTCCTGCACCAACGCGCTACATAAGCGCTCACGACCCACGCAGCGCGGGACGCCGCCACTACCTGATTTTGCCGCGAGCTGGGGGACTTCAGATCCCGGAAGCCTTTCTTCTCCCAGGAGGGAGGAGTGTTCCTGCACCAACGCGCTAAATAAGCGCTCACGACCCACGCAGCGCGGGACGCTGCCACTACCTGATTTTACCGCAAGCTGGGGGACTTCAGATCCCAGAAGCCTTTCTTCTCCCAGGAGGGAGGAGTGTTCCTGCAGCAACGCGCTACATAAGCGCTCACGACCCACGCTGCGCGGGACGCCGCCACTACCTGATTTTGCTGCAAGCTGGGGGACTTCAGATCCCAGAAGCCTTTCTTCTCCCAGGAGGGAGGAGTGTTCCTGCACCAACGCGCTCCATAAGCGCTCACGACCCACGCAGCGCGGGACGCCGCCACTACCTGATTTTGCCACAAGCTGGGGGACTTCAGATCCCGGAAGCCTTTCTTCTCCCAGGAGGGAGGAGTGTTCCTGCACCAACGCGCTCCATAAGCGCTCACGACCCACGCAGCGCGGGACGCCGCCACTACCTGATTTTGCCGCAAGCTGGGGGACTTCAGATCCCAGAAGCCTTTCTTCTCCCAGGAGGGAGGAGTGTTCCTGCACCAACGCGCTACATAAGCGCTCACGACCCACGCAGCGCGGGACGCCGCCACTACCTGATTTTGCCGCAAGCTGGGGGACTTCAAATCCCAGAAGCCTTTCTTCTCCCAGGAGGGAGGAGTGTTCCTGCACCAACGCGCTACATAAGCGCTCACGACTAACGCAGCGCGGGACGCCGCCACTACCTGATTTTGCCGCAAGCTGGGGGACTTCAGATCCCAGAAGCCTTTCTTCTCCCAGGAGGGAGGAGTGTTCCTGCACCAACGCGCTCCATAAGCGCTCACGACCCACGCAGCGCGGGACGCCGCCACTACCTGATTTTGCCGCAAGCTGGGGGACTTCAGATCCCGGAAGCCTTTCTTCTCCCAAGAGGGAGGAGTGTTCCTGCACCAACGCGCTCCATAAGCGCTCACGACCCACGCAGCGCGGGACGCCGCCACTACCTGATTTTGCCGCAAGCTGGGGGACTTCAGATCCCAGAAGCCTTTCTTCTCCCAGGAGGGAGGAGTGTTCCTGCACCAACGCGCTACATAAGCGCTCACGACCCACGCAGCGCGGGACGCCGCCACTACCTGATTTTGCCGCAAGCTGGGGGACTTCAGATCCCAGAAGCCTTTCTTCTCCGAGGAGGGAGGAGTGTTCCTGCACCAACGCGCTACATAAGCGCTCACGACCCACGCAGCGGGGGATGCCGCCACTACCTGATTTTGCCGCAAGCTGGGGGACTTCAGATCCCAGAAGCCTTTCTTCTCCCAGGAGGGAGGAGTGTTCCTGCACCAACGCGCTACATAAGCGCTCAAGACCCACGCAGCGCGAGACGCCGCCACTACCTGATTTTGCCGCAAGCTGGGGGACTTCAGATCCCAGAAGCCTTTCTTCTCCCAGGAGGGAGGAGTGTTCCTGCACCAACGCGCTACATAAGCGCTCACGACCCACGCGGGACGCTGCCACTACCTGATTTTGCCGCAAGCTGGGGGACTTCAGATCCCAGAAGCCTTTCTTCTCCCACGAGGGAGGAGTGTTCCTGCACCAACGCGCTACATAAGCGCTCACAACCCACGCAGCGCGGGACGCCGCCACTACCTGATTTTGCCGCAAGCTGGGGGACTTCAGATCCCAGAAGCCTTTCTTCTCCCAGGAGGGAGGAGTGTTCCTGCACCAACGCGCTACATAAGCGCTCACGACCCACGCAGCGCGGGACGCCGCCACTACCTGATTTTGCCGCAAGCTGGGGGACTTCAGATCCCAGAAGCCTTTCTTCTCCCAGGAGGGAGGAGTGTTCCTGCACCAACGCGCTACATAAGCGCTCACGACCCACGCAGCGCGGGACGCCGCCACTACCTGATTTTGCCGCAAGCTGGGGGACTTCAGATCCCAGAAGCCTTTCTTCTCCCAGGAGGGAGGAGTGTTCCTGCACCAACGCGCTACATAAGCGCTCACGACCCACGCAGCGCGGGACGCCGCCACTACCTGATTTTTGCCGCAAGCTGGGGGACTTCATATCCCAGAAGCCTTTCTTCTCCCAGGAGGGAGGAGTGTTCCTGCACCAACGCGCTACATAGCGCTCACGACCCACGCAGCGCGGGACGCCGCCACTACCTGATTTTTGCCGCGAGCTTGGGGACTTCAGATCGCAGAAGCCTTTCTTCTCCCAGGAGGGAGGAGTGTTCCTGCACCAACGTGCTACATAAGCGCTCACGACCCACGCAGCGCAGGACGCCGCCACTACCTGATTTTGCCGCGAGCTGGGGGACTTCAGATCCCAGAAGCCTTTCTTCTCCCAGGAGGGAGGAGTGTTCCTGCACCAACGCGCTACATAAGCGCTCACGACCCACGCAGCGCGGGACGCCGCCACTACCTGATTTTGCCGCGAGCTGGGGGACTTCAGATCCCAGAAGCCTTTCTTCTCCCAGGAGGGAGGAGTGTTCCTGCACCAACGTGCTACATAAGCGCTCACGACCCATGCAGCGCGGGACGCCGCCACTACCTGATTTTGCCGCAAGCTGGGGGACTTCAGATCCCAGAAGCCTTTCTTCTCCCAGGTGGGAGGAGTGTTCCTGCACCAACGCGCTACATAAGCGCTCACGACCCACGCAGCGCGGGACGCCGCCACTACCTGATTTTGCCGCGAGCTGGGGGACTTCAGATCCCGGAAGCCTTTCTTCTCCCAGGAGGGAGGAGTGTTCCTGCACCAACGTGCTCCATAAGCGCTCACGACCCACGCATCGCGGGACGCCGCCACTACCTGATTTTTCCGCAAGCTGGGGGACTTCAGATCCCGGAAGCCTTTCTTCTCCCAGGAGGGAGGAGTGTTCCTGCACCAACGCGCTCCATAAGCGCTCACGACCCACGCAGCGCGGGACGCCGCCACTACATGATTTTGCCGCAAGCTGGGGGATTTCAGATCTCAGAAGCCTTTCTTCTCCCAGGAGGGAGGAGTGTTCCTGCACCAACGCGCTACATAAGCGCTCATGACCCACGCAGCGCGGGACGCCGCCACTACCTGATTTTGCCGCAAGCTGGGCGACTTCAGATCCCAGAAGCCTTTCTTCTCCCAGGAGGGAGGAGTGTTCCTGCACCAACGCGCTACATAAGCGCTCACGACCCACGCAGCGCGGGACGCCGCCACTACCTGATTTTGCCGCAAGCTGGGGACTTCAGATCCCAGAAGCCTTTCTTCTCCCAGGAGGGAGGAGTGTTCCTGCACCAACGCGCTACATAGCGCTCACGACCCATGCAGCGCGGGACGCCGCCACTACCTGATTTTGCCGCAAGCTGGGAGACTTCAGATCCCAGAAGCCTTTCTTCTCCCAGGAGGGAGGAGTGTTCCTGCACCAACGCGCTACATAAGCACTCACGACCCACGCAGCGCGGGACGCCGCCAGTACCTGATTTTGCCGCAAGCTGGGGGACTTCAGATCCCAGAAGCCTTTCTTCTCCCAGGAGGGAGGAGTGTTCCTGCACCAACGCGCTACATCAGCGCTCACGACCCACGCAGCGCGGGACGCCGCCACTACCTGATTTTGCCGCAAGCTGGGGGACTTCAGATCCCAGAAGCCTTTCTTCTCCCAGGAGGGAGGAGTGTTCCTGCACCAACGCGCTACATAAGCGCTCACGAGCCACGCAGCGCGGGACGCCGCCACTACCTGATTTTGCCGCAAGCTGGGGGACTTCAGATCCCAGAAGCCTTTCTTCTCCCAGGAGGGAGGAGTGTTCCTGCACCAATGCGCTACATAAGCGCTCACGACCCACGCAGCGTGGGACGCCGCCACTACCTGATTTATGAGGTACTGTGTGAAGCATTCGTGACATTTTGGGGCAACACTATGCAGAGCCAAGCCGCTAATAGTCTTATGGGCTGAGATTCCTTGTGGAAACACATGTTTTACTAGCATTTTAACCTATAACTGCAAATTGAAATTTGATCTTAATATCTGTCATTGCATCCAGCACTACCCACACTGCTGCGTATTATTAATTCACTGGATAAAAATAACCTTTTATAGGTTTAAACATGGGCAAAAGGAAAAACATGGAGGGAACAGGTGGGGGCAGTGGGGGGAACGGGGAAAAAGGCAAGAAAATCATCTAAACACGCAGGTGCCAACTGTGCGTTAGAGAGGATAGACACTCTTATCAGCGAGTGCAAAGATATCTTAGTCACTGAAGCAAACATATCTCATATCAATGGCCAGTCACCTTCTAAAGTTGCTAGCCCTTCCCGCCCAACCACTGTCCCCGCCATGTTCCACAAACCCCCTCGAAAGGGGGCCTCCCTAACTAATAAAGTTGCACCACAAGAGCCATTGACAATACCAGCGAGGGATTTTCACTCCCCACCCTCACCTACCTGCGTTAATGACCCTCAGTCTGGATTTCTTATTCCTTGTGCAAATAAGTTCTTGCCACTGGCGGACCTGCCCGATAATCACAGGGAAAATATACCTCAGCCACACTGTACATCTCAGGGCCGAACGAGGAGCATAATCCAGTAGCTCAAGACCAATTACAGCTACTCAATACGCTAAGGTCTGAAATAGGAATAATGAGGGACATGTTTGGAGAACTTACACAGGTCAAATTCTTACTTTGAAAAGATCCTCTATTCCATCAGTGTGTAAACTCCATATCAGAACGCCACCCACAGCTCCATATGGCGTATGCGCCGACTAGTAAGGATAGGGATACAATAGGTTTTGGCCCCCCAATGGCCCTCCTAAATGTATCATCTTATACGCATACTCTATTGAATTCTGAGACTAGCTATGCACACAAGCCTACACACAGCCTTCATAATAATGTTTGTAGCTTGGCCCCTACCCAGGCCCCCCCAAATCACGTCAGCCCTTTAATTTTATCACAGGATCAGTGCCCCCTACAGAAAGTTCAACAGCGGTGGACCCACTCAGCTACTCCTTTTCTGTCTCACGCCTCAATTTTTTTTATGGTTAATGTTCCCAAACTTGGCCCTAAGAGTGGACCTGAAAATGAAGATTCCCTGATTAATAAAGCCATCCACTGGATCCGTCATGTCAGGGGGTGTCGATCAGTGATACGAGATGACATCACTAGGGCCCGCAGATGTATATCTCCTGTCCAACCACTTGACTGTATAGAGCTCACCATGACAAAGACGGATCTGGCTGAGAATCTTCTCGCCTTGGAGTATCATACTTGTCCTCCGGGCACTTCATCCATACAGTGCAGACGGTTTCCGCCAGTTATTGGGAGTAACCTATCTGCTTTGCAGTCACTAACTATACCAGATGGGTGGTCTTCTTTGGAAGGCACTGATTGACTACAGCCTGAGTATCACTTACATCAGGGACCACACTCTCCTTCTCAGAGTATCGAACACAGCCCCCATATTCTTTCGGACCCATATATAGGCTATGAGACACTCACAGATACTATGGGAGGGAAAACGGGCCAAAGTGGTCCCTTTATAGATACTCTGAGGGGTAAGGCTTTAGAATATCTTTCCTCCTCAGACTCTGCGATCTTTCCTCACGCTTGCCTGGCCAACATACTCCGAGTAGAAGTAATGCTCCCGCCTCAGACTCAAATCACCAACTGAAGATCATATCCTGGAACGTGGCAGGGTTAAGCAGCAAATTGCCAATCCCCCATTGGAACAAACTAATTGAGGGCTTTGACATTTGCATTTTCCAGGAGACTTGGAGCCTGGTTCCATTATACAAGTCAGGTTATACCTGTTGCCACTCACCAGCGATCACCTAGGGGAGGGGGTGCCTGTCAGGAGGCCTGATTATTTGGGTGAATATAGCCTTGAGCTGCTGAATCACCGTACAATCCAGTTTGAGTCCTGACATCCTGAGACTCACTATTAGGGGGCCAAGGGGGAGGGTGCACTTTTGACCTGTTCAATGTCTAAATAAGGGGAACCACAGGGGGCAGATCTTCACCTATCGTCACAGCCTTGGGAGAAATTTTAGCTAGTTGTTCGCCTCACACCAGAATGGTGGTCGCAGGAGACTTTAACTGTACATTTGAACCCCTGAACATTGAGGATATGTTGGGGGCTGAGGACGATGATAGTAAATGGGCAGTCCCCCGACTTAATGTTCCTCCCATCAAAAGATGGACACAGTTAGCTCTGCAACTCAATGCGCTTACCGCCGAATTTGGCTTGAGGGCAACAAATGGAAGGACACTGTCAGATAGCCATGGGGCTAATACTTACAATAGTCAGCTGTTCCTCATGCATTGACTATATCTTACTTGATATAAGGCTTTGGGGAGGAGTGATCGACATGCATGTGGGCACCACTCTCGATAGTGACCACAACCCTCTTTGTGCTAACATGAAAACCCTGTGGGCTCCCCTCTGTGACTCTGAGTGCCTGCGACCTCTAATTTCTACTAGAGAGGTTGCCCCTTCAAATTGTAAAAGATTCCTAAAATGGCGCAAGGTAGCTTTACAAGAATCTAAAATCACCGATATTCGGCAAGCTCTGGCCCTAAGCACATCAGAGCTTCTGGCGGCAGCTGCTGAATCAGGGGGGCTGACAGCCGTCCCCATCATTCACTCTCGCATGATGGAACAACTCAGTGCTCACTTTCTTGTACCAGGCAGGGGCGGCGACAAGCCAAGTGCACATTTTAAAGGGTCACACGTATGGTATACTAAAGATTGCAGGCAGAAAAGGCAGGCCTGAGCCATGGCAATTAGGAACAAGAATGGCCCCATGATTAAGGAGGCTAGGAAGGAATATAGAGTAGCCTTACACCAAGCAAAGATCAAGTGGGACGAATCACACTGGCAGGAACTTAAGGAAGTTAGCTTAGCTAAGGACTCCAATTCATTTTGGTCCCTAGTAAACCGGGGTGATAGGAAGGACCTCTGCCCACTTCCCAACCACATACCAAGCCATGATTGGCAGGACTATTTTGGGAAACTTTACTCTCCCCCAGAGACTATGTCTTTGGAGGGGCCTTGTGACTTCTTGATCTCCCCTAGTGCTGAAAATGTTAGAGAGCACTTTGTTCAGACCGAAATCGAAGCTGCGCTAAGGAAGATTGTCCCCGCCAAAGCAGCTGGACCGGACGGCCTACCAGGCGACTTGTTCCTTGCAGATCCTACAAACTGGGTACGCTATATCCTTTTACTTGCTAATGCTATTGCTAGTGGTTGCCCAGTACCAGAGTCCTGGAAGGCCGCAGAGGTGGTCCCAATTTATAAAAAGGGTGCAAGGGAAGACCCCTCTAACTACAGACCAATTAGTCTGATAGACGCCATGCAGAAGGTCTTTGGGAGAGTCCTCTTACAGAGGATTCAAACTTGGGCAGAGGACGAAGCCATCCCCAATACCAGGCCGGCTTTAGGGCCAGTACCGGGACGGATGATCAGGTGTTCAGGCTACTCCTCATATATTGGAAGGTTGTGGTAATTGGAAAGGGCAGTCTTTATCTCGCCTTTATCGATTTAAAAACTGCCTTTGACCTGGTACCTAGACACAAGCTATGGCAGATACTGGGAGGTATGGGCATTTCTCCATTTATTCTGAACTTGCTGATCAGGCTCCATGAGGGTAATTATGCACAGGTAAGATGGGGAACACAGGGTCAGCTGATGGAGCAGATTCCTGTCAACAGGGGAGTCCGCCAGGGCTGTGTTATGGCACCCACCCTGTTCTCTCTTTATGTGAACGGGGTGGTTAGCTTCCTCCAAGAACATCAAGCTGACGCCCAGCCATGGCGGGCGATAAGGTACCAACTCTCCTGTTTGCTGACGACACTCTGTTGGCTCTAAGACGCCGGCAGGGCTGCAAAAACTGCTGACCAGATTCCAATATTTCTGTGACTCTCGGGGCGTGGTCATCAACACCTCAAAAATAACGCTTAAGGCATTTAACCCCCACAAAACCTCTAGAAGCAATCTTGTGCTGGGAGGGGCTCACCTGGAGAGTCACCACTTTCGATTATCTGGGAATTCGACTTTCTGACAGAATGTTATGGAAGCCCCACCTAGCCAAGATGTTGCTGAGTCATAACGCGCGGCCTGAGCACTAGCGAAAGAACATCGCTCGTCACTAAGAAGGCCGGTTGCCCTGGCTCTCGCGATTTATGACGCCAAAGTAGTTAGCACAGCCCTTTATGGTGCCGAGCTATGGGGGTTCGATAACATCGATGACATAAGCAGATCTGAGCATAAGTTCCTGAGGGGTTTGGTGATGCTCCCCCGTAATGTCCCATTATCACCCTTGATGTTAGACATGGGCAGGATGCCGATTAGAAATATTGCCAAGCTGCGCCCACTGCTCTTCTGGGCCCGTTTAAGACGGACCCCTGAACTTTCCAAGTTTGCTGAAGCACTAACTGAAGTTATGAGTCTAGACATCAGCCACAGAATTAGCTGGATAACAGGTATCAGGAAAACACTGATAGCTTTGGGTCTTGGAGAGCACTGGGACAGGCAAACCCCACCCAGTAAATTGGAACTGAAACGAATATATTGGGAGTGGGCGGACAGTCAGGAAACAAGCAAACAAAATGTGGGCAGACTAACAGAGGAATTTTATCTCCACAAACTGAGTAGAGGTCTCGAGCCCTACCTAGCCACAATTCAGGTACCCAGAGACAGGATGCTGTACACTCATTTTAGATTTGGCACGCTTCCCGTCCGCGCATTGACTGCAAAATGACATCCACCCTATCAGACAACAGAGGATTGTCCTTGCTGCAGAGCCCCACTGGAGTGTGTTGCTCATGTCATGTTTGCTTGCCCGGCATACAAAGCAGCAAGGCTAAAATGGCTTAAACCAATCTGCCAACATCTGGGCACATTGAACCATCGGGTTGCTCTGTGTATCCTGAAATCTGACGCAAGAACTCTCTTTGCGTGTGGTGTGGCCAAGTTTCTTAGCTGTGCCTGGATAGTTAGGCAAAAGGCCCTGTGAGGGGGGGACCAACACTACACCCTAGGAGTTGCGGAGGCAACACCCCAGCGTAAGATGTAAGCCTGACCCACTGCTTAAACACGATTTTATGCATCTGCACTTTACACCAGCCCCCACGTCATTTGACAACTGGCCCAACCTCGCACTATAAAGGAGCAAGTAAGGAGGGCTAGATACCGTCGACGGGCTTAAAAGTTTGGACTGTTGTGCTTGCATTCTTTTATTGTTATTCATGCAACCGTTTATGACTTTTTTTATAAATGGACTTTTAAGATGTTTTTATTATGTAGATTCAGACAATCTTTCAACCTTCTGCTGAGAAAGTGTTTTTTTATGATTTGGTTATGCACCTAATATTTGTAAAATTGCACCTTTGTAATATGGCTTTTTACTGGATGCTTTTATGATATTTGATATCGAAATAAAGCACTAATGATGATGATAAATAAGAGAAAATGTACAGCAGCAGTTTTTGATTCCGCGCATATTTGAATTCAAATATGTTTGATGCAGTCCTGTTGCATTTGAGTGCATAGTTAGCTATTGGAATGAAAAACGACGCAATAACTCATTTCCATGGTAGCGTCAAGGTTTGCCTTGCTGCGTGTTCTGTAGAAAATGGTGTCACCCTTTTACGACTGGGAGCAAGATACGTATCCCCCTAGCTGCCTTACGATCAAGGCAGAGATCTAACAAGCATTTGCAATGTAATAGGACTCGCATTTACGCGAGACCTATTGCATTGCAAACCGTAGTCATCACGGACAACGGGAGGGGGGGGGACGCACTGACAACGGGAGTGCGGGCGGGAGTGCGGGCGGGAGAAGGTAGAGACAACGGGAGTGCGGGCAGGGGAGGGGGAAGAAGGGGGCGAGAAGGCACGGACAGCGGCAGTGAGGGCGGGGGAGGGGGTGAGAAGGCACGGACAACGGGAGTAGAGAAGACAGTAGGAGAGCCTCATTAAAGGAAATACTGCTCATCAAACACGTACCATGTAACACTTGAAATAAAGGGGCCAGTAGCCATGGGAGGATACAAATGACGACATGGTCCTAATAAGGAGGGACTAACAAGCCTATAAACAAATCGGAAGGCAGCATTTACAAAGGACAAAGACACAAGCCAATGAAAAATATAGGCAGGGGAGTGGGCGGGGCTTTCCTCACATACTGAACTACCACAGATCTTCCCTAGAGCAGCGCTTGCGCACTGGCGCTAGGTTCGACCTAAAAATGGCAATTTTATCTGTGTGTCTGTGCAAGAATTCCTTGTACTTTGTGATTTAGTACATCAATGAGTGGCTTTAAAACATTTGTCTACTGTAACTGTCCTTGGCGAGGGGGGATGAATTGGATGATAATGCATTGGCTACTAAAACCTTGGATTTCATTACAAGACCGTAGGCTACCATTATTCATTGTTCAAATAATGCCACTCCACGCAGCACTTGAAAGACCTTTTACATCATAAAGTAAACATTCTAGAACGGAACATCCATAACATATAATAAGTCCATTCACAGATGTATCTGTCTCTTTGAAATGCTGCTCCTTGCAGATAAGTACCTTCATTTTCATGTGTTGTATGTTTACTTGTGCTATTTCATGTTTATATAAGCATTTGCTGCAATTTCCAATTTCCGAAAACTTTTCTTTCTGTGCTGTTTTGGTCACATTTAGTTTGTTAGCCTTTAGATTTATTATCAACCTGAGTTAACGCCACCTATTTACAGGTTTATTCATCCCTTAACCTGTTTCCCGGCCTTTTGAATACAGTTTAGAGCGAATGAGATGCTCTTGGTGCATACCTACTTCAACACGGGTCAACCTCTGCACTGTTCTCTCTCCACGGGGCCCGGACCAGCGAGGCGCCTCCGAGCGCCTCTAGCTACCGTGGGGCCCACAGTGCATGAGCTGGCAACCCCCCAGGGGCCACGCCTCTGACTGCCATAACCCCTACAATGGGTGCACCGGCAGCCCTGCATTTCACTGTGCTATTCAGGCCATGACTGAATAGCATATGTGAAAACATATTTTTATCGGATGCACCAGTTACCAGAGAAGCCATCAGAAAGTTTTGTTTGTGTTTTTAGAGTTTATCATCTTCATGTGAGTTTAGAAATGCTTAGGGACCAGTTAGTGGAAAGAATAAGCGGCAAGAAGATAAAGGAAGTTTTGTAACCCATGACTAATTTGAATTTAGATAAAGCTTTTGATATAGCTAGTGGCTAATCAGTACAGTCTCATACATGGATGAACTGCCCTCGCCGGTTGAGACTGTTTAATAAGGAACAAAGTACATTGTATAATCCATTCCATTCCATTCAACTTTATTTCGGTCATAAAAGGCCATAAAAAGTAAAAAATACATATACATACATATATAGCTCTTTTAGGAGAAATCATGACTTTTCATTGATAACAGATTACAAAATATGGCCAGAGAAACATTTTAGTTTGTCCAATAACTTTACACCAGTTAAAAACGAAGATGGTTAAAACCAGATAAAAATTTTTTTTTTTTTTTAAAGTAATAACATTATTGGAGGGGACATTTTTTACAGTTGCTGGGATATATTACAAATGGCCCTACGCCTGTGCCACATAGAATTGAGGAATCGAGACACGGCAAAAACTATGGGGGGGTGCGTGTCAAATCTTAGAATTCTATACACCTCCAAACACTGTGTACAGCCCAAGTTCCTACATAGTGGTATGAGCCAACGCCGTCTGGCAGATTTGTAGCCGGGGCAAAAGAAAAAAACATGAATATCAGTCTCCTCAGGACTGTTGCAAGCGGGACATCCAGCAAAGAGATCTTTTGACCATTTATTCGTAAAAGCGTTAACCGGGAGGGTCCCTGTTCTAAACTGGATATACAGCTTCCTAGCCATAAGGGGCTGTATATCGTCCAGAAAGGGCTCAAAAATATACTCGGCTGTTATGTTGAAGAAGTCAGCCGTTAGGTGCCCGAGTTTGGTGTTCCCCTGCAGATCGGCTAATTTGAGCGATCTATATGCTCTTACGAGTTGAAGTCGGGATATTATTGGGGACACTTCCTCGGGATTGCTCCACAGGTTAGACATGCCTATTCTAGCGCAGGCTTCTTTGATGAACTTGAGCCATGGCAGTTTTCCAGCCCCCGGAAGTCCCAGGACCCCCTTGAGTTCTTTTTGGTAGGATACTAATTCAGGGGTCGCCCACAGTCTGCGCCAGAAGGTCAATGGTCTTAGTCCGATCTCCTCTGCAATGGGTTTGATTCCTAGGTCCAGGCGCAGGGGGATGAGGGGAGTGCTGGGCGGTAGGCCCAAGAGCTTTCTCATAAATTGGTTCTCTATTTTGGCCAATCTGCCAGAGGGGCGGTGACCCCATAATTCCGCCCCGTACATTACAACACTCCTTACTTGAACTTTATATATTTCAGCAACCGGGCCAGGCGGTTTGTATAGTAAATTCCTAAAGGTTTTAGTGATACCCCCCACCATCTGCGCTAGCCTCAAGCCTGCCTTGTCTAATTGTGGGCCCCATTCGAATGTTTCAGACAACGTGACACCAAGGTATTCAAAGACAGTCACCCTCTCTAACAAGGTGCCATTTAAGGAGGGGTTTGGGCGAGATGTTTTGGCCGGGTTAAAGACCATAAATGTGGTTTTCATGGTGTTAATCTCCAACCCTCGGTTTTTACAAAATAAGGAAAAACTGTCCAAGATCCTTTGAATGCCCATAGGGGACTTGGACAACAGCAAAGTGTCGTCCGCAAACATCATTGCTGGCACCCTGCCTTGCGCCAGCTTCGGGCGTCATTGTCCGCTACTTCAATTAGTTGGGCCACCAAGGCGTTGATAAAAAGGCAAAACAGGGTAGGGGCCAGCACACACCCCTGTCTCACTCCTCTGTTAACTGGGAAGCGGGGGTCAATTCTCCATATTTCCCATACCTGACTTGGGCAAAGTTGCCTATATGCAATCGCATAATCAGTGACAACAGGTAGGGCGGGATACCCAGCTGCTCAAGAACCTCCCACAGTTTGGCTCGGGGGACCAGATCGAAGGCCAATTTAAGGTCGACGAATATCAAATAGAGGCTGCCTTCCTCTATTGACACCGTCTTCCAGAATAATAGTTGGAGCCTGAAGAGCTGGTCGATGGTGGAAATATTCTTCCGAAACCCGGCCTGATACACACTCAGAACTTCCCGCTCTTCCATCCAAGAGTGAAGTTGCTCAAGGAGGGTCCTGGCGAACAATTTCTGGGTGACATCTATCAGGCTGATTGGCCTGTAGTTGGAGGGCAAGAGGGGTGAGCCTTTCTTAAGGACTGGGAAGATTTTGGCCCCTAACCACGTATCCGTGTATAATCACAATGCTAGTGCAGAAAAAAAGAATGACAAGAATGTGACAGACGTGGTAATGCAACTCATATGGGTAACCTGCAGGAAATGTTCGCGAAATCATATAAATTGTCCATGTCTAGCAGGAGTGAAACATTAAATGTTGTAGAAATTTCTGTCAAAGCTGAGATACTCTAATTCTAGTGATGAGAACATTGAGTTGTGCTTGGATTCTACAAACCTACAAGGAAGTACAAATGTATGGCAAGAGAATTTGATCATTTTTGTCAAATGAGAATGATAGCAGGTTCAGGGTAAATTTTCACTTTGATTGGTGTAAGTGAATAAGAAAACTTTATGAATGTTATGTGATACATATATTTATCCAGTGCATGTGGCAAAACAAATTGAGGTATTTGGGGAAATGTAATGCTCAATTAAAGCTCAAAAGTAGTACTGCAAAAGATATGGTATACATAGCAAAGAATGGTTTCTGTTTGTGGGAATGACTCAATCTAAGAAATTCATTAATTGTATTAGACCATAGGAATCCTGAGCAAGCACTGTTGAGAAAATAATGCATGGCTGTATGTTTGGTGGAAACTCCTGTACAAACTGAAAAGGTTTCACAGGTATTCTCAGGCAAATTAGGGAACTTAAGGATTTTGCCCTTTGCATTCAACTAAAAAGTGATGCATTGCCTACTCTCCATTAAGAGGCATTAGGAGTCAAGATGAAAGAGGAGCTGCAGAATTATGAAAGCAAGGGATCATCAAAGCAATTGAATGTTCAGAATAGCTTTCCACTAACGTTTTAGCTTTTAAGACTAATGGATCACTGAGAATGTGCATTTATTTGAGAGAACTCAATGTGAGACTCTTGGTGGAAATATACACTCTTCTAAATATTGTGGAAATGTCTGCTACCCTAAGAGATGCCAAGGTTTTCACTACTTTAGACATGACTTCCATATTTGATCAGGTTGCTTCGCATAGGTACCTGGAGGGATTTGGCTTCTTTTATCATTCCAGAGTAGTCTTTTAGGCTCAAACACATACCCTATGGATTAGTTTCAGCGTCAGCAGTTTTTCCGCACATTGTGGAATTCCTCTTTGGACGTTTGCCAGTAATAGTGTGTTTCCAAAATGATGTCCTGGTGTATGGCTGTGATGGAGAAGCATATGACAGGAGGGTATACCATGTTTTGAGCAACTTAAAAGAAAAAGGTGTCCCCACAGAAGTCTACTTGGTGGCCGGCCAAATTCAGACCTAAACCAAGACCCAGCACCCGCAACAGGAACCTTGAAATAATTATCAACAGAAAACTGGACATGACTGCACAAGACAACGCCATCACTGCATCCTGCTTTCACACCCTGAAGATGCTGACCACCAGCAAATTGGGCTATGTCCACACCCTCTACATTGGGAGCATCAAGCAACTCACTAAAAGGCTACAAAACATCCAGAACTCAGCAGCCAAACTTATTCTAAACTTCCCACACAGAACTCACATCAATTAATCAATCAGGGATTGTGAAGCACGCTATTAACCTGTGAGGGTGAGTAGTGTGCCGGGGGGATATCGGGCCACTCCGAGTCATCCAAAAAGCCAGGTCTTGAGGCTCTTCCTGAATGCTTGCAGTGTGGGGGTTCATCTGATGCTGAGGGGGAATTTGTTCCAGGTCTTGGCCATGATGTAGGAGAAGGCTCTTCCTTCTGTTCTGGCTTTCCGGATGCTCAGGATTTCGGACAGGGAGCGCGGTCGGCGGAGTGGAGGTTTCTCTTTGGGTTGTGGAAGGAGATTCTTTCATTGAGGTTTTGGGGTCCGGTGTTGTGGAGGGATTTATAGGTATGAGTGAGCAGCTTGAAGGTTACTCTCTTTTCGACGGGGAGCCAGTAGAGGTCTTGTAGGTGCTGGGTGATGTGGTCTTGTCGTGGGATGCCGAGGATGAGTCTGGCTGCGGCGTTCTGGATGATCTGGAGTTTGTGGAGTAGAGATTTATTAATTCTGGCATAGAGGGTGTTCCCGTAGTCCAGTTTTCTGGTTATAAATGCGTGGGTGATGGTCTTCCTGGCTTCGGGGGGGAGCCACTTGAAGGTCTTGTGGAGTATGCGGAGGGTGTTGAAGCATGTGGAAGATATAGCGTTGATCTGTTGGTTCATGGTGAGGGAGGAGGTGAGTATGATGCCATTCCACGTGGAGGGGGTGAATCCGAGGACGAGGACTTCTGTCTTCTCTGAGTTGAGCTTCAGACAGCTGCTGCTCATCCAGGATGGAACATCCTACATTCCTTCCTGGAAGCTGTGTCTGGTGATGTTGGGTCCCTTGGTGAGGGGGAGGATGAGCTGGGTGTCGTCGGTGTAGGATACCATGCTGAGTCTGTGTTTTCTGATGATGGTTGCGAGTGGGCCATGTAGATGTTGAAGAGCGTGGGGCTGAGTGAGGAGCCTTGGGGTACTCCCCATCTGATTTCGGTGGGTTTGGAGAGGAAGGGCGGGAGTCTGATTCTTTGAGTTCGGCCGGTGAGGAAGGAGCGGATCCAGTCTAGAGCAGTTCCCTGTCTGCCGGCATCCTGGAGTCTGGTGGCTAGTGTGTGGTGGAAAACGGTGTTGAAGGCTGCTGAGGGGTCCAGTAGGATGCGTGCTGCCATGTGGCCTTGGTCGAGGAGAGTGCGGATGTCATCTGTGGAGGCTAGGAGGGCGGTCTCGGTGCTGTGCTTGTTGCGGAATCCGGATGGAGAAGTGTTGAGGATCGAGTTGGATTCTATGAAGTTCGTAACCTGGTTGTTGACGATCTTCTCTGTGACTTTGGCGGCGAAAGGGAGGAGGGAGATGGGTCTGTCATTCTTGAGGTCCGTCGGGTTTGCAGAGAGCTTCTTGAGGAGGGGTTTGACTTCTGTGCATTTCCAGTTGTCGAGGAAGGTGCCTGATTTGAGGGAGCAGTTGATTGCATGTCGTAGTTCAGGGGCTATGGGGGAGGCAGCGCTGTGGAAGACGTGCAGCAGGCAGGGGTCGGGGGGGGCTCCTGAGTGCAATCACCTCATGGTCTTTGCGGTGTCTTCTGTGGTGACAGGGGTCCAGTCCGTGATGGTTGGCCGGGTTGCTTTGTTGGTGGCTGGTGTTGTGTCTGTGCCTTGGCTCTGTTCCTAGAAGTTATCGTAGAGTCCTGATCTTGTGATGGAAGAAGGAGCCAAGTTTGTTGCAGAGATCTTGGGAGGGAGGGACGTCCGAGGTTTCGCTGGGGGGTTTGGTGAATTCTTGTATGATGCTGAAGAGTTCCTTAGAGTTGGGGAGTTGGAGAGGATTCTGTCCTGGATGAAGTTCCTCTTCGTGGACCCGATGAGTTGGTGGTGTTCTGTCATGGAGGTCTTGTAGGCGGTGCGTGCTTCCGAGGTTTTGCTTTTCGTCCATGCTTTCTCGGGCCATCGGCACGTGCGCTTGGATTCTCGGAGGTGAACCAGGTGGCTTTCGAGGTGCGTTGTCTGTCGGAGTTCTGGAGGGGGGCAAGCATGTTTGCGCAGTCAGTGAGCCATCTGTGGAGTTCATTGGCTGCAGAGTTGAGGTGCTCTTCAGTGATCTTGCTCCAGTTTCTGCATGGGGGGTGTTGTAGGTTTGTGTGTGGTGGGTTTCGAGAAGGAGAAGTGGACGCAGTGGTGGTCCGTCCAGAGGGGTTGCGTGGTGTGGCTGAAGCGAATGTTGTTTCGTCCTGCGAAGATGGGGTTGAGGGTGTGTCCTGCCTTGTGGGTGACGGCGTGGGGCACGATGAGGCCTGCGATGGTAGTGGCGAACAGTGCACGAGGTCCGGGAGGTCTGTAGGCGAGAGTTCCACGTAGAGTCGTTCTGGGGTTGATCTGGATCTGGAAGTGGAGGTGTTCCATTGGGGGTGAGGATTCGTTCGAGCTTGCCGTTGTGAGTTGGAGGGAGTTTTTGTGTACGATGGCGAGTCCACCTCCAGGGTGGTTGGGGCGGTCTTTCCTCTGGATCTTGTACCCGTCGAGGATGGCAGTTGCAATGTCGGGTGTGGAGCTGGTGTTGGTTTAGGTCTCTGTGAGGAAGGTTTTGGGCGAGAGGGTGTTGAGGAGGTCCCAGATTTCTACTGTGTGTCTGTTTAGGGAGCGTACATTGAGGAGGATGCAGCTCAGGGGTTTGGGATCATTGGAATCCGGTGGGTTGGTGGTAGCAGTAGGGGTCCGGAGTTGCGTGAAGGTGAGGCGGCAGTATCAGCAGGCGAACTGGCCTTGGGTGGTGTTCGGCGCCGACAGCTGGCAGTTGTTGTTTCTTCCGGGGTAGAGTGTGTGGAGGGTTGCTGAGTCATAGAGGTGGGGGGTTGGAGGACCAGGGTCCCTAGCGCTGGTTGCGGTCGGGTCGAGGATGGGCGCAGACTGGCTTGACTTTAACGTGCCTTTGGCGCACCAGCTGCATGACCAAGCAGCGGCCACCATTAAGTAGGGGTCAGGGGAGGGAGAGCATTTGGCAGGCAGGAGTGGCAACAGGCATGGGGGAGGGGCCACAGGGGCAGCAGTAGCAGGAAAGGGAGCATAACACCACACCTTAGAGAGCTTCACTATCTTATGGTTGCCACTGAGTCAGTTTTCAGAAAGGTGTGCCACCTTGACCTTCCTCTCTAGGCTGTCCTTTAAACTATAATCTTCAACTTTTGGCGATGATTTTGAGAAGAAATTATTGATTTCTACTTTACGGGCTCAATGGACTGCCATTCGGGCTCTCCGAGCCCCTTGGGGTAATCTTGCTGATTCTGATGATTTGGTGTCATGTCTTTTGAAGAGTCTCTTCATCTCCAGGTCTTTTGTTAAGCCATTGTACCCTCCCAATAGACAAACGCACTCATTCCAAACTCCTCACTACATTCAAAGCACTACATAATCTAGGCCCAACTTTCCTAAACAGTTGAATCTCCTTCCACCAACCATCCAGTCACCTCCACTCCCCAGGTCTCCTACTCACACACATCCCACACATGCACAGAACAAGATCATGAGGACGGGCATGCTCTTATGTTGCTCCAAAAGTACAGATTCCTCTCACTCCACATCAGAACCTCCTCCTCTCTTCTTGAATTCCCCAAGAAGTTGAAGCCCTGACTTTTCAATTAAACAACCTAACATTGGCAGGGCTGGGTACACAGACCTACTCAGCACCAGTATATCCTTGTGGCTGAAAATGCGCTTTGCAAATACACATACCATAACATAACTAAACTTTAAAGGCCAAAAAATGTGAATTCTGGATTCACTGTGTGGATTATCTTAGTTATCATTTTTGAGAATACTTAGTCAGAGCTATTGCAGAGTTTAATGTACTAGCAAACGACTGATTAAGATGCTTTCTGGGAGTGCTAGAATTTTTTGTATGATTTGTTCCAAAGTATGCGGAAAACACATTTAACATGCATCATTGTTGAACAGAAATAAATAATTTGTATGGGGGAAGGAAATGGAAGAAGAATTCGTAAAGGTCAGAGTGGAGATAGCTATTGTGATTCCTCTTAAACCAATTGATACCCAAGACATGTGACAGCCGCAAGTCAAAAAGGCTTGGGTGCTGTTTTCTTCCAGTCAAGAAGGTGGTGGCTGTTGTTTGAAAGGAACATAATTCACCTTTTTGGTGGTTGAACAGGAGGCCCTTGCTTTTGGTGGTGAGTTTATCATTTCAAAAGATATTTGTGGGTACCCAATTTGTGATAAGGGTATATCACAAACTCCTACGTGTTTTGTTCACTACTAAGAGGCCTGGAAGGGCTATCCCTAGAATTGCAAAATACAATTCAGATTGAAAGAGTATTGTATCAGATGGAGTATATCCCAAGGATAGAGAAAAGCACTACTGATTGTTTGTCACGTTTACAAGTCAATAAACTTTTTGTTTTTGTCAAGAACACGGAGGAGGAGTCAAGTGCATTGGTTTGTTAGGTATCTGCTGCTAGTAGGAATTCTATTTCAGAGTTGATGGGGCTAGCTTCGTTGAGTGAGGATGCGGTTGTGGGAAAGGTTATGGAGTATGTGATCAAATGTTGACCAGGAACTAGGAATTTAGATGGAGACATTAGGCTGTACCTCCAAATTTCTGTGATGTTAGCAGTGATTGATGGTTTGCTAAGTTGCTCTGATCTCTTGGAAGGTTCTGTCTAATATGTGTCATAGGGTTTAGTACCGAGGCCATGTGCAAGAGGGCAATAAAGATTAGGGTCAGGGAGGTAATGGTGGCCTGGGTTAGACAGGTGCGTGGAAAACTCTGTGAGGCACTGAATGACATGTGCCATTAGTGACAAGTCCCGGATCATTGTACTGAGACCTGTGGATTTGGACATGGACAAGCCTTTAGCTAAGTTGTGGAGGATTTTATTGGTTCACTCATATTTTCCAGATTGCCTGACATCAAGTTTGTTCATTGTGATACCAGTGCAAAGGTAATAGCTTTGTTCAATAGGTTGTTTACCAGCGAGGGAGTTCCAGATAAAATAGTAATGGACAATGAGGCACAATTTACATCAGGAGAATGTTAGGAATATCTAAATGGTCTTGTCAAGAGGAGCAACATGGTTATTAAGGACAACTTGCATTTGTTTTTTGCTAAAAGATTAGACTGTTGCGCGTGTGGAGGAGGTTTCTGTGGGTTAGTCGCAGCAGAGAGAATGTTGAGACTGAGGTTACACCTTTTAATATGTTAAGGGGAAGGATACTGTTCACCAAGTTGTCCTTGGATGGGTGAGCCGAAATTTCCTGTTGAGAAAGGCACAGAGGTAGCAAAGGAAGTAATGCCCAATTGAATCATTTTACGGGGAAGGGTCGCTATTTGTGTGTCAAGGTGGGGGGATTGGGTGAGAGTAAAGCTTCCTTGTCTCATTCCCAAAGGGCTTTTCAGTTTTTGCAAGCAAAGGAGTGTAAGGGAAATGATTTTATTTTTTATCAGATTGGACGACAGTAAATGGTGGAACAAGGAGAGAATGGTGGTAGTTTCAGAGAGGAGTGCTGGAGCTCTGGGTTCAGAAGGATTATTGGATGGAGTAGGCAGAGAAAATGAGCATACAACCAATCCTGTGCAGGTCCTGTCCTTGGATAGGTGAGCTGAAGTTTCCTGTTTCTAAAGTCATGGAGGCACGAAGCAAGAGAAAGAATGATTAATTTAATTATGTTACAGAATAGGGTCACGGTTTGAGTGTCAAGGTGGGGGTTGGGTAAGAGTGAAGCTCCTTGAGCTCATTTCCAAATGGCTTTCCAGTATTTTCAAGGCAAAGCGAGTAAAGGAAGTAATGTTATTTTTTTATCATATGGGATGACAGTAAATGGTTGAACAAGGAGAGAATAGTGGTAGCTTTAGAGAAAAGTGCTGGAGCTATGAGTTTATGAAGATTGTTTGAAATGGATGGCACACATGGAGAAGATGAGCACACAACCAGAGCTGAGCAGAGGTTGGAGAGGTGTGGGGCGATTGAGTTATTTCTTTGGCATGAGGGAGTCAGTTTCAGTTTATTAACCCCTTCACTGCTAGGCCTTTTCCCCTCCTGGGCTAAGCCTTTTTTTGGCTATTTGGGGTAGTTCGCGCTTAGGCCCCGGCATCAAAAAAGGGGTTGTGGTGCTGAAATCACCATCTTCCCAGCTTTCAGGGACAAGCAGACATTTGTCAGAAAACCAAAATTTTGTACACAGTTTTGGCATTTTTCTGGCTTTCAACCTCCTTCCAGTTAATGATAGAAATGGGTATGAAAGCAATAATGGATCCTGGAAAGTAGACAGAATTCTGAATTCAGCAAGGGGTCATTTGTGTAGATCCTTCAAGTTTTCTTTATAGAAACAAACAGTTAAATATAGGAAAAATTGAAAATTAGTTGAAAAAAACAGCCATTTGTGTCAACGTTTTCACCTGTAACTTCTTCTAATTATGACAGCTATTTGAAAGCAATATACCATTACATCCGCAGGACCTTTCTGGTTGTGGGGATATATAGGACTTGTAGGTTCACCAAGAACCCGACGAACCCAGAGCCAATAACTGAGCAGCATCTTGCAATGGTTTTTTATTATGTTCTGGGTATATAGCAATTATTCTGGGAAAATTTATACATGGAAAAATCGGTATGAAAGACACCTATGTATTTATGAAATTAGAACAAAATATAGAGTTTAGAAACAGTAGATATTTGCACATTTCCGATATTGGGAGTACCCATACTAGCATGAGAATTATAGGTCATTTTTCAAAATGACTTCTTTTTTACACATTGTCTTTCATTTGGAAGGCAGAAATGCATTGAAAGTCAATAGATAATAACAGTTGCTCTACAATTTTGTGTTACCCTAAGTCTCCCGATAAAAATGGTACCTCACTTGTGTGGGTAGGCCTAGTGCCCGCGACAGGAAACAGTCCAAAACGCAGTGTGGACACACCACATTTTCACAGTGAAAAATGACCCTTTTTTGCAAAGTGCCTAGCTATAGTTTTTGAACCCTAGCTCTGCCGGCACCTAGGGAAACCTAGCAAACCTATACATTTTTAAAAACTAGACACCCAGGGGAATCCAGGATGGGGTGACTTGACTGGCTCTCACCAGGTTCTGGTACCCAGAATCCCTTGCAAACCTAAAAAATTGTCAAAAAACCCACATTTTCCTCACTTTTCTGTGGTGGAAAGTTCTGGAATCTGCGTGGATCCACAAAATTCCACCCACTCCACGTTCCCAACGTCTTCCAAAAAAATGGTACCTCACTTGTGTGGGTAGGCCTAGTGCCCGCGACAGGAAACAGCGCAAAACGCAACGTGGACACACCACATTTTCACAGTGAAAAATGACCCTTTTTTTGCAAAGTGCCTAGCTGTAGTTTTTGAACCCTAGCTCTGCCGGCACCTAGGGAAACCTAGCAAACCTATACATTTTTGAAAACTAGACACCCAAGGGAATCCAGGATGGGGTGACTTGACTGGCTCTCACCAGGTTCTGGTACCCAGAATCCCTTGCAAACCTAAAAAATTGTGAAAACAAACACATTTTACTCACTTTTCTGTGGTGGAAAGTTCTGGAATCTGCGTGGATCCACAAAATTCCACCCACCCCGTGTTCCCCAAAGTCTTCCGAGAAAAATGGTACCCCCCCAGAAAGTCCACTAGACGCCAGGGAGTTTTTTGGGGCAAATTTTAATTAGGGTGGGGGCTGCCCAAAACGGGCATGCCAATGCTCCCACCCTAATTAAAATTTGCCCCAAAAATCCCTGGCGTCTAGTGGGCTTTTGCCCCCTGGGGGAAGATTGGGGGCTACTGCCCCATCTGCCCCCCAGGGGGGGCAGGAAGGCTGTAATATTTGCAGGGAGGGGGTGGGGGCATGGGCATGCCCATTTTGGGCAGCCCCCACCCTAATTCAAATTTGCCCAAAAAAATCCCTGGCGACTAGTGGGCTTTTGCCCCCCCAGCGGGGCAGATTGGGGGCTAATGCCCCCATCTGCCCCCCAGGGGGGGCAGAAAGTCCACTAGACGCCAGGGAGTTTTTTGGGCACATTTTAATTAGGGTGGGGGCTGCCCAAAACGGGCATGCCAATGCCCCCACCCTAATTAAGATTTGCCCAAAAAAATCCCTGATGTCTAGTGGGCTTTTTGCCCCCCCGGGGGGGCAGATTGGCGGCTACTGCCCCATCTGCCCCCCAGGGGGGGCAGGAAGGCTGTTATTTTTGCGGGGGAGGGGGTGGGGTCATGGGCATGCCCGTTTTGGGAGCCCCCACCCTAATTAAAATTTGCCCATAAAATCCCTGGAGTCTACTGGGCTTTTTGCCCCCCCGGGGGGGCAGAGTTGGGGCTAATGCCCCCAGCTGGCCCCCAGGGGGGGCAGAAAGGCTGTCATTTTTGCGGGGGTGGGTGGGGGCATGTGCATACCCATATTGGGCAGCCCCCACCACAAATTATAATTTAAAAAAAATCCCTGTTGTATAGTGGGTGTTTTTGCGCCCCCGGGGGGGCAGAAAGGCTGTAAATTTTGCGGGGTGGGGGCATGGACATGCCCTTTATGGGCAGCCCCCACCCTAATAAATTATGCGGCCCCAAAAAAATATCCCTGGGGTCTAGTGGGCTTTTTGCCCCCCCGGGGGGGCAGTTTGGGGGCTACTGCCCCCATCTGCCCCCAGGGGGGAAAAAAGACTAAATCACACCCAAAAAAATTGGGGGGAGCAAAAGCCCTTGCCCAAGGGGCCGCTCCCCCCTCCCTGGTGTCTAGTGGGTGGATCCCTGCTTGGGGATCGCCCTCCTGGGGCAATCCCCAAGCAGGGATCCACTGGGGAGGGGTACCATTGGAAAGGGAAGATTCTCCCCTTTCCAATGATACTGCTCCCGTCTTTCTACGTGCCCGGGGGGCTGAGATAGCCTCCTGAGCACATAGAAAGTGAAACTGAAATGAGCCTAAAGGCTCATTTCAGTTTGATTTCTGTGCAATGAGGACAGCGCGACGTGCGCGCTGATCCTCATGGCACAGAAACCAGGGAGGAGCCTCGGGAGCTGGGAAGCTCTTCCCCAGCTCCCAAGGTCACAGGGGTGAAATAGAAATCCCTCTGCTGTCTGCAGCAGAGGGATTTCGTGCCCTGGCATCATGACGGGATGGTTCCGTCATGAGCACAGGGGCACCGATGCTCATGACGGAACCATTCCGTCATGAGCATCGAAGGGGTTAAGAGTTTGATATCATGCCTAAAAAGGCCATACAAACAGTTCACATACACACATAGCTCAAATCCTATTTAAAAACGTAAACTTTTACAACTGAGAGAAATGTTTTGGTACTAATATACAAATATACTTTTACCTGCCCACATACAAGCATTTAAAATCAACAAGTACTAATTTTAACCCTGACCCTTCTATGTCTAAAAACCTTAAAATCTGATAGACATTAACCGCCTAGCACAGGAACATTTCTTCCATATTATTTCCATACTGGGTTAACTTTATCTCTGTGCAGAATACAACTCAGTTCGGTGTAAACTAATGCAATAATTTCATGGATGCGATCCGTTGTGTGAGTAATCAAAAGCATTAAATAAAAAAAAACAAAGAACAATTTCTGATATTAAAAAAGGATTGAGTGGTAATAGGAGAGAAATTACAATTCAACAGTCCTCTCTAAACCATATACCATTAAATAAAACAGACCTTACATCTTTTTAGACTAAAAATAATCACTTATGAATGTATAGAACGAAAGATTTGAAAAAGTACCTTTCCTTGCACTACCATGTCTTATATTTGGGGCTATAACTAAAACATAACAACCTCCATATACTCAATCCATCTCCCTAGTGTGACAACCCTTTTTTCTCAGTTAACTTATCCTGAACAACGGCCAAAAATGTCGCTACTGCATAACACACGGGCATATTATCACATTCTGGTATTGAGGGAGTCCCAGCACAACAGATGGTTTCCAAGGAAGTTGATTGAGTACGTTTTGTAATGTATTTGTTTATTTTTCCAGTTCTGATCCTGTTTTGGTATCTTGATATTTAATACAATTCTGTATCTTTATACAATGTTGTTCTAGAATGTACTAATTAGTGGACCCTACCAATATTGGTGTCAATTCCTCTTAGTATCTCATCCTGCTGGGTGTATTCACACAAGTAAAGGGGTTAAACTTGAAGCAGTTTTAGCTACCTCCAGGTACCTCCTAGAGTAACCATATTCTATATTTTAAGAATTATCCCAGGTTTCTGAGACCACAAGTGGGCTTCAATGAACAAAGCTACCCCCCCCAGTAAAATAGGTGCAGAATGAGTGTGGGAACCTGAGGTAATTGGTGCCTTATGTGAACTGCCAGGATTCCACAGTTTAAACTGCATTTCGGTAACAGAGTCTTTCTAGCCAGGTCACTAGCAATGAGGACTGTGGATTATTTTGCCCCTAAATGTCTATGATTGCATATGCTGCTAATGGGCCTAATTGACCAATTTCTGACTGTCAAAATAATCTCTAAGTTTGTACTAAGCCTGCCAACTAGAATCCGCAGAGGAATGTATCCTCAGCTGAGAAGTATGTAAAAGACACTTTTGCCCCATACTTACACAAAAACAAAACACAAAAGCTTGCTCAGTCTGGTGCCGATGTCCTGGGTGTTTTCTCCCCACTTAATGGACATCAGCGGCTCAAAGCCTCGAAAGACAAGCTGTAAATCCACTCTCTGCAGTGGGCCACCATGTGATGTTGACTCTTCATCAGGTGATCTTGTGAAGGAAGCCGATATTGTGTGACACAAAGAGGTACTGTGTGAGTTGGCTAGTCTGTGTTACACTAGCATGCTGCATGGACTGCAGAGGCTGGCGTAGCAAATCAGAATGGTGAAATCCTGGCACTAACTACTGTGTTTGTTCATTCTAAGATCAGTGAGTGTGAAACAGAGCCTGAGTTGGTTGACATTAGGGGGCATGTTATAATAGCCTAACTGATTTCATATTGCGGGGTGATAATGAGGACTGTTTATTTCAGTTGTTATTTTCATACAACCGGTAGATTTTCCCTGATGTTGATAGCTCAATTATATTGTATTTTCACATCTAGGAATACTCACTTTTTCTATCTTCGGTGTCTTGTGAGTAGTTACTTGAGATCTGCTGCACTTTCTATTTCAAAATCATTCATTTTTCCACTCTGTGTTGGCAGTATTGTGAGGGCAGGCAGTGAGCTACAAACTGCAGTTATTGCAAGATGCAACATTTAAGGGAAGCTGATGGGACTTGAGTTCCTACCACATGCAATAACATGTTTAAAGCAAAGTTAAGTTTTGCGATTTTGCTATTTAAAATCCTTTTTAGCACTAATTTAGCTTTTCAAGTGCTGTGGTCGGTGTCTCTCCCAGATGACCATTGCAAATGGTTTCACCTGGATTCAAACTCTGCTGTTTGAGTTTTTTGACATCTACTGAGGTGCTCTGTAAGTTGATGTCAGATGCATTTTGGATAAGTTTTTTAATGTGGAGGGATGCCTATAAATTACTAATGTTATTTTTATTTAACCTGTAGAATCTAAGTTTTTATATGTTATCTTATGAATGTAAGTTTTTACAAATCGCACTTTCATTACAAATGTATTCTCTACACTAAGAGGGTAGGGACTGGAAAAAGAGTCCTCATCCTGAAAAGAAGATATAAAATGCTTTCTAAAGGTAAGCTTTTCAAGGATCAACTGAAGGTGAAGGACAAGTGTGTTCCAGAGGGCCATAGCCAAGACAGAAAAGGGCCTACCACCAAACCTTGGTTTCTTATATACAGCTTAATCTCCAAAAATTCAAATACCGCTATTGATTAAAGCAGATACATTAGTAGTTGGTGAACTGGAATGTAAGGCAGAAGAATCTGAAGACTTTGTATACCTTTTGACAAAGATTTATGAACATTCACACCACACAGCCAAACCACAGTTGCTGAGTTACATTGCGTGAAAGAGAGAGAGCTGAACAGCATCATATCTACTAAGATATTGTGTTTTCCTATTTACCTCCTCAGGCGCACTTTAGGCTGCCATACTCCAATGCACCGTAGTGCACGGGTGTTAGACCTGTCAACCTTAGGGAGGTCTTCCCTTAATTTTTTTGCCTCATCTCCTCTGTTTATGCTAACCTTATATTTGTTGTCCTTAGGACTCTGTGCACTTTACCACTGATATCCAGTATTAAAGTGCATGTGCTTACTCCCCTTAAACATGGTTACATTGGCTTTTAACCAATTGGCATGTTTCACTTACTTTCAAGTCCCTTGTAGAGTGGTATACTATACCCCGGGTCTGTAAATGAAATGCAACTAGTGGGCCTGCAGCATTTATTGTGCCACCCGCTTGAGTAGCACTTTAAAACATGTCCCAGGGCTGCCAGTGTAGTCTGTATGCAGTTTTAAACTGCCATGTCGACTTGGAATTTAGACCCCTTACCAAGCGTTAAACTCCCTTTTTATTACATATACGTCATCCCTAAGTTAGGCCCTACGTAGCCAATATGACAGGGTGCTGTGTAATTAAAAGATTGCACATACACATTTAAGATTTACATGTCCTGATAGGGAAAAACTCATGAATCCATTTTGACTACTGTTTAAACCTATCCCTCCCGCAAGATAACATAGAGGATTCCTTATTATATTTAATAAGCTTCAATTTCAAATTGGGATTTAGTGGCCATGGCATGTTTGATGTAAATGAAATTGTAAAGACAAACCCTCTTTAATGTTAAAGTCGGATATTTCATTTTAATTTTGTAAGTGACACTTGTTGAAAGTTGGCATTTTCTTGCTCTTAGCTCTTTTGTGCCTGTAGCCTGTCATGGGTCACATGACTGGGCATAGCTGACAGACTTTGGAAATTCCTCCCTGGCAGTCACACAATAGAGGGATTAGGTCTGCCTGGATGGATCTTCTGCTGGTAGGATGGAGGGGTGGTGCTGAGCACAGCCCCATTTACAACTAAATAGTTTGTGATATGCCTTCACATCAAGAGCCTATCGACCCTGCGTTGTCACTTCAGCTAACTTGGAACCAGGGCAGGGGAGGCAGGAAATTCCATGCACTTCAAAGCCACTGTTTAGAAGCTTCCCCCACCTTCCAGAGCCAATGCACCAGGATATAAACTAGGATCTCAAATACCAAAACTTCAGTACACTTCTGGACCTATGGATACTATGCCAGGAAGGAGGACTGCTGTGCTACCACAAGGACTGCCACTCTGCTGGACTGCTGCTCTAAAGTAACTGCTGCCCTTCTGTGCTGACCTGCTGCCTGCCCCCCTCTTGTCTGCAAAAAGAGAACTGGACCTGCAACTTCATCTTGAACCCAGAGTGACTCCAAGGTCTCGTTTGCTGGACTTCTTATTTTAACCTCAGGGACGTAGAGGGCTCTCTAAACAGCTCCTTGACCCAGCTGCTGTGAGTTCCTGACCCCAAACTGGTGCTCCTCAGTTCCCGAACCCTTGGTGAGGCTCAGCATGCTTAAATCAAGCTGTTGAGGTCTTTGCAACCACAAACAGGCATGTTTACACTGAGACTGCGCCACTGAAAATCAGCGCAAGCTGTCGACAGCCCATGTCTTGGCACCGCGGCATCAACCATAAGAGGAGGAACGAGAAGCTCTAGCTTGCCTGCCTGTCCGCGACGCCCAACCTGCTCTTTCCTCCACGCCGACAACCACCTGTGATGCTCTCCTTGTTCCTTGTGACCCTCTCCATCACGACTGAGACTTGGCACAAAACTTGAGAAGGTACTGATCTGTAATTTTATCTCACCTGCGCTCCATCACGATCGGAATGAGCTTTTGACTTTGACCCGGTCCAGCGCAGCCAGATAGCTGCAAGTGGCGCTTTATGGTTTAGGTGCTTTTTTTCATTTTATTCTTGAACAATTCATAACTCTGGTTTTACTGATTGGAATTTTATCATATTTTGTCTTGTTTTATTTATTACATTTTACTCTAATTTTCTAATCTGGTGTGGGATCTTTTTTTGTGTGGTGTTTTCAGTGTTTTACTGTTTAAAGTGTTGCAAAAATACTTTACAAATTGCCTCTAAGTTAAGCTTGACTGCTCTGCTCCAAGCTACCAGGAGGGTGAGCTTAGGTTCATTTGGGGTTTGCTTGTGCCTTATCCTGACAAGGATTATGGTTGCTGCTTGCCCAGGGCTCACACCCCAGCTTACCAACAACCCAATTTCTCACAACGGGTGTGTGCGTAATGTAAGGAGTAGCTTTTGTAAAGGAAGGGGAACAATCCAGTAGAACAACTATCCTTTAACATTTTCCCTGCTTTGCATGTGTGTTTTACAATGCAGGATGCATGCAAAGTAGGAAGAACTAGTGAGAAACGAAAATATTTCTTTGTGTAGGATTTTGGTGCAAATCCCTGTATATGAATGTTTGCACATAGGGATTTGCATCAAAACCTATGTGTCACTGCCTGGAAACACCCATGTACCACCCATAGAATGCCCCTTTGCTGTAAAATAATGCAAAGCAGTGCATAGTACAATATTGCTTCACTTTTTGATACTATGCAATGCAAATCCTGATTTACGTTGGGTAGTAAATCGCATCATAACACAAACCCAGCGTAAACCATTAGTAAATTGGGACTACATGTTTATAATGTGTAAGTCATGTTTGCCATCCTTGTAGCCTTGCATTCAAAATCAGTAAACAAAATGGTTCCCTTTGGCTATTTTTAAGGGAATGTAAACAAATGCAAATGAATAGTTCTTCTCTGTTTACACAAGGACAGAGTGGTAGTCGAAGACGAACAATGTTTTGGGACATACAACAAATGTGGCAGGAGGATTATAAGAAAACACTCTATGCCTGGCTGTCTTACAAATGCATATTTCTTTGAAATTATACAAATTAAATGGTAATTGTCTCAATTACATTAGAATCTCCTTGTCTCATTTCTCTTTAGGACGAAGCTCGAGTGCAGAGTTGTTGCAATGCCTTATTTCCTCGCACTAAGCAAGCTGACTAAAGCTATCTGAAGTGTATCCTGACTCACATTGAAAGAAAAAAGTGTACTTCCAAAGGCAATAAATAAAGATGAACGTAGAGAACTAATAACTTTGTAATACATTAATGAAATGTTAAATTTCACTCTGAGTTGCGTTTTTCACTCTAATGCACAAACGTTTGCAGCACACTTGATGCATGCCACATTTGACACTATCAAGACGTAGGACAAGCCACTGTTAGGATGACTGCAAAATACACTCCAGACCTGTAGCAAAGACAACACCCTCCTTTATTTGACAAGTTGTTGGGGCATATTCTCAAGGACTCATCGCCGATTTATCGTCACTTTAGCGCCGCAAAAGTGGCGATAGATCTATCGCCCCATTCACAAGCTGGTGCAACCTGCCGACATCGCCAGTTTTCCTGCGATAGCTACTGCAAAAAACATTGCCACGGATGAGTGCGACAACTAACGCTAATGATATGCAGAGTAGGCGTTCCCGTGCAAAAACACACGAAAACACCACTTCACGAGATTCTCAACGACCAGTCAGATCTGCGATGCGTACCAAGAACAGGCGATAGGTCGCGTTAGCTGCAGGGATTTAACACCTGCCTTTTGCTGGTGTTAAGCAGGACGACTACCTGCAGTATGAAAGGGAGCCCAGCCCAGAGCCACATCTGAAGACCCACAGATGCCATGGAGCCAATGAACATGCAGCTCGGAGACCCAGGAGGGCCACAACACCCACCGCCACCACTCCCAGGACCCCCACTCCAGACCCACCCCCCGGACTACCACCGAAGCAGCGTAGGACAAGACAGCGGACCTTCCGAAAATGGCATGGCCCCTCAGCCACACAAGTGCAGAATGTGGGAAGAGGTGGGAACCAAATATGTGTGAAGGAGGCAACTCACCCATGAAGAAGAATGTACACAGTGCCAAGTGTGGCGGTGATGTGCTGGACAGACCTCAGAATGCAGAGCACAGACATGTCCATGTGGACATATACTGCTGGCATTTGTAGTGTTGTGGACAGTGGACGCAAACATGTTACCGCAGGCAGTGGGGAAGACCTTGGACACGTAGCTGTGCCATCCCCCCCTGTAAGCGTAAGCGGAGTGGGCTGGTCCGGCGTACGCCACTGCAGCGTAGGAGTGCGGATAAAAAGGCCGAGGTTCTGGGCGTGGTTCTCTACCGTGATGGGCAACGCGTCTGCCAGGGCGGCGCACCTCACCCTGCCATGAGTCCGCCGCTGTGACCTTCAGACTCCGCGACACAGGCCCCCAGCGCAGCCAGCGGCACAGCAACATGGAGTCATGTGTGTGCCGGATACTACCTTTGTCCTACACTGCGGTCAGCAGGTCCCACAATTCAAATCGGGCCACATTTCTGTTAATGGAGGAAACCACTAGTCAACAGACATTGCACCCAGTGCTGCCCGCCCGGACGAGGCATCATCGCTGGCTGTGCACCTGCTGAGCGCTCTAGGTGCCACTGACCCTGTGCAACACAAGTCGATGCCACGTGGCAATATTGAGGCAGAATTCAGTAGGCAAAAATCATTGCTCCCAGTGCGGTCCGCCTGGACGAGGCATCATCGTTGGTTGTGCACCTGCTGAGCGCTCCAGGTGCCACTGACCCTGTACAACACAGGTCGATGCCACGTGGCAATATTGAGGCAGAATTCAGTAGGCAAAAAACATTGCTCCCAGTGCGGCCCGCCCGGACGAGGCATCATCGTTGGCTGTGCACCTGCTGTGCGCTCCAGGTGCCACTGACCCTGTGCAACACAAGTCGACACCACGTGGCCGTGGGACCGTGCTGACCACTGCCTCCGGCCTACACTGCGGTCAGCAGGGCTCACATGTCACATCCTGACCTACAAAGACACCCCATCATTGTTGGCTGCGCACACGCTGAGCGCATCAGGTGACACCAACCCTATGCACCCCAACTCATGGCCCCTTCATGATTGAGTCGTGTGCTGTGGACCGCGGACGCAACAATGTCACCTCAGGCCTTGGGGAAGACCTGTGACGATGACGAGGAAGATGAGGCAGGTGTACCACACCCCACTACAGCTGCAGCAGGAATATCCCGAAGGTACACAATCATGATCAATCCTTCACATGAGCACACTCTGCTCTGGTGCCCCTACCTCAGTGAACTGCAAGTCATGGACCCTTTACTATTGAATCTACTGTGTGTGATCCGATGATCACTGTTCTAGTTGTTGCCAGCACCAACCACTCCCTGCGGGCTGGCTCACACGCACCCCACACCCATCCAGCACAGATGTCACTGGACATGTGACCCTGGTAATAAAAAGAGGCCGGGCGCACGTGCCCGTAGCCAGTTCCACTATCTAACCAAGTGTGTTCGTGTGGTGATTATGTATGCATGATGGGCACGGGCCCTACCACATTACATTGTTCTATGGACAGCGGACGCAACCATGTCACCTCAGGCAGTGGGGAAGACCTTGGACATGTAGCTTCGTCCCCCACCTGTATGCGCAAGCAGAGAGGGCTGAGCCGGCATACGCCAGTCCAACGTAGGGGTTCGAAGATTTTGCCCGGGGCACTGTGCGTGGTTCAGTTCTGGCCTGGACAAGGAAGTACGTAATGCATGTGTCTCTGTTGTAGTGTGGGCGCCACCCGGCCCACAATCATCAATGTTGCAATGTAGCATGCACCCGGAGGGCAGGCTCACACGTACGGAGTCATGAATGAGCGCAAGACCGCTCGGGGTCTTGGCTCATACATGACAAGTGTTGTGTGTATCTGTATAGCCGCCGAATGAGTCAAATGCCTAGCCTCAATCGTAGCGCGAGTACAGCCAGCCATGTACTGTACACCTGTGTCCGCCCTGTCCTTACCATAGGCCTACACTCACCTGGCCGCCCACCCTCAACGGCCAACATCACAGTGTCGTTGTCAGGCTTGTGGAAATGAACAGGCAGGCATGACAATGGTGTGCCGTAGGAGTGCAAGTGATGCAACCGCGCAGCGCACACAAGTAAAAAGGCTAGGGGAGGGAGGAGCAGCTGTGAGGCAACGTAACACACAGTGAGGCCGCTAATTCACCACATGCTAGGCATGTCATACATGATTCCCAAAGCCGCAGACATCCCACCCCACCCCCAACAAGCCTCTACACATTTCCTGAATGCAAGCAGATGACAAACTGACTGTAGGGATGAAAGATCCTTTGTCTGGACTATCAGGTGGAAGCACAGCTGCACCTCCGACCTGGGAATTGCATGTGCCCGGCACCCCCTGACAGATGCGATGGCAGATGATGATGACTCCCACACTACGCACAGCCTGACGTAAGACCAACGTGTACACATCCCACACACAGAAGTCCTTGGTCGAAGTTATTGTGCATGGAATGGCCTTCACACTTACTCCCACACCATCCCAGGCCTACAACCATTGCACACAAACACTGCTGATTGATCAGAGCTGTGGCATTTCATCCACAGAACTGGCACAGGTCAGAACAGTGCCGCTTCAACCAGAGCCACTAACGCAATGGCAGACCATCCCGGACACATGCACAACCCCTGTCACGTGGAACTGTACCATGCACGTATGCTGCATTTACTGGGGGCACTGCCATTGGTAGTGCTGCGGATCAGTTACCGGCTAAGCTTCCGCCTTGCCAACGTCACCTGCGTTCAGCCTGTGTTGCATTGTCGCTCGTGCATATACGAGTGGTCCATGGATGTCTGCCTATCCAACAGGACGGTAGCCGAACTGGATTTTGACATGTGTGCACCCCCTGTTGGCCCACGACCATGAGTGTCACTGTGACACTATGGGATGCCTGGATATTTGGCATACATGCTGGCAGCTGGACCTGGGAGATTGCAGAACTCCTCGTGTGCAGTGACCACATTGAGCCGCTCCCCTATTGGGCTGTAGTGCTAATTGGTGAAAGGGGGTGGACACAGCACATCTGTCCGGACGGACCTGCTAATGGTTAGCCTTGCCGTCCTGTTCGATGAAGTCGACAACTACCTCATGTCGGAAATGATTGCCGACGAAGCTGCACTCGCTTTCATGGACGTGTAACTACGTACCTGCAGCCACAACAGTTTGAAACACATTGCACATGTCCCGACACCTTGATGAAAGTTGGGGTTCTGGTCACATCTCCCACGACGACAGTGGACATGGCTGCATTCGCCTGGACTCCGAATACATGAGCGGACAACAACACGGGTAAATACACACCTGTGAATGGTGCGTCACTCCCCCGGAGTGGACAGCGGCGCTTGGCAACGTTCCACATTCTGACATATTGTTGCATTGGTCTGCATGTTGTGGCACTTATCTTGTCCGAACTGACACGCATATGCTAATAAAGTCTATGCACCTTCACTTGTATCCAACTGTGATGAGTGTTGATTTGTATGACAATGTGTGTCTCACTGCCTATCTGGGTCACGCCCATACATGCATTACTACACCCTCAGGGATGTGGGGTTGTACTAGTACATTATCATCTCACAGTTTCCTGCTATGCCACATGCGAATGGCCATTTTCCACACATAAGCGGCAGCAGTTGTGTCCTCTGTTCTGTTGTGCTGGTGTTGCTGTTTGTTCAACATTGTTGTAAATGTTGCGGTGCTCTGGATCTTATGTGTGTGTGCTGCATTGTAGGTGAGTTGCCCCTTCGGCTCTTATTTGGCTGGCCCTTCTCCCTTTCAGGCGATGTAGCTTTCACTTCTGTGCTTATACAGTGCTGTGATGTTGCAGACTTGGGTAAATTGTGCTCTTGGTTGGAGTTGTGACTCTTGGGCATGGTTTGTCCGCAGATGTGCTCTACTTAATTGTGCATGTGTGCCATTGTGCCCATCTCCCCCCGTCCCCCCAGTCCCTGGTCGTTCCTCACCCTGTTGCTGTTGTGTCTGTTCATTTTGAGCAGTATCCGGTCCCCCAACTCCTGCCACCGTCTCCACACTGATGAAGTGGACTCCATTTCCTCCATTTCATCCAGCTCCTCCTGTGGCGCTGGACTCCCACCTCCAGTCTGCATTGCTGCCTTCTGGTTGTTGGCGAGTTTCTGCTTGGTTTTGCGCTTCACATCATTCCAGCTCTTCTTGTTCTCTTCCATTGTCCTCCTCCGCACTCCGACTGCATTCACCTTGTCCACGATGGACTGCCATATTCCATATTTTGTTGCCAATGGCACAGTGGAGGTGGCGAACAGTTGTTGTTGGTGTTCTCTCACCTCTGTTTTCAGGATCCTGTTTTCCTGTGGACTGAACCACGTCTTCCTCTTCTTCTTGTCCTTGCCCTTCCCTGCCCCGAGGTCCCAGGCTGGTCCTCCGGGGAGCTTGTGGGGTCTGGTACTTGCTCCGGCTGACTCCATTGTGCTTCGCTGTTGTTTTGTTTTTGTTTGTGTTTTTTGTCTTATGCCTTTGTGTTGGTTTTTCCCACCTGACATGTGTGAATTGCAGGCCTGCCGCTGCTAATCGCTGGTCTTTTTTTATCACGGTTGGGCCCATCGCAACATTTTTCACGTTCGGGTTTGGATTTTTATCACCGTCCCGGTACTGTTATCGCGGACATTTGCCGCGTTATCGGGTTACTATCGCATGTTACCGCTGTGTTGAGAATGCCACGTTAACACAGTTATTTTCCTGCGATAGACGGTGATATGGAAAATTGCGTTAACCTATTTTGGCGCTGTTTATCGCACGTTCTTGTGACTATCCCCCGTTGAGTACAGAAACCACCCACCACACTGCAGGGCGGCCAGAAACAGCTGAACTCCATGAAATTCCCCAGAACATTATGCAAGCTGTCTGGACGTTCCACATTGCACAGCATGATACCTGCAGGGCCCAAACCATAGGTGAACCACAACAGCCACGTTGTGTGGAGTTTTTGAAACTGTTCTTCAGGTGGAGAGCATGCATGCTGCTAGATGTGGTCCTCTGATGTGCATGCTGGTACAGGGCCACATATGTGGAGATGGTGGCTGTGGCAGCTGTGTGGTTTGCCGGCAGGGCGTATCATTACAATGGTATAGGGACACTATTGAGGAGGCCACAGGCGCCATGTGGGCATGTACCCCTGATACAGCACTTAAGTAAACTGACAGATCCCACTGATGACTAGATACCAGATTTCTATTCGCTGGGAGTCACATCAGACTAGGTAAAGTCCGTTTGGGCTTAGGAAGCATTATTCAGCTTCTTAACCATGCTCTTATGGTGGCCTATATCTGTGTGACAGATACAGCTGTCTCTGGGGTGCAGGATTGTTGTTGCAGGGTTGGTTTGCACTGCTCAGGTGAGGTCACACGCCAGTTTTGCTTAGAATATTTATGAATGATTGCATAACAAACGTGCACTACTCCTGGATGAATCCAAGAACAGTTTTGGAGAACTGTGGTTACTCCTGAATTATTAAGTATGGAGTAAGATTTGGATTACACCTTGAAGTTTCTGTAATGTGAATACGTTCTCCAGCTGCCACTTTTACCACTTTTTCTTATAAATGCTTAGAGGTGCACCACCGTCTCTGTACAAAAAAGAACTGTGGCCCTAATTACGGTGGCAATCAGTCCGACCGCGGACCGCCATCACATTGGGCTGGAGACTGTCCGACAATGAGTCAGTGCTCCCACCTACTCTATTTCGATTAGACCACCAGCACAGCAGTCAGAAAGTGATTTTTTCTGCTGCTGCTTGTCCTGCAGCCCAGGCAAAGGGCCGCAGCATAAGCTGTAGTAGAAAAAAGCATTTTGTGCACATCCATGCCAAAACAGGCTTACAGCTTGTGATGGTTTACCATGCCCAATGTGTCTTGCCTTCATTTGAGGGACACAGTGTTAACTCAAGATTTATTTTAATAAGGTGACCCTCTGTGACAAACCATTGACAGAAACTTCTGTTAAATGAAAACTGATCTAGATTCAATGTAAACATGCAATTCTATTTAACTAAAGCATGCACCTGACCCTATACTGAACAAGATAACATGAAAGAGTCAATAAAAACAATCAAATTTTGTCATTGGCTGGGTAGGAATTGGAGATAGAACTAGTTCCTTTCTTCACCATGAGAGTGGTACAGCAAATCGAAGATTCAAGAAATCAGGGTCTGAATTTCAGAGTATAAACACAGTCCAAATGTATTTTTTAAACATAAAAGGAAGGGCGTTATGTTGTTAGGGTTGGGTCCTGTGAACCATTGTCACTTCTTAGCTATGTGTAATTCTGAAATGCTTGAAGGCAGTTACTGAATGCTCTTGGCCAGACTGCATCTCTTCATCTCTATTCCTGGATGTGGCAGCGCTTCAACAATAAAGAACAATTCACTTCAACTTGATGGCGTTCTCCTTAGTACACCTTAGAAGAAATGGAGATAGAGCGTGAGAGAGAGGGTTGAGATAGAAGAGGTGAGGTGAAGTAAGGAGGGAGAAATGACACAGAAATATTATATTTTATTTTTATTGCCACCAACTGCCTGAGAGTGTCAGGGTTAAGGTAGGTGTGGCCAGTGGCAGCTTAAGGATCTGTGGTAGAGATACATAAACAGAGGCAGACAGAAGAAGTAAGATATTTGGAGAGATGAAGAAAATGGACAGAAGTAGAATGAGAAGAAGAGAAGATGGAGAGGGTGAGCTATTGAAGTAATGTTGGAGAAAAGTAAGAGGTTAGGTAGTGATAGAGAGATCAGAGGGTTGTAGAGAGGTGACATTGTAAGGCAGATATAAAGTAGGGAGAGAAATGAGAGAGAGGTGAGGAAGCGGTGAGATAGGGAAAGGGAGGCGCAAGAGGTAGAGAGAGGTAGGGTAGAGAAGGCATGGAGAGAGTGATGGAGAGGTGAGGATTAAATAGAGATGAGGTTATATGAGAATTAGATGAGGTAGAGGTTAATGACCTAGTTACACCATTATGTAAGAGGTATATTGCGTGTGCTGAATTTATGAACAACATGATCAAATTTATTCTGTGTTCTTCTTATGAGCCTACCATCAGTGCTGCCATGTTCCGGTATTGCTGCATACCAAGAATCCCTAGTCTTGATTCCATCTGATATGTCTTTCTGCTACCAGCCTATAAGTGTGTCTCTTTATCTCACTCTTACAGGTCCTTTCCTTATCTTTTTGCCTTTAGTTTCTTATCACTCACTTCCTTCTTTTTTCTCCCAATCAATCAAGAGATCTTTATTTAGCAAAAACTGCCATAAAACGATCATCCAAAGATTAAAAATACACTAAAGTACATGAAGAAAAATTTCAAACATGTAAGTATGTAATTAAAAACATTAAGCTAAAAAGACCTTCCATCTAAGGTACCAAAGGTGGTCTTATACTGCTGAAAATCAGACCCACTAATGTCAGTGGGACAAAATATCAAGGACAAATATAAAAAGATAATGTTGACAGGTAAGTATCGCTTTTCTATACCTAACTCTACATATTTGTACCTAAGCGGTACATATAACTTCAAGGTATTTTGGTGTGTGTTTAGGAAGACTGAATCTATACTTCCCTATATGCAAGGGTGATTGCTAGCAGGGAAAAATGGTGAGGCAGTGCGGGGGACAATAATGAAAAAAATAAAAGAATACTTAGCTGTTGCCCACCGCCTTGGTGCTCTTCTGTACCTGCTGCACATGCTCCCAGACTCCCCTACACGAATCCAGACCCTGCTCTCATTCTGGTAATACTATTATCCAGCAAGAAAGAAACACCAGGATTGGGAAATGGGCTGGTTTTATGCTTCCACAGGGTTTGGGAGCCTGTACATCCTGTCCCAAATGCAAAAGCCTGGAGATATCTAGGAGCGCATGTTGGTTTGGCCGTCCTAAGACAGCCGGAAGTTCTTTTTTCTTGAACCTCATGCAGTAGAGTTGTTTTCTTCTGTAACGGATATTGGTACAACTTTGACAGATCTTCTCCAGGTATGACCAGGCTCGGGTGTGAATGGTTACGAGGGTGCAGACTCCACACCATCTGGAGATGAGCTGGGTATAGGCAAACTCCTCACACTGCCAGTACAAATCCATCATCTCAGAGGTGCCCCATTAAATAACTGGTACATGCAGTATTGCTTCACAATACTCATTGGTGCCAAGCGGTATTGTTCCTCTGAAACTCAAGGAATAAAGTATACGTTTCTGTACGATTAAGGGTTGCCCCTTCCTTTCTACCTACTTGTACCTATCTATCTCAGTGTCCAAGTATTTCTGACATGGGGTATCGATGCTGGCATTCAACCCTTCCTTTCTAGATTCATTTCCTCTGGTATCATTGAGTTAAATGCCCCTGAACTGGAACTCCATGCCAGGGGTCCATTTGTTATTAAGGAATACTGACCCAGATATGCTAAGGGCCACCCTGGCACTACAGATAGAGGTGAGAGCAGATATGTTTGTGCATTGGTTCAGTGGTCTTGCTACCTCGAAGAACCTCTTTTCTGGAAAATCAGAGATCCCTACGCAAGCGCGTTAGAAATGTCAAGGTAGGCTCCATGTGACTAGGCATATTTCTTGCTGCGGATGGATGCGGCCACAAACATGCTAAACAGATGATGCACAAAGATACAATATTACATAACGTTTGCAGCATTGCAGGTCTTGGTATGGCATCTGGAGGGTTCATCTGCAGCGTTCTGCCATCTTGGGTTGTCTTTGCTGGGCACAGTGTAAAAAATCAATTTGTACAAAAATGTCCATAAAAAATAGTATGTGATCTTTTTTGGCTGGAACCCTTGGGCCTCGTTGGGACTTGGGAGGTTGCTGTTGAATAAGTTGCAGGTCCCAGTAAAGGTGGTGTACTTGCTGCTTTATTGAAGACCTGTTGGATATGAGCTGTGGGTTGTAGATTAGCTTGTTAGAGAGAGAGAGAGAGAGAGATGTATCATTACTTGGTTTCGAATATTCCTGTGCCTCCCTTTTTGGGGGCTTTTCTGTGCATCCACTTTGCACAATCTTTGGCGGGGTACTGGATGGGGACCCCAGTTTGGACATCATTTTTAGGAATCAGTGAGTATTGGAGATGTGTCACCTGAATTTTATTTGTGGTTTGTTTGGTCCTCCCCCCATCGCTGTGCCTGAGGTGAGTATTTTAGTGGGGCGATGGTTGTGGGTGTCTCTTTTTACCTATCATTTTATGGGTGTTGTCAGCCTTCTAATACGCTACTTTCCCTGATGTGTGGGTGTGTGTAGCTTTATCAATGCAGATGGTACCTTTTGACTTGAACATGAGTGTGATAAAGTGCCTCTTTTGATATGGTTAGCCCCCCCTTTTTGCCTGGTATTTGATGCGGTTTTGATTGTAGTGCACAGGGTCCCTGCCAACCAGGTCCCCTGTGCCAGAGATTCTTCCTTAAAAGAGATCCACAATTAGGACTTCTGCCCCCTGTAAGTCCCTAGTAAGTGGTACCCCAGTATCTAGGGCCTAGAAGCTGAAGAGGGTCCACCGGGACCCCCCCCTACGTAGGATCATGCCACTTCCCTTGCACCTTGCATGCCCTTGGGAGGGGAAAAACGACAATATTAACATTGCACCCTGCTGGGTGCCATGCCAGCCAGCACTGCCTGTAGGTATAAGTAAGTCACCCCTCTAGCAGGCCTTAGAGCCCTAAGGCAGGGTACACTATACCACAGGTGAGAGCCTATCTGCATGAGTAGATTAATTAAGTCCATTCTTAAATATTGTAAGAGCCAGGGAAGCCATAAGGGGTACATGGGCTGGAAACTCGACAACTCAAGTTCTCCAGCACAATGATGGCTTCACTGAAACCAGGAGTGTTTAGTACTGAACAGCTCCTTATAATAAATTCAAACTGATGCCAGCGTGAGATTTATTAAAACCTGTACTCAGAGGACAGCTCAGAGGTGCCACCTAAAAACCTACCTAACCAGGTGTGGGCACTGACTGGCTTTAGGCAGCCTGCCACACAAAGACATATTGCTGGACTCCTGGGTGGAGAGCCTTTGCTCTCTGGGACCAGAAACAATGCACATCCTGGGCAGAGGTGTCAACACCTCCTCCCCTAGGATGGGCCAGTGCTCGAAATGGGAAGCTTCAAAGGCCTGCTGCCTTTGTAATGTGATGCCCAGCCTCTGCTGCTTACATCACCACTTTGGGCAGGGAAATCAAGGGGAAAACTCAAAGACCAAGAGGTGTGCCCACCTTTGCCAACTCCACCCCTCAGGTGGAGGAGGCAAAATAAGCACACTTTTCAGCCTCCTCCATCTTGAAGATGAGCGGAATCCTCCATTCAGGGCAAGGACCATGCCTCTTCCCACAGAAGGATGGCATAATAGTCGGTGTAGTCACCCCAGGTAATGTGCCCATTGGCCCCACCTACTACTCCCCTAAAACGCACCCTAAATTAAGTATTTAGGTGGCTCCCCTAGAACTAGATTCCTGAAACATACAAAGTCAAAGGATGGAGAAGACGCCATGCTGCAAAGCCTGAATATGACTACTGACTTGGCCCCAGCCTTACTGCCCTGTATCAGCTTTAAAGGCTCTGCAAAGAAGATGATGCCTGTCCTGTGGCCAGCAACTTCCAGAATCCAGAGGAAGACTGCCTGTTCCTCAACAAAGACCAGATCTCCAGAGGAAAGCGGCCCTGTCAAGAAGAATCCAACTACAAGGGCTCGGGACTAAGCTGGAACTGTGACTCCTGCCCACTCTGCACCTTACGCATGTGGCCCGAGTATGAGTGGCTCACCTGTCCAGTGTAGTTTCCCCAGTGATCCTGACCTCAAGTACAGCGTTGGCTGACCCATCCTGGACACCTCAACGACACCTGCAGCCTGAATCCAGAGGCTCCTCCTGACCGCGAACAGCTCTGGAAAGAAGACTATGATGTCTATAGGCACCCCTGTACCCTAAGCCCCTGTGCCTTGGTGAGCTGAATTGATGGTGCCCCTATGACGCCCTACACCTCTACTTACCTCTGATGTCATTGGTCTCCCTCCTGCAACCTCCAGTGTGATTCCTGCAGCCTTTTGACAAAGGCACAATCCTCATTGAAAAGCATTTGGCTCCCGACTCTGAATTTGCACCCTGCACCCGGCACAGGAGGACTGTCCCTAGTGTCCACATCATGGATACACCAGTGGGTGACACCTGGGGTCAGGGAGAACAGTGTGGCAAACTGCCCCAACAACTGGCGACAGTTACTCTGCTGCTCTGGGGTCAGGGTAGGGGAGAGGTTCACACCTTCCACTGACCCATCATGCTCCTTCACAGACAGGAGGTCAGGGAGAGGTTCACTGTCCTCTTCTACCCCATCATCTGTTGCCAAGAGCATACTTACTTCAGACCGCTCAAAGTGAGGTTTAAGACGGTTCAGGTGGAGGACCCACTGAGTGTTCCTTGGAGACTGCAGGTTCACCAGATAGGTGGCTGGCTTATAGGTTCGGCTCAGCGAGTCTTCTGAAGCATGCAGTCTGGTTTCTTAAGGCCAGCATGTAGCTAAATACATCCTCACATACAGTAATTCAAAGGGACTGAACCCATACGACTTCTTTGGTACCTCCCTGTAAGCAAAGAGAAGGCATGGTAAGAGGATGTCCCACTTACACCTCATGGGTTCGGTCAGATTCTTGATCATGCCCTTCAGGGTTTGGTTGAATCTCCCCACCAACCCATTACCTTGGGGGTGGTAAGGAGTTGTGAACCTGTAAAATACATTACACGTCTCCTACAGGTATGTCATTTACTTGGATATGAAATTGGTACCCCGGCCAGATACCACCTCTCTGGGGAACCCCTTACAGGAAAAGATCCTCATTAATGCCCGGGCCACCATGGGTGATGTTGTCCTGAGTGTGATAGTCTCCTGGTACCGGATGGCATGGTCCACCAAGACCAGGATGTACCTGTTGCCCATAATTGACTTGAGGTCCAGAGGCCCAACAATGTCCATCCCCACCCCCTCGAAAGAGGTGTCTACAATAGGAAAAGATTGGAAAGGAGCCTTACACTACCTTACACTTCCTCGCTACCACTTGCCTTGCAAGTTTGCAAGACCTACAAAGTGCATCAGACTGCCTTTGCATTTGAGGCCAAAAGAAGTGGGTGAAAATCCTGTCCAAGGTTTTGTCCTGCCCCAAATGTCCAACCAATGGCACGTCGTGAGACTGACCCAGTAGGAAGGTCCTTAAGCGCTAGGGTACCACCTGCACACGTGCTGACCCAGGCTCGATGACCTTAGGCTTGCTGTATAGGAAAGCATTCTCCCAGTAGATCCAATGTGATTCAGACTGATCACTAGCTGCCTGGTTTGCCGCCTGCTGCCACAAACCCTCCATAGAAGGGCATTCTCTCTGAACCCTGCAGAACTCTTCCCTGGTAGGACCCCCTCTTGCTACCAATGGGTCAGCTCAGATAAGTCCCCCAGTTCAGCCATCTGCCTGTAGGTTCCAGGGCATTCCCCTTGAGGTCAGACTCCTCCCGGATTGTGGGAACTTCAGGAGCAGGTTTCCTGTGCCCCTTGCCCTTTCTTTTGGCGGGCACCTTTGCCACTGTTTCAAGCTCCAAGTCATTCTGATCAGCCTTGCTGGCTGCTATGGACTGAGGGGTCGCGCATGCCCACTTTGGCAAACCAAAAGACACACAATTGATGGACGGAAACCAAGCATCTCCCAGTGAGACCTGAGCTCTATATCCTTCCACAAGAACTGCTCCATATCATTACCTAGCGGACAATCTATGGGCATGGTAGGGCTCACAACCACCCACAAGGGACTTGAGACACCCCCACTCAAAGGGAGCCTGCGCCACCTTACATTGGTACTCTGAGTTGTCTACAGCAACTACTTGCTGGAATGCACCAGGGACTTCTTGCTCCTCAGATACCAGGTGACACCGGAAAGAGGTCACACTGGCTCCAGTATCTCTGAAACCCTCTACCCTTTGCCCATTGATGGTCACCAAGGCACTGTACTTTTTAGTGTTTACAGGTACCTGGCTTCCCTGGACCATCTCACTGTCAACCTAGTGAGACAAGGGTCGTTTCTGTGGGATTCCCACCCTCCGCTGGGACCCCTTCCACCCCGAGCGCTACACTAACCAACACTTTGGACTGTCCACCGGTGCCAACAGGTCACAGTTTCAGCAGCGGTATTGTTGACGGCATTGGTTGCTTTTTCTTCTGTCGCAGCACAGAACACAGAGTTCCCAGTGCTGGTAGAAGATGAGCTTGAAGTTTTTGTTGTTCCTGAGACTTCTTGAACAGGGGGCAAGCTCTACCTCAATTCCTTGGAGACACTCAGGAAATTAAGTTGCAGAAAGTCCAGTCCAGACCTTTCTCTACCCAATACAGAAGCAGCCACTACAGGCCAAACAACATTGTGCAGAGCAGACACAGCCTATCCAGATGCTGGTGAAAACTCCTCACACAACTGTAAATTTAGAAAGGTCTATTCAGCCTGGCTATGAGTCATCCTGGAAAGGCAGGACACACTTCAATCCCTCTTATGACTGTCTAGTGTGAATGCACATCCCCAGCTCCTGTCACTCTGAAACCAGATGGTGAATACACAAACAGGCAGAGGCACACATGATGGTTACGTAAGAAAATGGCCGCTTTACAAAAGTGGCATTTTCAAACACCCAATTTAAAATCCACCTTTACTAAAAGATGTGTTATTAAATTCTGAGTTCAGAGAGCTATTTTGTCCCAATTGAAAGCTACACATGTAAAATGTTACAGTGCAGCTCCAATGATAGCCTGTGGGGCAGGCAGCATTACAACAGTAGGAAACTAAATACACATTATTTCAATATCAGGACATGTAAAACACACAAGTACATACCTACCTTTCACATACATTGCACCCTGCCTATGGTTTACACTGCAACCTGCTATGGGGGTACATTGGGCCTACCTGAGGGGTGCCTTACATGTAAGAAAAGGGAAGGTTAGGGCCTGACAAGTGGGTGCACTAGCCAGGTCGACATGGCAGTAAAAACTGCACGCAGACACTGCATTGGCAGGTCTGAGAACCCTTTCAAAGGCTACTTGTGTGGGTGGTACAACCAGTGCTGCAAGCCCACTAGTAGCATTTGATTTACATGCCCTGGGCGCACACAGTGCACTGCACTAAGGACGTACTAGTAAATCAAATATCCTAATCTTGGATAACCAATCATAACAAAATTTACATTTCGAGCGCTTGCACTTTAGCACTGAATATCAGTGAAAAAAGTGTGCAGAGACACTAAACCAGTAAAAACGAAGTCCAGCAAACCATCAAAAACAGGAGGTCAGAAAGCAAAAAGACAGGGGAAACACATCAAAATATGCCAGGTCTAACAAGGTGGTATCAGACAGAGGTGCAAAAATCATATCTGCATGCTTAAATCACATGTGGGAGGAGTGTGGAGTGAATTACAGGTTCACCACACTATAATACCCACAAACCAAAGGCCTAATGGAGAGATTCAACCAGGCATAGAAAGGCATGATTGGTGGACTCCCTGGGATGTCCTACTTCCATGCCTGCTTTTTGCCTGCAGGGAAGTGCCACAGAAGGGAGTGGGGTTCTCACCCATTGAACTTCTGTTTGGGCACCATGTTAGAGGTCCTTGAGTCTTGTCAAAGAAGGATGGGAGACCTCTCAAAAAACTAAAACAAGACATAGTGGACTATGTGCTTGGCATTCATTCCAGGATGGCTGAGTACATGGAAGAAGCAAGCCAAAACCTTCAGGCCAGCCAAAAGCTTCAAACGCAGTGGTATGACTAGAAGGCTGCCATGGTTGAATTGAAACCAGGGCAGAAGGTATGGGCATTGGAGCCTGTCGTCCTAAGGGCCCTCCAAGATAAGTGGAGAGGGCCCTACCCTGTCCTTGAAAGAAAAGGGGAAATCACCTATCTGGTGGACCTTGGTAGTTGCAAGCACCCCAAAAGGGTGATACATGTCAACCGCATGAAGCCCTATTATGACAGAGCTGATGTGACCATGCTCATGGTTACAGATGAGGGACAGGAAGCTGAGAGTGTACCTCTCCCTGATCTCCTCTCCAGCAATCCCAAAGATGGGTCTCTTTTGTGAATTTATTGTGAGTATGGCTGGTGAGCCTCAAGGACCAGTAATATTAAAACAATTTTAGAGATTAAGATGGATGAACAAGGTCTTTCTTATGGTGAAGATGCAGTGACATCTATTTTAGCAGAACGCTCCCTGTTGTGGGAGTCCACCATTACCCAGGATTTAACTACGGTAGAGGGTTGGGACACACTCACTGAACTCAAAAGAGCTCAAGTTAAGACCATGTTACATGGTGCCATCCTAACTGCATATTTAAGAGTGTTTAAACATAGCGTGGAAGTGTACCAGAGATTGGTTGGTTTTAATCATAAATACGGCAAAAAAGATCTCTGATGCATTATTGATTAAAATTCAGACAACTGCAAATAATCTCAAAACACAAATAAAGACTGTTTGAAATGTTCAAAAATCGATAAACTGCAGGAGAATCTAAAAAAGGGTTAGCGAGAAAGAGTCTACCCCTATGTGAGTGATGAGTATATAAAACAAAAGGAAATACTCAATACTAAGAAAAATGTGGGAGGAAAAAGGGATACTGATACTTCCAGCTCAGGAAGTGAGAGCATTGATACCGATTAAAGACAGAGAATGAGGGGGAGAAGGTATTATCACAGAGCTCCACAAACCTTCCAACAGTTACCACTAGGGCCAGGATATGGCTAGCCACCGATATATGCCCCAGTTCAACCCTTCGAATACTTTCCCAACCAGAATATTTTTTTAGGTAGAAGCAGAGGGAGATGAAGGACCAGACAGAAGGTACTTTGAGTGCAGTGGGAAGACCTGAATTAACGGGTCACTCGGAACATGCCAGAGATGCCCTACCAAGCTCCAGCAGAGAAACAGTTTGATTATGAACCTGACGGACATCACACCCATGAAAGACCAAGAGATGGACCTGTATAAGGGCCTTGGTTTTGTTCCAACCAATCGAGTTGTTTTCTTTCATAATGAGAAGACACAGAATATAACACAGCAGGGAGACACAGGACTCCATCGGAAGTCTACTTTAGTTCCATCATTGGGACAAGTACTACCAGAAATAGAGGTATTTGAACAAGCAATCAGACATGAAATTGAGAATTCCACTGAAATAAAACAGAAAAAGACATTCAGCAATTTGACAGAACTGGAGAAAAAAGCGATGATAGAACTAAAAGAAGACAAACGCATCGTTAGAAAACTTGCAGACAAGGGGTTGCTATTATCATCCAAACAGAGGCTTATAATACAGAATATCTATGCCTCTTTGTGTATAGGCGAAACTATGAAGTTCTGAGAAGAGACCCCACTACACAGTTGCAGAGAGATTAGTAGCATTTTGGAAGAAGCACTTGCTAATGGGTGCATGAGTCAAAGGGAGGCAGCCTTTCTAATCAAAGAAAACCCGAAGATCTTGTACTTTTATACTCTTCCAAAAGTACATAAAATCATGAGGCTCCCCCAGGAGACCTATAGTCTCTGGGATAGACTCCATCTTCGAACCTTTATCACAATTTTGTGATTTATATCTCAGACTCTTAGTTCAGAGACTTCCAGCATACATAAAAAGACACTAGGGAGGTGTTAAATCTGATAAAGAACTTAGATTTCGATCCAAAAGAAGATCTTCTGATTGGATTGGATATCAAATCAGTTTACACAAATATTCTTCAGAGAGAGACATCGCAAGTTATTGAAAATTTCCTCTTCTCAGAGAATTGGGATTTTCAACCCCCCAGATCTTTAATATTAGGTTTAGTGGACTTGGCATTAGCGAGAAACACTTTTCAGTACAATGATACTCTGTTCTTGCAAACCCATGGGACTTCCATGGGGAGTTCATTTGCTCTACGTGTGGCCTGTTTATATGTATCCCAATTTGTGAAAGAACACATTTACCAGGAACAAAATCCCTATTTGGACTCTATTAGGGGTTGGCATCATTATATTGACGACCAAGACCTCTTCACTGCCCCAACTCCCACCCCCAGCGACTCCCCCCAACAGACCCTACTCACCTGGAACCCGCCTTAAACACCTTAAAGACCATGAAGAGCATCCACTTTGGAGCACCCTCAGATCCCTGTCTGCCCCACATCTTCCACAGGGCCGCCACAGCCATCGCACCAGAGCTAGGTCGAACGATCAACTGCTCCCTCGAGACCGCCACATTCCCTGATGACTGAAAGTACGCCAAAGTCAACCTCCTCCTCAAGAGACTCTCCCCAGACCCGACGGACCTCAAGAAATTCAGGCCCATCTCGCTGCTTCTATTCACAGCCAAAGTCATTGAAAAGGCCGTCAACACCCAGCTAGCATAGTTAATTGAAGCCAACAATGTCCTAGACATCTCTTAATCAGGATTCCGCAGCAACCACAGCATCGAGACCGCCCTGCCCACGGCCACTGATGACATCCGCGCCCTCCTCGACCAGAGCCAAACAGCAGCCCTCATCCTTCTGGACCTATCAGCAGCCTTCAACACTGTCTCCCACTGCACACTAGCCACCAGACTCCAAGACTCCGGGATCCAAGGAAAGGCCTTAGACAGGATACGCTTATTCCCCACAGGCAGAACACAGAGAGTCAGACTCCCGCCCTACCTCTCAGAACCGAAAGGATCTTCCCTCAGCCCCACCCTTTTCAACATCTACATAGCTCCCCTCGCTACCATCGTCAGAAACCACAGGTTCAACATCATCTCGTATGCCGATGACATCCAGCTCATCCTCTCCCTCACCAAGTAACACAACATCACCAGGCACAACTTCCAAGAAGGGATCAAGACCTGGATGAAGAACAGCTGCCTGAGAAAACAGAAGTTCTCATCCTTGGCTATACCCCATCAGCTTGGGATGACACCTGGTGGCCCACTGCCCTCGGAAATCCACCCACCCCAACAGACCATGCACGTGACCTCGGCATCATACATGATCATCGCTCACAATGAATCGCCAGATCAATGCCGTCTCCTCAGCCTGTTTCAACACCCTCAGCATACTCCGTAAAACATTCAAATGGATCCCCTCTGAATCCAGAAAAACGGTCACACACATCCTCATCACCAGCAGACTAGACTACTGCAATGCCCTCTATGCCAGAATCAGCAAAAAAACTCCTCCAAAGCACCAGACCATCCGGAAAGCTGCAGCCAGACTAATCCTTGACATCCCCAGGCACAACCACATCACCCAACACCTCTGCGACTTGCACTGGCTCCCTGTCGAAAGAAGCATAACTTTCAAGCTGCTCACGCACACGTACAAGGCCCTCCACAACATGGGACCTCAATACCTCAACATCCGTCTCTCCTTCCACACCCCCAAGAGAAACCTCCATTCAGCCAACCTCACCCTGGTTACCATCCCACGCTTCTACAGGAACAGAATGGGTAGAAGGTCCTTCTCCTACCTTGCAGCCAAGGCCTGGAGCGACCTTCCCCTCCACCTACTGCAAAGCCCCACACTGCTCCAGTTTAGGAAAGACCTCAAGACTTGGATCTTCAAATGACACCAACGGTACTGCACACACTCTCCCTCAGCACCTTGAGACCCTAACGGGTGAGTAGGGCGCTTTACAAACCCCTGATTGATTGATTGATGTGATTCTCATCTGGCATGGAGACCTGTCATCAGTCAAGCAGTTTCTGACTTGGCTTAATGGAAGAAATCCCTACCTTTTCCTTACCTCGACTATTACCACAAAGACCCTCCCCTTTTTGGATTTAATCATTAAACCACACAATGTTAAATTGAGGAGTGAAGTGTTTCACAAAGCTACGGACAAAAATAATCTATTGTCCTTTCATAGCTTTCACCCAAAATCTTTGAGAGAGGGCCTTCTCTGTGGACATTTCCTTCGACTCAGGAGGAACTGCTCAGATATCCCAGATTTTGAAAAAGATGCTAAGGTGCTGAGTGGGATTACCCAGAACATGTGATCAAAAGAGCAAGGAAACAAGCAAAATATAACAATTGAGAATCACTCTTGAAACCAATTGAAAAACCTAAAGAAGACAGGAATGTGTGTGTAACTACATTTAGTACAGCATCAAACTGCATTAAGAGAATCACAACTAAAAACTGGCGTATCTTGAATACAAATGGCTTAAATTTAGAGAGCCCATTGTTTTCCTTTAAAAATAATGTGAGTAGACAAAATGTGTTGTTCACACAAGACCACAGCCACAGAGACAAAGGAACCACATAGGGCCCACATGTAGGGGTCTTCCCCCATTGATTGGACATTATTGCTGTTGGTCGTGTAAAGCTTGCCCACTAACCACAAATACCAAATCTCACTAACCACAAATACCAAATCTGTGGATTTGGGAGTGCAATGTCCATGGGAATTGAGGAATCATACCACCGGAAACTCAAAAAATGTTGTTTACTTGATTACTTGCCCTTGTAGTTAACGATATGTTGGAATCACCATGAGACGGGTCAAAATAAGAATATTAGAAAACATGAGTAACGTACGGTGTCGAAAAACGATGAGGAAACCCTCAGCACATTTTTGGGAAATGAGTCACACTGAAAAAGATCTGAAGTGGTTAGTGATAGACAAACCATACGTTCCCCCAACTACAAGAGTTAAAACGAGCAGGGTACACAGACTCGAGAGCAGTGAAAAGGAACACATGATTCCATCCCCTGGCACCATCTGAATAATACATGTCAAAAATTATGAGATTGGTGAATAAAATAGACACCTAGATGTACTCCGACTTATTTGAGCACCTAAAAGAACATGAAAAGTTGTTGCTATGAGAGAATGCAAAAACTATGTGCTCAATAGGTTAACAGAATAATACAACAAGAGCACACTACTATTTGCTATTCCTACCTGAAAAAAAGGGGGAGCATGCCATGAATCTGATATGAGAAATATAAGGAAATTATAGGCTCCGAACAACCTGGTTAAAAATAATTAACAACAAGGAAGATTGCCACAAGAGCAGGCTATATATATATAAAGGGTAAACTTTATGAACTTCCAAGATTAATGATTGTCTTTAAACTTCCTTATGGTAAAATATTAATAAGATATCAAGAATTCTCTGGTTTATTTGAAGGGGGAACCCCTGGACTGAGAACTGAACTGTCCCCAGTAGTGTTTGGAGCCCATTTATTTCATACAGGTGACACTGCATTAAGATGGCCACCTTAGAATCCAGAAATTCAAGGCATCTGAAAAGGGTCATGCAGGAGAAGCCCACGTGAGCGGATGAGCTTAGGTGACAGGTTTAATTGAGGCAGGCATCGGTCTCCCAACATCGTCGGCGGGAGTAGACTGGCCAAGTCAGAAACACCCATACCTTGAGGAAGTAAGTTAGGTGCTCGAGTGTGTGTGTGTGAGTGCAATATCATGAGACCTAGAGAGATGGAAATGCCTACGCATTGGTGATTGCTAAGGATCAGACCTGATAGGAACCGAAAATTAGCTGGGTAAAAAGGCCTGTAAAAACAAGTGTCCCAACAATGCATGAAAGAGGGACACATTAGCAAGGATCTAAAACGCATAGAAATAAAAGAAGCAAAATATAGTGAGCATCCTTCATGAAATGAAAGATCAATATATTACTGGCATTAGGATACGCCGGTTATGATGGAAATGCAAATAAACAAGAGTTCATAAGCAATTCCCTGATAGGTAAGAGGCTCTGAATACTTGACTAAGACCCTCAGTAATGGGTTTTAAACTTGTGTGGAACTAAAAAGAAATCCAGGTACCCGCGAAGGGCATCTGATCTACTTGTAAATAATGTTAAAATATATATATAAAAAATTCTGATTACTCTTTTAAAGTGTGACTGTAGGACGGTGTCCCCACTCTATCCCCAGGTTTGTAGCCTCATTGATGGAACTCTGGTAAGAATGGCACCATACACGAACTGGGTATTCAGTGGGAACACTGGAAATCACATTGAGTGTGTCACTTTTCACGGGGTGTGTGGTTTTAAGGGAAGGGGTTGAAACAGAATAAGTTGAAGAGGTGACCATGGGAAAATAATGGGTGAATTATTAAAGGGGATAATAGTAGTGGAAGGGAACGCGGAGGAAGTATAATAATGAATCTTGTTTTATTTCCGTAGGTATGCAGATGATGTGTGTCTACAAAGGTCAAGGATTGCCACCGTTAGGTCCACTACCAGCTAGTGATTAGGCTAGGAGGGAACACTATTTAGACATTTTTAGGGATGTGTATCCTGATGAATGCCAACGACCCTACTGGGCGGTAATCAAGGGTAGAAACATGTTGATACAGCAGAACGGGTAATGAAGACGTTGCTTCTCTCATATACCCCAAATAACGAATAACCTTTTTAATCTTGCCAAGTATGATCCATAATAAAGGTCTTGGGTGTCTACTTAGACAGTTTTAATAATTTTTCTTCTCTGCAATTGGGATCCCAACTTTTGGAATTCTTCCTTTTCTTTACAAAAAAAAAAAATTCTCCTTGCGCTCCACCCTGTACGTTGGTCTGTGCCGGGGTGTTGCAGCAGCCCTATGATGAAGCATGCCACTCATTGAGTGGGTGTGGGCAATATTTACAACCTTTTGGGTTCCCCAAGAGGTTCTCTCTCTCCTGTTGACTCCTGAACTATTTCCTTTTCTTGTTCCCTGTTCCTTTCCTTCTATTTTTTTCTTTCTTTGTTTCCTTCTTTCTTTCTTTCTTTCTTTCCCTTGACCCATGTGGGACCAGCAGTCACATCTTTAGTGGGAGATTGATTTTTTCTTTACCCCATGTTCGAGGTTCTTCTAGTCAAGTGAGTGATATGACTAGAAGGCTGCATGGTTGAATTGAAACCAGGGCAGAAGGTATGGGTATTGGAGCCAGTCGCCCTTAGGGCCCTCCAAGATAAGTGGAGTGGCCCCTACCTTGTCCTTGATAGAACAGGGGAATTCACCTATCTGGTGGACCTTGGTATTTGCAAGCACCCCAAAAGGGTGATACATGTCAACCGCCTGAAGCCCTATTATGACAGAGCTGATGTGATCATGGTTACAGATGCGGGACATGAAGCTGAAAGTGTACCTCTCCCTGATCTCCTCTCCAGAAATCCCAAAGATGGGTCCGTTGATGGAGTGGTCTTATCAGACACCCTCCCTCACCAGCAGCAATCTGACTGCAGGGAAGTCCTAAGTCTGTATGCTGAGCTCTTCTTTCTGTCCACTGGTCAGACTAGCTGGTGTACCCATGATGTGGACACTGGTGATAGCCTACTTGTCAAAAACAAACTTTACATGCAGCCTGATCATGTCAAATAGAGCATCCAAGCTGAAGTAAGCAAGCTGCTGGGATTGGGTATCATTGAACCCTCATAGAGCCCCTGGGCCAGCCCAGTTGTCTTGTTCCCCAAGCCTCACCCCAAGGGTGAAAAGAAATAAATTCAGTTTTGTGTGGACTATAGGGGCCTCGATGCTGTGACAAAGACTGATGCTCATCCAATTCCTATGGCAGATTAGTTAATTGACTGGTTAAGGGCAGCCAAATATCTGAGTACCTTTGATCTCACATCATGGCACTGGCAGATAGGTCTGACCCCTGAAGCAAAAGAAAGAATCTGCATTATCCACTCCAAATTGGCACGTTCAGTTCACTTTGATACCCTTTGGACTAAAGAATGCCCCTGCCACCTTCCAGAGGTTTGTGAACAAGATCCTTGCGGGATTTGAATCCTATTGTGCAGCTTATCTAGATGATATTGCTGTCTATATCTTCACCTAGCAGGATCACCTCATCTACCTTGGAAACGTCCTTGAGGCTCTGAGAAGTGCAGACCTCACTATCAAGGCAAGCAAGTGCCAGATAGGGCAGGGAAAGGTTGTATACTTGGGCCACTTGGTAGGTGGATGCCAAGTTCAGCCACTCCAATCGAACATCCAGAAAATTCTGTAGTGGGAAGCTCCAAAAACCCAGACTCAAGTCAGGGCATTCCTTTGCTTGCCTGGGCACTATGAGGATTGTGCAGGATTATGGGTCTATAGTGACCCCTTCACAGAACTCACCTCCAAGAAGATGCCAAAGAAAGAACTGGGCAGTGAGCTGACAAAAGGCTTTTGATACTCTGAAGGATGCAATATGCTTTGCCTCAGTCCTAAAAGCTCCAGATTACTCCAAACAGTTCCTTGTACAGATAGATGCCTCTGAGCATGAGATAGGTGAAGTCCTATCCTAAATAACAGATGAGGGATATGACCAACATGTTGCTTTCAAATGCAGGAGTCTACTCCCCAAAGAGAGGTAAGCCTTTGCTGTGGTCTAGGCCCTGAAGACGTTGAGGCCATACCTGTTTGTCCTAGTTCGAACAGACCACAGGCCTCTCAGTTGGTTACAACAGATGAAAGGTGACAATCCCAAACTACTAAGGTGGTCCATATCTGTACAGGCAATATACTTTATAGTGGAACACAGACCTAGGACTGCTCATGCCAATGCAGATGGCCCTTCCAGGTTCTTCCACTTAGAAGATGAAGACTCTCCAGGGGAAGGTTAGTTTCATCCTCTTTCTGTTGCAGGAATTCTGCTGAGGAACAGAACTATGATTGGGACCATAGAACGTTAGTAGGCAGGGGCTTAGTCACCATACCACCTCAGTAACCATGAGCCAGAGTCTGACTAGCTATAGTGTCTCACTTGCCCTTCTAACCATATCCAGAGAGACAAGTTAATTGACACCCCAGAACACAACACTCCCAACCCTCTCGTGGATCACGGTAACAGGACATCCCCCTTCGCTCTCACACTCGTACTCATCCACAATAAGATATAACAAATGAAGTTTAAAATGTTTATTTAAACTATCATGTTCTAGAAGCAGTATTCGTGTCACAATTAGAAAACAAATGGCTAACAAAAATACAGTCAGCATAGTCAGTAAACCGTATAGTATGAAAATCCCTATCATATTATAAGGCAGATTAGCATAGCCCCCCCCCTTTCCTTCTACAGAAGCGTAATGATTACACAACAAAGATCTCTGGTATTAGTAGCGGACCCTGCACCTTAGGATATACATATAGACGTTCTGCATTCCAGGTACAGCCGTGATTTCCTCTCAGAAAGTCTCTCTCTCTAAGTTTGTTACATTACTGTGCATACCTATATGAACAGACTCATATGCTCACAGACAACAGCTGCACTCATGTGTTGTGTTTAAGTGCTAGTGTCTGAGCAGAACAAAATAACAAGGGACATTATTGTTTGACCTTGTCTGCTGTGTTCATACTAAATCCGAGGAAAGAACAGAAAGCAAAAACAACTGCAAGTTCTGTGTGAAAGTGCAATGTGGCACAAAAATAAGTGTGTTTATATAGTAACGTGTGCAAAGCAAATGCGGCCTATATCGTGCACAATTAGGCTAATATAGGGAAAACTACAATGGAGCATGACATTTCGTTTGGTGGGGGACATGTGAGAAAGTGCCCCTTTTGACATGGTTAGCACCCTCTTTTTGCCTGGTATTTGATGTGCTTTTGATTGTAGTGCACAGGGCACCTGCCAACCAGATCCCCTGTCAGGGCTTCTTCCTTAAAACATATCCAAAATTGGTACTTCTGCCCCCTGTAAGACCCTAGTAAGTGGTATCCTGTGTACCTAGGGCCTGGAAGCTGAAAGAGGTCTCCTGGGACTCCTCTCACTAGGACAATGCCCCTGCCCTTGTAGCTTGTATGCCCTTGTGAGATGAAAAACGACAAAGTCAACATGCCACCATGCCTGGGTGCAATGCCAGCCAGCACTGCCTGTAGGTATAGGCAAGTCACTCCTCTAGCAGGCCTTACAGCCCTTAGGCAGGGTGCACTATACCACAGCTGAGGGCCTATCTGCATGAGTAGATATGCCCCTACAATACTTATGACCATCCTTAAGTATTGTAAGTGCCAGGGTAGCCATAGGGAGTACATGGGCTGGAAACTCGACATCTTGAGTTCCCCAGAACCATGCTGCCTTCATTGAAACCAGGACTGTTTGGTAGCAAAGAGATCCCGGAGATAAATCCACACTAATGCCAGTGTGAGATTTAATAAAACCTGTACTCAGAGGGCACCTCAGGGGAGCCGCCTGAAAACCTACTGTCCCTGGAGTGTGCACTGACTGGCTTTAGGTCACACACAGGCATGTTTCTGGACCCCTGGGTGCAGATCCTCTGCTCTCTGGAACTAGAAACAATGTACATCCTGGGCAGAGGTGTCAACACCTCCTTCCCTAGGATGGGCCAGTACTCAAAGGGGAAGCTTCAAAGGCCTGCAGCAGTGGTAATGCAACCCCCAGCCTCTGCTGCTAGCAGCAGATGGCAGCCCCCAGAGATGTGCCCACCTTTGCTGTCGTGTAGTTCCTATATAACCTATACAGGATCTGCGCGTTTGGATAACATAAACTGTGGGATTGGTGGCGGACTGATTCTGTGCACCCCCACCGGATACGTTAGCCTGTCTGTATCAGCTAGCTCACAGTGCCACTAGAATCTCCTCTTACCAAGGAGAGAATAGATTCTGGCAACCTCAGAACATGACAACCCTGATCCCTCAGAATCGTAGAAACAATATACCACCTTTCGCTCAGTCACTCGTGCTCACTTAATTTGTCTCAGAGAGATACACAGAATAAACAGGCTGGGCGTTTTCAATAAGTATTTATTGAACAGTTGTTATTCTAGTGTAGAATAGATGAGCTGCAACAACCATTAGACAGTAGCAGAGATATATGATTAGAAGTACTACGAAAGTAAAGGGATGGTAAAGTTCTACCATCTTGCAGAAATCATGAATATATACAAGTACATAAAACACATGATAAAAAGTGCATACTCATTAAGTGTGGGCGGTAAACTCCTCTCCGCCGGCGGAGTTTGTGGAGTTTTTTCTACTTCTCGTTCCGCTTGGAACGCGGAGTTGTACAAAACTCCGCCTACCGCCGCCGGAGCAGAGTTTACTGAGGCACCACTCACCCTCTTTGGTGGAACATGCTACTGAATGTGTTCTTACCTTCGGTAGCCTGCTATCTTCCTGCCACCCCTTATCTCAGTCTGAATCAGAGTTAAGAATTCCTCTTTCTTGCTCTCCCTCTCCAGATTTGCTTCTCCCCGAGTCACGACGCACGCCTTCCTATTTCCTAAATGATGTGTGTGAGCTCTGCACTGACTCGCGGTCTCTCTGGAACTCATCTGCCATGAACAGCGCGGCGTGTGCTGTTCATGTCTGTCTCTGCCTGCTCTTTTGAAAGACGTCCGTGTGTTGGGGAAAGCAATCTCTGCACTGAGGCTTTGCTATACATTGCGTCCAGTTCCATGCTTATGTATAGTTAGGTACTTTATTGTATAGTAATGAGGTAATGGGCGATCAAATGAATGATGTAACTGCAAAGTTTACAGTACTCACTTTGACCTTCAGTTAAAGGGTCAAATTCGAACTGAATGAACACTGTACAATTGGTGCCCCACCCCCGTAACCAGTCACACGAGGGCCCTTTGATCTAACGATTCAATCTAAATCCACTGTAGTCTTCTGATTTTAAACTATTTTGCCTATACATTTTGTCGCAGTCTGGGCCTGATTCACAGAACTAACTTACGTCAAAAACGTAAAGTTAGTACTTTTTGGTATTCACAGAATACACTTACTCATTTTGGTATTCACAGAATGAACTTACTCATTTCGGTATTCACAGAAGTTAGTAGTCCTAACTTTAGGACTCCTAAATGCCTTCTGTGAATACCGAAAGTCTCAAAGTTAGGATTTTTCTCAGTTTAGGAGTAGTAAAGTTAGGACTTGGATTGTAGTCCATTGGTAAGTCATTACTCTTCAATCAGGAAAGGTAATTGGTAGCAGGGATTTGATAATGAGTACAACTGACCCACCAGCGGAAATTGCTAGCGTAGTATGAATGAATGGGCCCAGGTGAGTATTCTGTGTATGAATGCTTGTTGCTAGTAACCCTCTGGATCACTACCAACAGGGTATCTCTTTTTCTGAGCATTGCCACAAGAAGAGTTATGCTGGGCTGTGATCATGGGTTTAAATATCGGGATGAAGAGCCGCAGGAAGGTGGGGGGTGGGTGCGTGACACTAATCTTACTACTGGTGAATGCCTTGGTGCAGCAGCCTTGAGAGGATATTTTTGCTCTATTTTGTACTCACTATATTACCAAATTAGCAGTGTTAGCCACCTCTTGGGCTTCGTTGCCATCAATATTGTTTGTGTGTCTCGTACTAGTATAGCACACAGCTGAGTGTCAAGGAGGGCTAAACGTGTATGTGACTATTGAGCAGCTTTGAGAAGTGTGTGTCTTTGACTAATATGATATATCATCACATTTAAAATGGGACAGCATTTTAGTTTTGAGACTATTGAAGTTAAAACAGCCGGGCAGGGGGCGATATATTTACATAGGTCAGCATGTGCCCCCCACCCACAGGAGGCAAGCCTTTCTCCACTTCACAGTGCTAACAACGAACCGAGGGAAGACATTCCCAGGCACACCTAGGTATGCTAGCTCCACAAGTCCAATGGAAGCTTCCAGCAGGTTGGAGCCGGTGACTGCCAGCCATAGCCCGCATGTTTACACATGTTCACAACAGTAAATAGGCCCATTCTTCTCAAGGCAGGCAGAATGTTACTTGTCAGTAATACTGGAAGGAGACCGGAATCTATAGCACTGGGGGCCTCCAGTCCCATCCCCGTGGTGATGCCATAAACCAGAGCGAGAGCTGGGTCGGTGCAGCACCTGCTGCTGAGATCACTGAGCATGTACTGCAAGGTGCTGAATAGCTGCACTTTTGGTGCTAAAATAACAGACACATATTGTTGCCCCACTCGTTTGTAATCTTTTTATTATTCTCAGACTAAAGGTAGGCTAAGTGGATGCTCCGAGATTGGAATCTGCGATACACAGAGCCCCAGAGGTGCGTGCATGAATGAACCCACTGAGCCACCAGGTCGGCCCTGTACGAAGAGCAGTAGTGAAGTATAAAGGATGAGTCGAGAAACCTCACATTCCACCATCACTCTGAGTTTCTACTGCCAGAGCCGGTTCAAGTATGGAAGGTTCTGGTTCTGACTGTCGGCCGAGAACATTTGTGTTCGTTGCTATAGAGAACGTCGGTTTTCAATGCTGTTCAAAGTAGACCATGGTATACAACGACAGGCTGCATGTTGTCCACTGGGAGGTATTGCTGCTCTTCGTCACGCAAAGGCGGTAGATGTCTTTAAGGCTTATAAACGGAACCTTCAGATGAAGCTCATTTATATATTTTAACCTGCGCTTCCACACAAAATAAGAGAAAGTGGACCACGAGGAAACCTTCGTATGAACTGAGCAAGTGTAACCCCCGGGATTATTCAGAGGTTTGTGCTCGCTCTCGGCCACAATTAAATGTTTTTTTTTTTCATTTAAAGATGGTTTTGACGGCGATATGCAAAATTATGCATGCATATACTGGAACTCCGCATGCTCGCGGAACTCCGCATAATCTCGCGGAGTTTTTCGGTAACTCCGCAGAATTACGCGGGGTGAAACTCCGCGAGCTCCGCCCAGGCTTAGTACTCATACAGTGATACCTGGGTGCAAGTAAAACTGGGTGCAGGACAACATTTAACAAGGAAGATCCCAACAAGTACAGGGGTAAAACAAGGTTGTGTGCCTGCACCAACACTTTTTTTTTTTTTAAACTCTTTTTATTAACAGAGCTCAAGAGACCACACAGAACAAAACAGTTCCATTAGTACATTGTGGAGAGAACACAGAAGATCAATAGCAGTATGTTCATGAGGGAATAGAGAGAATTTCACACCTCCAACAAGCGTCTATTCACCCACGCCCAACCCTCTGTACTTTCGCCAGGGCACCCACACTTTTTCCCATTTTTTAGCACATCCCCTACTTTTGTACACTGTTTCTTCGGCCCGCTGGCACCAATCAAGATCACGTTTCCATTCCTCCAACTGTGGGGGTTCAGGTGTCCCCCACCCCCTGGCAATGTTTGGCTTTGCTATACCCGCTGCCAGGGCTAACCATATTCCCACATATCTGGACCAGTCAGATTCACCTCTGATCATTAGTAAAAGCCACTTCGGCTCCAACGGGACCGTCTCTCCCACCACTCTGGTCATAGTGTCCGTGACTTTCTGCCAGAATCGAACTATCTCGAGACATTCCCATAGAATATGCAGGAAAGTACCCTCCCGCTGACATCCCCTGATGCACAGCGCTGTCGGGATTCTACCCCATGTGTATAAATAGGTACGAGGATAATAAGTACGGGGTAGAATCTTGAGCTGCACTAGTCGAAATCTAGAGTGTATTGCGACCTCTCTAGGGCTCTGAATTGCCTCCTGCCACTCCTCATCGTCTATGCTACCAAGATCTTTGACCCAGGCCTCTCGGAGAGTAATCAGGGGGTCTGGTACATTATTTAACAGTTTGCGGTATATCATGGAGGTCGGTTTCTCAGTGATGGGGTCAAGTAACAGCCTATCTTCTAACGGGGAGTAGTCCAGAACCGAGACCCCACTGTGTATGTGAGTGCACAGAGCATGTATGAGTCTCAGATAATGGTATCTCTGAGACTGGTGAGGCTGAATTCCTTCTGGAGAGCCTCAAACGTGAGCGGGTAATCCCCTTTCCATACATCCCCCCAAGTATTCAATACCAATCAGTTTCCACCCTTTAAAACCAGTCAGCGCGGTCACTTCACGCAGCGGATCACCCATCCATAACAGGGTCCTACCGGTCAGTTTTCCCGCCCAGCCAAGGAGTTTATTGGCCTTTCTCCAGCATTGCAGCACCACTTTAGTGTGTTCGGGCCACTCCGGACGCGATCTCCGAGAATATAAGAGGGGCTCGCAATTCCCTCGTGGCATGACGGCTTTATCAACCCTGTAGGCTGGCTCCTCCTCACCTACATATATCCAGTCATTTATGACTTGAAGCTGTGAGGCCCAGTAATACAGCCTGATGTCCGGAATGGCTAAGCCCCCATCATACACCCCCTTCTGTAACCTGTGAAGCATGATTCTCGGGGAGCCACCCTCCCTCAACAGTGTCCGAACTGCCTGCACGCACCAACACTTTTGAATCTCTTTATGGCAGAGTTATCAGTCTTCCTGAACGAATGCAACTCGCACGCTCCCAAGTTAGGGGACTTCCAGCTATCCAACCTATTTTACGCAGATGATTTGGTACTTATCAGCCGGACTCCCGTAGGCCTACAGCGTCTGCTTGACATCACGTCTCGATACTCAGAAACCAACAAACTTAGTATCAATCAAGAAAAAAACAAAGTTATGTGTGTGAACACCGATAAAACAAAAACAACAAACAACTGGCACCTGGCAATGCGCAAGCTGGAGACCATACTAGAATACAAATATTTGGGGGTTATCATTGATAACAAAGGCAACTATACGCCCCAACGAGAGCCCATAAAAAAATAGAGGAACAATGACAGCAGTGGCATTAAGGAATCTAAAGAACAAGATCTCTGGCCAGAGCTTCCTCCCTCTAATAAGGGTGATCTAGGCAAAATTAATACCATCTATCACCTACGGAAGTGAAGCTACGAGAGGGAGGGATGCTGACATATTAGACAGCACTATAGCGAGAGCGCTGCGAATGATCTTTGGCTTGCTGGGATATACTTCCCCCGCACAAATGAGGCTAGAATTTGGGCTACAAAGAGAAGAGCTGGCACGCAAAGGCGCATTCATCAAAAGCTGGCACAAAATCAGAAGAGGAGAACCGGAAATGCTAAACGCCCTTCTGTGGAAAGAATTACAAGCCAAAGAGGTCTGCCCTGCCAGACTCTACTTGGAGGCCACTCTTAACCAGTTGGGGCTACTGCATCAATGGGAACAACTAGGGACTCACGCAAGCTTTAAAAAAGTAGTAAATGACATAGTCAAGAAAAAATCCCTCCTGCAAGACAAAGCCTCCCTGGCAGAGCGCGCACACGGCTGGCTCACCATACAGTCTTACATTAAACCCTCGCCCCAAGCATATCTCCACACCAGTTTCTCCAAAAACATGAAAGAAAAGTTTTTGAGATTCCGTCTAGGGCTGCTGCCCTCCGCATACCACTTGCCGCCGTGGCTACGCCCTCCAAAACCAGCAATTTGCCGACTCTGTGGGGATGGCGAAGAGAACATAGTGCACCTCATCACCATATGCCGGGAGCTAATACAGGAACGCCAGATCCTCTTGAGACCGCTATTCAACAAAAAACTTATAAGGTCCTGCAGGCAAGCAGTGCTGGCAAGCTTCCTCAGCGATGACGTCCAACTGAGGCTGCCGCCTGGTAAAATGTTTAGCAGCCACGGAAACCTACATCAACAAACGAGAAAAAGGTCTAGTAGGTAACATCGTTCCAGACGCAGTGCGGAACTTATCACCATGTCCCTCACCGAGAACGAACACGCCTGCACCCTCCTCTTATCAAGAACTCCAGTGCCGGCAATCTGCACACATCTTGCACCTCGGAAGGATAAAGCAACCAGGAGTGGCTGAGGGTCCAGCTTGCAAGTCTTCCCCTACTGCTGAACTCGGATCAGGGACTCAAAGCCGCGGAGGCAGCGGCAACGAACCTGTAAACTAGCTAGATGGGCTCCGCTACCTCCCCGATACCCCCGCCTTCTGTATAATAAGTTCTTTGTATCCCTTTGTTGGTCTCCTAGGAATGCATCTATTTCACTGCTCTATCGTCTTATTATATGTTTTAAACTATTTGTTGAATTGAAATGAAGAAGAAGATAGTTCAAGGCCCGAGGCGGGTCAACCCCAGACGCCCTGCACCCATTCATTAAGCCGTTCTCGCACTAAGAACTTTTCCCGGTACACTTGCACATTGTTGCCGGTTGCTCGAATCAGACTGCTGCTAAGCACTCGATTAAGAGGCTGAATGGCCAGGTCATGTTGCCAATCACAGGCCTGCAATAGCTGCCAGCCACTACCTTTAATTTAAGTTATGCTTAAGTTACTGTGAGTGTGAACCTTAGCACTGACAAATATTTGCACATTAAGCACATCATGCACTTTATTGTAATAATCAAGCACAAATTTTAACCAGCGCTTGGACTTTATTGAAGAATAGATCTCGATGCAATTTTGCGCACTCAGACCCCGCTACTTGCTCTTAAGGATAGCAGAATAATATATGTGCCTCAGCCGAGTATACAGGTTTTAATTAACAAAACAGTCTGCCCAATGTTTTCCCGGCTGCCCTGCCTTTGGCTTCAAGTCACCCGCGCCCATGGCACTTTCTTTTTGGCACATCCCCTGTATCTGCTTTCCGCAGGTTGAAAACCCTCTGCTGCAAATTTTCCATTTTAAGAAGTTAACCATGTCAGTGCTCTGGCTAATTTTACGCCCATAAATCATGAGCTGCACTTTAAAAAGCTTTTACCTTTTTAATTAATAGTGTTTTTTTTTTTTTACTCTTGAACTGTTATCATGGAAATGTGTCATGATATGTATTTTTATTATGAAAATGTGTAATTATACGGACGTTTGTAATGGTTTTAATTAACTGTACAATAAATTTACCTTTACCTTACTCCTACAATGCCTCCCTCACTAGATGTATCTAAATGTACCTAGCATCTGTGTAGGTGTTATGCCAAGAATCCCTCTAGGATCTAGTCAACCCCATTACCTGAGAATGAGAGAATATGGGACCCTGTCTTGTTCTCGAGTTGGACACCCCGCGAGGGATGTTAGAACACTGCGAGCTGGAGTGTCTGCATGCAGGAACCTCAGTGTCTCTGGTCAGTGTGTCAGCCGGGAAGTCTCGGTCTCCTCTGTCCTTCTAAGCAAGATGTGATGTATATATACCCATAGGACTCCCCAGGGGTCCTACCTTGCTGTGTTACTGTGTCGGTCTAAAGGATGACGTGGGGCCTGTACTTTATACAGAGATATTATACAGGAGATGTTAGTCCTGCTGTGCTTCCAAGAAGCCTCATGCATAATGTATGAGATTCGAACTAGGGGTAAACCCGCATTCTGAATGCAGTGTCGTATCTAGGTAAAAGGTCAGTCCCTAAGAACCGTTATGTATGTAATGTAGGGAAGAATATAGGTGAAAGGTTGCAATCTTACCTGCGCCTATATAGGGTACCTATATGAATATAACATTGCCAACCCCACCCCTCAGGTGGAGAAGGCGAAGTTAAGCACGCTTTTCAGACCCTCTATCTTGAAGATGAAGAGACTCCACCAATCAGGGTTAGGGGTATGCCCCTTCCACAGGAGGGTGGCATAACAGTGGGTGTAGTCACCCCAGGTAAAGTGCTCATTGGCCCTACCTACTACACCCCTAAAACACCACCTATATTTAGTATTTAGGTGGCTTCCCTAGACCTAGAAACTAGATTTCTGCAAACTACGAAGAAGGACGAAGAAAACGCCATGCAGCAAAGCTTGAAGATGACTACTGGCTTGGCCCCAGCCCTATCGGCCTGGATCCAGCTTTAAAGACTCTGCAAAGAAGACAACAACTTCCAGAATCCCAAGGAAGACTGCCAGCTCTTCAACAAAGACCAGATCTCCTGAGGACAGCAGCCCTGTCTAGAGAAACCAACTACAAGAACTCAGGATCCAGCTGGAACCGCAACTCCTGCCCACTCTGCACCCAACGCTATGGCCTGAGTCTTAGTGTCACCTATCCAGTGAAGAACCCTCAGCGATCTGACCTTGAGTCCAGAGTTGGCTGACTCCTCCTGGACCATTGACTGCGCCTGCTGACTGAATCCAGAGGCTCCCCATTACCCCGACCGGCTCCAGTTAGAAGACTCTGACATCTAAAGGCACCCAAAGCCCCTGTGCATTGGTGAGTTGAATTGACAGTGCCCCTATGATCCCCTGCATCTCTACTTACCTCTGCTGTTGTGAGTCTCACTCCTGCAACCATCAGTGCAATGCCTGCAGCCTTTTTGTATGAAGCAGAATCTTCATTAAAAAGCATTGGGCACCAGTCCCTGAATTTGCACCCGGCACCCAACCACCCTGCTTTGTGCCCCCCCCCCCCTGTGCTTGACCCAACCCCAAAAGCTTGGCCCCTGCAACTGATTTACTTACCTGAAAGTAGTGGGGCTTTGAGCACTCCAGTATCCATTGAAATGCATTGGGCCGATCTCCGATTGTGATGTCTGCACCCAGCCACCCCCTGTGTCACTGGTGGTGCAGTTTTGGTATTCACCTGACCCTTGCCCCTTGCTGACCTTTGGTCCTTAATACTGGAATTGTAAGTGTGATACTCACCCGTATAAATGCATTATTGTTTTCTTCCATAGGATAACATAGAACTTACCTTAAAGATCATGAAGAGCATCCACTCCGGAGCACCCTCAGACCCCTGTTCTTCCCACATCTTCCACAGAGCCACCACGGCCATTGCACCCGAACTATTCCGGACCATCAACTGCTCCCTCGGGACCGCCACATTCCTCAACAATTGGAAACACACCGAAGTCAACCCCCTCCTGAAGAAACCATGAACAGACCTGACGGACCTCAAGACTTTCAGACCCATCTCATGGCTTCCTTTTGCAGCCAGTCATAGAAAAGGCCGTCAACATCCGACATCCAACTAGCAAATTTCATCGCAACCAACAACGTCTTGGACTTCTCCCAATCCGGATTCCGCAGCAACCACAGCACCAAGACTGCCTTACTCACCGCCACCGATGACATCCACTCCCTCCTCAACCAAGGCCATCCTCCTGGTCCTCTCAACTGCCTTTGACACCGTCTACCACCACACTATAGCCACCAGACTCCATGACACTGGAATCAAAGGAAAGACCCTAGACTGGATACGCTCATTTCTCACAGGCAGAACGCAGCGAGTCAGACTCCCGCCCTACCTCTCAGAACCAACAAAGACCAGATGTGGAGTTCTTTCTGCCGCCCGAGGAGATGTCCTACAAGAGCGGCAGCTTTCTCAGCACGAACGCAAGGTTTTTCAACGTGAGCAGTGGCAGCAATCCCAATCTACCTGTATTGAGAAATCTCGCCTGGAGGTGGACTGGAGTAACATTTTCCCCCTTGCACTTGTCATCTTAACATTGGCCAGTACGAGCTAGGAGTGTGGAGTGTGAAAAACTCTGCAAACTCCGCGAGCGGAGCAGAATTTCATGTACAGGTCTACTACGAAGTTCAATGGAGGACACCATCATCCCAATTGCATGGAAAACATGGCTCCGACACCAGACCAATGCCTCATTTTGGAACTGAAAGTGGGACTCCTCTATCTGGAGGCCTAAAATGTTGAAGAACGGGGTCCTTTTGATCTAGGGCTCGCCCTAGTGACTTGGGTAAAAGGTCCTGTGGGCCTGCTTTTATGGGCTAGTGCGGGTTCCCGATCAACCAAACATATGGCAGCCCTGAGCTTTTCCTGAATGCAAGTATAGGCTTGAGTTTTCTCCTAATGCTGTGTCACTCTTTATTGCTGTAGTGAGTTTCCTGTTGTTGGTGTGAAGTGGATGGGTCATATTGTTGGTTCTCGGTTTTTTACTGCGTATTTGGATTATGAGCCTGTGTGATGGCATTGCCTCACCAGACAGTCAACCCTTCATGCCGTGGTTGTGACCCCGGTGCTTGCTGGACATCCCTGCCTGCTGCGGTTCCCATGTGTTTTGACAACCACATGGTCCTTGTTGCAGTAGGATGTTTGCTGACTGATTTCCTTGTGGCTGAATGTGCTGTGCAATCAGGTTAATATGGGCTTGGGTTTATTCTGGGACCTGGCTGCCACTAGCATTCCTGACTCTGCCACCATAACTGGGCCAGAACCCCGTGGGGTTGCGGTGAAGCCCCTTCCAGCCCGGTGCCGTTTGCATGCTTGTAGTCAAGGTGGCCCACTTGGGGGGTGGTTTTACTTAGCTTGTGGGAGTCCAGCTTAGCTGAGCTTTTTTGGACTTTCTCCTGTTTTTGGTCCTTCCTAATGGGCCATTGTGTTTGAGGTGTGCGTGGTGGCCAGCCCCCCTGTGGCTCTGGGACTCTCCCATTTGGCCTGCAGTGGCACGTCATTGGGGTGGTGTATCATTTACTGGGTGTGCCGAGTTCCCTTCAATGGTCACTTGACTGGGCTCTGCATTTGACAACAGGTAGGGGGTGTCAGACATGGCTGACGCACCGCATTGTGCCATGCAACCTTGTCTGTACCACTTGCTCAATCAGAAAAAGACTAGAGGGGCGACAGAGGCAGGACTCAGTAATCCCGGGGGTATGAACGGTCTATTTGTCACGGTCATTGCCCCTATGCACCTTGGGCCAGCTCCCCACCTAGCCTTGGGGGACCCAGCAGGCATGTACAAATTGAGGTCCCGTATCTCTTGCTCATTGTATACCTTACTGGCTAATAATGTTTTTGTTCTTCTTACGGGTTTCAACTTAGAGGCAGTGTGTGTGGCATACTCACCGCTGGGCTATTTCACATAACTCATGAAGGTTCCCCTTATACTCCAGGACTGCCACCCTGGCAAGCTTCCATGTGGCGTGAGGGTGCATTGCTGGTTGGTGCTTTGTGAGGGGAACTCCAGAGGAGGAGCAGGCTATAGTCCCATTCTCAGGAAACTGGATTTCCATTTTCAGTTTGGTCATTAGGTCCCGACCCAAGATATTAGTCGAGGAAGATGGAAAATATAACAATTGTTCTCTCACTCTTTTCCTTCTCTATATCTAGCTCGAAGGGTTCTATAAAGGGTACCCTTGCCACCTTGCCCAAGACCCCATAAATGGTTGCAGTGCTGTCTGATGGGGGGACTGCCCCTTGCCGTGGGCATGACCTTGTTGCCCCTATGTCTAGTAGGAAGTGGTGAGGTGTCTCGTTTATCAGCATCATGGCCACGGGGTCCTCCTCAGGGCAGCCCAGTAGTGGGTGTCTATATTTGGGTGTCCTGTCAATTTCATGTGTGACTATTCCTGCATCTCCAAACTCGCTGCGGGACCCTGGGGGACTGGTGTCCCCTTCCTCGCTATTGCTAGTTGTGCCTCTGTTTAGACCCGCTATGAAGTTCCCAGCTGCTCATGGAGTAAGTAAAGTAAGTAAAGTAAGTCCGTTTTTATATAGTGCAGCTACTCACCCTTACGGGTCTCAAGGCGCTGGGGGCCGTAGTGGAAATTAAGTGAGCTATTGCCCAGAGTCACATGGTGCTGAGCTGAGCTGCCGCCGGAGCCGGGGATAGAACTGTGAACCCTGTGCTCCGAAGTCAGCTGCCCTGGCCGCTGCACCACACCTCTCCACACATGGAGTGTATGTTTTGTGAGCTAAACTGGGCAAATGAGAGGTTGATTTTAGGGGAATGCTAGCACCGTACTGGCATGGGTTTGCTGATCTGGCAACTTCCCTGCTATAGATCTAGGAGCTCACTTCGTCCTCCTCGACTGGCAGATTGGGGTTGCATTAGAGAGAGCACCTCTGTGCCTGTGTATGGTGAGGGAGGTAGGGATGCCTTGCTTGCGTTGTCTGGGGCCACTTCGAAGAAGGCCCAAAGTTCTAACAGTGCCTCTCTTCTGCCCTACATACTAGGTCCAAATGTGTGTCCTTGTATGTTCTATTATGTTGGTGTCAAAGGTTCCCCCTCTGACCAGGGGAGGGCATGTGTCTTAGTGTGTGTGTGCCATTCATGGCAGAATTTATCTAGCTTCTTAGCCTGTGTGGGGAACCTAGCTTGCATGTGGTTTACCAGCGACTCCATGATGGAAACTTTTTTGAAGGTTGAGTATTCTTCTAACGTAACAGGTCTTTAAAACAAACTTAAAAACTACTCTGATCACAGAGAAAATATGAACACAGGATTATACCGGAAAAAGCTGTGTTTACTATGAGCTCAGCTTAGGACAAGGATGCATAAAATAAAGTTTCACAATACATAAAACAACACATATCAAAATTACCAACCTGTAAGAAAGTGCATTGGTTTACTCAAAAAAGTTATGACCTGCACTTTTAGCAGCAGAATAACAAGATGTAAACAAATGACAACTTTTTCATACACATATAAAATAGTTAACTGGACTTAACATTTAACACAAAACACAGTTTGCAATAATTTTATCAGTACCACAATATCAAGAAAAAATGCATCTATTGAAAACCACAATGAGCATAGAAAAAAAATTGATAGGAAAAAATAATGACCTTGTCCCAAAAGTCTCAAGGGCATATTATCAAGAAACGGCGTTAAAATTATCGCCGGTTTAGCGGCAGAAAACTGCCGCTAAAGCGGCGATAATGGGCTTGATAATATGCCCTTGAGAATTCCAATAGAAGCCCATGTTCTGGTGTCAACATGGGCTTCTATTGGAATTCTCCAGGGCATATTATCAAGCCCATTATCGCCGCTTTAGCGGCAGTTTTCTGCCGCTAAACCGGCGATAATTTTAACCCCGTTCTTGATAATATGCCCCTTAGAACTCTCCTAGTGCATGCCACTAAATGACGAGGGGAGGCTCTGCGTGGAAAATGGAACTCAGTGAGCCTGATAGTTTGTCAGTATCGGCTCAGGGGACAAATATAGCCGCAATTTACGAGGAGAAGATGGAGTGAATTGACAACTGCAGGCCCTCCTTGGTCCAGCACAAGCTGCACCTTACTCTCCAAGGCCCAAATGTTAACCTAACATCTGACTTACACCCTATGTCACACCTAGGGGTCATGAGTACCGGCTGTGAAAAGCCCAGTGGTGCAAGCGAATAACACCTCCTACTACTTTTAGATACTACCAGTGCTAAGACTCCGATAGCACTAAGAGACTAAAAAAAATTAGATTGAGATGCTGGCTCTATTTCACACCCAGAGCCTATGCTTACCCTCAGTGTCATGCCCAGTGGTCCAAGTGGCCCTGTAGCATACCCAGAGACAGACGTACCTTCTGTGTCTCGCCCAGCAGTCCAAGCCGTCCCTGTATGACATCTAGAGACAAGCGTACCCTCTCTATCATGCCCAGTGGTCCAAGCAACGAGTACAACTCTCACCTTTCCTAGCGTGCTGACTACCAAAGAAAGGTAATCTCTGTCCTAATTTGCCTTAATCCAAATGCTTGGACTAAGGATCAGATGTAGTCTCTTACCCACTGATGGCAGCTTTGGGACGGAGCTCTGCCCTGTACATTCCTCAGAACTTCCAATCAATTGTGGCCTCTCCTCACAATTCTTGTTGCACAGATGTGAATCCGTACAGAAAAGGTCCTGTTCCTTCGGCTGCAGTCGGGCTAAAAGAACCAATCTCTCAAATCTGGCTTGCAAAAATGTTGCTTGAATATAAATTTACCTTGAAAAAATAAAAGACGAGGTGTTTGGCAAAACAGGAATGGTTTCATTAACCTGTCGGTTTAATTAAACTCAGCAGCCCGCAGAGCAGGCAACAGAGTCGGGGTGTGTAGACTGTCCCAAAGTACATTAGTTTTGGCCATCTTTTTATACTTTTCAAAAAGTGTAATAAAGCGACTTATGCATTCTTTTTAAAACAGGAATTTGGGGCTAGTCACAGTCATAAATCTGCTCACTTGATAAATGAGTCTTGAGCCTGCATGGACACAATGCAGAGCTCGTGGGTACGTGTCCAGATGTCCGACATGGGGAGCGCGTGATCACTGCTTGTACTGTGTGTGCTGTGTTCTGATTGGCTGAGTGGTCCTAACTTAGTGTAGAATCTGACTTTATGGTGATTTCGGAATGTGGGGCCCTCCAGCCAAAATTGTTTTATTGAAGACCAATCTCCTGAGACCATTGTGGTGTCGCTGTCGGAGACATCTGTGGCATCGATCTGTATGCACCTTTGACTACGGGTTACGAGTCCCCCCACCTGTGATCAGTCAATTAGTTGCTTCAGGCCTGGGTTGTAGGGCCTGCCTGACTACTTATTTCTTACTTAGGGTTGAGGGGGAGTTCATATTGGGTGAATTCAAGAATGCCGATGCAAGTTCGTTTTTATACATACATAAATCATGTGTGTATATTGACATCATATTTAGCAATATTAGCAAAGGCAAAACAGAGCATAAGAGGGCAAAACATAGGATATAAAAACAAGCAGAAAATGCAAAATGGAGGGCAGAAAAATATGCAGAAAAGGCAATACAGGGCAAGAAATGAGCAGAGGAGGCACGAAGAGAGGGCAGCAGGTAGACAGGCAGCCAAGAGTAGTGGACTGCGTAAAGCTGGACAGGAGGACTGTCTTGGGGAGCTGGCATGAGGACCTGCTTAGTAAATATCACTTAAGACCTTACGTTGCCTTGTGTCGCCTTGTTTCGCCTTGTGTTAAAAATTGGTTTGCTAAGGTACCTAAGCCAAGCAGAACCCCCTACTTTAGTCAGGCCAAGTAATATACCCACCAAAGATAACATGTGCTCACCCTATGGTAGCTTGGCGCAGAGCAGGCAGGCAGGCAGGTTTATTATCAGAGAAAATGTGTAAAGCGTTTGCGCAACACACACCAGTAACACATTATTTACACCACAAAGGAGACTCCACATGGGAATATACAAAAATATGACTTCTGTTGACTGTGACCAAAAAGCGTCATCGATCATAAGGACTGTGCATATTGTGCAATGACTAAAATATTGCTCTTTGCCCTGCCTGTGCAGGCATCAAAACGACATACATATTGGCATGAGAACATGCAACAGTAAATCATATGAATCATCTTAGTGTAAAACACATAAATCAGTACGTGTCTCCATAAGCATATGAATAATCAATTATCCCCGTTGATCTTATAGTAAACAAGGTGACAACGACATTCAAGATACTTTTGTAGGTCATGTAAGATCAATCACCTGTGTTACAGTGAAAACATCGGTTGTAGCACACCTTTGCTCTTATCACAGATTGTATGGTAAATTGTCACTAAATGTAGGTTGCAGGAACCCCTGCACAACAACTACATTGATTACAGGTAATCAGCATCCAGCAAATCAGCGTCCGTAAAATCGGGACCTCCACTGAGGAGTTTCCCCATCCTGCTGTCTGATCCAGCTAACTAGTGTCCTCCAAGGTATGTGAACCAGCGGAGGCACACACACTTATATTGCAGACTCCAGTGGGGGGAAGCTCTCACCGAAACCAAGGTGGGAAGACCCCACTTTGTCCCCGGTAGGCAGAATGAGAAGGAGGCAGTGGTCAATGAACGTGCGGCACAGCTGCTGGGGATTCCAACCCTTGGAGTCCTCACATGGGGCCCCACGCTCACAGAGGACCCTGCGGCACTCCTTCCTGAGGCTCCAATCCCTCCCCGGGAGCTGGAGTAATACTTGCTCTTTCAACCAGGCAGGGCCGCTTCTGGCCGACCGGAGAGTCCATCAAAACACAAGCCTCTTCTCCCCGCATGCATGCAGGTGTCATCAAACTGGAGCTCCTTCCTGCACTTCAAGTCTCCTATAGTAGAGAAGGGCCCCACCGGGAGGGGGGCTCCATGTGACCATCAACGGGGCCCCTAGACAGGGAGAAGGTACCTACTAGATGGAGCTTTTTTCTCAGGTGGAGTACATTGAGGTCCCCTCACCAAAGTGGGCCATATTCAGAATAACATTCCAGCACTCAGGGAAGAACCAAACATTGGGGACAAGCGCTGTGCCACTGTTACCTTAAAGGCGAAGAGCTTCAGCATTCGCTGGTCCACAAAAGTGGAAGCACTCAGTATGTGCTGCTACAGTAGAGTTGAAGCACACACTGTTACAGTAGAGACGCAATGCTTAACAGGCCTGTTCTCAAGGAGTCGTAAACACAGGCTGGCAATATAATTATGACAAAACAGGGAGGAAGTTAGCCACCCCATCCCTGGAGAACAACTGGAGAGCACTAAGGGGGCAGGAGGCAGACAGGCCAGCATACAAAGTCACTTGGCAGAGAGGCAGTCCCTTCAGCAACCTAGCAGGCAGCAAATTAAGACAACAAAGCAAGTAGTCCAAAATGGCAGTTCTTTCTGCATCACAGCAGTCCTCTGGTGCAGTATGTAGAGCCAGCAGTGTATGGTTAAACAAGTCCATGCAGTGTCTAAAACATGGGGCCAGAGCCCCTGTACCTATACTCCAAAATGCCTTTGTTCAAGAGGTGACTTTAAAAATGAAACCTTGGAAGTGTACAACACCCTCTTTTAACCCCAGCCCTGGCTCCAGACATCAGTAGGGGGTAAATCAGCCCGTTGTGTGAGAGCAAGACACAGCCTTTACAAATGTAAGTGTGCCCGCCTCCCTCTCTTCCAGCCTAGGAAAACTATCAGCATGCAGCTGTAACCCTCACACACCCAACCCTTCCTGTGTGATGGCTGTCTAGAAAGTATGCACACAGTGTAGCTGTCAACCAGGCCCAGATGTGGATTGGAGTCAGTCTGCAAAGCACAAAGAGTTATAAGCATAGAGAAATGCCCACTTTCTAAAAGTAACACAAGGAGATGATGGATGGAGCCCTGAAACTTTTCAGACACTCACCCCCAGTCACAGATCTGGGTTGAATCCATCATCATTCTTTAGCTCACTTCGCCACCTCAGTTCAGACCCAGCCATATGCAAATCAGTCTTGACCCTGTGCCTCATGGGAACAGTCCAGGCCAAACTGCCAAGCCAGGTCTTCCCTGAACTGGAAACAAGCATCCTGGGACCGGTTTCTGGCTAACACCCTTCATCAGCCAGGCTAGCTTGAATCCAGTGGCAAAGTGAGCAAGGGACCCACGTCTGGGCATACCCTGCCAATTTAGGGTGAACTAAGCAAACACAAGGAGATGATGGACGGAGCGCTGAAACTTTTCAGAAGGAGCGCTGAAACTTTTCAGACACACCCCCAGTTACAGATCTGGGTTGAATCCATCATCATTCTTTAGCTCACTTCGCCACCTCAGTTCAGACCCAGCCATATGCAAATCAGTATTGACCCTGTGCCTCATGGGAACAGTCCAGACCAAACTGCCAAGCCAGGTCTTCCCTGAACCGGAAACAAGCATCCTGGGACCGGTTTCTGGCTAACACCCTTCATCAGCCAGGCTAGCTTGAATCCAGTGGCAAAGTGAGCAAGGGACCCACGTCTGGCATACCCTGCCAACTTAGGGCGAACAAAGCAAACACAAGGAGATGATGGACAGAGCGCTGAAACTTTTCAGACACTCACCCCCAGTCACAGATCTGGGTTGAATCCATCATCATTCTTTAGCTCACTTCGCCACCTCAGTTCAGATCCAGCCATATGCAAATCAGTCTTGACCCTGTGCCTCATGGGAACAGTCCAGACCGAACTGCCAAACCAGGTCTTCCCTTAACCAGAAACAAGCATCCTGTGACCGGTTTCTGGGTAACACCCTTCATCAGCCAGGCTAGCTTGAATCCAGTGGCAAAGTGAGCAAGGGACCCATGTCTTGGCATACCCTGCGAACTTAGGGCGAACAAAGCAACCACAAGGAGATGATGGACGGAGCGCTGAAACTTTTCAGACACTCACCCCCAATCACAGATCTGGGTTGAATCCATCATCATTCTTTAGCTCACTTCGCCACCTCAGTTCAGACCAAGCTAATGCAAATCACTCTTGACCCTGTGCCTCATAGGAACAGTCCAGCCCGAACTGCCAAGCCAGGTCTTTCCTGAAGCGGAAACAAGCATCCTGGGACTGGTTTCAGGGTAACACCCCTCATAGGCGAGGCTAGCTTGAATCTAGTGTCAAAGTGAGCAAGGGACCCACGTCTGGGCATACCCTGCCAACTTAGGGCGAACAAAGCAAACGCAAGGAGATGATGGACTGAGTGCTGAAACTTTTCAGACACTCACCCCCAGTCACAGATCTGGGTTGAATCCATCATCGTGCTTTAGCTCACTTCGCCACCTCAGTTCAGACCCAGCTATATGCAAATCAGTCTTGAACTTGTGCCTCATGGGAACAGTCCAAGCCGAACTGCAAAGCCAGGTCTTCCCTGAACCAGAAACAAGCATCCTGTGACCGGTTTCTGGGTAACACCCTTCATCAGCCAGGCTAGCTTGAATCCAGTGGCAAAGTGAGCAAGGGACCCACGTCTGGGCATACCCTGCCAACTTAGGGCGAACAAAGCAACCACAAGGAGTTGATGGATGGAGCGCTGAAACTTTTCAGACACTCACCCGCAGTCACAGATCTGAGTTGAATCCATCATCATTCTTTAGCTCACTTCACCACCTCAGTTCAGACCCAGCCATATGCAAATCAGTCTTGACCCTGTGCCTCATGGGAACAGTCCAGACCGCACTGCCAAGCCAGGTTTTCCCTGAACCAGAAACAAGCATCCTGGGACCGGTTTCAGGGTAACACCCCTCATCAGCCAGGCTAGGGTGAAACCCCGAAACCGGTCCTAGGATGCTTGTTTCCAGTCCAAGGAGGACCTGGCCTGGCAGTTCGGGCTGGACTGTTCCCATTGGGTGCAGGTTCCAAGCCGATCGCACCCGACGGCTCCCTGCGGATCGGGGCTCCAACCCAGGTTTCCCGCCAGGATTCTGCCTGTGCCCAGGCCCCCCCTGCATTTCCAGCCTTCCACCTCACCCAGACACAATACGGAATTGGGGGCTGCCTCAAAGTGTTTACCCCTCCATCGAGACCCCACGGGGCTCCACCCCTACATTGGATTCATCATATCCTGCTAACTTTCCTCTCCCCCCGTCTCACCGATTTCTTCGCACATTGCCTCACGCATTTGGCTGCATCTCCAGTGCTTTCAAGCCCTGCTGACCCACCGACCTTTTCCTTCATCACTTCTTCTCATCGTGCATAGCACCCTTCACTCGGTAACCTGGTCCTAATGATGATCCTAATCCACATGGATCAAAATGCCGTCGACATCCCAGCGCAACTTGTGGCGCACTATACTCTGTTTCACTAAAATCCCTAACTCTGTACAAATTTATGTAAATACTTACCTGTGAACCACAAGTACTTTGATTCAATTGTCACTTTCTCACCTTGCGCCGCCTATCGCTGTTTCACGTGTCACCTGCACGTCCACCTAGAGTGTCACAAGCACTTGTGTGCACAAAGTTCGTCGGGTTACTTACGTATTTATTATTTACAGTGCTGTTACAACTGTTCCCAACTTGTCCGTACCCCTTTAAGTTCATGTTCTCTCGTGTATTTATTCAATACGTGATGCCTTCGGCACATCTAACCAATCTATGAGTCTCCCTACCTTCCTTTCTTGCAATGTTTTGTGCATGCCTATCTACCAGTCTTGTAAATAATACCAGTTGAGATATTGTTGTTCGTATATACTATTTCACCCAGATCTCAACTAGGTCTATGGGTTTACTCCTGTTGCTTATACGTAGCTTAGTTCCAGTGGTACAGTGCTCAAAAGACCCACGTGTGGGCATACCCTTCACCACTTAGGGTTTATACAAAGCAAACAAAAGGTGATGGGAGAAAAGCTTGCGATTTGTCTAACCACTGGCATTCACTTGGGGTAGCATTTCAGACCATCCTTCTTTTGCCCTCCCTGCAACCTCCAATAGGACCTGCCATATGTAAATCAAGCTTGGTCCTGCTCCAATAGGAACAGTCCAGTCCAAATTGCCAAGCCAGGTCTTCCCTAAACCGGAACACAAGCAACCCAAGACTGATTGGTGCTCTTCAGTCAGGTCTAGCTTAGTTCCAGTGTCACAGTGAGAAAGAAACCCACGTCTGGGCGTAATCTTGGCCATATACATCAAACTTACAAAAGGAAATGGGAGGAATGCTTGCAATTTGTCTATCACTCGGGTAGCGTTCCAACCCATCATTTTTTGGCCTACATGCAAACTCGGATTAGACTCAGTGATATGCAAATCAGCACTTTGGCCTTGCTCAAATGGGGCAAAGTCCCTTGCTCATGATTGTGTGGCTTTATTGTCTATCACAGTTGTCCCCTCTTGATTTAAGGCCTTTCTTCCCTAATATATGTGCATGAACAGGAACATTTCAGTCTTCCTTAATTCTGATTTGTTGGCTTGTATTCTTCCATTGCTGACTTTGCTTGCATTCTTGAAGCTGCTTTTTATTTTATTTTCAGTTTTTTTGAGGGTCTGCTGGCTGAAATTTGCTGCTGGGCTTCTCCTTTCTGAAAATATGTTTTTTGTGCCCATTATGTGCTTTTATTTGTTTGTTTAATGCACCAATATTTATCCCCAACATGTTGACATGGCAAATTAAAAAAAAAAAAGTGGCATACACACATGCATCATAAGACATGACTGAACACACTTCACAACCTACTTCACAACCCACAAGTGTGCACACGTCATTAAGAAGCCTGCACAGGTATACATCATGATAGATGGTACCCACCTTGGTATGGAATTCCTTTAATAGGAATCCCATCCCGACAAAAGCAATAGATTGCCTATTTATGTAACTATTGCACCAGATTGCCAAGGTCAAACCTGTTGGCTTTTCTATTGCATGTTGAAGATGTCATATAAATAAAATAAGACAATTAATAAAAAATAACTTTTTATCTCCGACTGACCCTTTATACTGAATTTACCTCTATTTGACGCAATCAATGGAATCCCAGTTCGTAAATGGAATGCATATGAACTGTATATAGTCCTCTTTTTATTTCAGTTATATTTATTGAACATTTACATGAAAAACAATTGGACAGCTGGCCGTCATGCAAATAAAGCATCCATTATCCATGTTAAGTGAAGGTAGCTTTTTCGTGGAGAAATTGTGGAATTTGTCAAGACCATTCCTTTAGTTTTTAAAGTACCATGATATGGTGCTGTAGTTGACTAACACACTAACAAACAAGCACACAGTGCTGTAAGAGATCAGGCGAAAGTTAAGAGGTTACGTATAAGAGAGAAAATATAAAAGGAAGCAGACAGAAGGGAAGGGTATCGCTGTGGAGCATGTTTCCCTGAGATATGGCTCCCGGTGCTTGACTATTCTGTGGTGATATGCATCTAGTTTGTCCAAAGAGGTCTTCTGATATTGATCAGATCCAAATGGCTTAAGGGTATATTATGGGAAATGTTGGTATTACACAGTCAGGCCCACCAAGTGTGAACAGCTACCTGAGAGCATTCTTCCAGTTAACAACATTTTAAAGCCCATGGTCATTAACAATGAGAGGAGAAGGGCATTCCCACAGCAATAGGCAGGTGAGTCATGAATGACATGAACTTCTAAACAAACAAAGGTTTTGTTGTATGCTATGTCAATTAAAACGACTTTCTTAATGACCTTAGATATCTTGATCCAGAAAAATCTAATACCACTAGAAGGTCAGGTGTGGTAAATAAACTTTGTCATCTTGATGGTGCCAGCAGGAGTCATTGAGGAGAAGCCACAGTTTGTGTAGTATTTATGGGATCCAGAAAGATCTATGAGCTGCCACCACAAACCTGGCTCTCCTTGTGGTTGCTTTGTTCGCCCTAAGTTGGCAGGGTATGTCAAGTCATGGGTCCCTTGCTCACTTTGCCACTGGATTCAAGCTAGCCTGGCTGATGAAGGGTGTTACCCAGAAACCGGTCACAGGATGCTTGTTTCTGGTTAAGGGAAGACCTGGTTTGGCAGTTCGGTCTGGACTTGTCTTTGGTGTCACCATTCAAATAAAATGTACATTATTACATCCAATATATCAACCTTTTAATTCTCAAAGAGAAGGTATCCTAGTTCTTCAAATCTATGTGCACGATAATTAGACACAGTCTGTGCCCTTTAAAACCATACAAGACTGATAAACACCATAAGGAATACTGTGCCTGGCTGGAAGTTGCACATCTCTACATTGTTTTACCCATAATGCTCTTAAGGATTTTGAGTGATTTTAATCAGTGTTTTAGTCTGTTTTTTATTTCAACCCTTATGCACTCTGTGGATTTCTCTCAAAATCTGTTCACTATGGAAGAATGAAGGAAGAAAGCAGCTTGTTGTCAGAAGGCCTTCAGATCGAGGACGCTGGGCAAGCTTGTGCATTGTTAATACACAGTTGTGCTCAATCATTAGGTTTCCAATTGGCAAAAATTCTAATGACATGGTCTGTACTTATATGTAAAGGCCAATTAAAAGATTGGGAAAATCAGCAACACCTGGTATTATTATCTTTTTCAAATTAAAACTTAAAATATAAAAACCAAGAATACTTTTTTTAGAACTGTGTAAATTGTATAAAATAATCCTAAAATGTTATAGGCTGAAGGAAAAAAAGGCACAAAGGATTTTAATAAAAATATTATTCCAATGCCCGCTACAGGCAATGACAGAATTCTAAAACATGAACAAATGCCCTGTATGTTTCTAAGATGAATGTGCAAATAAAATTGAAATAAAACCTGAAGTATAAAACCTTTTAACATTTATATTTACTCTTTCAATTACTTGTTCTCTCTGTATAAAGCAAGCTTCTACCTTTCACCACACCCATCAATATAGCCAATGTATCACTGTCTGACATATGTTAGAACCTCTACCTGCCTCCTGGCAGGCACACAACATTTTTCACTGAAAGGCAATCTAAGAGCCAGAGATCTTGCCTCCCCCAGGTACCGTCACACGTTGGTGCGTTAGCACACTGTGATACTATATAAAGGCATCACTCAAAGACTGCCTTCCATCTGAGCAACCTCATCATATTTAAGAAATGAAGGTGCTCTGCTGGACTCTTCTGGCTGCAGCCATGCTTTTTGGACTAGGTAAGTTCTCCAACAAGAATGACATTTTGGTCTAGTAACAATAAGACAGCTCAGGTGGCTAATATTGCTTCCACTGCCAAGGTCTTGAAAAAAACATTGGTGGAGCAATCAAACCCACTCAATCTTTCATCCTGCTGAGCTGGATAAAAAGTGTGGCATTGTGTTTTGTAGAAACTGGTATTATGGGTACATGGGATAGAGAACTATGTAAAAAGCTGTTTTTTACTGTCACAGCATCTCATGGCTGGATGTCTTATTTTATTTCTTTGCTTATCTTAGCAATTTTATATAGTTTGGACTATATCCCCAGTATGTTAGAGGGCTTTGCAGAGTTAAATAACTATCAGTTTCCTACTAACAGACATATAGCGGAAGGTTGAGTCAGCAGTCATAGATAAAAGAGCCGGCTATATATTGAAAAAAGAAACCTGGTAAAACCAGAAGGACAGTCAGGCATCTTTACAGATTTTAGATTTTTAAATGGGGTCTGAGAGTTCAATAGTCTAAGTAAAGAAGTCCTTTGTTTCACAGAGGGATGTTGTGAAATGGGTTTAGCCAGTGCTTAATTTGATCCGGTGGCTTCCGGTGCTCGGCACCAACATTTAATTGTCAACACCAGCACGTATGACAGTCTGCCAGTGGTGCTCTTAGTCTATTTTGAGCAGTTGTTAATTAGTTCAATCTCCATTAAAATGACAAATGCCTGCTATCCAACCATTTTTATAACTTTGGGGGCCTGGAATAGTCTGAATTGTGATACTTGTAGGAGTGTGGTGGGTTAGTAGTTCTGTTGGTACTGTCACTGGCAGCACTGCCAGCACTGGCCGGGGCAGTGGGTGGTACAAGCTGCAGTTGATTCCTGACAAAGGCCCTGAAACCTATTTTATTTTTATTTCAAATTAGTGGCTGAATTTAGCTGTATATCATTTGGGATTTGGTTCCAGGTCTTCTGAGCACTCCCTATAAGGAAATGAGAGAGTGTTTGTTGTTTTCCTGAACAGGAGTATTTCCCAGAGAAGGGAGTCCATACTCAAGAGGGATTGGCAAGTTCCAGTAGTTTGATTTTTCTCACTTAGTACTTGGGTGTTTCTGTGTTGAGAGCTTTGTGTACAATACAGCCTAGCCTGAAGTTGCTTCTTGCTTCGACGAGTAGCCACTGCACGGTGACACGCAGAGGGGTGACATAGTCAAAGAGTTTAATTTCTGAGTCTAGTTAGGTTGAAGTGTAGAGGGCTGCTTTCAGTGAAACATTGTGTGTCTTGCATACCAGTCAAGACGGAGCTCTCATAGTTAATAAATTAAAGTCCCCTTTAGAAATGAAGGGCCTAAAGCTATTCAGAAGTCTGAGCTGACGTTGGGCAGTTCTTGCTTGACAGAAAAGTGGGTTTGCATGTTGACTTTCTTATCCTGGCTAAAGCTCTGAGATTCTGTGACGTCAATCAGCAGGAGTTTGAAGTTTAGGATATTTAGTGAGATGAGCCAAGATTGGATTGGGATGGATTCATGCAGAGGTCTGAATAAAAGAAATTCTATATTGAGGGGATTCGGTTTGAGATGATGAGATGTTTAGTAGAATTGTTTTGCAGCACAAATAGAAATAGGAATATACCTCTAAGGATTGCTTTTGTGCAGGATGAATGGAAGGAGCTCCTGGCGCTAAAGCACAGCACGAGCAGTACAACGTCCCTAGTTCCACTGTTTTACAGGACTCTGCTGAATTTTGTAGAGTTTTTTTGTAACTCTGATGAATTCTGCAAGTTCCCCCCACCCCTTGAGGGTCAAGACTGTACAGGGTATTCTGTATGTGGGGCTATGGTATAAATCATGAAGCATGCATGCAGCTGTATAAAGAAAATAATTGGTTCACTGACAAAATATCGAATCCACAAATATCGTGGGACATAAATATCAAGTCAAACATATCGATCACAAAAATATTGTTTTATAATGTCAATAACAAAAATATTGGAAAAAATATCTCTATACACTAATATAAAAAAAATATCATTTTTAATTATAAGTATAGTTACATATACTAGACAAAAAATATATTACCTTTAAACAGTACTATAATGTAATCAAATATATATTAATTATATTTAATTATTTATACATTTTAAACTTATTTTTTTAAACTCACATATATGTGCATTTAAACATATATAATTTAAAACTATTAATAAAATAATTATTATAATATAACATATATAACAAACACATACTTACATATATATATTATCAGCAATATAATGTTAAAAGCACAAAAATCATAATATAAATTTAAATAATATAAACAAAATGATAAAATTGTATGAATAATACATATACTATTCCCACTCCAATTTCTGCAAAAGTAGGGAAATCGTTGGACTCAGAGGGGTAAAATATACCATTCCTACTCCTGTATGTGCAATAGTAGGTAAAGCGTAGGGTAAAATTTAATATTCCCACTCCAGTCTGTGCAACAGTAGGGAAAGTGTTGGATTGCGGAGGGGCCTAATGCCATATTACCACTCCACAGTGGTGCAACAGTAGGGAAAGCGTTGGACTCAGGAGAGGTACAAATTACTAGTCCCAGTACAGTCTGTGCAACAATAGGTAGAGCATTGGACTTAGGAGGTGCACAAATTACTATTCCCACTCCAGTCACTACACTTGTAAGGAAAGTGTTGGATTGAGGAGGGGAAAAATTCACTATTTCTAATCTAGTTGGTGCAACAGTAGGGAAAACAGTGGACTCAGGAGGGGTAACAATTTACTATTTCCACTCCAGTCACTGCAACATTAGGGAAAGCTATAATTTAATTCTATTTTAAATAACTGCCCACCCTTTACCGCTACAAACACAACAACCCACACTTCATATACAACTTAAAGAATGTATTTTTTACACAATTTACATAATTAATTACCAATTAAAAAAATTTATTGATAATTGAAATTCATTATTAATTATTAGAATTATTTTCCTTTACCCATTTACCTTCACAATCCAAATCAAAAATATTAATGACAAATTAAATTAATTATGCAATTTACTTAATTAATTATCAATTAAATAATCAAGAATAATTATAAATGAATTATTAAATAATTATAACTAAATTTCTCCCCACCCTATACCCCTACAAACCCCACAACCAAAACATAATTATCAATTAAATAATTAATAATAATTACGATTGAATTATTAATTATAATTTAACTACTTTCCCCCTATACCCCATACAAACCCCACAACCTGCACCTAAAACGTAACAATTAAAAAAGTTAATTACACAGTTGATATAATTAATTATCAATTAAATAATTCATATTTGTTAGACGGTGGGTCTGACACTCTGGGCCGCCCGGATTTTTCGCTTTTTGAGCACCTAGTTGTTGAGCTTTTACTGCGGGAGAGCCTCATAAGTTGGGACTCACCCACAGGGAACTCATGATGAAAGAGACTGCATGTGGATTTTACTGGTGTCCCCCTAGCTTGACTAGGCCGCTGCGCAGCAGCTGGAGTAAGGGGCACCGGGCTGGTTACATGCAGACACCTGTGTACATGCGTATGCACACGTGTAGGGGCTGCGCCGGGGAGATTCCTGGCGTGCGCAGTCCAGGAGCAGCTACAAAGTGAATGGTGTGGCAGGACTTATGCAGAATTGGGTGGTGACATGGAATAGGCTTTATACACTGGGAAGGAACATGCCAGGGAAAGTCAGTGTGTTTTACTGTTTTTCACTTCATTATCCCCCTATGGGGGTGTGGAGCCCATGTGCTAGATTAACTTTCATAAGGCCTACAGATTCCAGACACGCACTAAAGTCCACTGTAGCGGATGTGAAAAGGAGTATTCTGCAGAGTCCAAAGTCATATTTGTACTGCTTTTGGGTCATCCAGAAATGTCACATTTCTCTGAGTCAGTCATAACCAGGGCCAGGCTGAGGGCTGACCTCAGCTGGATGGATTGATAACCTTTCTTCCACGAGGAGAAGATGGGTGGGGCTACAGGCTCATCCATCAGCAGCTATCACTGGGTGCCAGGCACCAGGCTGCACCAAGGAGGGAAGGGCTCAGAAGAAGAGCCCAGGACCGGTGCGCAGAAGCAGGGGCCTCTGCGCAGGGAGAAGAGAGGCCCAGGAGGAGAGCCAGGTGAAAGGCTGGCGCAGGGAGCCAGTGAAGACCGCTCCCTGCTGAATCTCCCCCTCTCTGAGACCCGTAGGGCGAAGGAGAGTGCTCCCAGTGGCTGGGGGGCGCCACCAGGAGCAAGAAGACGCGAAAATGGGGCAGAACGGACCCCCAGGGGCTGAGATATGGCCCCTGGAAGGTAGGCGACCTTTCACCCCTAAGAAGACCGACGACGAAGCACGTGGGGCTCCGCCACCGGTCTCAGAGATGCCCCCAGGGTGGGTCAGGTCCCGGGGGCTGCCCCCCAAAGAGAAGTAAAGCCGGGGGAGGGCGCCGTCGCGCTCCCCCCGTGAAGGTGCCCTGCAGGGGGACCAGGAGCCCACCCTGGCCCCCACCGAAGATGGAGACGGGGGAGTGCCGTCGCGCCCCCCGCAAAGTTGTGCCCAGGGGCCCGGGACCCCATCCCCGGGCCCCGAAGAAGTAAAGTCGGGGGAGCGCCGTCGCGCCCCCCGCGAAAATGAGCCCAAGGGGCCCAGGACCCCATCCCCGGGCCCCAAAGCAAAGTCGGGGAGCGCCGCCGCGCTCCCCGTGAAGATGACCCCAAATGGGTTGCCAGGAGCCCACCCTGGCGCCCGCCGAACAAGAGGTTGGGGGGAGCACCGTCGCGCCCCCCGCGAGGAGGAGGGGGCCCGGGACCCCATCCCCGGGCCCCGAAGAAACCAAGATGGTGGGGGGCACGTCGCCCCCCCCGAAGATGCCCGGGACCCCAACCCCGGGCCCCGAAGAATGGGAGAAGGCCAGGGGAGTGCCGCCGCACTCCCCCGCGGTCCAGCCGGACCGGAGGACGGAGGCGCGTCTGCCCGCTGGAGCGGGCAGACCAGAACTGCTCGGCCGGCTCCCGCGGCCGCACACGAGGGTGCGGGCCGCGTGGGGAGCTGGCGGGGGCAGCCGGGGGTGGGCTCCCCAGGCTGCCCTCCAAGCAGAGAGGCCGTCGCGGGTCCCGCTGAAGACGCTTTGGGCATCGCGGGGCCCGGGTGGGACCGGTCCCCCGCAAAACTAAGCCGAGCGGCCGGGGGTGGGCTCCCCGAGCCGTTACCCTCACCTGGGGGTCCGGGTGGGACCGGGCCCCCCACCGAAGAAGAGACGAGGCGCAAAGCGCCAGCGCGATCGCGGCTCTCCCCGGCACAGCGGGAGAGCCGCTCATCAAATATGCATGAAGAGGAGCACGAAGCGCCCCACAATGCCCTGCGAGGCATATGGAAATTGATCGTTTTTGTGCCTGGTGGCCCCCAGAGGAGGGGGGATCACCCTCCTGTGTGAAAAGAGGTGCAGGGGGAGCTGCAGGAGCAACGCAGCCTCCCCCAGCACAAAGAAGAACAGTCCGCCCATAAGTTTCATGCGGCATCTAAAAGAATAACCCCTCAAGGGCTCAGCCAGCATTTAAACGCCCCTTGGGCTGGAACTTCTGTTCTACAGCTGGGGGTGTTGTGGAAAGTGCACCAAGGGATGAAGGTCTGAGTTGGGGATGTCTGGAGAAGGGCATCCCCTGGAGGTGAAGTGGTGTAATTGCACCCGTAGTGCATTTACTAATGTTACTTCTTTTAGAGGGACTGAAGGTCACATGTGCAATGTGAAGTACCTGTGTAAGGTGATGTCATAAGCAAAGTGGGGTTATGCTGCCAGACATTCCTGATAGGGTGTCTGGCTGTATATGCGTAATCCTGTGATTTCATCTGTGATGCCCTTAGGGGCTTGAATTTCAATGCATTATAATGATCCACAAAAGTGATGAGTACTGTCATTCTAAAGTAATGCTTAAACAAGTATTCTTGCTGCTGCGCTTAAGTGAGGAACAACCCAGACTGTTACCCCTGAAGATGTAGGGGTGCATACTGTATGGTCAATATAAGATGCTCAGTCAGGGTTATGTGTCACTAGGGCAGGTGAACCTATTTTTAATGCGTGTTGAGGTAATGGGGTGGGTCGCCACTGGGATGGTGCCAGTGCGCAAGGCCCTCGCTCCAGGTTATGTTCAACTACCTGCATTGGGGGGCAAGATGATGTGCATACATGGGAGTGGTGGTACTAGACCCCACCCCCCCTGCGGGAGGGGTGGAGATGTTATGCAATGTCACAAAGTAATTCCAACAGCTTATGTATATTTGTAAATTGGTGCATAGTATTGAGTAGTGTGTGTGTTTAATAAATGTACTCTTACTTTTATAAAGCAAAGTACAGACTGGACAATCAATTATTGAGTGTTATTTCCGCGCACCTGCAAATGGCGATTACTAGCCCACACCACCTCCCTTGAGTAAGCCTCAGACTGCTCTGCAACGCTACCCTCTGAGAGTCAGGCGCTACAATTGGGTGTTTGGTTCCCAGTGAAGGACAAATGTAGTCATGTTATTTGTGCAGGCCTCACAGATGCTGCCTCGTTTTCCAACAATATTAATTAATTATTAATTATAAATAAATTACTTCCCAGCCTGTACCCCTATAAAAACCCACAACCCAATACGGCACTAACAATACAAATAAACTAATAAGTTACATTTAACAACAACAAAACATGTACAATCGTTATTAAAAAACATTAATAATTATACAAACAATTTATAACATATACAAATAAAATATATACTAAAATAAATCAAAATAATTAAAAAACAATATTATTAACAACAATATTTTTGTCAACGATATTAACAACTTAGGTATTGTAAATATATAGAAATAGATATTTTTGACATCGATATTTCTCACATTAAAATCGATATTATTTTCGATGATATTTTTACACACAATCTTTCAAACTCAATGTTTCTGCTCCTCAATATTTTGTTTCCGATATTTTGTCTGAATACCAAAATAAATAAGAGTGTCCTGCACCCAGTCCAACATACCTAATAAGCTTTGACGACCATAACAATAGTCCAGTAAGGCAATAGGGCCCATCTCCTTAACAATCTACTAACTTAACTCATTATCAAACAGAATGACTGAAAGCAAGAACTTCAACCCAATAGTTAATATCTGGCCAATTACATGTCAGAAAGGGCAAACTTGTTCTCTGAGTCTAGCAAGAGTGATGGACTCTCCCATCTCTCACCACCTCCACCAATGGACACATACTTAAGGATATGAGGGCCAGTGATAGGAACATGGTGAGGGGAATGGGATAACAAAGACCCTGGACTCCCCCTCGACATGACCGACTGCCTGGGTAGGGCAGCTTCAGAGCTGCTATGCCTGAATTCGTTCCACAGGCTTTTCTTCTGGCATCAATCAATTTCCAATGGAAATACCCTTCGATGTCTCTAGGCTGTTAATAGCAGAAGTGAATTCAGCCTTAGAATGATTTAAAGAGAGCAAAGTCATTGCGTGCTCTCCAGGCATAGCTCCTTCTGCTTGGCGCTTCCCAAACAAACTCTCCCCCTTTGAGTGTTCGCCAGAGGCTACCAGGAGAGGCCTATTCTAACAAATGTCCAGTCACGATATAGGATTTAAACTGACATCCATACAGATGTCTCATACTGTGTCTGTCTCTTTCCTTTTTGCAGCATATTCATCTTTGCACTGCTTCACATGCAGTGGCTCGGGGAGCCCAGTGAGGTGTCTAATAAAGACCAAATGCAATAAAGATGAGACCTTCTGCAAAACTGAAATGTCTTTTTCAGAAGGTAAGGACAAATCAAAATGTATGTACTTCTCTTGACTGTAGACATGCACCAATAAATGTGAATTTGTCTGAATGTTTTGGGTTAGCAGGAATGACATCACGTATACTTTGATCCCCATAATTACATCAAAAGTTTGACTCTTGATGCTGCTCATTGACCCTCATTAGCATCAAGTGTGCTGCTGAGGTAAGGCAGAATGATAAAGCAACAGAAAATAGACAGTCCTTTGAGAGTCCTGTCCACTTCCTGTTGCTGTTATTTTTACTTTTGTTGGCCCCTGAGACAAAGGGTAGCAAAGGCAGTGCCAGGCCACAACATGGTTACCAAACGACAAGCCAATGTTTGCACATTTACCTCTGGCAACCTCTGACTGATGTCCATGGATGTATCTTTTTCAGGAATGCAAAATGCTGCGTCCTGTCCAGACTCAGAAAATGGTAGAAGTTCTCCTAACCCTAGATCTTAAGTCTAAAACATGTACTAGAACCCTGTGTACTCCCAGTGGGTGATTGCCACGGCTTTATCTCATCTCAAAAGTTCTTTACATTGAAAAAAGTGGATAGGTCAGAGGTATGTATAAGAGTTACATGAGCCCTTAGCTTAAACTGGAAAATTTAAGTGTGAAAAGTCAGATTTTACATCATGACAAGCTCAAGATTTTTTTAGCTTTTGGACTTCTAGTGTTTCAGGGATTCTGCAAAATCACAGAACTATGCTTGGGATTATGGGACCTTCCTAGGCAGGGACTGAGTTATCCTACCACCTTAGTACCCATGAGCCCCGGACCAACTAGCTATCGTGTCTCACTTGCCCCCCTACTCACTCACAGAGGAACAAGTGATTAGATACCCCAGAACACAACACTCCTGACTCTCCGAGGAATTGTGGTTGCAAGACACACCCTTCCACTCACGCTCTTGTGCTTGTCCACAATAAGAATCTATCAGAGACAGGCAAAAAGTTTAAAATACTTATTTTAACTAATGTGCTCTAGTATGCAGTATACATGCCACAACCAGTAGAAAAATGCCTAACACAAATACGGTCAGCATAGCAAGTAGTCCGTAAATCATAAAAGGAGCTGTAATGATATACGGCAGAGTAGCCTAACCTCCTTCCCCTTGTATAGAAGCAAGATGATTATATATTAGAAGATCTCTGGGTGTTAGCAGCAGACCCCGTACCTCAGTCTTATAGATGGAAGATTAACATCACAGGTGCTGTCACACTCTTCTCCCTGGAAAGATCCCTCTCGAAGTGTGTGCCACCTATCCATGTATTCCCATATGACCAAAGTACATATTCCCAAACAACAGCTGCATCTGCATGTTTTGTCTAGGTGCTAGGGCCTGACCAGAACAGAATAACAAGGGGCACTGTTGTTCGACCTTGTCTACAATGTTCAGACTAACTCACAGGAAAGAACAGAGTGCAAAAACAACAGAATGTTCTATGTGAAAGTGTCAGCATGGCACAAGCAAAATAGGTTCTTGTAGTAACGTGCGCAAAAGCAGGAAACAGTCTACAATGTGCTCATGCTAACATAGGGAAGAAGACAATGCCCATATGGGCCACATGACACTATTTTTTGACCGTTGCTGTACCATGGTCCCCATGATGGATTATCGCCTACTATAATGCTCTGTGGAAAATGGTTTCCAGCTGTATCCTCCTTTGCTCACCTTTTAAAATAAGGCCTTCTGCTGTGGAGCTGGGGCAAGGGCTTCTGAGAAAGTTGTACCTAAACACACATTATTAGACTACAAGAGGAATTTTCTATCTCGTTCACTCTGTGTGTCTGGTTCAGTCTGTTATCTGAATAGAGGAAGCACAGTGGAAGAAGAGATTCAGACTAAATTATTATGATTCAATTGGAGACCAAGGTTGGCTGCACTTTTGGGTATATTAACTTCGCACAATATGTGTTAATTGTGTTTTTATTGTATCTTCAAAAGTCAGAGTCGGTACCTAGTATGTATATTAGGGGGCTGGAATCCAAATATGAGCTCAGTTTTGACATATTTAGATTCCTTAATATATTTTGTAACTTGCCATACGTCTGAGTCAGCATTCAATGAGATTGGTGCTTTGCGATACGTGGCTGGGAGGTAATTGCTGCACCAGCGGGCAGAGCAAAGACCCCTGACCATCCTAGAAGGATATTCAATGGTGAGAAAGGCAGTGGTACGTACCTGAGAGAGATACTAAGCAATGAAGGGATGACATCATGCCACTTGGTTGGGTGGCTGCCCCACCAGCCATAGGAAACTCCACCCTACTTTGTAAGTCCTGGTAGAGGGTCAGAAAGCTGAGAATGAGCCTGGACCCCAGTCAGAAGTCTGGAGACTCCTAGCTGTACTCTTGACTTTGTGTATTGTCTCCAGGAGTGGGAACCCCAGCTCCATGATTTCCTATTACACCCTGTTGAGGGTGGGCTTGCTAGAAGTCGTGGAAGATGACAGGAAATCCTTAAGGATACTCTTGGGGTAAAAAAACCCTTGGAGCATATTCCTCTTGGTTGAGCTCACCACCTGGGTGAAAATTTAACAAACTCAATTAGAAATGGTTCAGTGGGGATCAGGATATCCTACTTAGAAAGGACAACTTGTTAGTTTGAGCCATGCCTCAGGTGCCTAAGAGCTGATCACACTATATTCTCAGGGGAACCTGTTCACGGGCGATCACCTTAGGGAAACTTGGTACGAGCACACGCATTATTCAGTATGACCCCCTTCTTGGGAGATGGGGGAACTTGAGAATGTTGTCATTTACTCCAGGGGAGTACCTGGACCTTCCCATTGTGGCCTTTTAAGAATGGGCCTCCCCGGCTTTAGGGGCACCGACTGCGCTCACAGCTGGCTGTCTACAACCGAGAGACAGAACAGCAGGAGACAGAGGAGCAGCAGCATGCCACCATGTACCCCATGTGCAAGCAGAAATGTAAATAAACCTAAAACCCACATTTATTAAACTTTCTACATGCAATCATACGACAAAACGTTCATGCCGGCTTTTAAATTATTAAGCAATTTGGTGCTATCTGCTGTGCAGCTTTGAGTCGTGAGGCTATGCATAACACTTCTGTAGGCTTAACAGCCATAAGAGTGCGAGGGCCCAGAAGGGGAACGACAGTTGTTTCAAACCATTCATTCGAAAAAACTTTTCTAAAGCACCAACAGCCGTGTGACGCCAGGCGTTGGGAGGTCACATATGGCTGATAGGCTACATGTGAAGGAATTGTTTATGTCGACAGAGAAAGGACTTCCTGGTAGTTGTGAACATCTGATGTCAAAGGCAATAGGCATTATATCCCATGAAAACTGAATGATAAAACCAATAGGCTTATGAATTAAATGCACCATATATTCACAATGGCTGTAGCCCATTATAATGTGATTGAGGTCTAACGGGAAAAAGCCGGTGGCATGCCTTTGTAATTGAGAAGATCTTTTTATAGTTAAGCATTTGACAAAAACAAGAATGTTACTGTTTTTAGAGGAAGGGATTGCTGGTGCACAAATTGCCAAAGGGTACCTCACCGATAAGAGAAACGGACTGGATTTATGATGTTAATTGGCAACAGTAGTATTTTTTTAGGGCACATGATTTGCACCATGGCTACTTTGCAAGGCCACTTTAAGAGGGGATCTAAATTGTAATTCCACTTGAAATCTTGTAAACATTGATAATTCTGTGCATATTATTTAGATGCGTGTGTGCATGAAAGTACTTTTCCTTTTTAAAGAAAAGCAGTGACCGTACAATGATTTATTGAATGTTATTTTGTGGGTTGCTGAGTTCTGAGTTTCTAACCTCTGCAATCTCCTTGAGCCAGCCCTGGGGTGCTCTGCTTCTCTGCCCTGAGTATGACGTGCTAAAAGGGATACTTTGTTCTCAGAAAGAGGGTCTATACAACGGCCTCTCAAACTGGGGCGAAAGACCAAGATTGACATAACTGCAACACAATAACTTCCTATTTCCCAGGGGCCTACTCAGACACATTTCTTACAGTGTGTGTAAGAGAGATGGAAAGGAATAAAGGTAGAGTTGTGAGTTAGGAAAACTGTTAGAAGTAGGGATATGCACACTTGGAAAGAAAAGGTTGCATATAGAAAAAGGTATGGGGTATTCCCCCAATGAAAAAAAAGTGTAAAACAAATCTGGAAAATGTCATGAATTATTGCAGAAAAGTGTCTGAGATTACTAAATGTGATTAATACTCCAAAAAATCACAGATCCTAACATAGATGGGCTGTCAATGGTTGTGCTCTAAGGATAAGTAGTGAATGTTGTAAACATCGAGCCTGTACATGAAAAGGAATCTGAAGAGGTTTGAAAATTTCAGTTACAAAGTTACAAGGTATCAAGAGTATGCAAAATGATATAAAAAGTTAAATCACCTCTAAGTAATAGAGAGATTACAATTATGCTGACCAATGCCTTTTGTATAATGCTTATGCTGTCTGCAGTCACTGCTGTGTCTCGAGCACATGAGTAGCCAATTACTTATGATCAGCCCTTGAGGAACAGGTATTTCGAGTTATATAGTATCCACTGGACTTGTGGTAATAGAGGAACCACAAGAATTCTTCGTCTGGTCTGAGATGGAGGAGGAAGAAATTATAGAAGGTAGGGGGATGTTTACAAGAAACTGTTGGAGCCCAACGTTAAGCCAAAATTGCTAACGCCACGCTCCTACAGTTTCAAAATGCAGGGATGCGCCTTATGTACAAAAATGCGCAGCACCCTTGCATTTCACACAGCGCTGGCGCTAAATTTTTCTGCCTAGCGCCAATGCAGGCACCCTTGCACCATAATGCAAGGGTGCCTGGGTTGCAGGGAATGATTGTTCATGTGCAAGAAAGTGTCCCTTCCTTCACTCAATCACTAATGGTGATTTGTAACTTCTATGTATGCTGCAGAATGCAGCACATATAGAAGTTGCAAAACATCATTTTTAATGATTGTTTATGTGCAGGAAGGACAATCTCTACTGGCGATTTTCTCTTTCTATGTGTGCTGCTGAATGTAACACACGTAGCAACAACAAAAACCAGGAGAAATCAATCACTTCTCCTCTTTGCGCCTGTTTAAGACCAGGTTTCCCCTGTTCTTATTTTTGGCGCTGCCCCATATTTATTTCATCCTTGTAAGTAGGGGGCAGCGTCAAAAGCAATGGCAGTTGCGGTGGAACGCCCAGAGCAACACCCATTGCCCGCCCCTTTACCGCAGCAGACTGCTGCGGTAAAGGGAATATTTACAAGTTGTGTTAAGCCACAATAAGTGGCTAAACACCACCTTGTAAATATGGAGTAGGGCATTGCGCCACAGGAACATCATTAAAAGTGATGTTCCTGTGGCACAATGCCCTTGTAAATCAGGCGCGTAACACAGGCCCCTGCAGCCCCCGCAGTACGGGGGGCCCCGAGCTGCAGGAGGCCCCCTCAGCAAGGTACTCAGGCCGGAGAGCTCCGGTTGAAATCCGGAGTAGGGCCCCTCCAGGTACCTTGCAGGGGGTCCCCCTCAACTTTCGTTACGCCACTGTTGTATAGACTTGTATAGGGCAAAGGCTTTTTCCGTGCAAAAAAATGGTTCCCCTCGGAGAAAAAAAGAGTGATTTTGCATAGAAGTCTCCATTTTCTCTATGTAAAATTCTATGCTATGTAGAAATTGGAGCCAAGGGAGATATCATATGGCATTCCCAAAAAGATCCCTTGAAACCTGCACCTCATAAATTGAAATTGAAATGACAAGTCAATCAAAGTTGAAGAAACCACCAAGTACAAATGGGTCCCCTCATTATCCTAGGATTTAGTCGCCTTTTCGGGAGATCAGTTGCAGAGGGCATGTTCTAGGCTGCATAATCAGATCACATTTTTAGCTCTGTAAAAGTATTGCAGAGGGTGCAATATTGATACTTGAGATGCCTAGGTTGTTTAACCCCTTGGCTGCGGCGGTAATTCCGCCGCGGCGCTGAGGGGGTGGGGGGTGAGCGCGGTGCCGCCATGCTTGTGACGGAACCACGCCGTCATGAGCCACGGGCGGCGTGTGCTCATGACGGCGTGGTTCCGTCACAGCCCCGCCCGCTCATTAATTTGCCCGTACAGGCGGGGAATTAATCGTGCGTGGGCCGAGCGGCAGCCGCATGACGGAACCACGCCGTCATGAGCACACGGCGCCCGTGGCTCATGACGGCGTGGTTCCGTCATAAGCACGGAACGGGTTAATATCCTGAGTTATTTGTACGCCAATATATATTTTGTTCCCTTGCCTGTCACCAGCCTCAGTGCTTCCTTCTTACCTTTTGTGTGTGTGTGTGCGGGGCTCACATGCTGTGATGTTGTAATCTTCGACGACCCGCGATGAGCATATAAAGTCGTCCTTATACCATGCGCAGTGTAATTGTAGTACGATTTGTACCACCTCCAAGAAAATTGTGTGTTTGTTGGACAACATAAATGTAAGGGTTGTGCCAGACTGATTCCGTGCACACATTTAAAGATATATTGGCCTATAGTCCAGCTTGCCCACAGTGCACCATCTGCACCCCTAACCTTACAGGGTAAAACATGTATGTGCAACCTTAGAACATGACAGCCCTGATCACCCAAGGAAATTGTGGTATATCCAGAAAAGCACTCAATAAATACTTAGCAAGGCTTTTCAATATTTATTCAAGCTTTGTGATTCTTGTACAAAATATGTGCACTGCGATAATCAATAGAATGAAACAGATTAGTGTAATTTGCATCACAAGAACAGTGTACTCCTACCTAGCGCTCTCTAACCTAGGTCTGCCTAGGATGCATGATCTACCAAATCCCTGCCAAGGTGGACTAACTCCCCATTACCTGTGGGTTGTCTTGGTGTAGAGCTGAACATACCTCATGTCGATAAACAGGAATCAGCTGAGTTGGAATTCTGGCATGTATGGACCTACCAGTGTCAGCTGAGTCCTGCTCTACCTAAACAAGGATTTGGCTATGTATATTTAATAAACAGCACCCATGTGGCCATGTCACAGCCCTTTTCAGGCCACAATTGTTTATTCTAGTTGGATAGCGTTATTGCCTTTCGGACAACAACAATGAGGACCTTTGCGCAGTGAACTTTATCCTTGTACTGAATGTTCAAGGTGTCTTGATAATGTGCCCTGGGAGTAGAAATGTAAGTAATGCCGATTCAGAGAATGTAATCCTACATTGTCATGCATGCAAATGTATGTTAAAAGTCATTGTATGTAAAAGAGAAGGCAGCTTAAGAAACCTGAGTATGTAAAATGGCAGGCTTCATTTCTAGGCCTATCATGACTACGTGACACCCACTCCTTAGATGGAAGTTGATAAAAGCAGTCCGTATAGAAATGCTAAAACATAAGAGTCAATTAAAAATAAGAATCCTACTAAAATCTAAAAAAGCATCACGCTTCTTTAATAGCAAATAACAAATAGCAAAGAGCATAGTGAAAGCCACATATGAAGTGATACAAATAAAAACTGTATTAAAACAAAATTAAATTAGCAATTTTGCATTAAAAGAAATCTAATTTTTAAAAATGTCTCACAACTCGAAACTGCCAGATTATTTATGTGTTCTGAGAGGTAGACAAAACATTCCTTTTTGCAGCAACAGCAGACGATGTTCCCTTAGGCATCCATTAGATCAGATCCTTCTAGCAAATATGTTCCCATCCATCCCTCTCAGCAGATGTCAAAGGAGGATCAGCCAGTGTAGGATCTACATAAGCTGAGCCAAGATCCATGTCACTAGGAGCAGAAGCATCCCAGGAGAGCTCATAGAATGTGTTCAGAAGCAATGGCAAATTCAAAGCACAACAGTGCAAGTGAGCCATTAACAGGCTCATCAGTAGTTCAATGTCCGGTGACCGCACCAGTTGTGCTCCTAGGCATATGTCCAGGGCACTCTCGAAAGTGCACAGAAGACAGTGATATACGGGCTGAAGGCAGTGTAGTCGCACAGATTGAAAGTACCAATATTTGTTCAGATCCTGAAGCAAGGGTGCGCCAAACCACTGTATCATGCATTCACAACACAGGAGCACATGTGGAAATGCCAGTTCCATTCCGCCTCTTGATGGGACATGCATTGCGGAGCAGAAAAAACCGAAAGCACAGTTCCGGCAATCAGGAGCAGAACCAGCGGAAGACTTTCAAAACCGCCTTCAAGCAAGGAGTGTATAAATGATGGGATAACTCCAAAGACTGTCTGGAAGGTGCTAACCAATCCAGAGCCTCTGGTTTTAGAAAAGTGTGCCAGTCCTGCAGTATTCAACATGTTAAAAATGCGGTGTACAAGTCCCCCAAAATGTAGTGGGAAATTAGTGCAAAACAGCAACTGTATCTCAGAAGGAGACTTCCGAAGTTGAAGATCAAACGTCTCCTTTGCAGATGTTAAGGCCACATCCTTTTGGAACAATAAAGCTTTCATTCTGCTCAAATAATCAAAGTGCACATTCAAAAGCTTTATTGAAGGCCAAAACATCACCTCCCTAATTGTGCGGCCAAGTGGAAACAATACTTCTGTGCAAGAGGTAACGACCACAGAAACCGTCACCATATAGGCAATTCCCCTTTTCATGCCACAGCAGCTCCGACCGTTCAAGATCAAATACATCCCATTCAAGAGTAATCTGAAAGCCGGACATTTCGCAGCCACTGGAGAACACTTCAAATAGCAGGGCAAATTTGCCATTGGCGAATTTCATAAGCCATGAAGCGAAACATCCCTGCACACCAAGAAATGTCCTAAAGTTTTCTCGCTGTCAGTCCCTTTAAGAAAGACTTCAGTCCCACCATTCCTACAGCGATTTCTAAATGGTAAGTTCCATGACTCATGTACATATCCTTCTCCTAGCATTTCTTATCTGGTCAACTTGATGGCATTGTAAACCGAATTGGAAGTGAAACGTCGAGATTGGCAGAGAAATATACCCATGGATTATTCATCCGTGGAAGATATTTCTGCAAAAGTGAATGGCAGTTTCTCCAACTTCTTTATGTGTAACATGGTGTATATCTTGTACTTTCTAGCTGTGATGCCCTGTTGTTTTTTTAGGTTGTAAGGTAAAAACAAGGTTGTGTCATTAAGGTGTAGCCATAGTATGCAAACAACACAATGTGTCTGAAGAGTCCAGCTCAGTAAAATAATTGATCTAAGCTGTGACTGCTAATGTTGTAAAGTGGACATATCATGTTGCATAATGCATATTGCCGATGATAAAATGTTACCCAAAGAGTATATCCTAGTGGACAAGGTAGTCATACCATTATCAACTACTGCAAGAGCCTTTTCTACATTTGTTCTGTCAATGTCATGCTGTCTCTCAGCAGCCTCCTGCTGGGAGACTTTCTACACTTTATTATATATTGTATATAAGAAGCGCTTGTGACTTGGTTTTTGAGGGCCTAGTAAAATATACTGCAGTCTCATGTCATCTGAAAGAAGGGACAAGTATTGTTTCACCTGAGACAATGGTGAGGTCTTTACCCAATCAAGGCACCACTTCTCAACACTGTAATTTGTTACCACCCCTGAGTGTTGTGTCTGTGCTTAACGTGGGTCAGGCATGTTAATTTTAAACCCTTTGGTGTCAACCAGAAAATGAGCATCAATCTATCATGGATTTGTAAAGTGCACTACTCACCTGAGAGGGTCTCAAGGCTTTGGGGGTAGGGGGGATTTCGGGCAGCTCCGCTCATCTAAAGAGCCAGGTCTTGAGGCTCTTCCTGAATGTTTGCAGTGTGGGGGTTCGTCTGATGCTGAGGGGGAGTTCGTTCCAGGTCTTGGCCGTGATGTAGGAGAAGGATCTTCCTCCTGTTTTTGTTCTGTGGATGTGTGGAATTTCGGCCAGGGCAAGGTCGGCGGAGCAGAGGTTCTTTTTGGGGCCATAGAAGGAAATTCTTTCATTGAGGTATTGGGGTCCGGTGTTGTGGAGGACTTTGTAGGCGTGTGTGAGCAGCTTTAAAGTCACTTTCTTTTTCAACGAGGAGCCAGTGGAGGTCTCGTGGGTGCTGGGTGATGTGATATTTTTGTGGGTTGCTGAGGATGAGTCTGGCTGTGGCGTTCTGGACGGTCTGGAGTTTGTGGAGTAGAGGTTTGTTGATTCCGGCATAGAGGGCGTTCCCGTAGTCCAGTCTGGTGGTTATGAGTGCGTGGGTGACGGTCTTCCTGGATTTGGGGGGGATCCATTTGAAGGTCTGGCGGAGTATGTGGAGGGTGTTGAAGCACGTGGAAGATACGGCGTTGATCTGTTAGTTAATGGTGAGGGAGGAGTTGAGTATGATGCCGAGGTTGCAGGTGTGGTCCATGGGTGTGGGAGGGTTGCCGAGGGTGGGGTGCCACCAGGTGTTGTCCCAAGCAGAGGGGGTGGATCCGAGGATGAGGACTTCTGATTTCACCGAGTTGAGCTTCAGGAAGCTGCTGCTCATCCAGGATGTGACATCCTTCATTCCTTCCTGGAAGCTGTGTTTGGTGATGTTGGGTTCCTTGGTGAGGGAGAGGATGAGCTGGGGGTTGTCGGCGTAGAATACTAAGCTGAGTCCGTGTTTTCTGACGATGGTTGTGAGTGGGGCCATGTAGATGTTGAAGAGCGTGGGGCTGAGGGAGGATCCTTCGGGTACTCCGCATCTGATCTCTGTGGGTTCGGAGAGGAAGTGCGGGAGTCTGATTCTTTGAGTTCGGCCGTCAAGGAAGGAGCGGATCCAGTCTAGGGCAGTTCCCTGGATGCCGGTGTCATGGAGTCTCGTGGCTAGTGTGCAGTGGGAGATGGTGTCGAAGGCTGCTGAGAGGTCTAGTAGGAGGAGGGCTGCTGTGTGGCCTTGGTCGAGGAGAGTATGGATGTTGTCCGTGGTGGCTAGGAGGGCAATCTCGGTGCTGTGGTTGCTGCGAGTTGGATTCTATGAAGTTTGTGAGCTGGTTGTTGACGATTTTCTCAGTGACTTTGGCGGCGAAGGGGAGGAGAGAGATTGGTCTGTAGTTCTTGAGGTCCGTCGGGTCTGAGGAGGGCTTCTTGAGGAGGGGTTTGCCTTCTGCGTGTTTCCAGTCATCGGGGAATGTGCCTGTTTCGAGGGTGCAGTTGATTGTGGGTCGTAGTTCTGGTGCTATGGCGGAGGCGGCCTTGTGGAAGATGTGCGGTGGGCAGGGGTCAGTGGGAGCTCCAGAGTGTATGCTCCTCATGGTCTTTGCGGTGTCATCCGTGGTGACAGGAGTCCAGGCGGTGATGGTCGGCTGGGTGGAGTTGCTGGTGGCCGGTGTTGTGTCGGTGTCTTGGTTCTGTTCATCAAAGTTGTCATAGAGAGCCCTGATCCTGATGCATGACAACCTTTAGTATTTAACAGCCACACTGACCATCCCTCCTGATTGGTCCTTGAAGAATTGTATGACCCGTTGCGAAGCATGGTGTCTAATGTTTCCTCTGGGTAATGCAGTTTGAGAATCAGGCAAATGTAGGAATGCTTGATGTATTCAAATCATTTATCTTAGCCAGGCCAAGACATGATGTTTGCAGAAATGTTTTGTTCGAGAAAATTTGTTGATGTGGTGTCTGGCATGCTCTAAATAATACCTTTTTTCCCTGAACTTGCCAATCCTTTGATTCCCAAACTGATTTTAAATCAACTGAGTCCCTCCAAAAGTCAAACCCTTGTATAGACAACTGGAAAAAAAAGAGTCAGAATATATCAGCCTCGTATTAGTAAGCATAGTTTTCTTTGATGGTGTTGGTGTGAGCCTAAAATAATATGACCCTGGGTCAGTGGTATTAGGACCAGAAAAATATGCAAACTTATGTGCAAATGTGAGTGAGCTTAGCTACCCCATGGGGGTGTAGGGTAGTGTTCCCATTGCATATAATTAAACACAGCACATTGAGTACTTGCTTAATGCAGGATATGATGACCAAAATGTTGAAAACAGAACATTTCATCATTAATAGTTGTTCCTTATTACATGTCCTCAGAACTGACAACAGTGGAATACTCTAGATCTTCTAGCATTTCATGCACTGTATCAATGTCCCAATCATTAGAGACAGTACTAAAGGTGATAATATAATTCAAAGAAATACAGAATACATTTGGTATTTGCAAAAGTTCCATTGATCCAAATATATCATATGATGCCCTATCCCAAGCAATTCCATCAGGAACTGGAACAGCTGAAATGTTCACCAGGGAAAGGTCTTCTCGCACTTTGTCTGATGAAGAATGAGGTCTTCACCAATCGCACAGCAGAGCATTATGTGAAATGGTGTCCATTCAGAAGCAGGAAAAAAACCTGTCACAAAACCAAGCCACAAGATGAGGAAAAGTAATGAAATTGTAATCCACAAGTATATGCATGGAGGAACAAAGTACATCTACTGCAGCTAAAAGTAGAACACAAACAATCTCCCTTGGAGAGGTGGTAGTGGCTCCGATGAATCTGACGAGAAGTCATCGAAGTCAAAAAAGTAGAGAAAGGCTGTTCGATCTATTTTTGGCAACTCTAGAGGCTGTATGGAACTTGGAGTTGACTTGAATTGCAGTACATTGACTAGTCACAATCCGTGTCTGTTTTACTAATAGAAATCTGTGTTTCTGTACAAGTTGTTTCATAGTTGTTGTTGATATAGCAGGTAGAAGGGACACTTCACTATTTACTATCCCCAACCGGGGAGCAGAAGCTTCATCGCTGATCAAAGTTTTCATTGGGACCTCCTGTACAATAGTCAGAGGAGACAGGTAACAACTCTGGATCCCACATGGTCTACTGTATAGAACCGACCACATAATGAGGTTTGATTAGATTAATTGACACAAATCTCTTGTTTTTACAACCATCAAGGGGCGGTAAAAGTACAGTTTTAGCATGTTCAACAGTCAAGACAGGTAAAGGCGCTCTATAAGATGGCCAAAATACTTTCTAGTCCCTAATCTTTTCCCTGACCAGGTCACAAACCTTGGAGATCGAAGCAGAGGTTGCTGGTGCTTCCTTCACTTCTCCAGTGGCAATGTGATTTACTTGGACATTGCTCTTCAGTTCCTGTAAAACAGCCAAACGTTCATTAATGTCAAAGGGTGTCTCTGCCACTACTGTGCTGGGACTGTTGGGGTTAGGTACCCACATCTTAACTCCAAACAGGATCTCATAGGGAGTCCGACCATCCAGGGATTTTGTAGGAAGATTGTTGAGTGCTCTTTGGACCCCATTTGGGTGATAAACCCAACTGCGACCTGAGAATAATACTGTATCTGTTAAAGCCTGCTTTAAGTCCTCATTCTTCCTCTCCACTACCAAATTTCCCTTTGGATGATAAGGGGAGGAGTGCTGCATGGTCACACCAAAATTTCCCATGGTGTCTTTGCAAGCCTTAGAGACGAATGCCAGCCCCTGGTCCGAATAGAATGTGCCAAATACGTATGTCCTGTTAAAGACGTGCAGATCTTTCATAACAGTTTGGGTGTCAACTCCATAGGAATCAAGAGCAAGAATCCACTGCAACTAAGATGTATTTGTAAGCCCCATCTAATTCTAAAGGGCCACAGTGGTCCAGATAAACACAAGTGAGTGGCTTGTTCCAGATCAGTAGAAGTGTCTCTGGTAAACGGGCTTCAGTGGAACCCTTCATCTGCTGCCAGATGTCACATTTAAGGACAAAGTCCCTAGTCTGTTTGTAAAGACCTGTCCACCAATACCGTTGCTGCAATAGTGAAATTTTAGCTGGCACTCCTGCATGTGCAGATGCTATGTCCTTGTGTGCTTCCTGGATTAAATCTAACCTGCAATCTGAATTTAGTATTACTCTATCCCCTTCTCAGTGAATATGAGCAAATGGTATGTTTTTTGCACTTAACTCATAGGAGTACTTTGCTGTAAAGCCTTTCGGCAAGTGCAGTGTTTACAGCCAGCATGATTTCTCTATTTATCCTAATTTTTATTTGTTTGATCTGTTTATTAAGTGTTTACATTGAATAGTGCAGTTAACAACATAAATATTGTCATATGGAACCAGTAGTCAGTCCAGGATAGAGTGTCCATCATAATATTGCAAGGACAAGATGACACAGTTGACATCAATTCAAACTCGATAACAGCAGATAACATACCCCAGGTTACATACATAGGGAAAACTCTTTCTATATAACAGCTTGTCCTGCTTGCAATGCAGTGTGAACATATAGTACATGCACAGATTGGTTGCTTATACACGTTGTGTGGCTTCACAATTTAACCAAACAATCAAACTATCTTTAGTCAACATAAACCCAAGAACATAAACCAATAAGAGGGGCAAGGAAGGGAAGCAGGATCCCCACATCAGTGGGTAAGAAAACAAGCATTGGCATAGCCAATAGGTCTCGCCTTTGGGACCTTATAAGTGTTTAGCCATGCAACACTTGATGTTGTTGCACCAAGGATATTGTGCTGGATAACTAAACACTTATAAGGTCCCAAAGGCGAGACCTATTGGCTATGCCAATGCTTGTTATTTTGGTGCCCAGGGCTATTTTCTGTCTCAGTCCTGTAGTGACTGGCTGGTCACGGTCTAGTGTTTCTACACTATGTATTTCCACCAGCCACTCCTTGAGGGCTGGTTTCCACCCATCCATCACAGGTGTCACCGGTCACGTGGCCCTGCTAATAAAAGAGGCCTGGTGCACAAGCCCTGGGCCAGGTCCAGCTACACTAACTATGTGTACGTATCCTTTGTATGGTTGCATGAGGGCCAAGGGTCCTAACCACTACAATGGCGACTAGCAGAACCTGCCCTGCATGTACGCTGGCAGCAGTCTCGGTGTGCCATGGGGGAAGTGTGGCCAGAGTTTAAGGCTCACCCCGCACCTATTGCCAGCTGGATATCAATGGTTGCAGGGCAAGAAGGCGGCCATCCAGTGCACGCACCGGCGTCCTCCAGTTAGGCCCCTGCACCCATAATGCTGCCCAGCAAATCAGTATAAGGTAAGCAGAACAAAGTAATGGGGAAAGCATCGCAGCTAGCGCCATGCTTAGGGGGCCTCCACACTGCCGAACCCCCTGCAAGAGGCATCCCCCCTTTCGGCAGTGACTGGGTGGTCAGAAAGAAGAATATACAGTGAAGCACCAGCTAGCAAGAAGAGCAAGCGCAGCCAAATGAAAATAAGGGCCGTCCAAGCTGCCATACCCTATCCCAAGGTGCTCCATGCCTGCTAGAACGCCCATCAGCAGCCCCGCCTGCCGTCCTGTGCCATGGTACCCCAAGGCTAGGCATCGGTGGATCTCCTGTCTGCAGCTCCTGCCCCCCGCACAGCCCGGAGGGTGAGAGAGACTGCCGCGGAGGGGAAGGAGCAGTTGAGGTGCCAGGGAGCAGCTGTTTGCTGCACCACGTGGTAGAGGTGCAAGAGTTCAAATAAGTCACACCGTCGCAAGTAAGTTGCTGCCGCGTTTGAAGTAGCAAAACCAAAGGGGATGATGGACGGAGTGTTGAACAATGCAAGCACTCACCCCCAGTCAACTGATCTGGGTTTAATCCATCATCATTCTTTAGCTCACTCCGCCACCCCAGTTCAGACATGGCCATATGCAAATCAGTCTGACCCTGTGCCTCATGGGAACAGTCCAGCCCGAACTGCCAAGCCATGTCTTCCCTGGACCGGAAACAAGCATCCTGGGACCGGTTTCTGGCTAATCAGCCGTCATCAGCCAGGCTAGCTTGAATCTAGTGGCAAAGTGAGCAAGGGACCCACGTCTGGGCATACCCTGCCAACTTAGGGCGAACAAAGCAAAACCAAAGGGGATGATGGACGGAGTGTTGAACAATGCAAGCACTCACCCCCAGTCAACTGATCTGGGTTTAATCCATCATCATTCTTTAGCTCACTCCGCCACCCCAGTTCAGACATGGCCATATGCAAATCAGTCTGACCCTGTGCCTCATGGGAACAGTCCAGCCCGAACTGCCAAGCAATGTCTTCCCTGGACCGGAAACAAGCATCCTGGGACCGGTTTCTGGCTAATCAGCCGTCATCAGCCAGGCTAGCTTGAATCCAGTGTCAAAGTGAGCAAGGGACCCACGTCTGGGCATACCCTGCCAACTTAGGGCGAACAAAGCAAAACCAAAGGGGATGATGGACGGAGTGTTGAACAATGCAAGCACTCACCCCCAGTCAACTGATCTGGGTTTAATCCATCATCATTCTTTAGCTCACTCCGCCACCCCAGTTCAGACATGGCCATATGCAAATTAGTCTGACCCTGTGCCTCATGGGAACAGTCCAGCCCGAACTGCCAAGCCATGTCTTCCCTGGACCGGAAACAAGCATCCTGGGACCGGTTTCTGGCTAATCAGCCGTCATCAGCCAGGCTAGCTTGAATCCAGTGGCAAAGTGAGCAAGGGACCCACGTCTGGGCATACCCTGCCAACTTAGGGCGAACAAAGCAAAACCAAAGGGGATGATGGACGGAGTGTTGAACAATGCAAGCACTCACCCCCAGTCAACTGATCTGGGTTTAATCCATCATCATTCTTTAGCTCACTCCGCCACCCCAGTTCAGACATGGCCATATGCAAATCAGTCTGACCCTGTGCCTCATGGGAACAGTCCAGCCCGAACTGCCAAGCCATGTCTTCCCTGGACCGGAAACAAGCATCCTGGGACCGGTTTCTGGCTAATCAGCCGTCATCAGCCAGGCTAGCTTGAATCCAGTGGCAAAGTGAGCAAGGGACCCACGTCTGGGCATACCCTGCCAACTTAGGGCGAACAAAGCAAAACCAAAGGGGATGATGGACGGAGTGTTGAACAATGCAAGCACTCACCCCCAGTCAACTGATCTGGGTTTAATCCATCATCATTCTTTAGCTCACTCCGCCACCCCAGTTCAGACATGGCCATATGCAAATCAGTCTGACCCTGTGCCTCATGGGAACAGTCCAGCCCGAACTGCCAAGCCATGTCTTCCCTGGACCGGAAACAAGCATCCTGGGACCGGTTTCTGGCTAATCAGCCGTCATCAGCCAGGCTAGCTTGAATCCAGTGGCAAAGTGAGCAAGGGACCCACGTCTGGGCATACCCTGCCAACTTAGGGCGAACAAAGCAAAACCAAAGGGGATGATGGACGGAGTGTTGAACAATGCAAGCACTCACCCCCAGTCAACTGATCTGGGTTTAATCCATCATCATTCTTTAGCTCACTCCGCCACCCCAGTTCAGACATGGCCATATGCAAATCAGTCTGACCCTGTGCCTCATGGGAACAGTCCAGCCCGAACTGCCAAGCCATGTCTTCCCTGGACCGGAAACAAGCATCCTGGGACCGGTTTCTGGCTAATCAGCCGTCATCAGCCAGGCTAGCTTGAATCCAGTGGCAAAGTGAGCAAGGGACCCACGTCTGGGCATACCCTGCCAACTTAGGGCGAACAAAGCAAAACCAAAGGGGATGATGGACGGAGTGTTGAACAATACAAGCACTCACCCCCAGTCAACTGATCTGGGTTTAATCCATCATCATTCTTTAGCTCACTCCGCCACCCCAGTTCAGACATGGCCATATGCAAATCAGTCTGACCCTGTGCCTCATGGGAACAGTCCAGCCCGAACTGCCAAGCCATGTCTTCCCTGGACCGGAAACAAGCATCCTGGGACCGGTTTCTGGCTAATCAGCCGTCATCAGCCAGGCTAGCTTGAATCCAGTGGCAAAGTGAGCAAGGGACCCACGTCTGGGCATACCCTGCCAACTTAGGGCGAACAAAGCAAAACCAAAGGGGATGATGGACGGAGTGTTGAACAATGCAAGCACTCACCCCCAGTCAACTGATCTGGGTTTAATCCATCATCATTCTTTAGCTCACTCCGCCACCCCAGTTCAGACATGGCCATATGCAAATCAGTCTGACCCTGTGCCTCATGGGAACAGTCCAGCCCGAACTGCCAAGCCATGTCTTCCCTGGACTGGAAACAAGCATCCTGGGACCGGTTTCTGGCTAATCAGCCGTCATCAGCCAGGCTAGCTTGAATCCAGTGGCAAAGTGAGCAAGGGACCCACGTCTGGGCATACCCTGCCAACTTAGGGCGAACAAAGCAAAACCAAAGGGGATGATGGACGGAGTGTTGAACAATGCAAGCACTCACCCCCAGTCAACTGATCTGGGTTTAATCCATCATCATTCTTTAGCTCACTCCGCCACCCCAGTTCAGACATGGCCATATGCAAATCAGTCTGACCCTGTGCCTCATGGGAACAGTCCAGCCCGAACTGCCAAGCCATGTCTTCCCTGGACCGGAAACAAGCATCCTGGGACCGGTTTCTGGCTAATCAGCCGTCATCAGCCAGGCTAGCTTGAATCCAGTGGCAAAGTGAGCAAGGGACCCACGTCTGGGCATACCCTGCCAACTTAGGGTGAACAAAGCAAAACCAAAGGGGATGATGGACGGAGTGTTGAACAATGCAAGCACTCACCCCCAGTCAACTGATCTGGGTTTAATCCATCATCATTCTTTAGCTCACTCCGCCACCCCAGTTCAGACATGGCCATATGCAAATCAGTCTGACCCTGTGCCTCATGGGAACTGTCCAGCCCGAACTGCCAAGCCATGTCTTCCCTGGACCGGAAACAAGCATCCTGGGACCGGTTTCTGGCTAATCAGCCGTCATCAGCCAGGCTAGCTTGAATCCAGTGTCAAAGTGAGCAAGGGACCCACGTCTGGGCATACCCTGCCAACTTAGGGCGAACAAAGCAAAACCAAAGGGGATGATGGACGGAGTGTTGAACAATGCAAGCACTCACCCCCAGTCAACTGATCTGGGTTTAATCCATCATCATTCTTTAGCTCACTCCGCCACCCCAGTTCAGACATGGCCATATGCAAATCAGTCTGACCCTGTGCCTCATGGGAACAGTCCAGCCCGAACTGCCAAGCCATGTCTTCCCTGGACCGGAAACAAGCATCCTGGGACCGGTTTCTGGCTAATCAGCCGTCATCAGCCAGGCTAGCTTGAATCCAGTGGCAAAGTGAGCAAGGGACCCACGTCTGGGCATACCCTGCCAACTTAGGGCGAACAAAGCAAAACCAAAGGGGATGATGGACGGAGTGTTGAACAATGCAAGCACTCACCCCCAGTCAACTGATCTGGGTTTAATCCATCATCATTCTTTAGCTCACTCCGCCACCCCAGTTCAGACATGGCCATATGCAAATCAGTCTGACCCTGTGCCTCATGGGAACAGTCCAGCCCGAACTGCCAAGCCATGTCTTCCCTGGACCGGAAACAAGCATCCTGGGACCGGTTTCTGGCTAATCAGCCGTCATCAGCCAGGCTAGCTTGAATCCAGTGGCAAAGTGAGCAAGGGACCCACGTCTGGGCATACCCTGCCAACTTAGGGCAAACAAAGCAAAACCAAAGGGGATGATGGACGGAGTGTTGAACAATGCAAGCACTCACCCCCAGTCAACTGATCTGGGTTTAATCCATCATCATTCTTTAGCTCACTCCGCAACCCCAGTTCAGACATGGCCATATGCAAATCAGTCTGACCCTGTGCCTCATGGGAACAGTCCAGCCCGAACTGCCAAGCCATGTCTTCCCTGGACTGGAAACAAGCATCCTGGGACCGGTTTCTGGCTAATCAGCCGTCATCAGCCAGGCTAGCTTGAATCCAGTGGCAAAGTGAGCAAGGGACCCACGTCTGGGCATACCCTGCCAACTTAGGGCGAACAAAGCAAAACCAAAGGGGATGATGGACGGAGTGTTGAACAATGCAAGCACTCACCCCCAGTCAACTGATCTGGGTTTAATCCATCATCATTCTTTAGCTCACTCCGCCACCCCAGTTCAGACATGGCCATATGCAAATCAGTCTGACCCTGTGCCTCATGGGAACAGTCCAGCCCGAACTGCCAAGCCATGTCTTCCCTGGACCGGAAACAAGCATCCTGGGACCGGTTTCTGGCTAATCAGCCGTCATCAGCCAGGCTAGCTTGAATCCAGTGGCAAAGTGAGCAAGGGACCCACGTCTGGGCATACCCTGCCAACTTAGGGTGAACAAAGCAAAACCAAAGGGGATGATGGACGGAGTGTTGAACAATGCAAGCACTCACCCCCAGTCAACTGATCTGGGTTTAATCCATCATCATTCTTTAGCTCACTCCGCCACCCCAGTTCAGACATGGCCATATGCAAATCAGTCTGACCCTGTGCCTCTACTCACCTCAGTGACTTGTAGGCAGCGGACCGCAACTAACTTGGTGGGATAAGCCAGGGCTTTAAGTGGGATGAAAAAACTGTGGGGTCTCTCAAAGGGGCGTGGCTAATGTAATTAAGGGTGTGGCTTAAAAACACGTAAGCTAAAAATCTGTGCTTAGCATAGTGTGCCACCCGACTTGTATTTTGCTGTTTCTGTCATTGCATCCAGATATATGATACACCAAGTAACATCATACCTACAACAAGTCAGGACTATTGCCTTTGTCAATGGTTGTTAGTTGCATAGATAAATAAGCAGCAACTATGGCTTGTATATAATATTGAAAAAGCTTCCACTTAAAGCCCTGGTGACACCACGACAATAACTTCAATAACATACATATGTTTCAATACAGATTTCAAACAAATATTCCAGCAATAACCATGTTTGTTCTTTGGCACATTTTGAAAACATTAAATATTGCTATACAAAACATATAAGTCCAGACCTGTGGGCTTTGCCAATGCTTGTTTTAGTGAAAGCTCATTTCCTGTAAAATTGATATCATCCTATGGAGGTCCTGCTTTAAGGAGCAGGTCACCCCTGCCCTACAGAGACTCGGTTTAGCCTGGCCAGTCAGTATTTTACAAAACTCGATGTGCGTGGCCAGAAGCGGGGGAGAGGGAGGGGTGGAGGGGTGAAAGAGGGCCGCCAGATTTCGTGTAGCCAACCTTTGCACTTAGGAGGAGGACATAACCAGCTTTGCTAGTTTTGTTGCTATATTTTCGGAATTTGTTTCCAGATTGCACTAACTGCGTATTTCAGATTGTGTGAGCTTGTGGGTAACTATTTTGAATTTTGGAAGATGACAGTGTACCTTTCATCTATCTACCTGGCTCGCTCGGGCGAAGGTTACACCGTGGGCAGTCGTGCTGTGCTAAGGAGCCCGCCTTTCAGCGGAGTCCCCGACTTAGCTAAGGCGTCTGTGATGTCTCTGCGGTGGCCTGACTAAGTGACCACCAGTGCTGTGTCAGCTGGGTTCCGTGCCCAGGCTGATCAGCGGGGTAGCCGGGGCGCCACGGACCCTAATGCAAGCAAGCAAATTGGCCACCCACCCCCTGATTTTATAGTATAAGAAAAAAAAAACACAGCCACTAATTGTGGTGAAGTGGACCCTTCATGCCCGGGCCCTGGTGCCACTGCACCTGTTGCACTATTGATATCTGCGCACCCGAGGCTGCCACATGTTCTCGTGCAAAAATTCCCGAACATACATTTACAGAACATATGCCTGTCAATGGGAATGCTGTTTCATCACTAGGAAGGCAGAGTGTGGTTGATGGATGTGGATGTGGGAAAGGGAGGGGGGATTTCGTGGATCGGGTGTCGGTTCTACCTTTAAGATTCAGTACCTAGCCTCTATGGTTACTGCAAACACCCAGCTGCTTATCACCTGTAATCCAGTGTAACAACCACGCACAGCTGACATCACTCGTGTAGGTATATTCTGCATCTTTGCACTATAGACGTCACCTACAAACGTCACTAGAGTAAAGGTCACACGGCCCGGGGCGCCAAGTGTTCCCGGCCAACCCGCGCCCTTGCATGAGATATCCAGCGCTGCCTCGGAAAGGCCAGCAGGGCTGGGGCCACGTCGGGTTTGCTTTGGCTGCTTCAACGCAGCAGTATTCCTGCAGGGAGCTCTGTAGTTTAGGAAGGCCTCTGTGAGCTTTATTTAAGGTATTGCAATAGTAATGTCTTTGCTTCGCGCGATCGGGTGTAGAGGCAGTGATTGTCACAAAGGTTACGTGTTCTGGCAGGCACACATACCATATAGAGCGCCTAACGGTAGCTTATTTCAGGAATCATTCCGTGGTGGCCGTTTCTGCCCGCACACTGCTGAGCCCGGGCGAGAGTCTGCTGACACTGACAGACATAGTTGTCCGCGCGCAGTTCGCACATCAAGCGCGTGATCATCCTCGCCTACGAGTCGACAGTGATCTAGAGGGAAGTCAGCGAGAGAATTTTGATTTTGCTTTTAATTTCTGAAGAGATCTGTGCGCACTCTCGTGTCACATGCTTAAATCATCATTAAAAAAAACGCCGTGGGATGCGAGGAATGCAGCGGAGGGGGAGTGATGGGGGGAGTCCGGCCGACAGCGGCGTTTCCCTTGCCGGAGCGCGCAGGGGCACCATCTGTTTGAAAGTTAATTACAAACAGATGGTTTCAAAGCTCACTCCCGCAAGGGAATCGCCAAACGTGCACGCGTTGCCAGTGAAAGCAATGCAACGCGTACACGTTTTTGGGGCCAAAACTGAATCCATTACTAAAGGTCTTTTTCCTATGCAGCGCATGCGCGCTGCATAGGCGAGACCTAAAAGAGAAAGTCCCTCAGCAGAAAGCAATTCTGGTATTTTACTGACCTCTACTGGTCGTTTTCTATCAAGACAGTTAAATAGAGGCAGTTGAACAGAAAAAAAGTCCCTAAGCAGAAGCAGACAAGCCCTAGGGCTGATCTCCAGAGCCCACAAAGTACATACACATATAAGTATATACTAAAGTATATACAAGAGGTCTCGAATGCGCAACCTAAAAATTGGGCCTTTTCACTGCAACATTATAACTCTGAAGCCAAAAGCAGGACAGGATCTCACAACGCCAGCAGAGAACACCCTGCACAACCAACGTGTCGCTACATACACAGAAGCCTTTGTTCATCTCAAATCCCAGGCAGCATGCCCAAAGGCATTATCCCTAGAAGAATGGGATTATAATACAAGCATGGATCTGGCATGCAGTTGGTGAGAACAGCGTTGGCAGACATTTCTTTCAGGCCACACTGCAAAAGATGAAGACACATACAAGCGCTGACTAAAATATGGAAAGTCAGACAAGAACTGAGCCTGTGGGTACTTTGGGTGAAAGTGCAGACCTTTGCAGCCTGCCAGACAGATAACAGCTTCTTATCCATAAGGACACGACTGATATATATGCTGTAGTCAAAACTGTTGAATCATCAGCAGTTGACTGAATCAAGCATAAATTGGAAAATATCTTTGTGGGCAATGGATTTCCTGTCCGCCTCAAAGCAAACAATCATTCACTTTTTAAGAGATTGAACTGTAAGGAATACATGCAAGAACTGCATAGCCAACATCTTGAGAAAACAGCCTGTTGGCCATAAGCAAATGGGGAGGTAAAGGAGGGCTTCAGAAACATGTTTAACAAGAAATTATGCATAGCTGTAGAAAGTGGTGATAACATTGAACGGCCGCTCCACAACTTTCTGCGTGCCAACAGGAATACCCCACATTGCATGACCAAGTGAACGCCAGGAATCGTGTTGCTTGGTAGAGCTCCTAGGGACACCATCTAAACAACCCTATTTTGGCTCCCACAAGAGACTGATTATAAGCACAATCATGGAAGATGCAAATTCAACAATGAAAGTGCCACAAGGGAACGGAGGACCATGAACCTGGAAATATACATTGGGGATAAAGTGATGGGTAAAGACCAGCACCTTAGTAGCATATTTCTGATACCTCACGAGCAAGCACTTTAAATACTCACTGACAAAAAGGGGACAATGGTCTCAATGAAAAGAGGGAATAAACTGTATACAGGGGACAGGGAAGAATCCACAAATACAGAAGAGTTGGAAGCTGTCTCAGGTGCAACAGTGACAGAACCACAGAGGTTCCCCAGAGTCACAGTAGCAGATTCTACAATATCACCTGCGCCCCACAGCCTGAGAACAAAGTTCCCGTATTGCCACGTGGCAGAAAAATCTAATTCCGTGCATGAGCCTAAGTATCAGGGCAACTCACAATTGAAACCCCTAGTAAAAGGTCAGAAATGTATAAATCGATTGCGAAGCGGAATAAACCAACTACAAAAATGATAGTACATATATAAATCGCTGTCAGCCTTACCGGGGAAATCAATTCACCTCAAGGTCCCGTAACATTCTGCTGTTCAACCAACAAGGAATTACCAGAGTCAAGGCAGCATCTGAAATAGCACTAATCGCAATAAAAACGGAGAACAGACTAGCATTAATCAGTAAAGTTTAAAAGTTAAAAGATTGTGCATAATATTCATGCATGCAAACATGAAATTAATAACAAAGGAATTACAAAAGTTGTTCGATGTGAAAAGCCACGCATGCACAAGCTTGCAACACTAACTCCGATAATCCAGGAAATAAATAGTGCATGCTTCACAACAATGTTCTCACCAAATTGCAGGATCTTGTTATATTAACGATGGAACTTTATCGCGCATATGCTGCAAGTACATAAGGACGATGTCATGCTATGCCCTTATTTAGGATTATTTCCATAAATCACAATACATCTTAAATAGCACAGCGCAATGCACGAAATGTAAAGTTAACAAGCCAAAAGGCCATTTCCATAGTAAAAAAGTAGCACAGGAGCAAACGGTTTACCGTGCCTAATTGCCATCCTTGCAAAGCAATTTTAAGTAATAACAAGCGCGCGCGCCTCGCACGGCAGCAGGGGGAGGGGAGAGAGGAGGGGCCTGCGCCGGTTTCCCTTGCGGGAGCGAGCAGCAACGCGCGATAATTGCTAACATATGGCGCCGCTGCTCGCTCCCGCAAGTGAATCGCCAAACGTGCACGCGTTGCCATTGAAGGCAATGGAACGCGTGCACGTTTTTGGCTGAAAAGCCGAAGCGATTGCTAAAGGTCTTTTTGCCTATGCAGCGCATGCGCGCTGCGTAGGCGAGACCTAAAAAGGGTACTTTATCATAAATCAGTGCAGAAAACGCTGTTCAGACAATCATGCATCTGCATAGTGTTGATACTTGAAATCAAAATTCCAACAGTTTGGGGTAAATGGGACACTCCATAGTGTTCAGTTCACGAGGCAGGTCACAATACAATACATACAGAAAAAAACTGTGTTAATTAGTAGTGGGAGTGTCGGGCGGATCTACCGGAGTTAGCATCCCTTGTAGCGTGCACACCATTACATTCCATGCCGTGGAAATAGGAAACTTACGCAGACCCAACGTATCCGCTCTGGTTAACGAGACCGCCTCAACCATGACCCAATTCAACATTGAGTGAAACCACGCTTTTAGCAGTGGGGATTCCTCCGCCTTCCACCGACGTGTAATAAGTCGCTTGGCTACGACTAGGCCTAGATCCAGGAACCTGGAAGAGGCTTTATGTTATTTGCTCCTGGGGAAGATACCTGTTATGCATGCCTCCCATGTCCGCGGCAATTCCCTATCGGTGCTGGCAGCCAACGTACGGATCACCCCATCCCAGTAAGATTGCAAAGTGGAGCAGGACCAGAGCATGTGTAACAGATCCGCATTCACTAGTGCGCAACGAGGACAGCATGCATCTGATGTAGTAAAATACTTGTTGATCTTGTCTGGGGATAGGTAGGCCCTGTGGACAACGTAAAATTAGATCAGCCTGAAGCGGGCATTTCTAGGGATCAGTCTGGGGCTTTCCAAAACCGTGGACCAGTCTTTGTCCGAGTATGGGCTTGCCCGTCCACTTCCCATTTGGCGCGTAGCGGAGGTAAGTCCACCATGGTGTGTTCCCGGATCGACTCTGCGAATCATTTTACCAAATGTCGCCCCATACACATTACATGCACATATTGTATTAAGAGATGTGTTGGGGGTTCCTGCGAAATGTAACCCCACCAGCGGTGCATCATGGCTGTCCAGGCGGCATGAGTCAAGAACTGGCCCAGAGGGACTCCTTCCTCTTCCATTAAGGAGATAAATGGCCGTAGCGAGCCCTCTCCATACAAATCTCCCAGTGTGGTTATATCGGCCCCCAGCCAGTCATGGAGGTCCACAGCCCACACCCGTCCCCTCGCTGTCGGCATACCTAGCAAAGGAAGAACGGGTGCATACGGTGTGATGTGCCTAGTGTGGTGCAGGGCCCTGCGAAAGCATTTCTGTGCAATCTGGACCAGCAATGGTAACGACTCGCAGGATCTGTTCGCAGGGTGAAATAAGAAAAGGATCCTATCCAGAGAGTAGGGGGGACTCTCGTTCAGCCGAGTCTGTCAAGTGTAAGTCCTCCACCCATTTCGCCACCCACAATACCTGGGATGCCAAAAAATAGTGCTCTAGGTTGGGCAAGGCCAACCCACCCTGCGACCGCGGTAGATACAACTTCGTCAGTGCCACCCTGCACCGCATGTTATTCCAGATAAAAGCCCTAATGATCACTTCAAGGGAACAAAAGAAGGAAGCAGGTAAATAAAGCGGGAGATTCGCAAAAAAATAAAGAAGGTGTGGCAGCATGACCATCTTGATCCATTCCACCCTGCCTATAACAGAAAGGTTGAGCGTCTTCCAAAATTCGATTTGGGATTTGAGCTCTGAGACTTTTCTGGAAATGTTGCCGTCCAGTAGGTCACGGTCATCGTGATAGATGCATATACCCAAGTATCGAAATGCTACCGGTTGCCAGTGGACCACCATCCCATCCACCTCAAAGTGAGGATCTACTATTCGAGGGGGTGAAGGGAAAAAGACAGGATTTACCCCAGTGCACGCCCAGCCCAGACAGTAAAGCTAATGACCGTAGCGTGTCTGGGATCACCTGTGGGACTGCCCGGAGATCCCTGACATAAAGCAGGATGTCATCCGCATAGAGCGAGACTGCGTGCAGGCCGTCCCCAAGGTGTATCCACCAGTCCGGCACCGAGTTTCGTAGCGCCATCGCCAGCAGCTCAATTGCCAAAGCAAAGATTAACGGGGAAAGAGGACACCCCTGACGGGTACCCCTTTCTATCAGCATAGATTTGGAGACAGAGTCCCCAGACGCACCCGAACCGTAGGAGTACCGTATAGTAGCCGAATGAGGCTCGGTATGTATGGTCCAAACCCAAAGCGAGGGAGCACGGCGAACAGATAAGACCACTCAAGCGTATCGAACGCCTTCTCCAGATCTAACACGACGCAACCCGCTATAGGCCAGCCTACTGTGGCACAGAGCATCACCCGGAACAGCCGATGAATGTTAAGTGATGTGTTCCGAGCAGGCACAAACCCATCTTGGTCTCGATGAACCAATTGTTGGATGACCGGCGCCAGTCTGCTTGCCAATATGCCTGCCAAAATTTTGTAGTCCCCGTTCAGTAACGCCAGGGGGCGGTATGCGCCTGTAGAAGTGGGATCCCTGCCCAGTTTAGGGAGTGTGATCAATGTAGCTTCCGTCATTGAGGTTGGAAGGGAAAGGCTGTCTAGCGCTTCCATATATACTTTAGGCAGATGTGGGCTTAAGGGATCAGCATATGGGGCCATATGTATCAAAAAAGATTTTGCGATTCTCAAATTGCAATTTTTAGCGAAACGCAATTAGAGAATCGCAAAATGCAATGTATGTAGGATTTGCTAAAAAGTTTGCGAATCCTACATATTCCTTATTTGCGAATCGCAAATTGAGATTCGCAAATAAGGAATACCTTCCCATTCATTCCTATGGGCTAGGAGGCCCATAGGAATGATTGGGAAGACATTCTCAATTTGCGATTACCAATTAGAGAATCGCAAATTGAGAATGCAATTTCAGGGTTGCAAGGGTGCCAAAAGGACACCCTGTTGCACCCTGAAATATGCATGTGTGCACATTTTGCGCACATACATGCCCTAAGGGCATGTATGTGCGACATACGGCACTTTTAAAAATCTAAAAAGTGCTTTTTTAAGGAAAATTGAAAATTACCACCAACTTGAAGTTGGTGGTAATTTGCAATTCCTTAAGGCCAAATAGCAAATTTCTGGTGCTTCCAGAATTGCATTTAAGGAATCGCAATTTGCAATTCCTTAGTTGCATTCGCAAAATAGAGAATCGCAAATTTTGCAATTCTCTATTTTGCGATGGCTTTTTGGGATGATACATCCCAAAAGGCTTTTTCCAATTCGCAAGCAGGCCGATTCTGAGAATCTGCCCGTTTGCAAACGGGAAAAAGGCTTGATACATATGGCCCATGATTTGTAAAACTCATGGGGGAACTCGTCAGGCCCCGGCACCTTTCCAAATGGCAGGGCCCTCATTGTGTCTCTAACCTCATCTAACGTGAGCGGGGCATCCAGCTCCATCCGCTGTTCCGGTGTCAGGACCGGAAATGAAAGGCTGTCTATGAACCCCGTAATGTTAGTTCCGGAACCCTCCGGGCAGATCTGTATAATTGCGTAAAGTGTGAAGACAGCTCGGCATGTATTTCGTGCTACGTGAATTTGAGTGCACCATCCCGAGATCGAAGTGCTGTAATGGGCCCAGTCGACTGCTCCTGCCTGATCAACCAGGCCAACAGCGGCCCGACCTATCAGCTTTGGCATGTACGGAAGCGGAGTGCACCGCAAAGTTGAGGCAACGTTGTCGGTCTAAGAGCTCTGCATGCTTCTCACGTGCCTCCAACAGGGAGGACATTTCTGCATTGTTTGTAATCGTTCGAGACTCCAGCTCCAATAGTTTCCTTTCTACCTCAACCAGATCCAGTTCCACCTGCTTCTGCATCCCACATCCCAGTCCCAGACATTTCCCTCTCAAAGTGACCTTCATGGCTGCCCATTCTACTGAAGAATATGAGGCAGTCCCAGAGTTGAGCTCGAAGTACTCCCCTATAGCCTCTCTGACTGCCTCCCGAAAGACCGAGTCTTCCAGCAGTGCCGGTTGCAATCTCCAGGTGGGGACTCCGGGAACTCCACCCTCCCCAGGCCAGTGTGACACTATGTGGATTGTGATCAGAGTGTGTACATCCCCAATACTCCGAGTCGGAAACGTAAGGAAATAGAGAGGGAGAACCAAGAAACCTGTCTAGACGGACATGCAGATTATGGGGCACTGAAAAGGAGTACACTCTCAATCCGGGGTTACGGTGTCTCCAGACGTCGATTAAACCCCAGCCATCCGCCCAACCGATCAGCATTACAGAGTTGGCCGTGGCAGCCGTGCTCCGGAGTGGGGGAAAGGACCTATCCATCCCTGTATCTAGGACGCTGTTAAAATCCCCACCCGGTAACCAAGAGACCTCACACCACTTCTGCATAGCAAGGGACAGCTGACTAAAGAACTGACCTTGATCCACATTCGGGGCATACACGTTTCCCAGCAGTATGTGCCATCCATCTAATCTGCCTCTTATGAGCACGTATCTATCTTCCCTGCCAGTAAGGACCTCGTCTGCAGCAAAAGGTGTCCCCGGGCGTATCCAAATAAGTACACCCCTAGCAAATAGAGAGTAATCCGTGGCATATATCTTGCCCCTCCACCTATGCTGCAATTTGTCAGTTTCCACCACATTCAAGTGCGTCTTCTGTAGGAGTGCAATACGCACATTGTGTCGCTTAAGGTAGGAATAACCTGCGTATCTGCGGGAAGGTGTTCGGAGACCCCTCACATTCCACGTAACTATCATGTGACCCATACCGGAACTAAGGTATGTGAACAATAAATGAATTCTCGTCCCTCCCCCACCCCCGAAAGTAACAGTCGAACATGCACTGCAACATCTTCAATACCCCCCGGGAGATTCCTGCAATAAAGGGAAGAAGGAAAAAACTGACAAATCGAAAAAAAAACATCATAAGGGCAACCCCCACAGCCCTGAGGTGTCACCCAAACTCGATAGACAACAGCGCAACCGCATGTCCTCCTGGTTGACAACCTGCGGGAGAAGCAGAGGGGCATGTAACCATGTAGGGTGCACCATTGTGAATCCCCCAGTAACATTAAGTTGACCATCACCATAAATAGCATCAAATAGTCAGCCCCCAGGAGCACAGAGACGCACCACATGTACCAACTCATGACCCAGAAGTTAACTCCTGCAGATAACCACATATAGAGGTCTCACCCACGGCAGTTCAAGCGACATTACTTATATTGAATATAAGGCCCAGTCCCTTTTATACAGTACCATCCGTCGTCTGGGGCATGACATCCGGCATTCTCAGCGAGACCTTGTCTGATGATGAGTTCACCACCGATGACCCTCCAGTCCTTGAGGAACGAGGCGAAGTGTCTGCTTTATCCTCTGGCTCAGCCACATCAGCCATCTGTTCTGCGATGCGTACCACCTCCTGTCTTTCTCTGCGAATCTGGTCCGGACCAGGTGCCGCCGATGAGCCAAGAAATCGCCTCCTGGGTCGCCGCCATCGGGAGCCTCCTCCACCTGTCCCATCCGCCCATGCAGCTTTGCTGCCTGTAGGCCGTGGGCCCGAGTATTGACCCGATGTTTCGAGCCAGTCCCGGGCATCCTGTGGAGTATCAAAAAACCTCAACTTCCCTTCAAAGACCACACGGAGCTGAGCCGGAAACAACAGTGAGTAAGAGATATTCAGTTGCCGGAGCTGTTGCTTAACAGGCAGGAAGGACCCATGCTTGCACTGGACTTTCATTGTGTAGTCGGGGAAAAAACAGCACCTTAGTGTTCTCGAATTTGACCTCGTCCTGCTTCCTTGTCTCTCGTAAGATCACATTGCGGTCTTTAAAGTGCAGCATTTTAAAGATGAGCGGTTGCGCCCTGTCGCCCGGGGCCGGCCTCCTGCCCAGGACCCGATGCGCCCTCTCGATAGTGAAGAACAGGGAAAATTCTGTGCTTGGTAGAATCTCCATGAAGTTGACCGCATCTTGGCCTTCCGCCCCCTCCGGTAGCCCAATCAGGCGAACATTGTTCCTCCTGGAACGACCTTCCGCATCCTCCATCTGCTCCTCGAGATATCGGATCCTGACTTCATGAGCATTTTGTTGCTTTTCCTGTAATTCCATGGCCGGCCAAGATGCGGTCAACTTCATGGAGATTCTACCAAGCACAGAATTTTCCCTGTGCTTCAGTTCCGCTATCTCGTCTTCCACAGTGGTAACCCTTTATTTTACTTTCCGATGGTCAGCATGAAGCAAATTAAGGTCCAGAGCCACTTTGTCCAGCTTTGCTCCATCGATGCGTGGGAGCACTCGATAGCATTCAGGATTGAGTCCAAACGGTCCTCTGAGGTCTTCTGCCCCTCCGCGTCGGTAATACCCGCAGCCTGCGATGAGGCTCTTGAACCAGCGCCCCCAGTGCGCCCAATCGCTCTGCCCAGCTGCACCCAATGTGTCACCGGGGTCTCAGATCAGCCAGTGGATTGGATCAGCGCACCCAACCGTGCTCACAAAGCGTCCCCAGCATGCGATGTGGGGGGATACCGATGTGAGTGGCCACAACCGTCGTCTGGACACCAGCCTTCCAATGCGCAGCCAGCGCCCAATGCACGGCGCAGCTTCACCGGGCCTCCTGCAGGCCACGTGTGTGGATCAGACCCCCAATATCCAGCTAATAGTCCCAGTGTCGCACAAGTATGACCTCAGGTCTCCACGGTGTCAAACTAACAGCTAATGCAGATCCTCCTGCAGTCTTGCCCCATCCGTAGGGCGAACGCTCCCATTCAACTGCGACAAGGGCCGCTGCGCGGCTTCCAGGGCTCACCGGCTCCCGCCGTCTTCACACCACGCCTTCCCATTCCAGTGGGCTGTGCTCTGCTTCCCGCCACGTCTCCCCTCCACAGCTATCAGCCCTGGTCAGTGGCTCTACTCAGACAGCTCAGGGGGTGCCGGGGCGTCACACAGCCCTCCCAACCTATCTCTCGCCTCTCACCTTCCCCGCCACAGCAGGTTAGTGCATGATCATGCCTCAGCAAGGACCGCACCCAGCAGCAGCCATCCCCAGCCGTTGCTCAGTGTTCATAGCGCCTCGTTCTGCTCTGTTAGTCCCCTAGCCTGGGGGTCTGAGAGTCCAGTGCCTGCTCCGCCGTGCTCCACTTCACAGCCCAAGCCACTCAGCAAGGCCTACCAGCTCCCGCCGGCCTTTCACCGCGTCTGCCCAGTGCTGTGGGTAGTGCACAACTTTCTTCCGCGGTTCCCAACAATACTTGCCAGTGTCCCCCGTAGTCTCAGAAGCGCCGAGGGCCCACTCAACCCCGCCAGTCCGCCGCGCTTCTCTCACCGCTTATGGCGCAGCAGACCAGAGCACTGTAATGCCTTCTGCAGGGGCTGCCTCCAACAGCAACCAACCCCTGCCGTCGATCTACGGCAGCAGCTCCACACACCGCATCACGCGACCTCCGTCCAGGAGGCCCAAGAGCCCAGCGCTTCCTCAGTCAGGCTCCGCTGCGTAGCGCACTCCGTTCGGCCTGCACTGCAGCAGGCCGCACCCAGGGTCATCACTCGGCCTCCCCGCCTGTCAGTAGTCTTCAGGTCCCCCAGATCTCACGGGCTGCTGCCGACTGTAAATCCACTGCCATCAAGCCTCCACAATCACCTCTGATAGTGAGGGACCGGACCTGTCTCGTATCCCTCCGTCTTCCGCTATGTCGCCATCAGCCTCGCGGTCAGCGCCACCAGTTTCTTCCGGCAGCTCCAGATCCCGCTCCTCTGCCTCCGATGAGCCTCTTATCGCTCTTCTGGATCAAGGCGCTCCCAGCACCCGCCCTCCGCAGTCCGCTGCCCAATGACGATCGCAGGCCTCCAGCCGCTCTCCGGTGCTGCAACGCTGCAGCCATGCACGGCCTCAAAAATGTCCGATCTGTGCCTCTATGGGCCCCCGGAGGCCTCCCCGGGTCTGCAGGCTCAGTCTTGGGACTGAATGCTGATGTGACGCCGATAAATATATCGGATTAAGGGGATGTATGGTGGAGCAAAGCTAAAGCGCGTCCACCATGCTGCCCCTTCAGGCCACGCCCCGCCTCTCTATTTATCCTCATACTGGAATGAGTAACTGCAGTGACAGCAGCAGCTTGCACTGTTATTATTGAGGCTTCATCAGCCATCAGCCATGGAATTCCCTGCAACATGCATTTGTACACGCTGATGACTCAAGGTGTGACTCACATAAGTCTGTGGCTAGTATTCTTTCAGCTTAGCCACTTGTACCCAAATGGCTTTATGCTTTATGGTGTACACTTTGGAATCTCTGAACCCATTCTGGGTCAAATAGTGTAGATACTCATTGCAAGGCTGGACACAATAACACAAATCACACACTATGAGTGTGGGGAACCAGGATCCGTATTCTCAAGTGCAAGAATCAGAGCTTTAAGTTCTGCCAGCTGCGCTGTGCAGTCACCAAATGACTGCGAGTAGGTTTTCTCTGGGTAGAATTCACCATCCTGCATTCACCCCTTTATGGCAGCGCATGCTGCTGTGTTTTGGTGCTTTGTCAGTACCACAGGCTGTGCAAAACCATCAGTATAGATTATGTAATCATACTGATCAAGAGGCATGACTTTATTAGGCAGAGGGTATTCATTTACGGACTGAAAGTTTGTTTGTGTTTGTAGTGTAGAGTCAAATCTGTAGTCTACGTCTGTTGCAGCAAGAGAGTTGGACCACTGTATCCATCTTGGATGTAAAGCATTAGCTTTGGGAACACTGGCTTTCGTGACAGCTTCTAAAGCTAGCATCGGAGTCACAACAATTATTCACTTCCCCTGAGCCAATGCTCTCTCTCACCACAGCAGTCTGTACCGCCGTCAGAATCTTTTCTGTCAGAGCAAAATGCATCTCAGCATTGGCATGTGAATGCAATTTATCAGCAATTGGTATAGTGTCTCAATCATTAAATGTACTGTAGGTATATTGTGATGCACTTGCATTGATATGAATCACCAGGTTTGTGATGTTTACACGTGTGAGTAAGTGTTTTGAAGCCAGCATGTCAGCTTGTACTGAATGTAATATCTGTGTGTGTGTGTTCAGTTGCCCAATGTGTGCTTGAAAAGTCTGGATGAATCAACTTGTAGAACAGTTTAACCCATTCTGCATAATCTTGAATGCATGTTCTGCCAAAATTTAGAAATCCCAATATGGACTGAAGTTTATTCAATGTGTTTGGAGGTAGTAAAAGCACACACTTCTCTAAGAAGTGTGTCGAAAGGCTGTTGCCTTGACTTGACAGCTCGTACCCCAGACACAGGATATTGAGGTAGTCAAATATATATTTTTTAAATTAAATTTGTAACCCATGTGAGCAAATCCTAGAACTATGCAATCTACTCTTGTCAAGCGTGCAGAAAGATCATCTGTCAAATAAATATCATCGACCTAGGACAATGCCTGGTCGTCAAATTCTTTTAGAGGTTCTGTGACCCGTGCTGAGAACAGCATGGGCTATTCTTATACCCCTGGGGCAATTGACAGAACTGACTCTGAGAACTGATCATGGGAAATGTTGTCAAATACCTGCTTTCAGGCGCTATATTTTGGCAGAAAAATCCATTTGAGATATCTAGTGTTGTTTCATATTTTTTACGCACTACGTTGTTCATTAGTGCAGCGCTATGCGTGTTCTGTACTGCAAATGTACTTGTAGCTGTGTTTAGATGTTGGTAATCTAACACTAGACATTGTGAATGGTCTGGTTTCATAACTGGCAACAGGGGGTTATTCATAGGAGAGGTGCAACTTTCAATTACACCTAAGTAGTCAAGTTGTAAGAGAATCTCTCTAACTTGTTTTTAGCATCATTTTTAATAGGATATTGTATTTGAGGTTTTGGGGTCGACCTCAATGGTATTTCATGATGAGGGGAACCTTCATACCACCCCACATGGTTGTGGTATATTACATGAGCAAGCCCTAATGCCCACACCTTGGCGAATTAAGGTTTAACTCATTCTCGAATGAGGTCGGAGAATGCAGGTAAAATTTACTATCCATCCAAAAGTCAGGTAGCTAATCCTTTTCAGCCAAGAGAATGTCATAGATGAATGAAAAATTCTCCCAAAAGAGAACAATAGTGTATCTTGGTACGTCCCATTCCAATTGGAGTTGCATCTAGTATCCGGTGTTTCCACCTGGATATAGTCACTCAATGCTACTGCCACCAGACAATCCATCAGGCTCTGGCAATTATTGTGACTTCTGCCACGAGTAGGTTCTGCCATCATGGTCAGAACCTGCTTCCCGATCAGAAGCAGTGTCCTCAATATACGTGGCATGCTTAACCTTAAGTCCGGCTACCTTCTTCTTTTTGAGTTGGGGTTTTGAATGTTTAGATTTGTCTTCCTTATTTATTATGTAGTCAGGCGAGCATTGTGAGTCATTCGTCGGTTTCACATACTCCTGTAAACTGCGCTCTGACCGTCCACCTCTCTCCGATCATTTCTTGGATGTCTCGTTAAATGAACCAGATGACGTGTATCAGTATCCTGATATCTGTCAGCCATTTTAATGTTATCACAGTTATGCAGATTATAGTGTTTTTCAGTTGTCTTCTGTTGAGGAGAACAACCCTGTGTCTTTGTCTTTTCTCTATGTTTCTTATTATCCTACTTCTTCTTAGAAGAGTCTGGTGCTTGCTTAGAGTTTTCTTTTTCAGAATTACGCTTAATTTGTGGATAAGTAGGTCTGGCTCCCAAAATATCTCTGCTTAGGGATGCATAGGTCTACTCAATTTTAGATACATCTTTCTCCTGCTCTCTCCGAGCCAAGTGAGCGAGTCATTGGAGTACCTCCAATGCTGCTGCTTCCCCTTTAAATGTTGCTTAACATAATGGCAGACACTGCAGCAAAATTGCCCATCAGTTTAATCTCCAGATCCAGGGCAGGATGCCCCCTACTCATTTAGAATCTGTTTAGGCACATCTGGCAAAACAGCTAATGAGGATGTACCATGATTTCTGGTATTTACTGCATCAAAGACTGTACATCATGTGGTACAGTCCTCCCCTGGGAGAGCCATCTCCATTGGCAAGCATATTGTAAGAATTCTGTGTTTGTCCTGGGATCCCATATTGGGAAACACTGCTCTAAGCAGTCTAGTTTTTTGTGCAATTCAGAATGGGACTTCCTCCCTCCTGACTGGTATCCTACTGATAACTGCATTTATTGTTTGTGGGCTAATGCACGGTGTAGCCAATTGTAGTTGTGCAGCTTGAGCAGCCCTATCAGTATTTATTGTCATTGTTCACATGACAAACTGTGTTAAACATCTATATGTTTTGACCAGATCTGTGTTACGTAGTCAGTTCTGGAGCTCTCAGATTATCTATATCTGGATATGGCATGTAAACAGCTAAGATGGGCCATGTTGCTCCCTCATTGCTAAGGGTACCTAGTCTAACATTGTTATATGTATGTGGTAGGGAGCATTCAAACCAATTTTAATGTTCTTGGTAAGTTAATGGTACTTATAGAGCTTCATAAGCTGTGTAGTTGTTATATACTATATCAGCAGTGTATGTGTGAAACAGTCTTGTAGTTGAATTACCTGCTGTGAATATAACCCATGAATAGAATACCTCTGACCTGAATGCTTGGTGAGCCTCTACCATGAAGGTACCATCTCTACCCTTCTGGGGCAGACAGTGTTGCAACAACATATGTGTGACTACATGTCTACAGTTACCTGGTATGTTGATGACTGTGCCAAAGGTTTCAGACATTTGGATATGTAGAATCAGAGAGAGTACCCCTATTGGGAGATCCTTTGGGATGGTTCAAGCTTGAACAACCTACAGCCAATACATAGGGTCAACCTACTCGGCTAAGGAGGATTTTTTCCCTAACACTAAGGACGTCTCCTGTTAGTAAGTGAGTTGGGGTCTTTGGATACACACAAAAAAATTACTTAGGCTATCCATTAAATAAGTGCCACAGCTAAAACATTGGCGGCACCATGTCGTATGGCTTGTACATTTTCCAGTAAAACTGTGCATTTGTTTGACAACATAAACATCAGGATTGTGCCACACTGATTCCGTGCACTCCCTCAGGATATGTTGGCATATAGTTCTGCTAGCCCACAGTGCACCATCAGCACCCCTAATCTTACAGGGTAAAACATTTATGTGCAACCTTCAAAAACTTGAAAACTTGAAAACTCTGACCCCCCCTCCCCCTCCCCAAGGAATTTGTGTTAACAGATCTAGAACCCTTTTATTTGGACTCTCAGGCATACCCAAGAAAGTACACAAGAAATACTTAGCAAGGCTTTTCAAAATGTATTGAAGCATTATGATTCTTGACTAAAGTGTGCTGCAATAATCAATAGAATGAAACAGATTAGTGTAATTAGAATCACAAGAATACATTTCCACCATGGTGCTTAGATAGTAAATATATGCGGACATATGAATACTGTCCTATAGTGTACTCCTACCTAGCACTCCCTAACCTAGTTCTACCTAGAGTAGATGATCTGCCAAATCTCTGCTAGAGTGGACTAATTCCCCATTACCTGTGGGTAAGTGTCATCAAGCTGTCAGTCTTGGTGTAGAGCTCGACATCCTTTGTGTCTGCAAACAGAAATCAGTTGAGCTGGAATTCTGGCATGTAGTGACCTCGCAGAGTCTGCTGAGTGTTTCTATGCCTGGACAAGGAAGTGGTTTCGTATATATAATAAACAGCACCCATATGGCCATGTTGCAACCCCTGTCAGACCGCAATTGTTTATTCTAGTTGGATAGGGTAGTCGCCTTACAGAGAATAACAATGATGACATTTTGTGCAGTGAACTTTATCGCTTGTACTGAATGTTCAAGGTGTTGTGATAATGTGGCCACTAAGTAGAAATGTAAGCAATGCCGATTCATAGAACGCTATCCTGCATTATCATGCACACAAATGTATGTCAAAAGTCATTGTACGAAAAAAGATGTCAACTTAAGAAGCATGAGTATGTGTTCCTAACTAGGCGAATCCTGACCACGTGACATAATGGCCAAGTGAAACAAGCAAATCGTTAAATCAAAGAAACCACACAAATGAACTTAAAGTCACATATTCAGATTCAGGCAGCTCTTAGATTGAGATTGTGTTCATACCACACCACCCCTCATAACACCACAGACAGAACCCTATTTGTTTTACTCAGGCATAGAATAGCCATTACACAATTGCAACCTTACTGGCCATTGGCATGGAAAAAGTGGGAAAATAAGAGTCAAGTTGAGAAAGATGTCCAAGTGCAGAATATGGCTTTAAAATGGCATTACTATATGCATAGCAAATATGATGCTAGGAATCCAGTAAAGAGGATGTCTGTGCGGATTAGTGACCAAGTAAGAGTAAGATACTGCAAAAAGAAAAAAACATGAACAAATATAGTGAACCCAGCTAGGTAGTCATAACTAAAAGCACAGCAGTCTTGTTAGACAATGGTCAGTGGTGGACTGGATCAAATGGGTGGATCCATGCTCACTTGTGGTGGAACGCCAGAAGTTGTAGACAGTGCCACATGTGATGTGCATGGTGAAGCTGATGGTGTGAGAACAAGTGACAAAATTTCCATCAATGTTTTTTGGCCCACTGAACGAATCAATCTCACTGATAGTGTTCGTGCCAAAAGAAATACTGCTCCTCCTATTCAATTTAAAGACTATGAGTCTGATTACGATGTTGTGCGGAAAGCCTCCGATCAACAGTCGGATTCCCCCATTGACCGTGCCGCAACCCATCCACCCAACTCGGTCAGATTCAATTCCGCTGACTGGTTGCGATGTTCGTGGTCGGAAAGGGAACCATTCGGTCATTCTGAATCGGTTCAGACCGGCTCTCGGAGAATCTGTGTCGGTCGGAGCCGCATTGTACAGCTCTACAGACAGCGTTTCTGACAGAGCGGTTATGATGGCCGATAGTAGGCCCCCTTCATCCTGAGATCTCTGGTTTGGAGCCCCGGGGGTGTACCCAAGGGACCCCCCTGTAAAACCATGCACTGTGTGGCAGGCACCATGGGGTGCCCGCGACAGGGTGCAAGGTTTTCCACAAACACCCATTTTCTCCATAGGAGCTAGTATTGTCAGTCGGAACACGGGCTCCCATACAACTCAATGGGAGTCCTACTGAATGGTGTTCGGAAACATCGTAGTCAGTTGTGCTGAACTGCTGATCGTGAATCGGTCGGAACCGATTCCAAGAAGGAGTCGGGCGGAAAGTTTTGGCATGACATTGTAATCGGCCTCTATGTACTAGATTAAGTCATTGATAAGAGGGAGAAGATGTAATGTAGTGCGTTATTTGTATGCCAATAAGTACCTTGTTTTATTCCTTGTTCTCTTGCCCTTCACAAGCACCAGTCCTTCCTCCTTTTCATGTATGTGCACGCGAGGGCCGCGTACTGTCAAATTATAGAATGGTTAATTGGTGTTGGGGGATTAACGGTTTCATTCTGTGAAGAACTGATTCTGAATGAAGATCTTCCACCATACCTTTGCCTTCTCATCATTACAGTGGATACCATAAGGAAGCCGAGGTAGAAAGCATTAGTCCAGCTACTAGAAAATATTTTGCATGGCAGAACTGCCCATGTGTAGTGGTGTACAATGTCAGTAGGATGTATAACGAAGAGATGCAGTAACGTGTATGCTAGTTCAATATGAATAATTCCATACATGATTCCTGGCAAAATAAAAGGCCAAAGGGTGTTAACATCATACCAAGATCATTTTGCTTTTGCTTTGGTTATCCTAAGATTGATTGCTCTGACATCTGTCTAATCTGTATCTGTTGCCATTAAAACTTCAATGGTATAGATGGCTGTTATGAGCATTGAGTACATGTACATATCCTAGGTTAATTCTCAGTTCAACCTAAAAGTGTTACAATTTGAGTCTATGGGTGAACACAAGAGTTCACAAGAGAAGTACCTAACTTGCACATCTTCTAAAAACCAATGCAAAAAGGCATGCATCTCCTACTTTGTTGAAATATTTTGTCACAAGAGTGTTGGTGGTGGTAATGGCCTTCTCTTTCCTTCGCATTCTGTGTTTAAGAAATCCTCGTTGGCACATTCGGATATTCCTAAAATGTATGGGACTAGAACTGCTCTAACCATTATGTGCAGAAATTATATTTCCACATTAACAGTTGAAGACTGATGCAATCTCAGAAAAAAAGTTACTGCCGGATTGGTTCTCTAGTCAGTGTGGCTAGTGAAAGTTATGTGAGTAGCCATAAAAAGTCTAAACAGCACTCTATCTTTACAAATAGAAGAGATGCCTCTGAAGACACTTTTTCTCAGTGTGACCAAACCTGCTCGATGTCTACTGCTGGAAAAAAAATGAATTTTCATAAAATGAACGAAGGCTAAAACCTAGGTAACTATAACAAGACACATTTACATCATCCCTACAGAAGCCCAAGACAGTATACACAAAAATTCACAAAGGTAAATTCACACTTTTGTGTAAGTTTACCATATTTTTGCTATTCACAAACCACGAGTTAATAGTAAGTTTAAGACTACAGAGACTTTGCTTTCTGGTCAGGTGGAGAAATCCGCACATAAAGAGAGGACATTTCTAAAAGTAATAAATGGCAAAGTTTTGCAATTCCCCCACATAAGGGAGTCCCATCGACAACTTTATAAGCTCTCAGAGGAGAGTCACAGCCACAATTTTTCATGCCTCTCCCAGAGTCCAACATTTTTACCAGTTCATCCAAAGTGGAAATGGCGGCTACAACTTTTAGCCGCCGTCCAACAGAGGGAAGTGCAAACTCTATAGTGACAAATGCAGACCAGCTGTTGTAGACTCCCCTTTCCAATATGATACTATGTTCCATCTACCTGAACAGTTGCATCTCCTTCCACCAAACACACCAGACACCTCCGCCCCATAGGACCCCTACTTGCAGACATCTCACGCATTCACAGAGCCAGATCAGGATGACGGGCATTCACTTTACATTGCTCCAAAAGCATGGAATGACTTTCCACTTCACATCAGAGTCTCCTTCTCTCTTATGAATTAAACAAGAAGCTGAAGACCTGGCTTTTCAATTATTCAAACTACCATAGGCATGGCTAGGCACATACAGCTTCTAGTGTCAGGATACCCTCATGGATGATAGTGTGCACAGGAAGATGGTGGATTGACTCCGCTGCGGTGAGCACGTACCTGGTAGCTGCTCCCCGCGCACCAAGCTGCATCACTCAGAGACATTAACGATGGATGAAAGATGCTAACAGATACACTTAAGGAACGAGGAGAGGACTTGAATCAGTGTTGGCTTTAAGGGCATCCTCCCTGGTCTGTGGAGCCTGATGTGTGAGAAGCACGCATGTACTCTGCAACGCCATTTGCAGCAAATCAGGACAGCAAGGTGGCTTATCTCACTCTATCATCTACTCGCCAAGTCGTGCTCTCATCCCCTATATGGCCCCGCAGCGAGGCAGTGCCCTGAGAGGAGCACCATGGGGCTGCAATACAATGGCCGTGGCAGCAGTGAACATGGCAAGCAAGGAGATATCAGCGGCTCATGAGGAGGTATGTGGGCAAGCTGCGGGGAAAGGGGCCGGGACTCAAGTCGGGAAGCCGGTCTTAAAGCTCCTACAGTCCGGGAAGGTGGCAGACCTTGTGCAGGCTTGTGGCACATTGAACTCCACCCCGGAATCTGCAATGGTGGAAACTCTTCTATGTGTGGTGTGGGAAGAGAACGAAGAGGTAGGAGGCAGAGCTGATTTCCCTCCAGCCCCTGGACACCCTGAGTGCTTGGCCCCTGCAGATGCATGCCAAAATGGTAATACTGCAGTAGAGATGCAAATGCAACAAGGTAAGGGAGTGGCCGTGGAACTACAGATTGAAGCTGCTGAGAATAATGAAACTAGTACTTGCAACATAGTAACACAATCAGCAGTGCCACTGTCTCCAATATCTCAGCATCAGACAGAGCTTTTCAATATAGCGCAGAGGGGTGCCAGCAGCCTAGAGGAACAAGAGTGAGGGGGGTGCAGGCAAAAGGGCTAAAGCCCAGATATACTAATCCCTGAAGCCTCAGCAAGATTTAATAACTCAGGGTCTGCAGAGAAAGGGGCTCTCACAGACAAGAACATGGCATTTGACTCACTATGTAAGGGACCAATACATCCTGATAAGGGACTTGTTGCAACCCCTGAAGTATCCACTCCAGTACTTACCTTACTATCAGATGCAGCCAGAGCTCTCCTGGAATCACCAGCGAGTTCAGAAGAAGTATGCCCTAAAGTAAGCGCCACCCCTGGCAAGCATCAATGCAAGGTTAAAGGCACGAAAACCCGAGGAAGCTTTAAAAGGCTAACCAGATAACAAGAGAGTTAGCGATTCAGTAACTCTGTCTTAGTGCACTTAAAGGGGGGTCTAGTGAAAGCCCACTGTGCAAATGGGTTACCTCCAAGGGAGAAGTCAAAGCCATGATCTCTCGACTATCCAATGTCAGCCAGCCCTATCCACAAGCACTCGACGAGGACGCACGCATAGCTATGGAGGGGACCCCCCAGATTTAAAGACTACTAATAGAGCAGAAGTGTGTGAACTTTCTGATAACTCAGTAAAGATCTTGACTCTCGGGAGGCTCGCTTAGCAGCAACTGAAACCACTACTTTCAGACTAAATGATACCTCAGATACAAAAGAACCATCATTATCTTTAAAACTCCAGGCACTGCATGCCCAAAGAGCAGAGGCACAGGATCACTATGCACAAGTCAGAGCAGAGCCTATTAATACAACAATCGCTATCGGAAGTGAATAGCAAATTAGAATCGCTCTATTGTGAATTGACAGACTTACTACAGCGTGTCACTGAGGCTGAGGAGGTCAGCTCAGCTGTGCTCAAAACAATTAAAACTCGGGAAAGCCAACTGGTGTGTCTGCAGGGGAAGGTTGCAGACTTGGAAAACCAGCAACGGCGGAAATATTTGAGGGTCTTTGGAATACCTGAAGGGAAAGAAGGGTCAGATCCCAGAGCATTAAAGTTTGAGTTATTTCAAAAGTCATTTCCGGAACTTGTGGACTGGTACTGGGACACTCAAAATTCAGCGGGCTCATAGACTCCCAATCCTCCTTAGTCAAGAAGCCCATGCAAAAGCACAACACCCTCGCCCAATGCTTATTTTCATTGGCAATTTTCTCTTACAACAGGCTATCTCTATAAAAGCTTGACCCACATCTCCTGTTCTGGTGGAATCTATTTTTATTTTTATGAGGTCCGAACTCTGTAAGAATACCATGGAGAGACGCTGGAAGGTGCATCAGTTGATAGATCCCCTGGAGGCCATCGGGGCACAGGTCTTTCTGAAGGAGCCAGCACTCCTAAAAATCGTCAAAGATGGTCGCTCTCAGTTTTTTCACACAGATTTTGAAGTTAAGCAGGCTCTAAGTCACTGGGGTCACTGGGGTCACTAAATTGTAGTAGCTCGGTCAAAGTAAAAAGAATCCCAGTTAGTCCAGGTTAGATAATAAACTCTGCCCGAACATGCTATTTCTCTCTTGGAAAGGCACCAGCTAGCAGTGCTATGACTTTGGATCAAGGCTACACAGCTGACAGAACTTGAAAGGGGCAAGCAGTGGTATGCACTTTCCATGCACCTTTTCATATTTTCTCTCTTGTGTTCCTTTCAACTCTTTTTTTTTTTTGGTTCTTCTTTCTCGAACACAGCATTAACAATGCACAACGGGTAGTGCGGGAGCTGCTGAGGAGCCGTGCTTCCGCAAGGGTGTGGATAATTCCTTTTTTTGGATAATTAGGGATCCGGGGGGGGCAGGGTGGGTGGGTAGGAGTGGGTCAAAGTAGCCATATAAATCAATATCACATTCTCAAACATCGTGCTTTTAAAGAAATAGGGAGTTTCTACTGAAGGGGAGGCAGGGGGAAGTCAGGGACACTTAGGGAAAACCGATGAATAATCTGAACTTTCTATGTTAGAATATAGCCGGCCTAAATTAGCCCAGGAAGCGGCAATTAGTCTGCAAGGAACTTAAAGTGCTCAAACCACATATATTGGGTTTAATGGAAACCCACTTGGCTTATAAGGACAGGCTTAGCAACTAGGATATGATATTATAGTCTGCTCCACTCAAACATTTTCAATACGTGGGGTAGCTATATTGAAATCTAAAAGTTTGACAATAAATTTACTTAGGGCCTCAGCAGACTCTAGGGGAAGGTGGGCAATCGCCCAGATTATGATAGCCGGGCAGAAACTAACCATCTGTGTATTGTATGGTCCAAATATGGATGAACCTGACTTATTTGATTACAGAAATATGGAATTATTGGACTGGGCGGGTGACCTAATTGTCATGGGTGATTTTAACTGCATAATAGATTACAGGATTGACACTACAAACAGGCAACCACATGTAAGGATGGTCAAGACCCACACCTCAATCAAGGAGCTTATACGAATACATGGCCTAGTTGATGCCTGGAGGGTACTGTTTCCTGATACACCTAGGTATACCTACTATTCATCACCCCACAAACAATACTCGTTAATTGATATGATTCTTACAAAGGGCTCATTTTTGCAAATGCACAGATGGAGGTATGTCCCAAGATCACATCAGACCAGAACCCTATCATGCTGACGGTGCGAAGGCAGGAAAATAAGGGAAATCGGCACCCATTTTCATTCCCACGTCTTCTTTCTAATCTCGAATATAGATCATATCTTAGAGGAAGCCTTGTTGAATTCTTGTGGATCAATAAAGGATCCGCCCAGGTTGCAGTGGTCTGGGACTGCATGAATGCACATATTAGAGGGGTGACATTGCAATTCATCTTAAACAAAAATAAATCCATGCTGGAGGAAATGGGTCAAAACCGCAAGGAGTGATTAGATTCAGAAATACAGCACAAGCAGGCAATAGCTTTAAGGAATACATCTGATCAAATGGTCTATCTTAGGCTTATTGTCAAACGGCTTATTCTTAATAGAGGACTGGGGGAAAAAGCTGCGGCCAGCTACCACAGGAACAAAATGTTCCAGTACGAATATGGCGAGAAGGTGGGCCGCCTCTTTGCTCATCAGATCTCTGACGAAAAGGCTTGTTCTACTTTAAAGCATATCATTGGCAAAGGAGGAGGGTCATACAGGCTTCCACAATCTATCGCTGAGCAATTTATGTTTTACTATCAAAGGGTCAATAGAAAGCCATCCTTCTCTGACCATATTAGCTCCTGAAATACATGCTGGAGGGTCATCTACCTCAACTGGAGCCTCAGCAGACGGCTACCCTGGAGAAAGACATTACGTTGGGAGAGATAAAGGATGCAATTAGCACAATGCCCTCCAGGTAAGCAGCTATGATTCCCCATACAAGGTATTCGGGGATGTTCTAGCTCCAGAGTTTCTATATTTAATTACGCATGTGGGCAATGAAGGGGGCATACCCCCATCCTGGATGATGACTAACATAGTAGTGTTTTAAAAAAAAGGAAAGCAATCAGAGGAAAGGGGTTCCTATCGCCTATCTCATTAATAAATGTGGACTCTTAGGTCTTTTCTAAGATATTGCCAAACCGTCTTGCCCCGCTTTTGCATGAGCTAGTATCGGACCAACTGCATGGCTTTGTTCCCAGGAGGGATACAACAGCACACGTCAGCACCGCAATAGCTGCATTTGATGTGGCAGGGAAAACCAAAGAACAGATTAGGATGGAAATGCTGGGTCTCTGAAGGCTTTTGACAGGGTAACATGGGTGTATCTCTGGACGACCATGTGTGCATTTGGCCTGTGAAATTGATTTATAGCATTAGTACAGATATTATATATGGAACCTATGGCTAAGATTATGGTGAATGGCAGTTCCTCGCCCATTTTCCTGTATACAGGGGGACACATCAGGGCTGCCCGCTTTCCCTGCTTTGTACATGGAACCATATATAAAACACCTACTGTAGAACGAGGGCATACAACCAGTTAATCTAAATGGTGTCAACCTCAAGTTACAGCTTATGCTGACGACATTGCTGTCTTCTCTGCAGATCCAATAAAGGCCTTAGAGCTACTATCAAAAGCAGCAGAGTGTTTTGGAGTATTTTCAGGCTATAAATTGAATCTGTCTAAAACACAGATGATTCTCAATTTTCAATCTCACTCTTCTGAGGCAGCAATAACTAGTACGGCACATATTTCGGGGTAAGGCTGAGCAGCAAGCTGGAAGATGTAATCTCTCTATATTATGAGCCGTTTTTGAAGTCAGTTAAAACTAAGCTGTGTCAGTGGCTTCAGCTCCCCCTCAGCATAGTCGGAAGCTGTAATATCAACAAAATGAGGACACTGCCAAAATTCCTCTACTTCTTCCACTCCACACCACTCCTGATACCCAATTCCTTTGTAAAACATCTAGAAAGTGCAGTTGGCAGTTTCATTTGGGGCTATAAGAGGGCTAGCCGGGCCAGCAGTTATATCAAACTTGCTTAAAAGCAAGGGGGGTTTAAACTCCTGGATTTTAAATTGTATTTCTGGGCATCATTCATGGGATGGATTCAGAGCCTGCTTACGGGGCAGAAAGCCAGAATATCTGCTCTTGGATACCAGCTTCCATGTGGTCCTGACATAGGATTTATACTTCATCAGCTAACAGTCCTAACTACTTCAAACGGGTGAGATTTAAAAAAAAAAAAATCTTTTTATTTAAACAAGAAAACAAACAGCAAGCGATCAGCGAATCAATACACTTTCAGTATCATGTTACATGTTTCAAAAGCAGCACCAAGCTGCGTTATTCTTGTCAGTAGGATCATACATTTTTCAGGACAGCATTAATAACAACCCCAACTCCCCCATATTTCAGGCCAGTATCAACTGATTTCTCTGCCTTGATGATGGTATTGGTGCTCATAGCATGCCTCGATACTCATTGCACCTCCCCCAAACTTTTGTCCATTCGTCTGAACAGCCTCTGCTCTCATATATGGTCTTTTCGGCCACCATGCACCACTCCATATCACTTTTACAGTCATTCAGCTTAAGAGCCGTTGGGGCACTCCATAATCTAGCAATGTTACGTTTAGCGACTATAAATCCCAGTATCACCCAGAGGCGTTCTTTACTAGTGAGGTCAGTTTCACTCCAAATATTCAGGAGACACCATTGTGCCGACTTCTGTGTCGCTACAGAGTGTACCTCTCGCATGCAGGAAACAATCTCCTCCCAATACATCCGTACAGCTGGACAATCCCATATTATGTGGAGGAAGGAGCCTTCCTGTCCATATCCTCTGATGCAGCTTGGGGAATCGAGTCAACCCATTTTTATCAAAGTTGTACGGGCAATATATGATCTGTGGAGTACTTTTAATTGTACAAGCCTAAACCGTGACCTGATGGCTACCTCCTTGGGTGAGGATAGGGCCTCCATCTAGTCATTGTCCTCTATCTGTCCTAGGTCGTGCTTCCAGTGGGCTCAGAGGGCGAGCGAGAGATCTGGGGAGTTATTCATGATCTTACGATAAATCAAAGAAATTGCCTTCTTTTCAAGACGGTCATCCAGTAATCTGTCTTCCAATAGCGAGGAATCTGGAAGTTCCTCACCCTTTGGCAGTACTGCCCTCAGTGCATGTCTAACTTGCAGGTACCTAAAGGTTTCCGATGGTGCTAGTTGATATTCTTGTTGTAGTGTCGCAAATTGTGAAAAGTTGGCCTGGCATATGCTGTCCACTAATTATAGTGGGCACCTTGCACCAGTCCAAACAACCCCTTATTGGAGATAGGTTAAAGACAACCTTATTGAAAGCTATCCTAGTGGTAGCTATGGAGAGCAGCCTTCAGGCTAAGTCTTGAAGGAATGTAAAGCAGCTTGTTTTACCAGTCTATAATCTCTTGAGTGATCAAATGAAAGAGCACCACACCAGGTATATATTCAAAATATATGTATTTATTGCTAAACACACCCCTCTAGTCTCTTTATGAGGCTAGAGTTCGAAGTACATAAGTTATAAGTTATTTAAACACAGTAATAGCACAAAAACACGTTTGGGCCCTAGGGGCGTACCAAACCATATACCAATAAAGTGGTATAAGAACCACGACTGAGCTAGACACTAGGCCTAGAGCCTCTAGAAGTGCTTGGACCACAAGGAACCACCCAAGGTAGTGACACAGGGGACCCACGGGGGACGCGTGCAGTGTAAATACACAGCCGCGAGACGCCGTTAACTTCTATGGAGAAAGTCGCGGTTTGGAAATTAAAGAAAAGGGACACTTAAAGGAGGACTTGGAGCAAACCCTTTGAGAACTAGGTCGTTCTAGAGTCTCTACCCACGGGAGCACCGGAGTACTCTTGTTACCTCACCCAGGGAAACCGGGTGCATAGGTGCCTTTCGGGGTCGGGTTTCGTCGTCGATTTGAATGGCGATCTGCTGCAAAGTGCTGCTGGCGACCAAGTGGAAAGTGTCCGGGTGGATCCAAGAGTGGATCGGAGATCTGAAGAACCTGAAAGCAGAGGGGACAGAGTCTGGGTCACTAGCCAGTGACCAGGAAGGCGATGAGCAGATGCCCACCGATGTTGAGTGCTTCAGGTAGGTTGACGGTCGTCTTGACTCTTCAGCCACGAGGTCCAGGAGGCGTTGTTGGCAACCAGGTGCAGGATTCGGGCTGGTACACGATGTTTGTCGAGTGCTGAGGTGTCGGCGACCGGATTGGACCCAACAAGCCTTGGCAACGGCAAGTCTTGATGTAGATAAAGATTGACGATGATGCAGACCAGTAAGGTCTGAGGAACTCACCCAGCGAGGGTAAGTGAGGGCAAGCCTGGAGCAACCAGGGAACCCAAGAAGAAAAGGATTGGCCTTCGTGAAGGGCTACTAGCCAATGGGCTAGCGACCGCGAAGGAGCCTCGAGACGGTGCACGTGGAGCTGGCTCACAGGACACTCGTGGAGTGGAGGCCAGTGATCTTCGGTGCAGTTAGTGCTGGAGGCTAGGGCTACTCGAAGCCCAAAGCACGACTTCGTGGGAGACCCAGAAGAGGATGCACTTGCAAATGCATGCGGTGTCCAGGGGTCACGGTTCCACGTTACCCACGACAGCTACGGGCTTCAGCTTTGCTGGGGACTCAGGGCAGCCTCGGAGAAGTCTGGAAATCTACCTCTGGTGATGCAAAGCCTTCGGCGTCCGACGGGAGCTTAGGCGATGCAGACCGGACAATTGCTTCTTTGGTGCCTGCCAAGCAGGGGAGTCACTCCTTGACCCCAAGGGAGATTCTTCTGTCCTCTAATCTTTAAGTAGAGCGTCGAAGGTCCAGGATTCTGTGTCAGAGTTTCGTCCAGGGATAATCTAAAGTCCTAAGGACTGGGTTCCTATACTTATACTAAGTTTAGGGGTTGGACTTACTCTGTGGCCCCACCTATGGGTGGGTCAGGGCAGAGGGGTGGCTACACCCTTTCCCTTTGTCCAGTTCGTGCCAAAGCAGGGGCTGCAAGCCCTTGATCCGGTTTGAACTGGGGTATGCACAGGGACACCAAGTGTGCCCCCAGTGCAGGACTTCAAAGCACCCGAAAGTGCTCCCGCCCAGCCAATACACACTATCCTGTCTGGGGAGGTGGTCACACCTCCCTGGGACAGGAAACCTATTGTCCAGGCCTCCCCTGCCGGAGTTTCGTCCAGCAGCAGGAGGCCAGACTTGTGTCTGTGGCAGCAGCATCCATTTTGTGATGCCAGGGCTTTAGAAAGAAGTTACCGGCCAGGCCAGGGTTAAAATGTCTCTCCCTCTAGAAGGGTGGAATGCTACCCCCGCCGCCAGAAGTGGCGGGGGGGTAGTATTCCAAGATGTTTGACACCAAACACGACATGTTTCGGTGCAGCCATTCCAAAGTTAGCATTTAACGCGAGGTTATAATGCGCTTAAGAGTATATGGTCAGGCTGCACTACAAACAGCATCAGAGAAGGGTCTCCGAACGCTGCAGAGGGGCCCTGCTCATGCAGGGCACCCTCTCACATAGGAACCACGCACTCTGCCTTCAGGATTGATAAGGCCTGCCATAGGAGTGACTCATAGGTTTATATGTGTGTATGTATATAGTGATATAGGTAACCTATATCACAGTAAGGGGTGCATGCACCACCTTACCCAGGCTGCAGTAGCAGACCTGTGGTGTCAGTTTGGATGGCCTTCCAGGGGTGGCACAATACATGCTGCAGCCCCTGGTAGGCCTCTGAGGTACCTATGCCCTTGGTACATAGTATACCATATACTAGGGACTTATAAGGGCACTCCAGATTCCAATCAGTGATGTGCCTAAGGCACATGGAAACCTTTTTACAGAGAAAGCAGATAGACTGGGGCCCTGAATAGCAGGATCCCAGTCCAACTAAGTCATAAACCAGCAAAACACCATAAAAAAAGTGGGGGCAACCATATAGTCAGATTCCACCTTCCTACACAAATGGTTTGACATCCCCCTTTGTCCACAGATCTCCCAGCCTCGAGAGTCCGATTAAGTCCCACCCCTTAAAACCTCTGTGCTTTGCCAGGAGTCCCAAGCATGCAGAATCCCACAATGGTGTCATCTGTGTGAGTCTACCCTTCAATGCAAGAGGTGTGAGTGCCCCTTTCCAAACCCGCAATGTAGTGGAGGTTGGCTCAAGAAAGGACTCTATCCTGTCGCCTCCGTAAAATGCCCTTAGGTATCCCCCTGGATGCATATTATAGCTGTCCATTTTATACGCTGGGTCATCCTGAGGGTAATGCACCCAGTGGTTAACCACTGTGAGCTGGGCCGCCCAGTAGTATTTTTGCAGTGCCGGGATTGCCGCAACCCCATTGTACCAACCTCTTGTTAACTCATTCAGAGAAATTCTTGGGGAGCCCCGTCTCACAGAAATAGTCGCACAGCTGCTTCAATTGCTTGGAAGTATGTTTGGGAGATCAAATAGGTGGTGTTATGTAGCGCATAAAGGAATCTTGGCAGATCCATCATCTTAAATAGGAAAGCTCTATCCAAAAGTGACAACGGGAGAGATCTCCAATGTTGCACATCACTGTATAGATTACGGAGTGGAGGATCTAGGTTATGTTCATAAAAGACTTTTTGATCTCTGGTAACATAAATGCCCAGGTATTTAAATAGGTCAGTCGCTATGGGTATCACGCATCCTCTACACAAGATTGGCGGGGCTCCTGAGAGCAAGTACAGCACTGACTTCTCCCAGTTAATTGTATTTCCAGAATATTTTCGGTAGAGTTCAAATATATGCAGAATCCTATGGAGGGTTGCCCTTGGAGTTGCAATATAATATAGGATGTCATCTGCATATAGTGAAATTCTATCTTCCCAGTCTGGTGTCCATTTCAGTCCTCTAATTACAGGGTCTCCTCTTATCAAGACTGCTAACGGTTCTAGCACTAGAGCGAATATTATTGGGGATAACGGGCATCCCTGTCTTGTTCCCCGGTGTGGTCCAAAAAGCCTTGACGTGTTATTATTAACAGTCACCTGGGCAAGTGGGCGGGAATATAGCAGTCTTATCCAAGATAGAAATTGTGGCCTGAAACCTTATTTCTCTAGCATCGCGTGCATTTCGATGGTGTCAAAGGCCATTTGAGTGTCCAATGAGAGCACTACTGCGTCCTCTTCTATGTTGGCCGCTCTGCCCAAGACTCCATGGAATCTTCTCAAATTCAGGACCGTATTTCTCCCTGGCATAAAACCGGACTGGTCCGGGTGGATCAGGGTCTGTAAAGACTTGGTCAGACGGGTTGCTAGTAGTTTGACCAATATTTTAACTTCGGCATTCAAGGGTGATATCGGTCTATAAGAGGAACACTATTCCTTGGGTTTGCCTGCCATGTGTATAACCACTATATTGGCTATTCTTCGGTCTCTGGGTAGCGTGCCAAGACTACAACTCTCCCGAAACATCCGGAGAAGTAATGGGGCTACCTTTGATGCAGTCTGTTTATATAATTCGTTCGGTATGCCATGAGGGCCTCCCGCCTTTCCCGACTTCAGCGCCCCAATTGCTTGAGTTATTTCACATTCTGTTATTTCTAGGTCTAGGGCATCTCTGTCTTCCTCTGCAAGCCTTTGTAAGGGGAGATTAACAAGTAGCTCCCTGATTTCTTCTATTGTGACTGTATGCGAGGCCCTATGAACCTGACTATAGTATGCCGCGGACTCTTCTGCGATTTCTTCTCCATGCCTTTCCATCATACCATTTCTCAGTTTGATCTCGCAGACCCACCGCGCTGCTCTCTCTCTTCTATCTAACTAGGCCAGCACTTTCTCAGCTTTGTCACCTACCGCATAGAGGTTATGTTGCACTGCACTGTGTCTAGCCTTAGCTGCTTCTTCAGCTGTGTCTCTGAACTCCTTCTGCTTAAGCCAAAGACGACGTTGTATTGGATAGTTATTTTCCTCTATCAGTTTTTGTTTCCAAATCTCGAAGTTCGTGCTCTAGATTTTCCAGTTTGGCCCTTTTTTCCTTCTTGTGACCTGCTACTAGGGAAATCCCTTGCCCTCTTATCACTGCTTCCCATAATATATTGGCAGAGTCCATAGTGCCTTCATTTTCTGCTATGTAGTTGTCCGTGGCTTCTTAAAGTTTAGCACTGATTTGGGGTATTTTGAGATACCACGGGTTTATCCCCATTGGTGAGTGCGGCTAGAGGGGCCCAGGTCATGACATACACACACTGGGGAGTGGTCAGAGATTCCACGAGCCAGGTGGTGTGGTTCTAAAAAACACAGGGAGTAAATGCGCCAATGTGAAAATGTAATCTATGCGGGAAAGGGTGCCATGGGCACCTGAGTGATAGGTGTGTGGTGGGGTTGAGCGCCCTCCAAATGTCTGAGTCCTAAGGCTGACAGGAAATCTCCTAAGCTAGTACCTGCTTGTTCTTGTGGTCGTGCCGGCCAATGGTCTATTTCAGAGGAGAGAGTCACGTTGCAATCCCCTCCCGCAATCAGGTGCCCACAGGGAGTCCAAGGAGTAGAGACCTTAGTTTTGGAAGTAATTTTGTGTCTGTATTTGTGGTGGAATGTAGAGTGAGATTGTGTTGAATAACTGTCCTTCCCAAGTTCCTGTGATGGCTACATATCGGCCGCTGTCATCGCGAATTATCTTATAGATTGTAAAGGGGAAGGAGGAGCGTAGTAGGATGCCAACCCCTCTGGAGCCTCTAGTATATCCCGCATGTGCTATCAGTTTGTACCCCCACCCATATCAGTGTGTCCCTTGGATGTGGGTCTCTTGCAGCAGGACCACATCGGGGCATATCTTTTCAGGTACTGTAGAACTACCCCTATTTTAATAATATCCCCCAGCCCATTAACGTTCCAGGAGAGAATTTTGAATCCTTTGGATAATGTCATTTTATTTATCTATCCTTACATCGGGGTATGATCTAGCCGCCCATTTGTGTAGGCCGGGATTGGGGGGAAGAGAATACCTCTTCTCCTCTGCGCCTGGCACCGTTCCCAACATGTCTCATCGCTGATCGACTAAAAAACAGTAAATCAAAACATTCCTGACAAAAACATAACCCCTTCCCACCTCCCCACCTCCCTGCATGACAGACTACAAACTAACCACCCCCCAACTATGCATAGTGCCTTTGTACCCAGTAACAAACATGAACCTTTTTAGAGGGGCCCTCAATCCAACCCTTACTGGTGCCGGCCCTACCTTGCATTCAACAATATTACATTATCCGAATACAAAGTCTATAATAGTGAAACATGACTTATCAGCGAGTCGTTATATTCGGGAGATTTCTGCCCATGTACAGTTCAAGTATCATTGTCCTCCCCAAACGCCTGTGGGAGAAGTGTTGGAGATCTCGTCTGAGTCTTGCATTTGCTATTACGTTTCATTGTGAATCTTCTGCTGGATCCGTTGAGTCTCTGTTGCAAGTGTCGGAGGATTCTTGATCGCCTTTTCCCTTAATCTTTTTACCTTTGGTTCTTCTGGGTCCGGGAGTTCTCCACCCGTTTAGCCAGTCCCATGCTTCCTTTGGCTTAGTAAAAAAACAGGTTTTCCCCTCGGCAAGCACTCAGAATTTGGCCGGGAATAGCATGGCATACTTCAGATCTTTTTCCCTAAGGGCTTTTTTGACTTCCAAGAATGACCGTCTTTATTTCTGGACCTTTATTGTAAAGTCCGGAAAAAAGGAGATAGTGTTGTTGTCCCAACTTACTGGAGGTGACACACGTAAGGCCTGCAAAATTACATCATGGTCCCTGAAGTTAAAAATGCAAGCAATAATGGGTCTTGGCGGTGCCCCTGGTTTCGATGGGCCCTCGGTACTAGGTACGCTCATTCCACCAAGAACATTTTTGAGAGACATCTGGGCTTTAAGTGCTTCAGGTTGAGATCCTCGACAAACAGATCTACTGCTGGGTCCTCAGCTCTCTCTGGCACTCCTATTATTCTCACGTTGTTCCGGCGCGACCGCCCTTCTGCGTCTTCCATTCTAGCCTCTAACACTTTAACTGAATCGCCTAGATTAACAACTTGAGTTAGTAGTGTTTTTGTCTCAGTCTTGAGAGAGATGATGGTTTCTTCTGCCTCTTTGACTCGGGCCCCTCTGTTACGGATGTCACCATGCATCAGTGTCACTTCAGTGGTTACTGAATCAATTTTGACCTCCAGCGAGGTTTTAATGTCCTTAATAGCTGCCATGACATCTTGTAGGGTTGGGGGCTCCGCCATCGCCGGACCTGGGTGTTGTCCTCTGAATGTGGAGGCATCACCTGGGGGGAGAGGGTTCCGATCTGGGGTAGGCATATTTTTCCATCTGGGTTTGCGACTTTGCCCTCGAACCCTTGGGTCCAGAAATCGTGTTGGGCCCAATGATATATGAATATCACTTGGATCTACTGACAGTGCAGATCTCCAAGGGGGGGAGAAGCGCAGGGGGGCGGTCCCCACTGCCTACCTCTGGGGGCCAGAGTCTCCCCCAGCGGCCTGTCAGTTCATGCCCCCCCTCGTCCCAGATGCCCCCCCAATTAATCAGCCCCTCTCCGGGTGTCTGGTACAATCCAGTCAGCCCGTTTCTTACAACCAATCACCTTCTTGGATCAGCACCTTTTTCTGCTGGATTCAAGCCTGTGCAGGAGCTGGCCCGGAACGTTCCACTGTGCCTGGGGACCTCTGGGGTCTTTGCCTCGATTCTTTCTTGTTGAGGGGTGCGAGGGAGGGGGAAACAGCCAGCACCACCGCAACCCCTCCTAGCGGTCTTGATAGCACCCCCAACCTTCAGGTCTAGATCAGCAGGCCACCGGTGCTCCGACCCGTGCCGGGGCGCAATGTCCAAGTTATCGGCCCGATTGTTCGTTTGGATTTTGGGACCCACTGGGTCAGTTCTTTGCTGGGGGCATCTTGTAGTGTAGCTCCTATTTCCCTAATAGGCTCTGCGCATTGGAATAATATACCCTATAGGTTTGACATAGGACTGAGGTCGGTATGTCCCTATCGAGTATATTAAACTTAATTACTTGTGCCAGCTAGCCCAGAGGCCACTAGAAACTCCTTGATAAACAAGAAGGGAGTAGTTTCTGGCAGCCGCAAAACATGACAACTTTGTTTCCCTTTTAGAATCAGAACGTGTCCCAGAGTCGTGGAAACAATAGATAACTATTTCACTCAGCTCAATCGTGCATGCTTAGTTTTCCTCAAAGTTACACAGAAAGAACAGACGGAAGTTTCAATAAAAGATTTATTGAACAGTCTTGTTTCTAGTGTAAGTAATATGTGCTGTTACGATCACAAGACAGTATGCAAGATAAATAATGGACAGCGTAAGCAGTAGAAATAAATAATACTGCGCTAGCATGATCTTTAGTAGATATTCATTTACATAAATAACACAGACTAAAAAGGCGAGTACTCATACGATGCGTTTCTAAGCTAGTTCTACCCCAATGTACCTAACCTGACCTAGGTGTAGGGAGAGGTATGAAGTAGGTGAAGTATTCCTTACTATGGTATACTAAGAGTATGTTAAGCCTAGTATGCCTAGTATGCCAAGAGTCCCTCTAGGTTTCTAGTCAGCTTCATACCTTAAGAATGAGAGAGGTGGGAATCTCTTGCCAGACTCGAACTCCAACACCCCGCGAGGGAAGTCAGATCACTGGAAGCTGAACTCTCTGTGTGCAGGGATGACAGCGTCTTCTCAGTGCGTCAGGCCGGGAAACGGGCTCCTCTGAAGTCGAGGTCTCCTCTGATTTACAAGGGCTAGGGAAGGTATATTTATACCTGAGAGGTACCTCAGAATGTTAGCATTGACGTGAATTGGACAGCGGAAGACGTCATGAATGAACCCCTAAGGTATAACGGTTCATGCATAATAGATGAGTCCTTGAAGAAATCAATAGTCCTGTGCTAGGGAAACTCCCGAAGCCTAAGGGTCTGTTCTTCAAGAACTCGTTGTGACGTTAGGGTGGACGGATGTCGGAGACCATGCCTGTATTTGGAGTGCACAGTTTAATGCCTAAATAAGGACTGGGATTTTATGCCTATATAAGGGCAGGGCGAATTGTGCCTATATAAGGACATGATACAGGAAAGCCCGTGTATGGACACCCTAAGAGGAATACAACACCCACTCCACTTTCGTGTGTACGATAATAATAAAATGCTAAACATTTAATATGCTAAACATAAAATGGAGTACCGCATATTGCTAAAAATATTTCTTAAAAGCATTAAAAAGCATTAAAAAACCTATTAAAATGCAAAAGGTACTGTACATTTTAAGCATTGCTTTTCTCAGTTCAGGCATATATTTGGAAATAAAATGCAATTTGAATGAAATAAGCAGTAATATTTACATGTGACAAAAAATGATCGATAAGTTGTTCAAAAATCAGTCATTTCATGTCATGAAAATTAATGAACTTTTTAGACAAATAAGTTGACGAATTGTCTGAGGAAGTACCGCGAAGTCCGTACTATAAGGTTAGTTCTACTTCAAGCAGATTGAATTGCCATTCAGTTTGAAAAAATGGAAAAAAAGTTCAATTTGGGAAGAGTTCCAAGTTTTTGAAATATGAAGGCCAAATTTTACTGTGTCTCTGGTACACTGTGGGTTGAATCAGAGTCAGTGTACGGGTCTGGTGTAAACATGAGATCATCTATTTCTGTAGACAAAATATCGTCCACTGAAGTTGGTGTCAGTTGGAACACCTCGTGCAGTAGATTAATTGCACAGAGATGTTAAGCATCGCTTTCAGCATAGGATGCCTCAGCAATGTTCGCGTCCGTTGTTACCTGTGTGCCTGTAGATCCATCTCGTACCTCAGCAGCAGCTGGAAGCGACTGTGAGATCTCAATGAATGCCATCATCAGGATTGGTAGCCTCTGGGGACAACACAGAGCATGGGCCGTTATCGGGTCCAGCAGAGGATCGATATCCGTCGGCGTTGCTGATGGAAATGTTAGACAGGTGTGTAACACGCATTCTTCACCGCGTAGCAGGCATCGTAGGACAGGTAAGATGCAATCTTGCCAGATTGGTCTGAATGACAGGAACCACGTGGTATTAAGTTCCCGTAGACGAGTCATGCCCAAAAGCTGTACTATTCGCTCACGGCACCTTCGTTCAAGGAGAGCTTTCTCCACTTTGCTCGGAGTGATGTCTGCGATTAGGCTGGCCATAGCGTAATAGCAGGAAGAGAAATAGAATTCCGGCAACAAGTGCTAAAATTAATGGTATGCCACCAAACACCGAATGTGCAAAGTTCGGGATGATTCCGAGTATTGCCTGGAAAGGTGCTAACAGACCGGAACAGATGCTCTTAAATACATGTATATTTCCGCTTGTATCAGACATGTTAAAGATACGTCCTATCATTTCCACAAAATGTATAGGGCAGTTTGTACGTATTAAAGTCTGTATCTCAGCCGAAGTCCTTGCTACTTGTAGATCATAGGTTTCTTTGGCCGAGGTCAAAGGCACTGTTTGCTGTAAAAGCATGGCTTTCATTCTGCTCAAAGTATCAAATCTTATAAAAGAGACGTTCAGCGAAGGCCACAAAGGCGACTCCCTGACTGTGTCTATTGGGGCAAACAATACTTGCATACAGCAAGTGACCCTGGAGTTGACCGTTACTAGATATGGGATGCCTGGCAACATGCCGCAGCAACTCTGATCATTCAACATGAGGTAACTCCCATTCGAAAGTTGTCCAAACGTTGGATTAATCACAGCAGCTGGTGTACCCTGCTGATGGCAAGACAAATTTGCCACAGAACCATTGCAAGCCCCGTGTAAAGAAATGTGCTGACATATAAGTGAACCGCTCAGTGCACTTTTACAGTGTGTACCGCTCAAAAACACTTCACGATCCCCACTCCAACATCTATATGTATACGGTAAATCCCAAGATGTCTTAATGTATTCCTTACCCAACCTTTCATATTTGCCTGCTTGCATTTATTTGAGACAATACTGAAACTGAAAAGTAGTCACAGGTAGTGTGATTTTTCCATGAATGAGCCATTCTGTAGCTGGTTTTTCTGCCACTGTGAATGGTAACTTTTCCAGTTTTTCAATGCTCAGCACTGTATACTTTGCTCCTCTTTGTGCCAGTTTGATCTGTTTATCAGTTAGATTGTATTCTGCAAACAGAGCCGACGTGTGGATGAAACGCCAAGGCACATAGCCCGCACGCAAAGATTGCAGCGTCCAGCTTAATAACACAATAGAACATAATTGAGACTGGCCTTGCTGTAACATCGCCAAATCTTGTTCTAGTATGTCGATAGCAGAGGATACAATGCCGTCCAATGAATATATTCTGGAGGACAAAGTTGTTAACCCATTGTCGACCACAGTGAGTGTTTTCTCTAAATTAATACGATCAAGTTCACGTATTCGTTCTGCGGCCTCCATCTGTGACACTTTCCATGCTTCATTATAGGCAGCATAAATGCCGGCATATATGAAACGTTTTTGACGCGGTTTTCTTGGTCCAAGCAAGAATTCCCTAAGGTCTGCGTCCTCTTTAAGTAAGGATAAGTGTTGTTTCACATCCTGTAGTGTAGATTTCTGCAGCCAATCGAGGCATAATTTTCCTACACTGTATGTTGTTACTACCCCCGGATGCTGTCTTTGGACGTATCTTGGGTCTGGCCTGTGAATAGTAAAGCCCTGAGTTTTATTCAGGAATCTTTCCTGACAGTTGTTCGTGTCTGTGGGCCAGATCAACCATTTTCTCCAATCAGGATTAGATCTGTTGAGTTGTAGTATTTGGTCAACTGTAACCGCTGCCTGTGTATTGTTATCACTTGCAGGTGTTGGTACGGAAGGTGTTTTCATCTCTTTGATCTTGGCTAGTCCAAAACAAGATGTTTGTTGGACGGTTTCATTCAAAAACATTATTTGTTCAGGGATGATACAGGCTCTAAATAAAGCTTCTATCCCCTGCACTTGCCAATCTTTTGTACCACAGACAGTTTTTGTGTCTATTGTGTCTTTCCATAAGTCGAAACCCTGTCTAGACAGTTGGGCAATAAATGTTGCAGAGTAAATCTGTTTCGTATTAGTTAACATAATTTTCAGTCCTGTTTTGTTTAAATTTTTATAGTAAAACGTTTCTGGATCAGATGTATTGTAACCTGAAAAATATGGAAATTTGTTAGCAAATGTTTTTGAACTACCTTTTGGTGGTGTAGGACAATGCTCCCATTGGTTAAACATAAACACATTTCTAGGGTATGCAGATTTATGCAAATAATGATGACCATAGTGGTTATAGCAATACAGCTGTTCATAGTCTGATGAACCCTCTAAATATTCATTTTTAGAAAATGCAGCAGATTTTTCTAGGTCAAACATTATGTCAGTTAACAGTCTCAAAGTCCCAATCATCAGAATAGGTACTGGACGAAATTAGATCACTTAGTGAAATTTTAAACAAATGTGGAATGTTCAATTGTTCCGTCGGGCCAAAGATATCAAAATCAGTTTTGTCCCACACTATACCATCCTGTATAGGAACGGCTGTGATGTTCACTGTTGACAAGTCTCTTGCTTCACGATGAGAAGATTTATGTGGTTTCAAAAGTACGTTCACATCTTTTCCTTCAGTGTTCACATGGATGTATCTGACATTTATAAGCACGCTCACAGTTATAACCAAAGCTAGCCAAAGCAGGAAAACAAATATTCCAGAAATAATCCAGAGTTCAATCCATGGAGAAACCAAATAAGTCTTTTTCAGAAAGTGAAGAAAGTCTTGTACTTGCTGCTTGAATTTTAATGATGCTGGCGTCGTTTCAGGTTCACTCGGATCTTCTGAGAACGTATCAAATTTAATGAAATTGCCAGAAGCAGTTCTGTCAATTGTTGGAATTGCATCAGGATTTGTAGAAATCGCTGGAACCAGTTGATCACGTGCTACATTCGTGTAGACAGGTGTATTTGGGCGAACTGTTACTTGATTTTCAAGAGGGATGAGTTCCATAGCATTGTTGCTCAGTCCTTCATCTGTTACTGCTAAATTCCCAATTGTTATCAGTCTTTCAGTCTGAACCTCTTGGATAGTAGCGAGAGGAGTTTGTCTGCTACTAGGTCAGAGTCCACGAGGCCTACTACTTAGTATTGGCCACATACTGTGGTTTGATGAGGTCAATGGACACAAATCTTTTCTCCTTTCTTCCAGCAAGGGGCGGCAGAAGTACTGTTCTTGTTCCTTGAACTGCTAGGACAGGTACTGGTTGTCTGTAAGAAGGTCCAAATTCCTTCTTGTCCGCAATCTTTTCTCTGACTAGATCCCCAACTTTTGGAATCCAGACAGGCCTTGCTGGGACTGCCGGTTTCTCCCCTGTGGTGGTTGGCTGCAGGAATACGTTGCTTTGTTTCGATCTTAGTTCATTGAGTTCCTGTAAAACAGCCAAACGATCTTTGATATCAAACGGTTTATTTTCCACCACTGTGCCTACGTGATCAAGGTCTGGTACCCACATTCTTGTCCCAAATAGGACCTCATATGGAGTGACCCCCCCTAGAGAACTTCTTGGCAGGTTATTTAATGAGCGTTGGACCCCATAAAGATGTTTGACCCACCCATCACCCGAACCTAATACCCTAGATGTTATAGACTGCTTTATGTCCCGGTTTTTCCTTTCCACAACCGAATTTCCCTCAGGATGGAATGGAGAGGAGTACCGCAATGCAACGCCCAGACTGGCCATGGCTTCTTTGTAAGCCCGAGAGCTAAACGCAGGGCCCTGGTCAGAATGTAGCGTGCCTATTGCGTATGTGCCGATAAAGACTCGCAAATCTTTTATAACAGTTCGAGCGTCAGCCGAGCGCTGAGGCCATATCCATAGGAACCTTGATTTAGAATTTGTGGGATTGCACTTGTCCATGCATGGTCGCATGCGAGATGGCATCTTCAGACCTATGGTCACAAAAACTCAATCTCTAGGAGATTGTACAGCTCAGCGAGCTGAACTACAAGCATTCTAGTTCAGCTCGCTGCGCTGTACAATCTCCTAGAGATTGAGTTTTTGTGACCATAGGTCTGAAGATGCCATCTCGCATGCGACCTTTAACGATCGCACACACTGCACTGTAAGCTTGCTTACTCCCTGTTGCGGGCTGTGCGGATCCGTCAGTGTAAATTATAAATTCGTACTGATTGAGAGGCAGGATTTCAATGGGTAGAGGACATTCTTGTTCATATTGCAGGAATGCTTGTGTTTTTAAATCAGGATCAAAAACATATTCAACATCTGTTGCAGCAAGAGAATTAACCCATTGTATCCATCTTGGTGTAATGCTTTAGCGTTCGGAATGCTTGCTTTTGTGACCGCTTCTAAAGCTGGTACTGGGGTTACGACAATAATGCGTTTCCCTTGGGCTAGGGCTCTTTCTTTTGCTACTGCAGTTTGAACTGCTGTCAGAATTTTTTCAGTTGAAGTGAAGCGCATTTCCGCTTGTGTATACAAATGAGATTTGTATGCGATTGGTATTTTTTCACCCTCGTTAAATGTTAAGTAGGTGAATCCGCATTGACCCAAAATTATTCGGATCACCAGGTTGCGTTGACTTACGCAACGTTTGTAAGTGATTTGTTGCTAACATGTTAGCCTGGAGTGAACACAAGATTTCTGTGTGTTCTTGTGTCCAATTCTTGATTGAAAAATCAGGTTTGATTAATGCGTAGAGAAGTTTAACCCTTTCTGTGAAATTTAGAATGTATGTTCTTCCAAAATTTAGGAAACCCAGGATGGATTGTAAATTATTTTGCGTTTTTGGAGGTTGGAGCAGCGCACATTTCTCTAGAAAGTTAGCTGCCAAGCTCTTGCCTTCACTTGAAAGCTCATATCCTAGAAATAGGACATTGAGATGGGCAATTCTGGACTTTTTGAAGTTGAATTTGTAGCCCTCAGAGGTGAATCCCAATATAATGGTGCTCACCCTGTTCAAGTGTTTATCCAGGTCATCGTCTGTCAGATAGATATCGACATATGACAATGCCTCATTGTCATAATTTTGTAGTAACTCCGTTACCCTCGCTGAGAATAAACCTGGGCTGTTCTTGAACTCTTGTGGGAGTCGACAAAATTGATGCTGGGTCCCCATTATGGAGAAAGCTGTTAAGTACCTGCTTTCAGGTGCTATGTTTTGACAAAAGAAACCATTTGAGATATCTAATGTGGTTTTATATTTTTTACGCACAATGTTATTCATTAATGCTGTGCTATGTGCATTTTGCACTGCAAATGTTTTAGAACAAGTGTTTAAGTGTCTGTAATCCAAAACTAGACGATATGTATTGTCTGGTTTGGAGACAGGAAACAAAGGATTGTTCATTGAGGAGGTGCATGTTTCAATCACCCCTTGGTATTCAAGTTGATCTAAGATCTCCCTGACCTGTTTTTTAGCTTCTTGCTTTATTGGGTACTGCCTTTGTGCGGTAGGTTCATGTTTCTGATGTATTTTATGGTGAGGGGAATCCTCATCCCATCCTACATGATTTTTATATAATGCTGGGGCCTGGGCTACTGCCCATTTCCTGGCATATGTATATTTTAGGTGTATTGGAATATGGTTGGAGAAGGCAGGCATAATAATGCCCTCGCCGTGTGGGCACTCCCTGACAAATTGTGGTGGCCAGTCTTTTTCTGCTAGAAGTATGTCATAGCCCCTTGATAGTCTTTCCCAAAAAAGAGCTTTCACCTGTCTGGGTATGTCTCCCTCCATCCGGAGTGTTATTTCATATAACTTTTGTGGAGTACTAACCCTGGTGTCTACAGTCTCAACTGTAATGTACTCATTCAAGTCCACTATCTCCAGAAGTTCCTTCAGGTTCTGGCGAGCTATTGTGACTTCTGCTGCACTGTCCAGCATTGCCTGAGCCCATTCTCCGTTCCTGAGTTGTGTTCTCAGTATCCTCGGCATGTCTGATCTTTAGACCTGCTACTTTCTTTTTGGAGAATTGAGGTTTTGTTTTGTTTTTTGTAGCGTGTTTTTCTTCCTTGGATTTCACGCGTTCTTCTCTATGTTCTGACCGTCCTCTTCTTTCCGAAGCCTGTGATGAGATCTGAAAGGTACGAGAGGAACGTGTATCAGTATCTTGATACCTGTCAGGTTTTCTCAAATTATCCCTATTCCTGAGGTTATACCTCCTTTCAGAGGGCTCCTTTTGAGGAGACCTACCTCGGGATTGAGAACGTTTCTCGTTTGAATTTTGTTTGTTAGTCTCCCACTTCTTTTTAGAAGATGTAGGAGTTTGTTTAATGGAGTCCTTCTCAGGACTTTCAGATAGTTTTGGCTTCACTGGTCTTCCACCCAAACTATCTCTGCCTAATTCTGCATAAGATTGTTCTATTATTCTGGGTAGCTCAGTTTGATGTTCTGTAACATCAAATTCCCTTAATTTTAGGCGGATCGTCACTGCTGCTGCCTCCCCTTTAATATTAGATAATATTATTGTTGAGACCTGGTCGAAATGTTTCAGTAATTTCATACCTAAATTTAGAGCAGGCTCTGCCCCATATTCATTTTGAATTTGTTTCAGGACATCTGGTATTACCGCAATTGACGGAATGCCATGTGTTTTAGTATAGATGGCAGCAAAGACTGAGCCCCAAGTGGTGCAGTCTTCCAGTTGTGGTGTGATCCCCATCGGTAAACAGATGGTTAGGATTCTGTGTTTCTCATACGGGCTAGTATTTGGAAATACTGCTTCAATTTGAGTGAATTTTTGAGCTATCCAGAATGGAATTTGCTCACGTTTTGTGGGCATTTTTCCCATGACTGCGTATAGTCTGTGGTGTAATTTTTAGTGTATTCCCCTGTTGAGGAGTTTGATTTGGAATGGTTAATGGTGGTTGGACTGTGAAAGTCTGCATGACATATTGGACCAATTGTCTGTATATTTTTATTAACTCTGTTATTTGAGTAAGTAACTCCTCATCTGACATTATTTCTAGTTCAGGATGAGGTGTGTAGCCGGCTAGAATCGGCCATGTTGCTCCTGGTCTACCTAGTGGACCGAGCCTGGTAATGTTTCTGTGATGTTTTAGGGCGCCTGTAAACCAGAGCTGATGCTCCTGGTATGTTAGTGGAATTTCAATATCCTCGAAAGGAATATAATCCTCTGGTGGATCATCTTCTTTGTAGAAGTGAAACAGTTTTGTTACTGGATTGGATTCAGGAAATATTACCCATGAATAGAATACCTCTGTCTGAAATGATTTGTGTGCCTCTATCACGAAAACTGCTCAACCGCCTCTTGGTGGTAGGCCGTGTTTTATGAGTTTTAGAGTGATGGCTCTTCTTAAGTTTGGATGGATGTCTATAACACCCTCCTCGGTTCCATTTAAACCAGTAAAGTTAAAAACTGCCATGGCTGGATCAGCCACAGCTCCACCGTTTCCGGTGGCATCGTCCCCGTGTATGGACATTTGTTTTTTGAAAAATGTAGAACAAGTCTCAAGGAAACAAAGATAAGGTGCACAATATTTTGGAACACTGTATCCTTCAACGTTGAGCAAACCAAACAGCTAATATATAGGGTGCTTCCCTATGTAGCCGTGGCGGATACTTAACCCTGCCCACTCCAGACGTCTTTTGGAGTATATGGGTAGGGGTCTCTGAGAGAAAAAGCACGGCTGAGTTACTCAGTATCTAACGTTAAATTACCGCCTTACCAAACCGTTGAGCGCCATGTAGTGTAGCTCCTATTTCCCTAATAGGCTCTGCGCATTGGAATAATATACCCTATAGGTTTGACATAGGACTGAGGTCGGTATGTCCCTATTGAGTATATTAAACTTAATTACTTGTGCCAGCTAGCTCAGAGGCCACTAGAAACTCCTTTATAAACAAGAAGGGAGTAGTTTCTGGCAGCCGCAAAACATGACAACTTTGTTTCCCTTTTAGAATCAGAACGTGTCCCAGAGTCGTGGAAACAATAGATAACTATTTCACTCAGCTCAATCGTGCATGCTTAGTTTTCCTCAAAGTTACACAGAAAGAACAGACGGGCATTTCAATAAAAGATTTATTGAACAGTCTTGTTTCTAGTGTAAGTAATATGTGCTGTTACGATCACAAGACAGTATGCAAGATAAATAATGGACAGCGTAAGCAGTAGAAATAAATAATACTGCGCTAGCATGATCTTTAGTAGATATTCATTTACATAAATAACACAGACTAAAAATGCGAGTACTCATACGATGCGTTTCTAAGCTAGTTCTACCCCAATGTACCTAACCTGACCTAGGTGTAGGGAGAGGTATGAAGTAGGTGAAGTATTCCTTACTATGGTATACTAAGAGTATGTTAAGCCTAGTATGCCTAGTATGCCAAGAGTCCCTCTAGGTTTCTAGTCAGCTCCATACCTTAAGAATGAGAGAGGTGGGAATCTCTTGCCAGACTCGAACTCCAACACCCCGCGAGGGAAGTCAGATCACTGGAAGCTGGACTCTCTGCGTGCAGGGATGACAGCGTCTTCTCAGTGCGTCAGGCCGGGAAACAGGCTCCTCTGAAGTCGAGGTCTCCTCTGATTTACAAGGGCTAGGGAAGGTATATTTATACCTGAGAGGTACCTCAGAATGTTAGCATTGACGTGAATCGGACAGCAGAAGACGTCATGAATGAACCCCTAAGGTATAACGGTTCATGCATAATAGATGAGTCCTTGAAGAAATCAATAGTCTGTGCTAGGGAAACTCCCGAAGCCTAAGGGTCTGTTCTTCAAGAACTCGTTGTGACGTTAGGGTGGACGGATGTCGGAGACCATGCCTGTATTTGGAGTGCACGGTTTAATGCCTAAATAAGGACTGGGATTTTATGCCTATATAAGGGCAGGGCGAATTGTGCCTATATAAGGACATGATACAGGAAAGCCCGTGTATGGACACCCTAAGAGGAATACAACAATCTTTTCCACTCAGAGTAGCAATACCCAAGGGAAGGGGGGGCATATCCAAGTACCCTCACCCCCTCCACCCTGTCCCACCACCGATCTGTGCACTTACTTATTGCTGAGCCTCAGAACTCCCTGTGTTTTAGCGTGTGACTTCAATGCGGCATCTCTGCCCCGCAGTTCCAGGGTGTATCTGCTAATAAAGGCTGGATCCTGCCTATTTCATGGGCTTCTGTGGGCGGCGGATGTCTTGTTGCTGTTGCGGGCCGCTACCGCCTCCGATGTCTCCTCACGTTTCGGGCCTCACTGGGGGAACCGAACCTTGGGGCGGGGCCACGCCGCCAGCCGAGGCTCGCAGTCACTTTCCTCCGCTCCAGTGAATATCGCCCCCAGCACCTGAGAGTCGCCCCACCATTCCGGTCGCTCTTCAATATCACACCGTGTCTCTCCAGAACTCCAGTCGCCACTCCAGGGCTCTGCCGTTAATTGACTACACAGGTCCCGGGAGCTTCGCCGCCAGCGCAGGTCGTGCCCCAGCACGGCCCCGGCTATCTTCTGTTTTGGCAATCTCTCAGCCCAGCATGATCTTGGGGGTCTTAGGCAGGCCTCTCCCGCTTCATATGTTGACTTCGGTCAGGATAATGATGATTTTTGGAGGTTTTTCGCAAAGGACGGCCGGAGCTTCACTCGGCTGCGGCCATCTTGGTCGGCTGTAGGCCACACCCCCCAATTGGGTGAGATTTAAAATAATCAGGGACATCGCCCAGGTATGGCAAGACATCTGCAAGAAATATGTCATAAGCACACATCACTACCATACTCCCCTATGGGGCAACCCAATGTTTCCAGACATATTTCATGATAAAATTGGGAAAACGTGGGGGCATATGGGTGTCAGCAATTTAGGCCATTAAGGGTTTTGGACGCTTCTCTCATTGCAAGAGGAATTTAGGCTTCCATCACACTATTTCTTTAAATACTTGCAGGTGAGGGACTACATACTGGTTGGACTTAAGCAGGAAATTCAATGTGAAACTTCAGAAATTTTGGCTGACCTTCACCAGACTCCTGTTAAAATTTCTATTAGCCAGTTTTATCAGAAGTTTATTTCATCAGCACAGGATGATAGTATTCAAATGGAAACGGTTATTTAACTGCAGAAGACTCTTACAGCTTTAGATCAATCTGTGGCCTCTGTCAGTATAAAACTACAGCAATTTAGGACCATTTGGGCGGTCTATTACACCCATAAATGTATTTCAAACTGGTCAACTTCTCGAAACTCTGACAAATCCCACTGTCAGAAATGTAGCTGCTATGCAGCCGATCTATCACATATGTTTGTTGATTGCCCCATGCTTCAGAACTTTTCGGTCTGTCTTCTCTCACTTTTAAATAAACATTTAGGATCTGATTTTCAAATAACCAACAAATAGATTCTATTGGGATATAAGCAGGATTGCGCATGTCAGCTAGGGCCATTATTCTCTATCATCTTTGTAAGCGCCCGCCTATGCATTGCTAGGGCATGGATCAGTCCATCTCCTCCCAAAGTGACAGAATGGTGGGCAATGCTGTGACAAATCTACATTGCTAAGGCAGCCATAGCCAAGGTCAGAGGTCTCTGATCTCTCAAATGTTTTTTAAAAATATGGACCAGCTTACAGTGGGACTAGGGATACTGGGGCACCAGCGACAAATCCGGATATTAATCCACTAGGCTCTTCTCTTCTTAGTCTCATTTTTTTCTCTATGATTTATATACTTTCATTTACTGAAACATGATGAGCTTGACACAATGCTAAATGTGTTATATTTCTATTTGTTTTTATTAAGAACTGACTCCGAAAAAACCGAATACAATTTTTTTTATTTTTAAAAGATAACTCATGGATTTTGCACTCAAATTGTGACAGCCCAGTATTTTTCAATTCTGGTTTGACGCATGTCTGATTTGTCAGTGCGGTAGGGTAGGATTCCCTTTTCTATTTCAGGACCTGACATACTAGAGCTGGATTTCTCTTCTCAGAGGGTTAAATACCACTGTGATAGGGTGTGGTCGCACTTTAGTTGTAGATGATTGCAGTCCGTGATCGGAGTTGGACTGGCCTGTAGGGCAATCTGACAGTGCACAAAGGCTGGTCTCCCAGATTAGTGTGTGGGCCTTTGTTTTTTAGTTGTTTGTGGGTCTGTTTGATGGTCTGATGGGCCGGTTTTACTGTTGTGTTCCCTGATATTAAAACAAACATTACCTGCAGCAAGCTCCAATGCATGCATTCTTCTACACCTTGCAAAACAATTATACAGTGTATCTTTACAAGTTCCAACCTGCCCCAATTTACAAATTTAGCCACTTTTATAGCTTTCTTATTCACTAATGGTGGCCAATTTTATTTTGGTGCCTGGAGGTATATTCTGTCCTATTCCAACCCCATCTGTGATGCATCTGTTTGCTGGGATTTTGATCGCTGAAATGCATGGCTTCAAAATTGATTGCCATTAATAAGGTTAATAGGAACTTTTGCCACCCACTGACTCCACCTCCAGGATATGCAGGGAGGTAGGTTTTAAATGGAGGGCACAGAACATTTACTAACTGGGAGTGGACTGCCAAGAGATCACAGTATACTCTGTAGAGCTATTTACTTAAAAGAACTCGGGGGCATATTAGCAAGAATGGCGTTAAAATTATCGCCGCTTTAGCGGCAGGAAACTGCCGCTAAAGCGGCGATAATGGGCTTGATAATATGCCCTTGAGAATTCCAATAGAAGCCCATGTTTACAGCAGAACATGGGCTTCTATTGGAATTCTCAAGGGCATATTATCAAGCCCATTATCGCCGCTTTAGCAGCAGTTTCCTGCCGCTAAAGCGGCGATCATGTTAACGCCGTTCTTGCTAATATGCGCCTCAGAGTTCATAAACCCAAGAATGAGCAAAGGATTGCATTGCTACTTTCCATCATAGGCTTGCATTGCTCATTTTGATAATGTCATGTGCTAGGTGGATGACTAGAGAATGATCTAAACCTTATATAACCTGAAGGGGGTTATGAGGTTATTGCACACGCTCAGTTTGAGAACCTTTGTTAGCTCAGCATAAGGTAATTTGTTAGCTCAGCATGGGGTCCTTTGTTATACTGATTTAAAAAAGTAATTTCTCAAGGATATGTAATGTTAAGGAGTGTTTGACTCCCCTGCAGCTATCAACTAGCCTTTAGATATGTTTTTTTACTTTGAATCACAGGGCCCATCTAACCTCTGTTCAAGTTTCATTTGCATTGTGGTGTGGGAGGTCCCATGAACAACGTAAAAAAACATGTACTTTGTAAAAGTGAACAGATTGTGATGCATAATAAAACTCAAGATTTGTTTTTATGCAGTGAGTGGGTGGTGGTGCCAACCTTCCTGAGCCTTATCTCAGAATTCATTCACCTCAACTGCTTCTGCATCTGCCACATCATACTTTGAGCTGTTGGTCTGAAAGTCACTTCTGAACCAACCAAGCTATTTGGTTGTCTAGCTGCTCATTTTGTTCCCCCTTTTTCAGCACTGGCCCAGTTTCACTGCTGTCTCTTTTTGGTCTTTCTCCACCCTTTCAACTTTTTTTTTGTCATCTTGCTCTTTCTGACACTGTACCTGTTTAATTCCCTTTTATACCCATACTGGCTCCCTATCTCTGAGTTTCCATTTCTTTGTGGGACCAACTGTACCCTCTTTTTCATGGGCTAAGCTATACTTAACCTAAATCACTAATTTGTTTGAGAATTTTTTAAACCTAGAATCACCCCCAAATATGCGTGGATCAAGATAAGAAAAAACATCTAAAACAAACGAGACATCAGAAGGGGCCCATCTTGGCTTTTCTCGGCTGTATCCTGAATCTGTGCTTTACACTGCCTAAGCCATGCTAACAGGCATACAAAGCATGCCCATTGCTGCCTGAGAAAGCTCTAGCATTCTAAGCGCAAACACAACACCTTTTGTTAGACTACTTGTGCCAAAATGCACTGTGTATTATTTGTGCTGGGTGAACACTGTTGGTTTGGACAGGAGTAAGGACAACACCCACAGGGATTCTGATACAGAGATGCTGCCAGCACATCACCTGCCCTATGAGTATGGCCTCGGAGTAGGGGTGAGAGAGATTATACAGGAACGTAAGGCCATGTTGTACATGAATCTTCTTCTCCTGCACATCTGATCCATGGTACAAACATTTGACAGGATTAATAGCAGATGTTTTTCTCTGAAAAGGTAACAATGGCGACTGTGGTTTTATATGTAGACTTTCCTGTTTATATTTTCTATGTGTTGTGAATTCCAGTGGAGTTTTTTCAGTGTTTTCCAGTTTTTATAAAAATTTTAAATATCAGTGGCAATCAGTGTTTGTTCTTTTTTTCACCTTAAAAAATATTGATGAGTGGTGTATTTTCCATTGCTTATGAATAAAGATGTTTGCTTTTATTTCATTCCCTCACTCATTCATTGTTATTGTCAGTTCTTTACTATGTTCCTGCTTCTCATTCTTCACCTTACAACCTTCCTTTGAATTTGCTCTTTCTAGTAATTTTGTATTATTTCTCTCCCCTCTGTGCCTGTATCATGTTCCAGTACTCAAACTCCTCTTACCTTGAGGTCAGCCACTCTCCATGTCTAGATGTGCATGAATGGAGAATCATTTTCACTTAATTAAGATTTGATTGCACCACGTCGGTTAATGATGGCTATTGAACACATCACCTGCTGCTCAATTCGTCAGACAAATGGCAAAGATCCGCTGAATCAAGATTTTCCACTTTGGACACAAGATATATATTGAGGGTGCTCGGTTATTACAAGCCACTGTCACACAGCCCTATTATTTGTTTTCCAAGCACTTTCCTACAAGATGTACTAATGCCATTAGATCTGGGCATAGCCCTGCTCTGCCTAGTAATGAGGGGAGGAGCCTGCAATGGAAGGTATTTGCATACTGTCAGCTATATGTCCTTTGCTTTCTATAAACAGTACTGCTTTTTGAAAAAGCAGATGAAGTAGCACAGAAATATCATGATGTGCACAAGCTCAGAAGGGGTCCATGTACCTCTTTTGACTGAAACTGCTCTGTCTGCAGCACGTATTAGGAAGCACATAGTGGTTGCCTGTTCATGCTTCTGAGCAGTACTGTTTATAGCTCCTATTCTATCTTGTGTTTTTTATGAGTTAACTTATGCACTGAGACAGTGCAGTTTCCACAAAAGTAGCACACAGATTCCTTCTGCACCATCACATGGATGCTGAAGATTTTCATTTAATGGCTCAATTTCTTCCGTTTAACAATTGTGGTTTATATAGACATGTTTTTCAGACCATCATGATGAAAACAGGAGTGCTGGGTGCAGCTTTCTATGACAGAACATTGATTCTGGAGGCATTGTATACAGATATTTACTGCCCAAGTCCTGATACCTGGTCCTCCAGAAAGTAAAGTTGCATCTCATTCTAAGTGAAGGAGGATGGCATCATGGTGGTGCCTCCTACCGTAGTCCGAGACAGTGATTCTGCTGCAGACTACACACCAACATGCAGTGAACTTGGGCCAAAACTATGTGAGGTCAGTCATTCTCACAAAACAGAAGGGGAAGTAGGTCCTGAGGGACAGATCTATCAAACTTTCATGCAGCGTAGCACAGCAAGCACTCTTTCTGCACTGCACTTCTTGAAAGGGCAGGAATGCATTGTATTATATTGTACAGCAAATTCCTGTCTGTCCTTTCCTTGTACTGGCCAACAACCTGTTGCCTAGCGCCAGCACAGGTAACCATGTGCCGTGGTGCAAGGGTGCCTGCTTTGCAGACAGGATTGCTTTTATGCAGGAAGGGTCACCTTCCTGCACATTCCTCTGAGGTATTTCCCTCTTTATATGTGTGCTCAGAATGTAAGAGGGAAATGATGAGGAATAAAGATATTTCTCCTCTTTACGCCTCACATGGGGTGGCATAGCATTTTGACACATTCCCTGGTCTACCACTGATGGTAAATCTGGGAATGCGCCAAAATCCATGGGTGGATGCAGGGGATTACCCATGCTCTACCCATGAAATGCCTCCCTCGGGCTGAGTAAAGTAACGTAGTGATTTGCGCTGCATTTCGATACTCTAGATTTATCAAGCCATGCAGTGCCATGCAAGGTGGTCTTGTGTGGCGTGAAAAACCTGGCTTAGAAGTTGTGTCACCCTTGCGCCCTATTGCTTCGCCGAAAAGCGACACAACTGAATGATAAATATGCCTCTGAGTGTCCAGGGACCTTAAGGACACATTAAGAGAGTTTCCTAGAACTCAGTGACCCATGCTGTGAGCATTGATTAGCATCCGGTTCAGAGAGGAGCTGGCTTGGTATTTTGGGCTGGGCTATTCCTATTCGAGCAGGAGCAGAACTGATTTTCATATGGCTTGGTCTAATCTGAGGTGCACAGTGAAAAAAAAAAATACATGGGCTGGAATGCTACCCTGAACAGTTGCAATGGTTAGACAAACTGCAGGCATTCCACTTATGACCTTTTGTGTGTTTGATGTAATATCCTAAGTGGCCAAGGATATGCAGAGACGTGGGTTCCTAGCTCAATGTACCAGTGGTACCAAGGTACACCTGACTGAAGAAGCCCATTGAAGCCTTAACCAGTCTTGGGTTCCTTGTTCTCTGGTTAAGAGATGACCTGGATTGGCTGTTTGGGACTAGACTGTTTCTATTGGAGCATGACCAAGATGGATTTGCATATGGCTGGGTCTAATCTGAGGGGGCACAGTGAGCAAAATAATGATGGGTTTGCATGCTACCCTCAATGCTTGCCAGTGGTTAGACCAATCGCAGGCATTCCTGCCATCACCATTTGTGTGTTTAAGTCCCACACAATTAGTCACTGTCTGGTATCATAGCAAAAAGAAATGCAGCTTTGTGGTTATAGTGAATAACATAAGCATTCTGCTTTTATTAGTGTATTGAGTTCAGCTATACTCAAGCCTACTTCCTTCTTCCTTCCATCTCTCTCTTTTTTGGTCACCAGTTTGCTTTGTTGTATGCTTCACTGCCATCTATTAGAAATTGGGTTACTGGTTGACTAGGGTTGTAGTGTAGTTCCTATAGTACCCCTGCAGGACCTGCGCTTTTGGATAACATACACTGTGGGCCTGATGGCAGACTGATTCTGAGCACCCCCACCGCGTATGTTAGCCTGTTTTGCATTAGCTAGCTCACAGTGCCACTAGAATCTCCTTTTTATCAGAGAGATTCGTTTTTGGCAACCTCAGAACACGACAACCCTGATTCCTCAGACTCGTGGAAACAATGTACTACTTTTCGCTCAGTCACTCGCGCTTGCTCATTTGGTCTCAGAGAGTTACACAGAAGAAACAGTTGAGCGTGTTTACAATAAGAATTTATTGCACAGTTGTTGTTCTAGTATAAAATATATGTGCTGCGACAACTGTTAAACAGTAACAGAGATATATGATCAGCAGTACAGTGAATAGAAAAGGATAGTACAGTGCTACCATTTTTCAATAGTCATGAACATATACATGAATATAAAATGCATTTATAAAATAAAGCGCATACTCCTACGATGCCTGTCTAGATGTACCTAAGTGTACCTAGCATGTGAGTAGGTGCGAAAGAAGCCAAGAATCCCGCTAGGATTTAGTCAAACCCCATTACCTGAATAATGAGAGTGTGGGACCTCGTCCTGGTCTCAAGTTGGACACCCAGCAAGGGATGATAAGACCACTGTCAGCTGGAGCGACTGCATGCAGGATCCTCAGCGTCTCTGGTCAGTGTGTCGGCCTGGAAGTCTCAGCTCCCTCAAACTACTGATAGCAAGAGGTGCTGTATTTATACAGAAAAAGTATAGAGTCCCTTTGTCCCTTGTGTCTTGTGTTAGCCATTGTTGGGTATGAAGATGACGTATGGGATGAACCGGTTATGTAGATGTTTATGCAGGTGGATCCTAGCCCCTGCTTGGTTTCCTAGAACTCTTATGAATATTTAATCATACTGGTTGAGCACATCGAAGATGGTATAGGAGGCCATTGTTCGGGAAAAACCCTCCTTCTGTACCCAAACCACAGTCTAGATAAGGGTCAGCCCTCAGCGCCCATTATTGTGGAGAATTGGGAACTAATGTAGGTGAAAGATTATGCCTATATTAGGGCATCTCAAACCATGCCTATATTAGGGTGTGAGCCCTGTTCAAGCAGCAACCACAATCCTAGTCAGGGTAAGCTACAGGCAAACCCTAAGTTGACCTGTGCTCACCTTCTGGTAGCTTGGCACAGGGCAATCAGGCTTAGCTTAGAGCCATGTGTAAAGTATTTGTTCAACACGTCAAACAGTAAAACAGAGAAAACACCACACAAAAGTATCCCACACCAGGTTAGGAAAATAGAACGTAGTTTAATAAGTGAAACAAGACCAAGCTGACAAACATTCAATGAGTAGAACTGGGGTTATTGATGTTTAAAGTTTATAGTAAGAAACAGCACCAAAAAGCACAAAACTATATTGGATTTATCTGATTGGACCGAACTGGAACAATGTCAAACGTTCCAGCCAACCGCAATTGAATGCAGAGGGGCCCATTTAGGTCCCCTGAACAAGTACCTTAAGTCCTCATTGGGGAGCGTTTCTTGGATCCACGTCAAAGATGCGTCACACAGCCGAGGCAATGCATAAGTTTCAAGATGCAGTGAGGGTGCGGTGCAAGGTCCTGTTGTGTTGACATCGAGAATCCCTTTGCTGGGCCTTGCGATACATAGTCCGGTGTCAGGGATGAGATTCCAGTGAGCGGTGAAGCTGCGTTTTGGAGTTTTGTTGTCATCGTTGAGGGTGCTGTTGAGAGATGCAAGGAGCTGTGCTGGGGAAAACATTGTGCAATGGCAGTTCCAAAGGCGACGTGTCGGTCCCAAGATGCGGGTTGCAGCGGTTCTGCTTGGAGAAGCACCACTCAGCTGAGGAGATGCATCGGTGCTGCTCAGGAAAGTGTCACTCAGCAGAGAGGATACATTGGTTATGGTAGTAAGTGCCTTAGGCACATTTCCAAGTGTTCAGGACATGGGGGGCACCATTTAGCAGGGTAGACTCACAGATTAACGAGTCTAGGTACAGTTTTTGGAACCTGTTATGTCCCTGAGGCTTCAGATCAGGAGGCCAGCCAACTAGCTGTTGGAGTCACTCTGAGTTATGGGGGTCAAGTGATGTAGGTCCGGTTCTTTTCACCCAGGTAAAAGGGCTGCAGACAGCAGATCAGCACAGCAAAGCAGAATTCCAGAAGATTGCAGTCCAGCAGAGTGGCAGCCTTCAGCAGCACAGCAGTCCTTGTTGCTGGCAGAGGTTCGGAAATGTACTGAAGTGGTGGTGTCTGAGGTCCAGTATTCATAGCCAATGGTGCCTTTGAAGTGGAGGAAACTTCAAATGACATGCCTTTGAAGTGCACAGATCCCTGCCTCCCCTACTCTGGCTCCAGACTACCCACATGGGGTATTCACTCCTTTGTGTTGGGCAGGACATGGCCTATTCAGGTGTAAGTGAGGCTGTGCCCAGCTCCTCCCTCCCATCCTGCCTGAGATGGCCCATTGAGACACACTTGAGCTCCCATGACTGTCTAGGAGGAGTACAAAAAGCGCAAATGCCAATAACACCCAGTTAGGTGACTGAAGATAGGCTGTAGGCACCAAATGGCTGAGACAAGAAAATGCTAACTTTCTAAAAGTTGGACCAAACAAAGGTGTTGGGTTTGTAAAGTCAAAATGGATGAGCCACCAGAAAAGTAAACAACACCAACTGTGCCAAACTGACCAATTCTTTCAAATTCAATTCATTCGTGACCGCTTTAATCAAAAAAGGCGGTCACCACTTATTTTCTATTTTTTTATATATGAAAAGTCATCGTACAAAATGCTGTTATTTTTTGTAACACACAAAGGATCAATTACAAAATTGAATCACAAATATTTTCCCACCAACCGACAAAAATCACAACACAATAGTGGATGCAAACAAAATGATTACAAACAAAATTGAAAAAGAATGAAAGACAAAAAAATATTACAAGAAATAAAATGCAAAATGCCAGTTCCTATTTATAGAACTGATGACCAATATATTTGTATACATAATACTTTAAATTGAATTCAACTGCTCTGTTATAAATAGACAGTGCACCTCTAGGAAAACGACTACTGAAGTCAGGTTACAAATTTGTAAGAAAACCTTTAAACAATTAATGGTTCCATAGAAAACAGTGTCACTTCTTTATCAAAAGGGAAATATTTATACACATAGTAGGCGCACGAGTGATGGTCAACGCATTTCAAACCCACTACATCATCTTTTTAGGGGCTCTCCTCAGGACACAGAACTGATATCCACTCTCATGTGGCTGGAATTATTAGCATCAATGTGCTGAATAAACTTTGTTCTGGCAGTAGGAACTGACAGCCTTCCTCCGAGACCTGGTCTTTCAAATCAATACCGACCCGTCATAGATGAAAAAGAACAATTTGAATTATGTTCTTCGGAGTCATGCAAGGCATTCCGTTGCTGCTCGGAGGATGTCAGCGACCCAAAACTTTCTAAAAGTGGCATTTTCAGATTTGTAATTTGAAATCCGACTTCAGCATGAGTTATGATTTAAAATGTGGATTCCAGAGATACCAAGCCTGAACCAGTTATATCTTCCCATTTGGGAATTACACTTATAGAATGCAATAGAGTACTCACAATGTTATCCTATGGGAGATATAGGCCTTGCAAATACAAATTTAGGAGTTCTACCTGGGCATGTAAAACATCTTAAAAGTACATGTCCCGCTTTTAAAATATATTGCACCCTGCCCTTTGGACTGTCCAGGGCCTACCCTACAGGTGACATATGTATTCAAAAGGAAGATTTGGGTGTGGCAAAAGGTTTATTTTATCATTTCAAAATGGCTATTTAAAACTGCACAAACAAGCTCTGCAATGGTAGATCTGAGACATGTTTAAAGGGCTAATTAAGTGGGTGGCACAATTGGTGCTGCAGGCCCACTAGTAGCATTTAATTTACAGGCCCTGGGCACATGTAGTGCACTTTACTAGGGACTTAAAAGTACATTAAATAGGCCAATTGGGTGTAAGCCAATATTTCTATGTTTAGAGGAGATGCTCTTTAGCACTCGTTTGTAGTGGTAAAGAGCTCAGAACCCAAATACTAGCAAAAACAAGATCAGCAAAAGTGGAGGAGGAATTCAAAAAGTTGGGGGAGGACCACCCTAAGGCTGACAGGTCTAACACCCTTTTTCATAGTGCAGATAGTGGGTGGGAGGTTTGGGTCTGGTCACATAGCTGACATTGTCAATGAACAGGCCCCCCAAGCCACGTGATCCATTTCATGTTTGTTCCCGAGGTTTTTAGCCCAAGCATCCATGTAATGGGTGTAAGGTTAAGGGAATTTCCTGTTCCGGCCCGTTAAGTTATGCATCTAAATCACCCACACATTATACATCTGGTAGGACTCCTCTAATTAATCACTCCTTTATCAAACCGCCACACCTCTGCAGAAGGTCCACTACTGAGACACCCTACTTTCCTCAGTTGCTCAGAGCGACTTAGAACTACTGTAGTATATTTATACTGTACTATGCTTCCCCTGAAACTGCTCTACCAGCACCCTAAAGGTGGCCTTAAGAGCCACGATACATGCGAAAAAGATCAGTAACTTACAATTGACCGACTGCTGACTAATCAAATTTCCACACCTAGGTAACCTGACACACCTACTATATCCAAACACATTCAAGACCCAAATATCTAAAGCCACAAGCTGGAAACAAGAGCATTGTAGTACCGGTATCCAGGTAGGGGGCAGAGTGACAGCACAATGAAACTGTTCACATCCACATTCATGTATGTACAGAATACAACACGTGACGGCACTCCAATGATGAACTACAATTTCCAAAACTCCCATCAGGGCATCCTTGCTAAGCAATCATGATACAATGTTGCTATAGCCGGGACCCTGCTTCTCAGACTTAGTATTTCTATTTGTAAAGACCAATTGTTTCCTTTGGAGTTTATTGGAGGACATGTGGGAGGACAGAGAACTATTCTGAATATCAAGTTGTGTAGTGAAAATAGTTGTAATCTATTTTGAACATTTACCTGTGAACATTTCTAAGTTAGTAAAGACAGTTGCATTACACCTGGGGCTGATCCAGGGATGGAACAGCAAGGACTCTCAGAGCCGGCGGAAGGATTTGACGCAGTGAGGCCATAGAAATGTCACAGTGAAATCTCATAGATTTCACTGCAACACTTCTACGAGCCATTTCTGGCACGGAACGCCCACCCTGCATATATTATACCTGTCACAGGTGTAATGTAGCACAGGAGTTTACAAAGTGATGCATCTGCCTCAATGCATCACTTTGTAAATATGGCACAGTGTGGCACATTTTTTACGTCGCCGCAGTGTCACCAAAAGTAACACAACAGTGGCGTAAGGGCCTCATAAATAAGGCCCAATATGTATATATGATCTGCATAAGCCATTCTGAGTTCCATTGAATAGTATAAGATTTACTAAGAAAGGGACCTGAGAATATCAATGCCTCTTAAGTACCTTTTGCAGTGGCACAACTATTGATCAGGAAGCAAGCTCATCTTCTACAGTGAGTCCACAATCATGAAGCTTGAGATAGTTATCTTACTATTGGAGAAAAGTGTTAAATGTATATCTAAGGTATTCATCTATTGTAACATTTTGGGCCTAATTTATGAAAAGTGTTGCATTGCTGCGGTAAAACAACGATGCAACACTTTTCAGCGCGCCCTCCTTGAGACACCATGGGTACGTCATATTTACTGAACGCGATCCATGTTGCAAGGATTGACAGATATGTCAGGAATCCTGTTGCATCTGTCAGTGCAAAAATGGTGCATTGCTGGAGTGGGTCTGAAAACAGACGCTACTCTAGCAATGTGTCATTTCACATGGGGCAAGCCCGATGTGAAAAGGCCTGTGTCACCCCTTACGCCTGCTTCAAGCAAGCATAAGTATTTGATGCAGTGAGGCCGTAGAAGTGACGCAGTGAAATCTTGCAGGTATAATGTAGCGCAGGGGTTTACAAAGTGACACATCTGCATAGATGCATCACTTTGTAAATATGGCGCAGTGTGATGCATTTTTTAAGCTGCTGCAGTGTCACAAAAAATTACGCAAAGGCGGCATAAGGGCCTCATAAATAAGGCCTTTTAATTTCAGGAATAACAGGTTTCTCATCAGAGGAAAGAGAGCTGGTTACAGAGAGATGCAGCTAAAGCAAATCCATCCACTGTTTCAGTTAAATGCAGAAATTTGTTGGCAGGTTCCTGAGACATCTCTTATTTCCTTTTAGAAACTCATTTGACATGCAGACATCAGCTCTCATCAGCAGTAGCAAGCCATAGTGGTGGTGTCCTGAGTGTCTTTATCTCTCTTAACCCATTCCCTTTCCCTCATTTCTTTTACTGACAAGACGCCCAGTACTTGGATCAAGTTCAGTACCTGCATGTCTGAAATTGCCCACTGGAAGAAGACCAAGGGGCAGATTTACTAACTTTTGATGCAGCGCAATGCAGCAGGACAATTCGCTGCGCTGCATCAAATAGAGAGGGCAGGAATGCACCAAATCATCTAAGATATGGCACATTCCTTCTCTCTCTGTGCTGGCGCATGAGTGTCTGCCTAGAGCCAAAACAGGCAGAATTGTTTTTGAGCAGGAAGGGAAAGCTTCCTGCACAAAACCAATCCTTTGAGGCTTTTTTTCTCTAGGTGTGCAGAATGCAGCACATGCAGAAAGGGGAAAAAATGTGGAGAAATAAAGATATTTTTCCTCATTTAACCTTCCCTGGGAATCTGCTGCCTAGCGACCAATGCAGGCACCCTTGAGCCATGGTGCAAGGGAGCCTGCATTGCAGGAAGGATTGTTTTTCTGCAGGAAGGGACACCTTCCTTCACAAAAAAAATCCTTAGAGGCATTTCCCTATTTCTAAATGTGCTGCAGAATGCAGTACTCTTAGATAGAAGAAAGAACGAGGAGAAAAAAAATCAAATTTCTTCTTGTTAAGCCTCTCCTAGGAAGGCTTAGAATGTTAACACATTCCCAGGTGTTCCAGTCTTGGTAAACTGGGAATGGGCCAAAATCGATGGGTGAATGCGTGGGAAAACCCACACTCCACCAATTGAACGCCTTCCCAATGCAGAGTAACGCAAGGCAGCAACTTGCTCTGCCTTGCGTTATTCCAGATTTTCCAAGTAACTCAGGGCCACGCAATGTGGCTTAGTGTTGCTTGTTAGATCTGACTTAAGTATTGCTTTGCCCTTGCAACACCATGCTTAATGCAAGGACAACACAATATAATGATAAATCTGGCCTTAACTCTACAAAATCTCCCCAAACCTTTTTGAACAGGAAATTAACTACTCTGACAAGGCTGAATGCAGCACAGCACTGAGCTCTGCAACCTCAAACTGACTGGGAGATGGCGTGACACCAGTTCTGCATGAAGCTACTCCACCAAGAAAACAAAGCCATAAACAGAGTCATCAAGACACAACCAGAGGAGAATCTGCAAGCTCTCAGCCTATCATGCTTCATCTGGATGCCAAGTCGATTCATGATATTTGAATTTGCACGCTATGGCTACTATCAGACCCAGTAGGCAAGTTAGCTGACCCAACATTACTGAGATTGTCCAGCATGCTGTAGTGGTGAAGAGATTTCAGCAATTATACGAAAGAAGAATGGGCAGGAACTACAGCTAGATGCTGCACCCTCACTGTTATCTCCGCAAAGTGAGATTATAAGCAAAAACAATCAATTTGTAAATGTGTGCACTCTCTGTAGACACCCTCTGCCCAAAGAGTGCCAACCTAAGTTAGGGAAAATTGGTAAATATAGAAAACAGTGGTGCACCACTTTAGCAATTTTTTATATGTTCATACGAAGTGTATCCACAAGCTTCTAAAGATGATTAGAAATCGTCTCTTTATTGTTGCTTCATGAATATGTGCCCAAGAAAACCAGTCAATGCGTTTCGTCTACATACAGGTGGACTTCTTCGGGGCACAGAGTGTAGGACAGTCAATTTACTGTCCAACGTAAACGTATTTGGAGATGTTCAATTATGGTCTCAGGAATGGAAATTAGATTCCTTTGAGAGTTCATCAATTCAAAATGACGAGAGAAAAAAAAACAGTATGAAGCTGTTCAACTTATATCCATGATGCAAATAATCAGACCTGTGTCGTCTACAGTCCAGTAAATTGTATAAGAAAAACAAGGAACAGATCCATCCTTCGTACAGCACTTCGGTTGGTGCCGATCAACAGGAGACGCGAAAAAACACCAACAATCCTGACCGAAACACAAACAGGATTTCAGAAATTAGCAAACCTGCAAAAAGCATTCATGCCAGCATCAGGTAAGGTTCTCTTAGGAAACAAAAGGGACACAAATTAAATGGAATGAATTAGTGTGAGATTTGGGTGTAATATATGATATGGCTGTGGGGCCTTATCATGCAATACTCTCACAAAAACTGTCTTGAGTCCATCCCGGCTGGTTTGAAAAAGTTAAGTTCAACACTGGGTAGCTATGGCTCTGAGCAGCAAGGCTTAGTAAAGGAACAATGTGTAAAGCATTTAACAGCACCATGCAACGGAATAAAAAAGTTACACAACAAGAAAGAGACTCAACAACAACTTATAAAACAAAAGCACATTTTTAAGACTTTTTAGAGACTCAGAATCCACCTGAGGGCGCTGGAGATGCAGATTTTAGAACATTTCATTTTAATTGTAACCACAAACAAGCACTGGTCAACAAAAGGTTTGTAAACTTTTGAAAAGTTTGAAAGAGTTAGTTTGATTACTCCGGCCCGAGTTGGGCAACCAATTCCACCAGGACAAAGAACTAGGGGACCAGAGAGGACACTGTGGACAGTTACCTGGCCACCGGAGAATTTTTAGGGCAAGTTCCAGATGTTACAAGATGAATGCCTTGACATCAATGGAGTGATCCTGATGCTGAGGGGTGCAGGCTTAAAGATTCTCAAGGATGCTCCTGATGCCTTGCGGTCCACTGGGGTGGAGTTCAATCGAGTCCTCGGTCCACTGGTGAGTAAGGGAGAATCTGTCAATGGATCTCTGGGTCCCACAAAGTCCTCTGGGCAGGGTTCCAAGGTGTCTACTTGTGGTGATGAATCCGGCCACAACCAACACTCACGGGTCGAGCAGACATGTGTGCACCATTAAAGCTATTTCCGAATTGTCCTTTGGGGTGACTGACATCTGCTAGCTGAAAAACCTTGGCAGTGGCTACCAGAGATGCGGCTTGGGCTCTTACAGCTCTTGTGTTCCTGGAACTGGCTCCAGGGGGTCAGCTGACTGATCCTTGGAGTCACTGTTATGGCTGAAGGCGGGAAACTGACATTTCCCTGGATCAGGAGCAGCAGGCAAAGTCCCATTCTCACTAGCTCAAAAGTGCAGTAAGTGCAGTCCTCTCGACGGTGCAGCCTTTCTTTGTGCAGGTTGTGGGAAGCAGGGCAGTCATTTATCAGTCCTTTCTTCAAGTCAGGTGTGTACTACCGAGCAGGGTGACAGGATGCCCTATATATATCCCAGGAAAGTGCCTCTAGGGGACCATGCGGTCACAAGCCGATGGGCTACTGGGTCCCTTCTCACCCAGTGACAAAGTTCCTGTGATGTGTGGCATCTAGCTATCCCAGAGTGCCACATTTGTGCCTCTTTCAAAATGACACGACCCTTCCTTGGCTGTGAGGAGGTTGGTAGCCTACTTTAGGACTACCAGGCTACAAGCCTTCAATAAAACTGATTTTGGGGTGAGTTTTCCCTCCTCAACCCTGTCTCTATTTTGTCTGCAGGAAACCAAAGGCATCCTGCCCGAGAGTGTTGTCACAGCGGCACTTAAAAGGCAGCTATCCTGTGTGGAGGGGGTCACACCTTCCAGCATGGCAACAGCCTTTGTTCCTGGCCTGAGAGTCATTCACACATCTTCCCTGGTAGGCAGATCTATGTCTGTGGGCTAAAGCCTATGTGATGTCACAGGATTAGCTGAACACAGAAATGGTGACTGTCTAAAGTTGCCAGACGTTAAAGTTACATAAATGTTGAGTTTCACAATGAATTTGACACCTTACATGACCCAGTGTCCCAGTCAGGAGTTAACTGGGTTGAGAGGCCAACCAGAACACCCTGTACAAGCCAATGGGCCTACTAACTTTATCCACAGCAAAATGATGATTTAGAAGTGTTGCTGTTAAGACATATGAAAAATATATGTATAACTTAACAAAATATAGCTCTCTGCCATAGGACTCTATAGGCCTTCCTTTGAGGAGACTTACATAAAGTGTTAAGGGGTGTGGTGGCTTTGCCATTGACGTTAATGACAAAGTTGTACTAGCAGTGTACAAACTGCCCCTCCAGTCTGCAGTGGCATGCTGTGAGCAATTTTGTCCTTTGTCACTTGTAGGGTGGCACAAATAGTGCTGCAGTCCTATGTGGACACTCTGATGTACATGCCCTGGGTACCATATACAAGGGACTTATAAGTAAGTCAGTCATTGCCAATTGAGTCTAGCCAATTAGACATATATTTTGTTAGGGGTTAGTACACTAGCACTGAGGTCTGATTAGGAGACCTCAGAGTCGAAAAGCCAGCAGCATCAGTCCAAAAAGTAGGGGTGAATATGCAAAAAGGGCATTTCCTTACAATAAGTAAATTATATTGAGTGCCCTGTGACGGCCAGTTCCACACACAGTCCAGGAATAATAAACTAAACAGGACCAGTGTGCAGCTAGACTGCGGATAGAGAGGAGAATGCAGTAATACAATGTAACAAACCAAAGAATTAAAGCTGTGTGCCAAGTTGTTTTGAGTTCAATCAAAATAGTTCATGGAAAAAATCTGGAGAATTCATCCTGTAATAGATTTGATGAATAGCAACATACAGGTTCTGAAAGGTGTTGTGCAGTAGTACAAAAGAGAATGAAACTGTTGGAACTCTGGAAACAAAGCAACTGTTCTGCGGTACACATAGAAAGAGAAAGAAGGCCTCTCTGGGTTGTTTTTGTGTAGGAAGGTGCCCCTACCTGCACAAAAACAATCCTGCCAACAACACCAAGAACAGGAATGTGCCATATTGGATACATTCGGCGCAATCCTGGCATTTCACTGTGACACAGGGCAGCTCAGCAAGGTGACTTGCCGAGCTGCCTTGCACCACAGGTTTCATAAATGTGTCCTATAATTACACATACCAAACACAAAACTGTTTTTTACTGCTGTAGCAACATAATAGTCCAGAAGAAAATGTTTACTACAGCTAACAAAAGGGCACAGTACCTTCATGGAAAAGACATGTTTTAAACATTAAACATGAAATAAAGATCACAATTTATTCAGCACAGATTTCCACAGAAATTCCAATTCATTTCAACTGAAAATAAAATTAAACGTCAAAGGAACATAAAATAACTGGAAAAATGTAATGTTAATACATATGCAATTAACATAAACTCTACAGTTCAAATGATTGAAACCAACACACAGCTATCAGGCTAGAATATTGGAAAGCTGTGGTGGTGACACATGGGGAGTATATTCAATGACATGGGGGGAAATGCAGGGCAGCGAGAGCAGAGGATTACCATGAAGCAGGGTGCTGTGGTATGAAGCTCTCCATGTTTCCAGAATAAATTAATTGCTTAACTTGGAAATTACATGTATGGTATTCAAAGCAGCAATGTGGCGACCACTGGACTTGCGTCTTGGGAGGTGTTCATGGATGCAATACGAATTCTTTGGTGCTATTTTATATGGCCGAACTGAGGTGATGGAAGAATTTTGGAAAGGAAACCACCATTTGTAATTTCAAGATCTCTGTTGGCTTTTGCAACACACATCTCTAGGAAAAGCAGTAACAGTTTGTAAAAGAGACAGTTGATGAATTGTGCAAGCTCAGAGACCATAGTAAAGCTGCATCGAGCTGGTGTTCGGACAGCATTGGCTTTTTAAGTACTGACCTCTGCGAGGTGATACAACGTCAGAGGCCAGGACGTCATTGACTCGCACAGTGCTTAATTTGTAAAATAAATAAGTGCCATGGCACTATCAGGAGTCCACTTCCACTTGCATTGCCCATTGTTGCTGTCAGCATTGCCAATTACAGTTTTAACACAACTACTAATCCTCACACTCCTACAAGTGTGACAATTCTGACTATTAAAGACCCCCATTTCTATGAGAATGGCTTTTGCAGCAGGTATTAGTCATTTTTATTGTACATTGAATTAATAAACAACTGTTGTTGTGTTTGGCTCTAAATTAGACAAACAGTGCCACCATGTGGCAGCCTACCATAAGTGCCAGTGTTAACAATTTAGGGGCCGATTCCGATCTCGGCCGGTAGGGCTCCGAATCGGATTCGGCTTAACCGGATCCGATTCGGAGCCCTATTTCCCGACCGATTCGTACGCGCGTCCGGGCGAGCGAGTACGATGCGTATTCGCCGACCGACTCGTCCGGGCGTCCCTACCGCTCCGACCGACTCGATCCCGGGTCGAACTGCACCGACCGACTCGCACGGACACGAATCGCACCGCGCAATGGAGACGTTCCCCGGCCGGGTAAGTACGATGCGCGCCGCGAGCAGTCCGACCGAGCCGCGCACTCCGGCTCGAAAGAGCTGTCGGAGCCATACTTTGGGGGTCCGTGTCGGACCCCCTGTACGCGTAGCCGCGCGAGTCGCACACAGGGGGACCCATGGGTCCCCCTACCTGTGCGTGTACGGCGCGAATCGCTCGCCGCGTACACACTGTAGGGAGCGCACTTGTCCGCATCGCACCCATTGAGTCAATGGGAGCCCGCGTACGCGTTGTACGACAGGCTCCCATTAACTTCAATGGGAGTCCGACCGACTCGAGTCCGATGGCATACGTGCGCATCGTACTCGTTCGGTCGGACTGCACGGGTCCGATTCGGTCGGAAATCTCTCCGGGTCCGGCTCGGTCGGAGAGATTTCCGGCCCGAATCGGAATCGGCCCCTAAGTGCCAGTGCCAAGAACCGAAAACCACCTGCTCAAATTAAGCACTGTACTCACGTAAGGACATGCTGCATGACCTTACATGATGGCCATTTTGAATTTTCATATGGTTTGCGCAGTCTGATGCATGTCAGGTGCGCCAAAACAGTACATTTATTCATGTTTTTAAAAAAAATCAAAGGGTGAATTTGTTTTATGTATTCTACGCAGTCGGCATTTAATACTTGTGTAGAGTGTGGACGATTTTGGTGTCCACCACTTCTTCAAAAATGTCAAGCAGTCTGCTTTTAACAAGAGATAAGAGTTTCCTCTGTAAATTATTGGTTGGGCAACAGCCTAGTATGAATTCTGAATCACTGACAAAATATCGTGTTCCCAAAATATCGGGACATAAATATTGATGTAAAAAATATCGACATCCTATTTTCATAATGGTAAGTACTAAAATATCGAAAAAATATATAGTTGTTAAAAATATCAAAGTAAAAAATATCGTTTTTATTTTAATGTATAAAAAATAATGTAAAATAAATAAAATAATACATATAACTTAAAAAAAAACATTTAGAAGTATTAGAAAATGTTAACACTTATAATTAATAAATGTAATGTAAAAATAAATTAAACATACATATATAAAATGTAATATATATATTTACTTAATAATAATTAATAAATAATTATTTTAATAAATTATAAAATGTTAGAAACATATTAAAAATTATAAATACATATATATATACATACACCTGTAACATAAAACATATATATATATATATATATATATATATATATATATATATATTATAAATTACATTATTAAAATATTTATTAATTTCTAAAACTCCATTTTACACTACAATAAGTGCAACAGTAGGGAAACTGTTGGATAGCGGAGGTGACTAAATTACTATTCCCACTCCAGCGAGTGCAACAGTAGGGAAAGTGTTGGGTAACGGAGGGGTAAAAATTACTATTCCCACTCCAGCGAGTGCAACAGTAGGGAAAGTGTTGGCCAGCGGAGGGGAATAATTTACTATTCCCACTCCAATGAATGCAACAGTAGGGAAAATGTTGGATAGTGGAGGGGAATAATTTACTATTCCCACTCCAATGAGTGCAACAGTAGGGAAAGTGTTGGATAGCGAAGGGGAAAAAATTACTATTCCCACTCCAGCGAGAGTAACAGTAGGGAAAGTATTGGATAGCGGAGACATAAAAATTACTATTCCCACTCCAGCGAGTGCAACAGTAGGGAAAGTGTTGGATAGCGTAGGGGTAAAAATTACTATTCCCACTCCAGGCAGTGCAACAGTAGGGAAAGTGTTGGATAGCGGAGGGGACTAATTTACTATTCCCACTCCAGCATGTGCAACAGTAGAGAAAATGTTGGATAGCGGAGGGATACAAATTACTATTCCCACTCCAGCGAGTGCAACATTAGGGAAAGTGTTCGATAGCGGAGGGGAATAATTTACTATTCCCACTCCAATAAGTGCAAAAATAGGGAAAATGATGGATAGCATAGGGGATAAAATTACTATTCCCACTCCAAGGAGTGCAACAGTAGGGCAAGTGTTCCATAGTGGAGGGGTAATAATTACTATTCCCACTGCAGCGAGTGCAACAGTAGGGAAAGTGTTGGATAGCGGAGGGGAATAATTTATTATTCCCACTCCAATAAATGCAACAGTAGGGAAAGTGTTGGATAGCGGAGGGGAATAATTTACTATTCCCACTCCAATGAGTGCAACAGTAGGGAAAGTGTTGGATAGCGAGGGGGAAAACATTACTATTCCCACTCCAGCAAGTGCAACAGTAGCGAAAGTGTTGGATAGCGGAGGCATAAAAATTACTATTCCCACTCCAGGGAGTTCAACAGTAGGGAAAGTGTTGGATAGCAGAGGGGTAAAAATTATTATTCCCACTCCAACGAATGCAACGTTAGAGAAAGTGTTGGATATCGTAGGGGTAAACATTACTATTCCCACTCCAGCAAGTGCAACAGTAGGGAAAGTGTTGGATAGCGTAAGGGTAAAAATTACTATTCTCACTCCAGGGAGTGCAACAGTAGGGAAAATATTGGATAGCGGAGGGGTAAAAATTACTATTCCCACTCCAGCAAGTGCAACAGTAGGGAAAGTGTTGGATAGCGGAGGGGAATAATTTACTATTCCCACTCCAGCAAGTGCAACAGTAGGGAAAGTGTTGGATAGCGGAGGAATGAAAATTATTATTCCTACTCCAGAGAGTGCAACAGTAGGGAAAGTGTTGGATAGCGGAGGGGAATAAATTACTATTCTCACTTCAATAAGTGCAACAGTAGGGAAAGTGTTGGATAGCGGAGGAGATAAAACCTAAGATTACAGCTATTGAACCTAAATCCTCAAACAAAATAAAAACAAAACAATTACCAAAAATATTTATCAATTAATAAATGAATATTAATGATCAACTAATGATTACTTTATTTAAACTAAATTACTTTCCACCCTCTACCCCAATAAACACCAAAACACACACCTAATAATATTTACACAATTTCTATAACTAATTTTACCGTAATAAATTAATAACAATTAACAACAAATCATTAATTAATTGTAAAAACAATTCTTCCCAACATTTACAACTATAAACCCCACAACTTACACATGAAAATTATTCCACAATTAGCATATTTAATATTTAATTAATTAATTAGCATCAATTAACAAATAAATATTTTATTATAAATAATTTACCTCCCACCATATTCCCCTATAAATGACACCAACAATGTTGTAAAATATGACATCATTAATTTTATTATTTTCCAATTAATTAATTAATTGATAACAATTAAGCAAAATAAAAACAATTAATAATGAATGAATTCACACAATTAACACTATAAAATGACATTAAATAAATATTATATTAAAAATATTAAAAAATGCATTAAAATTAAATTACTTCCCACCCTACTCCCCTATCAACCCACAACCCTCTCCTAAAAAAATGACAGAATTAACATAATTACCAATTACTTAATAATAATTAACAACCAATTAAAAATAATTAATACTAAATTAATTAGCACAATTAATAAAAACATATTAAATACCTAAATAAAAATTATTAAAAAATAATAATTAATTATAATTAAATTACTTCCCACCCTATTCCCCTATCAACCCTGAACCCGCTCCCAAAAAAATGACACAATTAACATAATTACCAATTAATTAATAATAATTAACAACCAATTCATGAATAATTAATAATACATTAATTACCACAATTAATAATAGCAAATATTAAATACATAAATATTAATTAATAAACAATATTACTTCACACCCTATTCTCCTATAAAGCTCCAACCCACTACGGAACTAAAATAAAATTAATAACTTCTAAAAATTGAATACATGTGTTGGAAAGTGGATTATTGGTATGGGCAAATGTAGGTCTGTCACTGGCAATAAGGCCACTAACACAGTATAGGGCTCAGAATAGGCCTTAGAAAACTATTCCTATGCTCAACCCTTGGTAACGTGGCTGCGAGCAGACAGGCTTAACTTCAAAGACAGGTATGTAAAGCATTTAAAAACATCAATTCAGTAAATAATTAAGACACAACACATAATAAAAATCCAACACCAATTTATAAAAATAGGAAATATTTTAATCTTTACAATGACACCAAAACGACAAAAATCCAATGTAGGGAACCGGAGATATGAATTTTCAAAGATTTAGCATTATATAGCACTTAGAAACATATAGCGCCTTATTGGGATATCTGGTCGCGATAGACCGACTCAAAGTCAAAGCTTCAGGCCGACCGCGATGGAGCCCTGAGCGGCTACCACTCGCGGTAGGTCCCGGTCACAGTTTTTACCTCCGGACTTAGAAACTTTTCTGGAGTTTTTCTTCCCGGGGTCTCTCGAAGCTCTCAGCCAGTCTGGATTCGGTGAGGGTTCGCCGGATTGCCTTGCGATGAGCTCCTGGTCAAACTTATGGAAGTCCGACCTCCGGAGCGTTCCAGTGGAGCAAACCCAGGATCCAGGCCGACACGCGGTTGAAGGCAGGCGGCTTGGCTTTCGCGGTTGCTCCTGGTCACCTTTTCTTCGTTCGGTCTTAGAAACTTTTACGGAGCTTTTTCTCGCGGGGTCCCTCGAAGCTCTTCACCAGGCCGGATTCGGTGAGGGTTCGCCGGCCTCAGATTTCTTCTACTCCCGGTCAAACCCTGGAAGTTGGATCTACGGAGCTTTTAGCTGGATGAACCTGGGAGGCTTGGCCGGCTCGCGGTTGAAGGCAGGCGGCTTGGCTGGCCGGGTTGAGTTGGTCCCTCTATGGAGCTTTTTTCAAAGTCGCTCCAAAGTTCTCCAAACTTCTTGAACTTCTTCCTGAAGTTCCTCAAGGGGTCCCAAAGTGTCTCAAACTCATTCCAAGGGTCTGGAAGCTCCAAGATGGTCCTTGAAAGTTGAGGACTTCAGTTCCCACAATCCACTTGGACAAAACCCTTACAAATCCACTGGTAGTTCTCCAGGTTGAGGATCCTTGGTGGTGATGGTCCAGGTGAGCTCTGTTAACCTGTAGCTTGCAGGGGGTCCACTCTTTAGTTCTTTTGCAGCAAGGTAATCCACAGGGCTGTTGTTTCAGGTGGTGCAGTCTTCAGAGGGCAGGCCGTATAATTTTGCACCCCCAACTTCTCAGCATGGCAACGTCTTGCTTCCTTAAGTTTCAAGCAGCAGATCTGAAAGGCTCTGCCCCTCTCAGATACTTATTCCAAGTTCTCTGGGTCAGGCAGGAGGTCACTCCTGACCAATGGGAGCAGGGTAACTCCTCAAAGATATGACTACATCCTGTAGAGTGTGGCATTATTTTGTCCCAGAGTGCATCAAATCTTCCACATTCATAATGGCTGATTTTCCAGCAGGGAGGTAAGAGATGGCTAAACACACCCCTAGGATGGCTAATTTACTTAGACTCTCCCCCCTGCATCTGCTCATACCTTCCTTAATCCTACCATCTGCCTGAGGTGGAAAGTTCAGAGTTGTAAATTACACTGGTTTCTGCTCTCCTCTTTGAAGACCATGGTTTACGACTCCTCCCCCTGGCCTGGCATTCCTGTGGAGCAGCACACTGCTCTCCCAGCAGAGCTGGTTAACCCCAGGGGCTCTTTATCACCTCTTCAAGGCAGCTTGGCTAATCCACTTAACTCTGACCAATCAGGACAGACCACTGGAAGGCTGAATCTGGACTTACAAACAAGAAAGTCTTATAACTTCTTGTATGTACACTTTAGGAGAAATTCAACAATATCATATTATTGAATTTATTAATACCATTCGGGGAAGTCTTTAAATGGTACTTCTAGCCCTCTCCTATCAAGAGTTATTAGTTAATAACTTCCTACCATGTTAACCTATGTAGCAGGGGATTTGCAATGGCAAAAATGACTTGGGCCATTTTTCCAGCACCAGGACTTACAAAAACATATTTTATAAGTACTTTGCTTATATCTACAGGGCCCCCACCCCATGGGTCACTTAGGTGAGACTTTAGGTGTTCTGAATCTGTAGAAATATTGCATATCCTCACTTCACAGTGCTCCTAGCATCAAAGTCAAATTTGGGCAGCACTTTATCATAATGTGGGGAGTGAAATGTGAAATTTCACTTAACCCAGGGCATATAAAACTCATTTTATAAGGGTCTACCTTATAGATACCTGACCCACCACCCCTGGGACACCTAGGAGAGACCCTGGGGGTTCTTAATATGCCATAAAATTGTAGGTTATCCATTTTTAAGTGCCCCAAACACCAAAGTTGAGTTTGGGCACAATTTACTTTTTAAAAGAGGTCATGGCACCCAGGGCTGCTTTTAAAACTGACCTTAGGCCTCAGCAGTGCACACATGCAAGTGCAGAAGGCTGCTGGCCTCTAAACTGCCATGCCCTACTATATACTAGGGACTGATAGGTAGTTTCAATTACCCTGCCCTATTATATACTAGGGACTTATAGGGTAGATCATGCCAATCACAGGGGTACCCCAACACATAGGGGTCGATTCCGATTCGGGCCGGAAATTTCTCCGACCGAGCCGGACCCGGAGAGATTTCCGACCGAATCGGACCCGTGCAGTCCGACCGAACGAGTACGATGCGTCCGTATGTTATCGGACTCGAGTCGGTCGGACTCCCATTGAAGTCAATGGGAGCCGGTCGTACAACGTGTACGCGGGCTCCCATTGACTCAATGGGTGCGGAGTCGGACAAGGGCGCCCCCTACAGCGGGTACGCGGCGAGCGGTCGCGCCGTACACGCACAGGTAGGGGGACCCATGGGTCCCCCTGTGTGCGACTCGCGCGGCTACGCGTACAGGGGGTCCGACACGGACCCCCAAAGTACGGCTCCGACAGCTCTTACGAGCCGGACGGCGCGGCTCGGTCGGACTGCTCGCGGCGCGCATCGTACTTACCCGGCCGGGAAACGTCTCCATTGCGCGGTGCGAGTCGAGTCCGAGCGAGTCGGTCGGAGCGGTTCGAGCCGGGAGCGAGTCGGTCGGAGCGGTCGGGACGCCCGGACGAGTCGGTCGGCGATTTCGCATCGTACTCGCTCGGCCGGACACGCGTACGGTTCGGTCGGGAAACAGGGCTCCGAATCGGATCCGGTAAAGCCGAATCCGATTCGGAGCCCTACCGGCCGAGATCGGAATCGGCCCCATAGTGTACCCTAGTATGTGTAGGTGTTTTCACTGTAATCTAAGTGTTTTCAGCATAGCACTGGCCCTGGGCCTGGTTAGGCAAAGCCCAGGGTCAGTCAGAGTCAGTTACCACCAGTACCAGTCAGCAAAAAGTTGGGGGGTGCCCAGGGCACAGGATGACTTTGCAACAATATATTAAAAAACAAATGCAATACTTAGACAAAAAAATAGAACACATACATTTAAAATACATACTAAAATACATAACACTAACTAAAAAACGATAGTTTTAACAGCTATATTTTTCCAAACAATATGACTTCGATATTTTTTAAAACGATATTAATAACTTCAATATTGTTAACGCTATTACTTACCTTAGATTCGATATTCTTTACCACGATATTCTGACAGTCGATATCTTTGTATCCTGATATTTTGCACTTGATATTAGTGCAAGTCAACAATAAAAACTTGATATTCTGACTGTTTACCATGAATTCTTGTTAATTTATTCGAAGCGAAGGAAAAGTTGAATTTTTCGCACTACTTTTAACTATAATGCATAAACGTGCTTACTGCAATTTCAAGAATATTGTGGATGACATGCAATGCTGTGTAGCATTAATGGTGAAGAGTGGACAATGAACTAGCTCAAAACACTAGTGAAGTGTGGAAACTGGACAATTCTATTGTGTGTACAAACATGAGCAACCAAAACTTTACTGTCAGTCTTCTTCACACTTTGTGGCTGGCTTTAGTGGAACCATGCTTGCTGTGGGGAGAATGAAAAGAATGTTTTTAATTATTTAAGTTCCATCGATGAACAAGATAGTATGTCTCCCGAGCAAAAGAAGAGGATGTTGTTACATTCTCAGGGTCTACAGGGATTGAAGATGTACAATCATCTGGCTACGGTAACTACTGTGGGTGGTGTTGATGTTTTAAAATCTGCCATATTAGATCATTATCCGTTTATCCAAAGTTTGTATTGGCATTACCAGATAAATGTTTTCCAAAGAAACTTTAGTAACTGAATGTAAATTCAGCACCTTCCATAACTACTAAATTAGGGAACAATCGATCATGCACATACGCATCCTGTTTTGCAGGAACTCTTTTAGGTAAATGTTTATTCTGGTTCAGAGGATATATTGACCATCATACACAAGGAGTAAATATCTGGAAGGTGTGCTAGTGTCTTAACACATGATGTCAAAATCGGTGAGGTCATCAGTAAAATTAAATGCACAATAGAAAGCAGACCCAACACAAAGGGGCCGAATCCGATTAGGGCCGGAAAAAATACCGACCGACTCGGTACGGGATAATAGTCCGACCGACACGTACCGGCGTTGCCCGACCTGGGAAGTACGATGAAATGCATGGGAATCACGACCGACTCGCACGGAACTCAAGGCGAACGACCGACCCGGCCGGAAACAAGCTATCCGGCCGGGAAACCACGCGAATCGAACCGACCGACACGCATCAGGAAATAATCCGAACGAAACGTACCCGCGAACTCCGACCCGCGCAGTACGATGCAATGGGTGCAAATTCAGACCGATTCGTATGGAGCCCAAGCCGTACGACCGACACGCGTACCAAACCCAGCCGAACAAACACAATACTCTGCGACCGACGCGTACGCCGCATATGAAACTGAGCTGAAACACAGCGGGAACGACTCGGAGAGGCGCGCACGAGACAACTGCAACGTCCTACTCGGTCAGAAGAACGACTCCTACATGCACAATAATCACAAATGACAAAATACAAAAAAAAAGGGCCAAACAAGCAATGACAAAGCCAATAAATACAGGGGGGGAAAAAAATGGAACAAGGACACACCCCCAACTCCACCTACATAAAGGCCACAAATCCCTACCATGATCCTTTGCAAATACCACTGACCTGCCAGCACAGAACACCATCACACAGCAAACACAGACACACACACAGCTCATCCAACACAAAAGCCACACACCATTAGCACCTCAACAAATAGCACCCTCACACACAAACAGCAAAACCTACACACACACACCCTCACTTGCACACACACACATCAATCACCACCACCCATCACCATGCCCTAAAGAAGAATCCAAAGTTCCTATATAGTGAATTGGAAGTCATGGTAGACAAGATCCTGAGGGTAGAGCCACAGTTGTTTGGCACATTGGTCCAACAGACCCCCATGTCGCAGAAAACCAAGATGTGGGCGAGGATCGTCGACAGGGTGAACGCACAATCACCATGTTTGCGCACAAAGGAAGACATCCAGAACAGGTGGTATGATGTGCACAGGAGGGTCAGAGACCTACTCAAGAAGGATTACCTCCTGAGCCAGCACACCGGCAGTGGCCCTCCTGCAAAACCAGTATACCTCAGGCCCTGGGAGGAGAAGGTGCGGGCCATCCTACCACCAGTGAGCGTATATGGACTAACTGACATCCCAGAGCCTGGTGAGTACACAACTAATATACACAATAGTGTGTGCCAATACACACACATCACTCTCAAGGGGACAGTCAAACCATCCACTCCTAGCAAATCAACAGCAACCAAAAGATAAACATCCCAAGATGTGAATGTCAGTTAGATAAACACAATACATGCCATCTCATAGTGGTATGTCACTGTGTCATGACATGTACAAACCTAACAACAAATAGAGCAAGGCAGTGGCACAAATATAACCAACAAACACTGCCTGATATTTTGCCACCACTAGAACACCACCTCACAGGTAAGCTCACTTAAAGGAAGGAATTCTGTGTATGCTGGTGAAGTTAGTGTAGCCAATAGCATGATGGGAGTTGTAGTCACAGATACTGCTCACCCTCACAATTGGCCCATCAACACCACTCTGAACCATGCTCACATCACAGGGAGTGGATAAGGACTGACAAGATGGCTGACACTGGGTACTGCTGTGGGGAGCACAAGGCCCTGCTGGGAACTGTGCACCAACAAACAGCACAACACCACTGCCTGACATCCTGAAAGCCAACTTGCACTCCCTGCAATGCAAGCATGTTGCATGGTGGGATATCTGGCTTACTGGGAAGGAGGACTCACAACACTGACCATAGTCACAAGCAGCTCACCTCACACCCCCCCTCAACACAAACTCCACATAACCCACCTGGGAGAATGCAATGCCTCACATACCAAATGAAGATCCCACAAAGAACCACCACCCTGGGTAATGCTGTGTGAAGCACAGGGACACACCTGGCACTTGTAGCCAAACAAACGCAAGGACAACACTGTCAGCCTTCCTGTCAGCACAGGCACACTACCCCACAGGGAAGCAGAGTCCAAAGGAATTAAGTACGGGCATGCTGGGAAGGGGGGTGTAGGCAATAGCATGATGGGAGTTGGAGTCACAGATACTGCTCACCCTCACAATTGGCCCATCAACACCACCCTGAACCATGCTCACATCACAGGGAGTGGATAAGGACTGACAAGATGGCTGACACTGGCTACTGCTGTGGGGAGCACAAGGCCCTGCTGGGAACTGTGCACCAACAAACAGCACAACACCACGGCCTGACATCCTGAAAGCCAACTTGCACTCCCTGCAATGCAAGCACGTTGCATGGTGGGATATCTGGCTGGCTGGGAAGGAGGACTCACAGCACTGACCATAGTTACAAGCAGCTCACCTCACACCCCCCCTCAACACAAACTCCACATAACCCACCTGGGAGAATGCAATGCCTCACATACCAAATGAAGATCCCACAAAGAACCACCACCCTGGGTAATGCTGTGTGAAGCACAGGGACACACCTGGCACTTGTAGCCAAACAAACGCAAGGACAACACTGTCAGCCTTCCTGTCAGCACAGGCACACTACCCCACAGGGAAGCAGAGTCCAAAGGAAGGAAGTACGGGCATGCTGGGAAGGGGGGTGTAGGGAATAGCATGATGGGAGTTGGAGTCACAGATACTGCTCACCCTCACAATTGGTCCATCAACACCACCCTGAACCATGCTCACATCACAGGGAGTGGATAAAGACTGACAAGATGGCTGACACTGGCTACTGCTGTGGTGAGCACAAGGCCCTGCTGGGAACTGTGCACCTACAAACAGCACAACACCACTGCCTGACATCCTGAAAGCCAACTTGCACTCCCTGCAATGCAAGCACGTTGCATGGTGGGATATCTGGCTGGCTGGGAAGGAGGACTCACAGCACTGACCATAGTTACAAGCAGCTCACCTCACACCCCCCCTCAACACAAACTCCACATAACCCACCTGGGAGAATGCAATGCCTAACATACCAAATGAAGATCCCACAAAAAACCACCACCCTGGGTAATGCTGTGTGAAGCACAGGGACACACCTGGCACTTGTAGCCAAACAAACGCAAGGACAACACTGTCAGCCTTCCTGTCAGCACAGGCACACTATCCCACAGGGAAGCAGAGTCCAAAGGAAGGAAGTACGGGCATGCTGGGAAGGGGGTGTAGGCAATAGCATGATGGGAGTTGGAGTCACAGATACTGCTCACCCTCACAATTGGCCCATCAACACCACCCTGAACCATGCTCACATCACAGGGAGTGGATAAGGACTGACAAGATGGCTGACACTGGCTACTGCTGTGGGGAGCACAAGGCCCTGCTGGGAACTGTGCACCAACAAACAGCACAACACCACTGAATGACATCCTGAGAGTCAACCTGAACCCACTGCAAGGGTGGCATGCTTCATGGTGGGTTAACTGGGCCAGGTGGAGAAGGATGGCCGGATGTCCACCAAATACAACCAATGCTGGCCATGCACACACCTCAACATTCATATTGAAATGCCCCAGGTATGCATGACAATGTGCTACACCAATATCAACCTCTTACTGTGACAACTTAGGACAATGCAATGTACATGCCCGCATCCAGAGGTACAGTCACAACTGTCAGGTGTGTGAACCATTGATGTCTGTAGAAACATTACATACAATGTGTGTCTCTTCCAAATACAGGTGTCGATGATGGGGACACAGCAGCAGGCGAGGAGGAGTCCCTGTCCCAGGCTCCGGGGGACACAGAGCTCACTGGTGTGGAACAGCCTCTGCCCTCCTCGGATGGCGAAGACCTACCTGGCACCTCCGGTGTGAGTCATCATGCAGCACCAGCTGGACCAACATCTGCACCCGCCCCTCTAACAACTGCCAACATACAGACCATCCCCGCCGACACGGACAGACCAAGGACCACCGCTGACAACAGCACAGGGCCCCAGGCCCACCGTGGAGCAATGGATGACAACACCACTAACAACCCCCAAGTGGGCCTTGGGTCACCTGTGCGTGCCACCGCAGGTCCTGCACGTGTTGAAAGGGGTGGTGGGAGGGGTGGTAGACATAGGTCGCTGCTTGCAGAGGGGTCTGGACTGCATGATGACCCACAACTGGCATGCATTGCTGATGCGTACCAGGATAGCACCGGAGAGGTCAGACAGCAGGCTGCCCATCATGCCCGCTTGGACTCCCACATGGCCCGTGTGGAGACACACATGGCCCGTGTGGAGACACACATGTCGGGCATGGAGTCCAAGTGGGACACATTGCAAGAACTCACAGCGGTGCATAGGGACATATTGACATGCCTCCGCCAGATTAACACCAACATGGCCACACCTCCCTGTGTGCCCACAACATCTGGTGCTGCAACAACTGACTCCGCCACAGGGAGGGAGGAGTACTCTGGCGGAGAGTCCCCTGCACCGCCGCAGCCTGCACGTGAGGGTCCCCCTCCAAAGAAGAGGGGTCGTCCGATGAAGGAAAACTGAGAGGTTGATGGCCACGTACATCCCCCAGGAAGCCAACACCTGTTCCGGAAATTCTCCTTTGTGTGCAAACGTTTCACCTTGTCGAATGCAACACTACTTTCCCACATGACATGGGGAGTTCAAGTTGGACTAATGTATCATATGACTGTGGACTTCACTCAGGACATTTCTGCTACCAAGACTTCCAACTCATCTGGGAACTTTGGATCACAATCCCAATGTACAGCACCCACCATCCTGTGCACTATACACACACACATTTCTGTAAATAAAATCACTAGTACACCATACTTGCCACTGTTGTTATTCAAATGTGGATACTGTCATGGTGATGATGTTCTGCTAAATTACACTGTGTATGCTAACTGCTACAGCAAGTACAACACCGTCGTGTGAGTCATGGTGACGTGACACATATGAGGGAGACACACCGCTAGGGCTACACAACACAGACACCAGGGCCATCGGACTCATCGCCCACAGTGATGTTGCCAGGAAATACAGTGGAATGCACAGACACCACACCTATTCAGAGTCTGTGTCAACTAGCCCACAGGTGCAGTAAGCAAATGTCAGTCAGATGTGTGACCACAGACAACGCACATCCCAAAGTGAAGCACAGGTTTATTATACATTTGCAACATGTTGTTTCCACTACAAATGCAAGGTTTACCCACGTGGCAGTGGGCACACAGTCAACAAGTGCAGAAGATATGAAGTCCAGGGGTGTGTGGCACATCACTTGTAGGCCAACTACTGCTGCCACCCTGAAAGCTGAATCATGGTGTCGGGGGATCCAAGTTGACCAAAGAACTCAGTAAGCACCCTGTGAAGGTCAGACATGACACACAGTTAAAATCACTGTAGAACAGGACAGTACTGCAATACTCATGCCCAATACATGTCACAAGACAACTACACAAAACCAAGTTAGCATATCAAAACTGTTGGGGAGTTCAGACTACCTGGAAGGACACATTGCTGCACGCATCCAGTCAAGTAGCACATGGCCACACTCAAACAGCTCCAGAGCACCACCCACACATATCATGCAAACTCACGTCATTCACATTACATCTCCCTGGATACTCACATTCAGCTGAAGAAGTTGGTGATGAGCTGTGTGCGGACATCACCATCATCATCATCATCATCATCACTGGCATCGTGGTCCTGGCCAGGATCCTCCACAGGTGGCGGACGTTGGTCATCGTCATCCAGGATGAGAGCAACTCCTTCCGCACTGCCAGGTTGTGTAGCATGCAGCAGACGATGACAATCTTGCACACCTTTGCTGGGGCATATGGGAGGGCCCCTCCTGTCTTGTCCAGGCAGCGGAAGCGGCTCTTCAGGAGACCAAAGGTCCGCTCTATCACTCTCCTGGTCCGACCATGTGCCTCATTGTAGCGCATCTGGGCTGGTGTCACAGGGTTCCTGAGGGGTGTCAGCAACCACGGCATGTTGTGGTATCCGGAGTCACCTACGGACAGACAAGTGCACATTAGCTGATTTGGAAAAGTGGGTGGAATACTACAGATCAGAACACACACAATGGTACAAAGTCAGTACACACTGACAAGCCAGGCACGCTGGTTCTGCATCTGTGCCATCATCCTCGGGATGCGACTACTCCTCATCACGTAGGCATCGTGTGCTGAACCAGGGAAACGGGCGCACACATGTGTGATGCTCATATCTGCTAAACATACCACCAGAGCATTGATCGAATGGTAATGTTTACGGTTCCGGTATGCCTGCTCATGTGCCTGTGGTGGTATCAAAGCCACATGTGTCCCATCAATGGAGCCAATGACATGTGGCATCCTCCCCAGGGCATAGAAGTCACTCTTGACGTCAGTGAGTTGTTGACGTGTTGGGAAATAGATGTACCTGTTCAGGCATCTCAACATTGCCTCCAAAACATCGCGTAGCACACGGCTGAACATAGTCTGTGACATCCCACCGGCAGTCGCAACAGTGTGTTGAAAGGTACCGGTGGCAAAGAAGTGTAGAGCTGCCATTACCTTCACCTTGGGGGTCAGCGCCGTAGGGTACGTCCGGCCAGGTTGCAAATGTGGTGCCAAGCGCACTGCCAAATCCTCAATCAGCTGCCTGGTGAAGCGGTACCGTCGGATGCTGTCACGTTCCACCATCGTGGCCAGGTCAGGGAAAGGTCTATGGACAGCTGGAGCCCTGCAGTGCATAGGTTGAAGGAAGAAAGATTGTCAGTCACCCCACATATGTGCCATTCACCATACTCAATTTCACATGATACATCATTACGTGACACAAGTACTTGATGTGTGTGCCGTTCTGTCGGACATTACTCGCACCTACATGGACATCATCTAACTTCTCAGTACAACATGTGTGAACTACAGGTACCAGGTTGTGCTATGGGAAACCATTAGGCTGTGTCACAGTACCCATTTACTGCTGTCACGTTCCACACACACACCACAGTGACATGTCTGGACAGATGCGCCACAGGCATCACAGATCATTGACAGGTAGAATCCCAGTGACCCTGTCTTGCCACATGGCCACTGGCATGACATGGCGTATCATGTACACGTCAGAAAAAGAAACATGACTCCCACAGGTAGTGGCCCCTGTCGCATCCGCAGGACAGAAATGGACGCCAGTGACGCACAACATCAAAGTCCATGCACAAACAACGTTGATGTGGAGACTGTCTCCCATCGTGCACATGGAATCAGTGACATCGGAAACACAACATGCACATAGACTGTGGAGGGACATCACTATTGTGGCAATGGGTCATCCTGTGACGTACATGCCTTCCCACATGGGACTCTGGGGGTATGTGACATGTCATTCACATACACAACCTGGAAATGTGACCATGCCACATGCTCCAAAATGAACTGTTGCACATCACAGTGGTCATGTGCACAACACACCAAGGACCCTGTCCCCATGAACACATGCACAGCCTGGGTGTGGCTGCCCAAAAGTGCCACCACAAAAACCACATGTTAACCCCCATACACAGAAAAGGAAATGCAGCCTTACATGCCTCAGGAAACAGTGTGGACTGGGTGTGGTGTTGTAGGTGTGCCCCTGTGTCTCTGGCAGGTATATGTGGCTGGCATACGTTCACCAGTGACAAGCATGGTGACATATGCGACTGACCTGTACAGGTACGCGTTGTACAGCAATGGACCGATCGGTGTGCCCGGCCGGCCCATTGCATATGATGTGTGCGGGTACGCGTTGTATCCCGAAATACGCGTTGTACAGCAATGGACCGATCGGTGTGCCCGGCCGGCCCATTGCATCTGTTGTGTGCGGGTACGCGTTGTACCCGGAATACGCGTTGTACAGCAATGGACCGATCGGTGTGCCCGGCCGGCCCATTGCATCTGTTGTATCCCGGAATACGCGTTGAAGAGCAATGGACCGATCGGTGTGCCCGGCCGGCCCATTGCATCTGTTGTGTGCGGGTACAGCGTTGAAGAGCAATGGACCGATCGGTGTTCCCGGCCGGCCCATTGCATCTGTTGTGTGCGGGTACTGCGTTGTACCCGGAATACGCGTTGTACAGCAATGGACCGATCGGTGTGCCCGGCCGGCCCATTGCATCTGTTGTGTGCGGGTACGCGTTGAAGAGCAATGGACCGATCGGTGTTCCCGGCCGGCCCATTGCATCTGTTGTGTGCGGGTACGCGTTGTACCCGGAATACGCGTTGTACAGCAATGGACCGATCGGTGTGCCCGGCCGGCCCATTGCATCTGTTGTGTGCGGGTACGCGTTGAAGAGCAATGGACCGATCGGTGTTCCCGGCCGGCCCATTGCATCTGTTGTGTGCGGGTACGCGTTGAAGAGCAATGGACCGATCGGTGTTCCCGGCCGGCCCATTGCATCTGTTGTGTGCGGGTACGCGTTGTACCCGGAATACGCGTTGTACAGCAATGGACCGATCGGTGTGCCCGGCCGGCCCATTGCATCTGTTGTGTGCGGGTACGCGTTGAAGAGCAATGGACCGATCGGTGTTCCCGGCCGGCCCATTGCATCTGTTGTGTGCGGGTACGCGTTGTACCCGGAATACGCGTTGTACAGCAATGGACCGATCGGTGTGCCCGGCCGGCCCATTGCATCTGTTGTGTGCGGGTACGCGTTGTACCCAGAATACGCGTTGAAGAGCAATGGACCGATCGGTGTGCCCGGCCGGCCCATTGCATCTGTTGTGTGCGGGTACGCGTTGTAACCCGGCATACGCGTTGTACAGCAATGGACCGAACGGTGCGCACACATTGGCTGGGGCCTGGCATGGCAACGGACGCGTTTTCGAAGCTCCAACGAGTCTGATGCAGTGAATTCAGTTGGCCAGCCACAAAAATGTTGCAAAATCATGGGTGTCATGAAGTTGAAGATTTGAAGGATGCTGTGGGCGTGTATTAGTGCTGCTATTCCATGGATTGGTCAGATTCAGAAGATGCAAACGACTTGGACCTATCACTTTGGACACATGGGACAGGATCTGCCTCAGCAGCACACATATAATGCTGGCTGTTCCCCTGAGAGCTCACTTGCCTGCACTACCTGCTCCAGGACGACATCTGCCACCAACACTGCTGCTGTTTATGCATCCTCTGGCTCCTGCAATGGCACGTACTGTGGAGAGAGCCCCAGCCTTCAGCTTTGAGGAGAACCAGGCCCTGCTGGACAGCCTCCTTCCACAGTACAGCAAGCTGTATGGGAAACCAGGGGAGCAGGTGAGTGTGCTGTCCACTGCCTCACTAATTGTGCATGTTGTCTGACTAGCAGGACTTTCAGTGTGCACACCACTAGTTAGCATGCCCACTGAGTAGTTGTCACACCCCAAAGTGTGTAGTTACATGCACTGAACTGGTACAGTGCAGTAACAGTGCATTCCAACTAGGTTTACTTCCCATGCAATGATACCATGTAGTGACTGCTGGCAAACTGTTCATAGCCATTGTTGCACTGCCTGTGTACATCATATGCCCCTGTGATTGAGACATGTATATCCAACTGTGTGATGCACGTATATGTTGCATGTGTAGTAATGGCCTTTTCACTTTGTCATCCTCACAGGTTGATGCCCACCAGAAGCAGGATATCTGGCTGACCATCGCCCGGAAAGTAAGATCCGTGGGGGTCTACAGGCGCAGGATCCGCAACTGCCAGAAGAGGTGGCAGGACCTTCGTGGCTGGACCCGGAGGATCGCAAGGGTCCAGCTGAAGCTGTCGCCTCCTCGCAGGAGGGCGGACACCGGACCCTGACCCCCCACATGCTCCGGATCCTGGCAGTGGTCTTCCCTGACCTGGATGGGCAGCTGAAGGACAGACAGCAGCAAGGAGGGGGTGAGTCCATGACTGCACTGTGCACTTTGTCTGACATGCTATGTGCCCTCCTCTGGCCTGGTTAAACTTCCACAGTACATCAGTCATGTGGTCCAGGACCCATGTCCCTCATTTGTGACATGCCCACTTCTCCTCTGATACGCATATGTGTGGCCCTTATAGTCAGGAAATTGTGTCATTTGGGGACTGTGTCATTGCATTTAGCTTTGCTCAAGGTGGGGGACAGCATTTGTTCCCGTGACTATGTTGTGCGATTCATGGGTGGGTCAATTGCTTACACAATGCCTAAGTTCTGACATGTAATCTGGTTGTAACTTTGATATGTAGTCCGCTTGATGCTCTGACTCACCACATGTCCCTGGGGAATTTGGCACACACCCATGCTGGTGGGAACAATGTTTGGGCCTCAGGAGTATGTGTACCCAGTGTGTCACACATGCTTAGCCACCTGCCTACTGTCCAGGACTCATCCCTCTTACAGGTGGAGCTGGACAGTCATGCCTACTCCAGGGCATACAATACACTCTGTACTCCCACTCATGTGTATCATCTGGCATGTTGTGATCAGTGAAATGTACCCTCAGGTGTCTGCCTCTGTCTCATTGTGTTGTGTCTTCGTTGTCAGGACTACTGGTATGTTTATCGTTTAGGGCTCAGCATGCCATCTGCGATGTGACCATGATAGACGATACTTCTGTGACTTTTAGGTGTCTGATCACTTGACTGTGCACACAGGTGTTTGCGACTGTGACTTTCAGGCAGCTGTATTTTCATTCACAGCACACTGTGAGGTGCTCACGTTCAGAGAGTTGTGTTTCATGTCCCCCATATGTCCAGTTGGTATGACGTGGACAAATAGTAGTACAGATGATGTGGTATTTGGGGGATAGACATGTGCACTTGTCAGTCACATACCTTGCATTCCCCATGCCCTCGGATTGTGACACAGTGCAGACTGTTGTTGGCTGGCTGCCATGGCCATGTGACTTGAGACAGTAATGTATGACTTTGCACGCATTCCTGTGTCATGGCATTAAACTTCCTGAGACTGATCCTGCAGGGGAGTGACATGTGCAACATGCACCCCGTTGTGGCATTGAGTATCCGGACATGGGTGCATCATGGTGTCTGGTGCTGGTATGCATCACATTCATTTCTATTTAGACTCTGGCCATCCCTTTATCCGGACACCTGCACTGACTCAGTGGCAAGAGATGTGATGTGTGCATGTTCACATACTTCACCGTGTTCCCTGCAATGTCCAACAACTGTGTAGGTGGTGCATGTGTCCACACTGGGGTCTTACCATCAGACAGGCACCAGACAGATGGGTGCAAGGGCAGGAGGGGTGTGAGTCTCATGGTTGACCATCAGACTGACAATTGGCTTCCCCGAATCTGTGTGAGGACTTTAGGCAATGTTCAACTAAGGATGCCAGGGCTTGCTCTGTAATGTGCTGTACTTACTGTGGTGTGTGCGGTCAGTGCAGGTGACTGATGTTTGTCTGTTTCCCTAATTGTTTGCAGATACATCCACGGCCACAGGAGGGGACAGCTCCATGGACCAGGAGGAGCAGCGGATCCAGACTGGGTCAGCATCGGACGAGTGGTCAGAGGGACCCAGTGGCACGGAGGGCAAGGGGAGCCACACCGAGGAGTCCTCAGCACCATCCACCTCAGCTGAGGACCACAGCAGCTCGGAGGATGACTCCCTTGTGGAGGCGGGTCTCAGCAGCCACCAAAGGCCAGCTAGTCTGTCTGGCCCCGCCACCACCACCACCGCCCTCCCATTGGCTCCCATTCCTGAGGTCCGTGGAGGCTCCCGTACTCGGGAGCGTGTTTCCTTCGTGCCAGGCACCGCACCCCCTGCCCCTGTGTCCCCTGCTGCCCTGAGTGAGGAGTCTGTGTACCTCCTTCGGCAGCTCCATGTAGGGCAGACAGCAATGCTGAGTGTCCTCCATGCACACACCACTCTGTTGACACAGCTGGTGTCGTTCATGGAGGGCATCTCAACGGGTATGTCTGCCCTACAGAGGAGCAATAAGTCCATGGACTCCTCCCTGACGGCAGCAGTGTCCCTCCTCCAACAGTCCCTCACCCCTCCCACCTCTGCCCCATCAACACTTCCTGCCCCCCTACCTGTCCAAAGCACATGCACACCTGCACAGTCACCCAAACACACAGACACGAGCAGCACAGACACACCCAAGAGAAAGGCAAGACGTGCACACAAGCATCCTCAGGGGACTGATACCACAGACACAGGGGATGGGGAACACACACACACAGGCATCCACATTCACTCCGCAGTCCTCCAAATCCTCTCCCTCCAAGACCCCTTCCCTTGCCTCGCCTGCTACCCCACCTACACAGCAGATCTTCCTGTGTGACCTCGGCCTCTTCCCCTCCAATCCTGCTGATCCAGCATACCGGGGGAAGAGGAAGTCCACCCACACAGAGGGGAGTGCCCCTCGCCCCCGGACACCCTCCCCCAAGCGCAGGCAGACACAGGACCCCATTAGGAAGTCCCCCCGGACCAGGAAGAGCAAGACCCCACCACCACCACCACGCAGCTCCACCGCCCAGTCTCTCTCCTCCATCCCCCAGTCCACCACTGCACAGGTTCCCCCGCCACACCATGCCCCAGGTTCCCCCACACACCGATACCGCATCCCCAGACTGCTTAGGCCCTCCCCCCCTGCCACTTGCTCTTCCACCCCCAACCCCGACGCTCTGCCTGTTAGTGGCACTGTTGTGGAGACCGGGTCCCCCCCCCTCTGTCCTGCCCACCTCATCTGCCCACCCTTCCACTCCCTTGGAGTCATGCACTGCAGTGGAGTCCACAACCACCACGTCTGACTCGGGCACTGCAGTGGGTACCCAGTCCACTACATCACTCCAGCCCACTGCAGTGGTTGCAGCACCCACTCCAACTGACTTGTGTACCACAGTGGTGCCAGCCCCCTGAGTCAGACACCTCCACTGCAGTTGCCGGTGACACTCCTGCACCCACCACCCCTTCACTGCCTCACTCTGCCATCCCCTGATCCTGTCCCTGCGGTGCCTGGCCTGCCCCTTGTATGCCCCTCCAAGGGGGATGTCCCCTAACCGTACCAGTGCAGGCAAGCAATGTGTGACCAGTTGTCACTTCTCACCCCGTTGGGACTGTGATTTTGGACTGGCCATTGGCCTTAGTTTCTTTTGGACTTCCGTGTTTACCCTGACATTTGCTGAATAAAGCCTCTTTTTGTTTACTTGTGGGTTTTCTTTTGATGTACATGATGTGGATGAGTAGCATCCTGCATTTGCAGTTGTAATAGTGTTCACATCAGGAAAATGAAGTGTTGCAGTGATGGACTCCATGTGGTCCATGGGATATGTGTCCTGTTGTAGTCTGGATCTATGGCATCCTTTGCTACAGTCTGAGGGTGTAATGTTCTGCATTTGACACAGGGATGTCCATTTTGCATTTGTAAATGAACATCTTTGTCTTACACTGATGCACATCTGGTGGGCTTACCACTGTTCAATGTTCCGATTTCCCTGACTGTGTGCCCAGCTCCACTGGACATGCAGTTTTGCACATCAATGTCGAAGGACTCATCTGTGTATACAGTGCAACTTGCTTGACACGTGTTTTTTGTGTGTGCAGATGACTGACGTGACACTCCCGTACCCAGGATGATGTGAGCAGGGCCTTCTGTGTGTTGTGGTTGTTGACTCACTGACGGAGTGTTCTGCTTACATGTTTGGGTCGTGCACAGACAAGGTTTGGCACAGCGGACCTTCCACAGGAGTGGAGTGCCCTCATGGCAGTGTGTAATCCGGTGACATTGCGTGGGCCTGTGTTGTGTGTTGTGTAAGCATGTCTGTGCGTGTTCCCTTCCCTTTTCCTACACAGGCTGTGTCCCTAGGGATGTTCCTGTTTGTGATGCTTGCTGAGTTGTTCTGTGTTCATCCAGCATCTTGGACCTGGTTTCTCCGTGATGTGGGTGCATGGCAAACTAATGTTCATGAGGTTGTCATACCAGGTTGTCTTTGTTGTCAGGGCTGGGGATGTGGGCAAACGCAGATGGGACACATTCAGGATTCTCCTTGGCACTTGTTGTTTACACGAGTCATGTGATTTACAGTTTGTGTTAGCTTTCAGTGATTGTGACACGTTGTGTGTGTGACTGCTGCCACTCCTCAGGGTAGGGGCTGCAATGCTGGAAGTTGTGTACGTGTGTTCTTCGTGTGTCACCTTGGCTTCTTCGTTGGTGTGTGACTATGGCCAGGATCCCATGGATTGTGGTGGTTTCACATCATGCCCATGTACGGCATACTGTGCTGTGTGTCAGACATTGACAAGTCTTGTTGACTGGCCATGTGTGATGGCTTTCTGCACCTTAGTTCCCACCACCACCCCTGGTATTGTCATGGATGCATGTGCAATGTCACCAGTCCATGTGAGCTTCACTGCTGCACATTGGTGGAGATCAAGGTGTGTGGTGTTGAGTGTGTGCAAAAGTGATTTGTTGCACGGCTAGACCCCTACCTCCATATTGGCCTTGGCTGGCAGGCCGTGCTGATTAATTGGAGCTTGTGTAGGTGTGATGGTAGTTAGTTGCTCAGGACACATGGCTGTGGTTCACAGTGTGAACGATATCTACCTTTGTCATCACAGTGGGATTATCATGCAGGCTAGTGTCAGCACAATGTGGGGTCCCTGGGGGTAGTGCTGTGGTGGGTCTGTCTCTTGCTGTGTTAGTTGCTGTTCCTACAAGCTTGTGTGACATGTGTAATTTGGGCTCCCTCTCATCTTACAATGCCTGATTGCCCACATAGGGGTATCCGATCCAGGAGTAACTTTTGTATGGCACTGTATACACATCTGTGTGGTTGGAATTCAGGCCTCCTCATGTGTTGTGTGGTTGCCTGGGGACACTGGCACACCCCCATCACCTGTTGTGTTTGATATGCAGTGTGAGTCTGCCTGTTTGTGTTTGTGCCTTTGCACCACTGCATTGGCATATCTTGAGTGTGCCATTGGCTGTATGTTGTTTGGTGGCTTTTCCCTGCTGTCCCTGGGACTCCTAGGTCATCAGTCAGCACAATAATCATGGTTTGTATGTCCCATTGCTGCCATGGTATGGTATTTGTTCACCTGACATCTACAGTCTCCACAGGATATCTAGATTTGTGTGTCCATTGGTGCAGATATGTGGGTCAGCATTATGATGGTCACTTCTGTCATTGTGTTATTTGTGAATGTTTACAATGTGGGCCCCCATGGGTGATGTTTGTATGCACATGGCCAAAACGATGTTTCAGTGACACTGCACTGTTTCCCTCGACCAATCTATGTTGCTATGGGACACAAGCACTACTATGCCACTGATGTGTTTGTTTTTGTGTGACCAGGATTCATCCATGCAGTTTGGCTTTGGCAGCTTTTACCATGACTACACTTCCCTTTTGGTCACTGTGGTGATGGGGCTTTAGGCCCCATTGCCACACTGTTCAAAATGTGCATCAGCTATGGACACCACACTTCCCTTTTGGTCACTGTGGTGATGGGGCTTTAGGCCCCATTGCCACACTGTTCAAAATGTGCATCAGCTATGGACACCACACTTCCCTTTTGGTCACTGTGCTGATGGGGCTTTAGGCCACATTGCCACACTGTTCAAAATATGCATCAGCTATGGACACCACACTTCCCTTTTGGTCACTGTGGTGATGGGGCTTTAGGCCACATTGCCACACTGTTCAAAATGTGCATCAGCTATGGATAGCACACTTCCCTTTTGGTCACTGTGGTGATGGGGCTTTAGGCCCCATTGCCACACTGTTCAAAATGTGCATCAGCTATGGACACCACACTTCCCTTTTGGTCACTGTGGTGATGGGGCTTTAGGCCACATTGCCACACTGTTCAAAATGTGCATCAGCTATGGATAGCACACTTCCCTTTTGGTCACTGTGGTGATGGGGCTTTAGGCCACATTGCCACACTGTTCAAAATGTGCATCAGCTATGGATAGCACACTTCCCTTTTGGTCACTGTGGTGATGGGGCTTTAGGCCCCATTGCCACACTGTTCAAAATGTGCATCAGCTATGGACACCACACTTCCCTTTTGGTCACTGTGGTGATGGGGCTTTAGGCCACATTGCCACACTGTTCAAAATGTGCATCAGCTATGGATAGCACACTTCCCTTTTGGTCACTGTGGTGATGGGGTGTTCGAGTCCATTGCCACAGTGGCCATGGTCGACTTGCATTGTGGAGGCCACACACATTTCTGTGTGACACATATGCTAGGGGGTCACATTGTATGTTCAATGTCATGTTCAGTGTTGTAGGCATTTGACACAGACTACACACACACTTGTCATGGTGTTGGGGGGGGATGTAATCTTCTGTCATTCCTTATGTGGGAGTATGCTAGTTGTGTCATGCATTACCCGTCCTATGAGTAGGAGTGGTGTTAGTGGTAGGCATCCAGGCCCCCCTGAGTAGTGATGGTGGTAGTGGTAGGCATCCAGCCCCCCATGAGTGGGGATGGTAGTAGTGGTAGGCATCCATCCCCCTATGAGTGGGGATGGTAGTAGTGACAGGCATCCAGGCCCCCCTGAGTAGGGGTGGTGGTAGTGGTAGGCATCCATCCCCCTATGAGTGGGGATGGTAGTAGTGGTAGGCATCCAGCCCCCCCATGAGTGGGGATGGTAGTAGTGGTAGGCATCCATCCCCCTATGAGTTGGGATGGTAGTAGTGACAGGCATCCAGGCCCCCCTGAGTAGGGGTGGTGGTAGTGGTAGGCATCCAGCCCCCATGAGTGGGGATGGTAGTAGTGGTAGGCATCCAGCCCCCCTGAGTAGTGATGGTGGTAGTGGTAGGCATCCATACCCCTAAGGGTGGGGATGGTAGTAGTGGCAGGCATCCAGGCCCCCTGAGTAGGGGTGGTGGTAGTGGTAGGCATCCAGGCCCCCTGAGTAGGGGTGGTGGTAGTGGTAGGCATCCATCCCCCATGAGTGGGGATGGTAGTAGTGGTAGGCATCCATCCCCCTATGAGTGGGGATGGTAGTAGTGACAGGCATCCAGGCCCCCCTGAGTAGGGGTGGTGGTAGTGGTAGGCATCCATCCCCCATGAGTGGGGATGGTAGTAGTGGTAGGCATCCATCCCCCTATGAGTGGGGATGGTAGTAGTGACAGGCATCCAGGCCCCCCTGAGTAGGGGTGGTGGTAGTGGTAGGCATCCAGGCCCCCATGAGTGGGGATGGTAGTAGTGGTAGGCATCCATCCCCCTATGAGTGGGGATGGTAGTAGTGACAGGCATCCAGGCCCCCCTGAGTAGGGGTGGTGGTAGTGGTAGGCATCCATCCCCTATGAGTGGGGATGGTAGTAGTGACAGGCATCCAGGCCCCCTGAGTAGGGGTGGTGGTAGTGGTAGGCATCCATCCCCCCATGAGTGGGGATGGTAGTAGTGGTAGGCATCCATCCCCCTATGAGTGGGGATGGTAGTAGTGACAGGCACCTAGGCCCCCTGAGTAGGGGTGGTGGTAGTGGTAGGCATCCAGCCCCCATGAGTGGGGATGGTAGTAGTGGTAGGCATCCATCCCCCTATGAGTGGGGATGGTAGTAGTGACAGGCATCCAGGCCCCCTGAGTAGGGGTGGCGGTAGTGGTAGGCATCCAGCCCCCATGAGTGGGGATGGTAGTAGTGGTAGGCATCCAGCCCCCTGAGTAGTGATGGTGGTAGTGGTAGGCATCCATACCCCTAAGGGTGGGGATGGTAGTAGTGGCAGGCATCCAGGCCCCCTGAGTAGGGGTGGTGGTAGTGGTAGGCATCCATCCCCCATGAGTGGGGATGGTAGTAGTGGTAGGCATTAATCCCCCTATGAGTGGGGATGGTAGTAGTGACAGGCATCCAGGCCCCCTGAGTAGGGGTGGTGGTAGTGGTAGGCATCCATCCCCCATGAGTGGGGATGGTAGTAGTGGTAGGCATCCAGCCTCCTATGAGTGGGGATGGTAGTAGTGACAGGCATCCAGGCCCCCTGAGTAGGGGTGGTGGTAGTGGTAGGCATCCAGCCCCCCATGAGTGGGGATGGTAGTAGTGGTAGGCATCCAGCCCCCTATGAGTGGGGATGGTAGTAGTGACAGGCATCCAGGCCCCCTGAGTAGGGGTGGTGGTAGTGGTAGGCATCCATCCCCCTATGAGTGGGGATGGTAGTAGTGACAGGCATCCAGGCCCCCTGAGTAGGGGTGGTGGTAGTGGTAGGCATCCAGGCCCCCTGAGTAGGGGTGGTGGTAGTGGTAGGCATCCATCCCCCCATGAGTGGGGATGGTAGTAGTGACAGGCATCCAGGCCCCCTGAGTAGGGGTGGTGGTAGGGTGGTGGTGGTAGGCATCCATCCCCCTATGGGTGTGTATGGCATTGGTGTTGGCCATCCCACCCCTATGGTTCTGCTGTTGCTAGTGTACTTTATTTGTGCATCCCTATGTGTGTGTGTGACATATTTCGGGTACGTGTAGCTTGTTTGTATTGTTGGTGTTTGACTTACCGTCTGCGCCGTACACGTCCGTGCCGGTCCCGGTAATAGATGTAGAGTATAGGTAGGACCTGCGCAATGGGATTCATGCTTGGATCGTCTCGTTCGGGTTTCTCGTGTCTTCGAGTCGTACTCGTAGCAGGTTTGTTCGTCTCGTAGCCGTGGATCGTCTTGTGGGGCGAAACGGAGTTTATGTACGGCTCGCCCGGATGCTCAAATGTGCCGGACGTAGCGACGGGTTTGGCGCGTACGGATTGCGCATCGTACTAGTCCGGCCGGAAGGTGCTGTGTATTTGCTTCCGTGCGGCTCGATTCGGCGTTCACGGATCCGGCTCGGGCGGGGAACAGGAGCTGGATTGGGTGAGTACGGCTCGCTCGGAAAATGAGTTGTTATACGCATCGTACTTGTTCGTCCGGACGAGTGTACGAATCGGTCGGGAAACACGCATTCAGCTGGTATTTTTTCCGGACGAATACTGTTAGGTGCCCTACCGGCCGAGATCGGAATTGACCCCAAAGTATTTTAGAGGACAAATTGAATACAAGGAGTTGGGTAATCCATATAAGAAGATGCATACATCAGGTAAGTTTAACTTTTCTTTAATACAACAACTCACCAAGAGCTGCTGAGTACTGGCCACTCAACTTCAAAACTCTACATTCTCTTTTCCAATCGAACTACAATTCCTCACATGTGTCGTTCTACGCACGTGAGGAATTGCAGGGATTACAAATCATAACATATGTCCTCCTTTATAAGTTGACAACAAGGAAATAAATAAATAACAGAAACAAAATAAAACATAATATACATGTAACCAACAATAAACTGCTCTAACAGCCACCATGACTATGTACAGGTTCCATAATATCATTCATTAGGTGACTCTAACATTATAAACTGATAATTAATTGCACACAAAATCTTTGTATTTTCCAGGGAATCCAATATACCTCTTTTCTCTTGTGGTATTCGTTTCCTGACTTTCATCCATGCAAGTTTCACCACACTTAAACTGCAGATCCATTCATACACCACCATCAACCCCTTTGACATGCACATCACCCACTTTGACTACTCTGCTATTATTCCATCTAGACCCATCACATAACTCAACATAATTCCGTCTGACTCTTTTTACAAAGAACACAGATTTGCCTTTTCTCACACACCATGCCAATTTAACCTTCATCCCTTGACCACATACCACATCAAAGTCTTTGGCCCTACACCTCCCATCAAAATAATTCTTATACCTTGCTTGTTTTTTACTCACCTTTTTACGAAGAATTTCTATATCAACATTCACACGTCCTTGATCTGATCCCATCGAAACTGCCAACTTTGGCTTCCTATTCCTCAATAATTCAAAAGGCGATACTTCCGTGGTGCAATGTACGCTTGTTCTATTCGCCCACATCCTCTGATTAACATGATCAACAGTGCCTTTACCCTTAGCTAATGACATCTGTATGCTCTCCTTTATAATCCTGTTGACTCTCTCCATAAGACCATTTGCTTTTGGGTTGTACCTCGCAGTCTTGCAATGCTGAATATTCCTTTGGCTAAAATATGCTTCCACATCTTTGGAACAAAACTGAGGGCCATTGTCTGATACAACTTCGTCAGGGTACCCCTCACTAATGAACATTTTCTCCATAAATTGTTCAACTGATTTACTTGTGACATCTCCCACAAATTCTACCTCAAACCATTTTGAGTAATAATCTACCATGGCAATGACAAATCTACTGCAATTACCCAATATATCGATGGGACCCATAACATCCAAAGCCACTTTTGACCAAGCCCTCTCAGAATATTGTACCGGCTGAAGGGGTTGGGTACTGGTTTTCAAAATGTTATCAGTATTGGCTCACAATTCACAATCCTTGACTACACTTTCGACCTCTTTATCTATTCCTGGCCACCAAAAGAATTCTCTTAACCTGCTTTTGATCTTACTCCTGCCCAGATGCCCTTGGTGACCACACTCTACAGCCTTACTCCTCAAAACAACTGGAGGAATAAGCTTACCGCCACTTCTCACACCCCACTCATCTATACATAATTCATGTTTCACATGTTCATATTTGCATATGTCTAATATATTAGAAGGCTAGCCCTCCCTTAAGTACTTACACAAGTTTGTCAATTCTTCATTACCACTTACAGCATCTAACTATTCCTTTGTAGTGACACATTTTTCGTCAAAACACTCCACAACACTCCACAACTGCCAGCCATCCAAATTCTTGTAAGTCATCTCAAGAATGTATTTCATATTCCGACATAGTCTTGCATCTGGATAAAGCATCAGAAAAACATTGTTTTCTCCTCATATAAAATGCATGGTGAAGTTGTATTCTTGTAAATTTGTCACCCATCTGGAAATTCTCGGAGACAAAATGCCTGACCCCCTAGGTGGAAAAAACTTTAACTAGGGGTTTGTGATCAGTCATGATACGGTATGCCTCACATAAATGTTCTGAAATACCTGGTAGCCCAGAAAACTGAAAGAGCTTCCTCTCAATTACAGAATATTGTTTTTCTGCATCAGACAATGCACATGAACCGTATGCAATGACCACTTCTTTAACCAGTTTGTATTTGTGATAACACCACACCTAGACCAAAAGCGCTAGCATCAGCTGATAATATAGTTTTAAATGATATGTTAAAGCTACTCAAATATGGTGAATTTGCAATTTTCAATTTAATTGTGTTGAATTCTTTTTGACACATTTCATCTCATACAAAGTTGCACAATGAAAGTTTTTACAAACTTGCCATAACAATTTCAATTACCCCCAAGAAAGATATTTAATCATCCTTTCAAACCAGAATTATGGTATTGACAGTGTTGTTTACTAACTTTTCACGAGGTCTAACTCCATTGGCATAGATAACGTGTCCCACATAATTTACACTGTTTACTCTCAACTTACACTTCTCCTGTTTAACTGTTAGACCATTGCAAAAAAGCCTTTCCAAAACTCCATTCAATTTCACATTGTGGTCTTGTACATCCTCACCGCAAATCAAAATGTCATCCTGGAAATAACTAACTCCAGGCATGTCTCCAAAAAGGTTTTGCATCATTCTCTGAAAAACAGAAGACGCAGATGCCAATCCAAATGGCATTCGTTTGAATCTGTACGCTCCAAACGGTGTGATAAAAGAGGTCAATGTTTAGATGAATCATGCAATTCGATCTGATGATATGCTGCCGATAGGTAAATGGTTTGGTTTGTTTTTACCTACAGTAGTTATCATTTCATTTATGTTGGACAAGGGGTGCCTATCAATCCAAATTGTGCTGTTTAAAATCGCGAAAGTCCACACATAATCTAATAAATTTATCTGGTTTCCTCACCACTATGGGTGCTAACCAATCTGACGACTCTATATCCTCAATGATGTCAGCATCCCCCAGTTTTTTTTAATTCACTTTTGACATCATCCCTCACAGACATTGGTAAATTACGAACCTTGTGGACTTTGGGTAGACAACCCCGGCATAATACTATTTGATGTTTGAAACCTTTTAACTTGCCCAATTTATTCGTAAACACCTCAGGAAATGCTTGTATGATATACTTCCCTTGCATTGTGGCACCCACTTGTGCAATGCCTATTTCTTGATCCATGGCACCACTCAGCACTATTTGTTCACGTGCTCCCGGATGTAACTGTAGCAGACTGATGAATAAGGCCTAACAATGGGGCCCCTTTTTTAGTATTGTACACCCTACCAGAAATCTATTCATTCTTATATGAAATTCCTGAAATAAAAAATAGCAATAATTCTACCGACTCACCACTGTATAACTTCAATTTAACAGCAGGTTTGTATACAATTTTGTCCTTAAAAGCTTTACACTTTTGAAAATCATCCTCTGCAATGATGGTATATCTGGCTCCTGAATCCACAAGCATGGAAAAGGGTTGACCATCAATTTCAATGATAGATTTTGGATCTCTCACGCACAACACTCTGTACTTGTCGGGATCCACAAGCGGAGATACCAATAATGATAGATCAACCGATGCACTAGAACCTTTACAAGCATCCTCATCCAACACACACAAAATCTGATCAATATATCCTTCCTCATTGTTATCAGCTTCATCACTCTCATTAACTGCCCCTACAGAGTTAGATCTTGATCGTTTACACACATGTGCATAATGACTCAGTTTCTTACAATGTAAACAGGTTACATTTCTAGCATTTCTATCATTTGCCCAATGGTTCACATTACCACATCTTACACACATGCACCTTTTTGTGGATCCCCATTACCTACCTTTAGATTTGTCAGTTACCTCACTAGATGATTTTTTCATTCTTAGGTTTGTTGTCATTAAGCAGTTTCTCACCTCTAGATTTGATTCTAACTACATAAATGTTGGATTCATCAAGCACACAATTATCATTCACTTTCTCTTCGTTATCACTATAACACATGTTAGTTCATTCTTCACCCCTAGCTATATCTAAAGCTTCCAATAATGCAGGATTGCGAGCACTCCATAAATTATTTTGAATTGCAACATTGCACGTATGCATCATCAACTGGTCGCAAATATATTCATCCTGGTTACCAGTGAAATCACAATTCACCATGAACACTCTCAACGCAGCCACTAACGTGTCAATAGAATCATCACTTGTCTGCTTACCAGAAACAAAACTTGTAGCATTCTAGAATTACATTAGTTTTGTTCCCAAAATATAACTCCAGCTGCTTCGTAGTCTTTGCATATAATGACACACTATCACCTTCTTCCTGAGATGGAATATCTGGTAAAGTACGATCAATTCTTAAACTTCCTTGCCTAACCAATGTAACAAAATAGCTTGTTTCCTCTCATCAGCCATTCTTTCATTACATGCCGCCAACATGTACATTTTGAATCCATCAATCCATTCTTCCCACGGAACTGTAGGATCACCAGGATTAGATAAAAATGGTGGGGGAGCAGCTAGATTTTGTGACATTCTTATAATGAGAAATAAATGCTATATATTGTAGGGTTTAGGTTGTGTACTCCTAAATATGAATAAAATATAATGCGTTAGATATGTATAATCATCCAATAGTAGGTGTGTGTATCACTGTGAAACAGTTTACACACTTCTCACGGCAGGTGTGCTCAGTTACTTTAAGGGACAGTTGCTTTCAGGTGTGTGTATCACCATAAAATGATGCACAGTAGACTCTTACTGGCTATAACAGCGTGCCCACTGAGAATTATAACCGGCTCTCGAATACTTGGGGGAATACAGGAAAGGTTGCAGATCAAAGGACGAGCTGTACACCGTCAGGCGAGTCCCTTTTCACTGCGGAAATCGATGTCACAGGCATTGTCTGACATGTGCTTAGGGTAATTACACCAGCATCCGCCAACATGTGCAGGAGCTCAAGCAATGTCGCATAGCCAGACACTGAAAATACGTTTAAATAAGACCAAACAGCTCGAGATCACAGAATAGCAGCCGCAGCCATCCAAAAAATCAGCTCACACAACATATGTCTCTCAAGCAGCGCAAAGCAAGAACCGTACTCTGAAGGCAGACCAGAACTTAAACTCCTGGGAAAATCCTCCATCAAGGAATCACCGGGGAGTTGTCAACTCGTCGCCACACATGGTGTGGAAATCCATATAAGAAGATGGATACGCCAGGTTAGATTGACTTCTCTTTAATATGACAGCTCCCCAAGAGCAGCCGAGCACTGGCCGCTCAACTTTAAAACTCTGCATTCACTTTTCCAATCCAACTACAAGTCCTCACGTGTATTGTTCTAAGCACGTGAGGAATTGCAGGGGATTACAAATCATAATCATAAATCTACCATATTAGATCATTATCTTGTACTCAAAGTTTGTATTGGCATTACCAGATACAACTTTTTCCAAAGGAACTTTGGTAACTGAGTGTAAATTGAGCACCTTCTATAACTACTTAATTAGGGAATAAGCAGTATTGCACACACGCAATCCTGTTTTGCAGGAACTCTTTGAGGTAAATGGTGATTCTCCCTCAGAGGATGTTTTGACCATCATACACAAGGAATAAATATGTGGAAGGTGTGCTAATGTCTTAACACATGATGTCGAAGTTCGTGAGGACATCAGTAAAATTAAATGCATGGTAGAAAGCAGACCCAACACAAAGTATGTTAGAGGACAAATTGAATACGAGGAGCACCGCAGGTGTTACTTTTGTGATAGAAATATTTGGTTTATAGCAAAACATGTCCAGCAATGAAGCAAGCATGCAGTGCAGTGCATGTGGTGACGATAGGGAACTTTTGTGTGTTTGAACACAGAGGGGGTCATTACGATGTCGTAACGTTCGCCACCGCCGGGACCGTTACGCCATCGTAACGAGTAATACTCCCCGCCATATTATGATTTCGGGGGGGTATCATGGCAGATGCAAAGTGCGTCCGCCGCTTTTCCGCCGGTCGGCAATCCGGCCAGGCGGACTAGGCCCCTAATATGGTGGCGGTGCCTAGCAGGCACCGCCATCCATATTATGATGGTTGAGTTCCAGGGCCTTTCCATGGCGGCAATGCCGCCATGGAAAGGCTGGTGGGGATTAGATTTGGGGGCCCGTTGCGGGCCCCCAGGGGGTGAGGGGCTGGGAGGGTGCATTTGGGGGGTACCCATGGTACCCCCTGCATGTCCATGCACAAGGTGGCAGGCACAGCGCGGTGCCTGCCACGTTGTGCATGGAAATGCGCAACATGGCATTTCACCATTGCAGAGGGTGCCGCAGCCTGCAGCACCCGCCGCAATGTTAAAACGACAGATGCGACCGCCGCGGTGGCGGTCGCATCATGATTAGGGTGGTGAGACCGCCGCATGTCTGACAGCCGGTCCCGTTACCGCTAGGTTGGCGGGCGGACTGAAGTCCGCCCGCCATCCTAATAGGCCCCAGAATTGTTTTAAAGGAAGATGTGTGTCCGAAAGATCACAAAGTCAAGAATATTCCAATATTGCTAAGGAATGAAGTGTCAAATGAACTGGAAGTGTAAGTATCCTTGGATGTAATTGAGCCTATTGTAGCATCTGAAAGATTTCCCCCTTTTTAGTGGCACAATGCCATTTTAACAATAATATTATAAGTGACAGGTTTCCCTGTCTAGAATTAATAAAATGATGACCTTGGTTTGGGATGGCAAATGGTTTTCTGTGATGGATTTATCCTTTGCTTAACCCCAGATTTCATTTTAAATGGATGTGTTGGCATCGACTATTGCATTGTTTCAGCTGATGGTGTTCAAGTTGTTTGTCAAGGAAAGAGGCATCATTTTCTTTCAGGACAACATATTGGTATTTGACAAAAGAAAACTTGAGAATGAAGTAAGATTGGAAAACGTGTTAAACATCCTGGAGCAGAAATGTTTAACAGGTGAGTTCTGCCAATGCAAATTTGCAGAAAATAGCTTCACATATCTAAGCCATATGACTGATATAGAAAGAATCAAACCAGGGTGTACTCACACCAACATGCACGTAGGTAGTTTGGGGATTCTTGGGTTTAGCTGAGTTCTTCAAGGCAAGTGTTAAACACTTGTCTGTGGAAACCAAATGCAACAAAATTAAAGAAATCTCATGATAAACACAAATTGCAACGAGATTCAGAGAATAACACCAAAGATATCGGATGGGCAGAAGGTTCACGTGAAAGAACAAGGTACATTTCCTACGGTACAAAGTAAACTTTTTTGATCCCATGGAGGTAAAGGACATTTTGCGTAATGTAGTGCTGTTAAATAATTACGCATTTTCCTCTTTGCAATCTCATACTTTATTCTGATAGCGTTTTGTTTGCTCTTAGCTTATTGATGTGATGGTTGCTCTCAAAGCCAGATGATGCTATTTTAGTAGATCTGGCTCTGGGTGAAAACGTACGGTTGTTTGCATTTCAGCTGCCCTTTGCATACAAAATGAGGGGTGTTTGTATCTTCTGATGCTAAGCCATTTTGTTTTGCACCTACATCAATGTTTCAGTACAAAGCTTATTTTGAGGCAGAAAACTGATCATCACTACAGTTTGTGATGCTTTGCTTCACAAAATGCCACATGTTGTTGCACGTGCACTGATGTTGAATAACAGAACATCTGGGCCATAGTACTCTCTAAAACATATCACGTGGACACAGGTCAAAAGGCACATAATTTCTAAGAGAGGCAAAGAGGATATTGCACCATAATTATATGAATAAGGAAAGAAATAAAGAGGACGAAGTAGGTAAGTAGAATTTACATTTTTGACATTGATAAGAGTCCTAGGGCAGAATTTTCACTTTGCATTGCCGCAAAGTCACACAAAGTGAAGCAAAGTGGCACAAAAGACTTGATAAACTATTTACTTTCCAGACAAAATGCCCACTGGATGGTTGCCTTTAAAGTAGTGCTGATGATGCTTTGTGTTGCTTTACTGTACTTTGCGTAATGGTCGGCATTCTTTGGGTGGTACTTTGTCATTCCAATGCTTCCAACCATGGATTTTGATGCAAAGCCAGATCTACAAAGATTGTGAGTAAGTAGGAGAAATATATAGTTTTCCCAATATTTCACACATTCTAAGTGAAATGTATTCAAGTTTGTCTAGGCATGGGATTCTGTTCTAGAATGGTATACGACCTATGCTAGATTCCATGCACACACCTTTGCACAAGGGGGAGAGCAGCAGGAGGCCATATTTAGTAAAAAATGCTCTGTGTAGCTCTTTTCCACTAACATAATTTTGGTTGCTGCTCTGTGTTGCTCCATTTTTTTATAAATCTGTCCTCTACAGGTTACAAACATGATCAGCATTGCGTGAAAAGTAATAGTAAAAGTGACAGCGATGAGTAAACAATTTAATAAATCAAGAGAGAAGGCACATTTAACAATAGAGAGCGTCACTTACTAGCTCAGGATATGGAACAGAGACAGAGAAACGATGGTTATCTTCATAAATAACTTTTTTAATTTTACAGGATTTTTGGACGTCAGCAAGATTTGCTCGTCTACATGTGCGCCATCCACTGTCCCTGGTGTTGTGACTATGTGTTGCAATAAAAACTTTTGTAACACAGTGCCCCCAATTGGGCACAAGAAGATGATGACCTAAACAAGGAGGACTTGTCATTATGCACGCACACGAAAATGAGCATATGCGGTAAGGAAGGGCCTGCAGCCTCTTCTCTCCTCTGTATTTTTAGGGGCTTTTTCACAAAGGTATATAGCGTGTAAATCTCCTCTGGACACACAGGGCTCAATTCATGGTAAAAGTGGCAAATCTAGTTTTAGAAACTGCATGGGTACAGATTTATGACTAGTTATAATTCACAAAACTTTCCAGAAGTATGTCCCAATGCTGCAATAGTCACAGGATTTTAAAAATACTCCCAAAAATCTTTTTAAAATGTTTTTTTTGACAAAACCAAGGAAACTGTTAGTCATTATGATTGCCTTGGTCCAATGGCACATGCTTTAATTTTTTTAATGTTTTTCCTCCACCAGAATCCTCCTTTTTGCTTCCCACCTAGGAAAGATAATGGGCCTGATTCACAATGGTAAACTTAGACGAGTTTACTACTTTTTGGTATTCACAAAGGTATTTACTAGTAGTAACTTTACTGCTAGTAACTTTACTACTAGTAAGCTTACTCTGAGTAAAGCTGCTAGTAGTAACATCTTTCTAAAAAACCAAATAGCAGCGGATCATGCACTAGGGCACAGGAGCGTCGCACTCACTCCTGGAGGAGTGCTGAGGCAGCTTGCTCCAACCAATCCTGGCGCTGCTCTCATGCTAGTTAACTGCATAAGAGCAGCATCTGGATTGCATAGGGGAGTTGGCTCAGAGGTCATTGACTCGACGACCCCAAGCTGGTCACCTGGCATTGCTCCTTGACTTGGCCCTGTCCGACTTTCCCAGAGATTTCACCCCTTCATCAGATTATCTTCCTCCATATCCTTCTGGTCCTGGACACAACAGGTCTCTGTTATTGCTCTCCTGTGCCGCCTTCTATGCATCCGGGTAAAATGGTGTCCACGGATGTGACTGGGCAGAAGTTTGTAGGCCTCCTCATCTTCCCCTTGCTGTGCTGTTTACAAAAGCTTGGAGTGTGTATGTGCTTGACAGAACCACACCAGTCCCTAAGGTGAGTTTCAAAGAGACAGACTGTGTGTATGCACTGGCTGTAGCCTAACCCTATGCTGAAGGTTACCCAAATGACTGTTGAAAGCTGAAATTCTAATGGTATGCATGTAAAATCGAACTGCATTCTTTTTCGGAAAACGTGTATTTTGCCTAGACTCAATGCGCAATAAGAAAATTAGTAGTCTCGATCGAAATTACAAATGTGATTTATGGTCTAATTAAAGTGTTTAGGTAGGATTATGTGCAAAGTACTCTTGGGAGTACACATACTGGGGAATGCCTGACTGCTTAAGTGACATTGAACAATAGGAGTTTGTGTGCAACGTGCACTGGTGTGAGATGTGCCATTTTAAAGAGTTTTCATCTCAGAATCCGCTTACCTTTCAGGGTGTGTGCCTGACCACTTAATAGTGTAGTTTTTTTGTTCTTCAATACGAATTTAATGACAGAAAACATCTGTACTGAGTATGTTTTTCTATATGTTCTCGCCTTTAGTCTGTTCTTGAATAAGGATTTTAATGACAGTAAATATTAGATAAACTCTTATTTTTTAAATGGGTAAAATCCCTGTGGTGATGTGCCACTCATCCACTTCCAGTTCCAGCAGTTTCATCAGGGTATTGGGTGTATTGCTTCCTTAATGTATGATTTTCCTATATAGATGTACACATAGTATCATTTGTGTATGGGCATTTCGATGAGGAGTGTACATTTTGTACCCAAAAGCGACAGTCCTGAAAAGATGACTCTTGAGTGCAAGAGTTTCAAAAGTGACAAACATGGGTGGACAAACCTGGCACTGCATACACATTGGGCTTGATTATGAGTCTGGCGGTCTTGTGCAGGCGTTCACCGTCTGTCGTATCACAACTGTTAAAGTCTTAGGGACGGTGGACTGCTGGCTGTGCCAGGGAACAGTTATTCTCCGGCGGTGGCGCAGGAGCAGGGGGGCACAACACGTATTCCCCCCAGTTTCAGCACGGCATGGACATCAGCGTCCATGCTGTGCTGGAACCTTTTGGCCGTTCCCATTGCGGTGCCTGTTTCCAAGGCACCGCCATGAGAAATGCCAAAGGACCGCCGACGGTCCATGCGCAGGTTTGGCGCAGCGGAGCCAACGTTGAGCCAGCGCGGCTCTGCCAAATCCGGAATCAGGCCCATTGATTTATTTTGGCTTCACTATAAAATCATTTATAGGAGCTACATTCTGAAGAGCAGTAACAGAAGCATTCCAAAACTGTCTGTGCAGTGCAGCCTGCAGTGAGGCACCGAGCTGGAGAGGGGAGTGAGGAAGGATAAAGCGGCCTAGGAGTTAGCTGTAAGGAGAAAGATAATACACTTGCCCTTCAGCTGTAACAGTAAAACGAAAAACACAGCTCTCTCCATTCTAAGCAACTATGAGCATCTATACAGTCTCTGGATTGTAGGCAACACTGAAAGCGAACAGAACTGTCTCTAAGTTGTAAGTCAGTTTCAGAGACCACGAGATATCTGTCGTTGAGCTATAGTGTATATAAAGCTGTCTTTGGCTTGGAAACAATAGTGAGAGCAAATTCAACAGTCTATGGGGCAGATTTACAAGCCCCTTATGCCACTTTTGCGCCGCCGTTGCGTCACTTTTGTGACGCAGCGGCGGCGCAAATCATGCGCCATGCTGCAGGGGATTTACAACGTGACGCATCTAGGGAGATGCGTCACGTTGTAAAGCCCTGCGCCACATGAAACCTGCGTCAGGTTTTATGTGGGCGTGCCGGCGCAGGGGGGGGCGTTCCTGCGCAAGGAAGCCCCGTAAAAGTGACGCAGTGAAATCTACAAGATTTCACGGAGTCACTTTTACGTCCCTGCTGCGTCAAATCCTTACGCCTGCTTCAAGCAGGCGTAAGGAGTGACGCAGCATGTTAGGTATAGGGCACCCCTGAGCTGTACTGGAGTTACGTCACACTTGCGACACAACTCCAGTACTGCGCCACCCTTCCGCTGACAGATGCTTCACGCATCTGTTTATCCTTGCGCCATGATGCGCCGCATTGTAAATGCGGCGCATCTGTGGTGGCGCAAGGGTAAACTTGCGTCACGCATCTTCCCTGGTGCATCCCTGCTGATTTGCAGGGTTGCGCCAGGGAACGTAAATCTGCCCCTATGTCTTGTAATATCGAGAACACAAAATATAACTTCTCTTTCATTTGTGAGTAATAGTGTAAATCAATCTTTCTGCATTGTAAGTAGGGTTTAGAGTTTACAAAGATGTACATACAGGGGTTGTGAGCTGTTGCATTGCCTGCAGGTAGTAGTGGCTAATAAAAGTGACTGTGACCTCAAATTAGCGGGTGAGACAAGTGATCAGTCCTCTTACTCGGTGATCTCATGGCATCCTTGTGAGCGGTCAGCCAGAATCCTTAGCCAACCTAGCACCTCCCCTTACACCTAAACTGAAAATTTCCCCCCATTTGCAGAGCGTCATCAGAAACAGAGCGCTTGTTTTTTTAAATGCACTATTTGGCCCTGTTTCCTTTATTTTCTTGAATTTCCCTTAAACATGCCCCCACACCCCTGGGCTAAAAAGCAATAGTGTTTACTTGCTGCACCCTTGACAAAGTAGGGATAGAATTCATGCTTTACCACTTTCAAAGTCCACCCGCCGCCATGCTAAAAAATAGTAAAATCAGACTTAAGTAGTAAACTTAGACTTAAGTTTAAGTTTATCACTTTTTGGTATTCACAAAGGTAAATTCCTACTAGTAACATTACTATTACTACACTTACTAGTAATAACTTTACTTCTTTACTACTAGTAATGTTACTTGTAGTAACTTAACTTTGTGAATACTAAAAAGTAGAAAAGTTAGGGCCTGACTACGAGCCTGGCGGTCGCAAGTCCGCCAGACTCGTGGTGGCGCAACAGTGGCGGTCCGCGGTATCACGACATACAAAGTCGTGCCGGCGGTGGACCGCGGGCTGCGCCAGGGAACCACCATTCCCTGGCGGTGACGCTCCTGCACCCCAATGCAATTTGCTGAGCTGGGAGTGGTGCAGTCCTGCTCAGCAAATTACGAGTTTGTCCACCACCAGCATTTCATGGCGAGAGCCCTGCCATGGAAATGCTGGTGGTGGCGGAACAAAGGGGACCTGCAGGGCCCCCATGGCTGCCCCACCAAGGGGATACATTCAGGGGGGCACAACATGTGTCCCTCTGTCTGTACCCCCACAATTCCCAGCACGGCATGGATGTCACCATCCATGTTGCTCTGGAACTTTATGGCCGTTCCCATTGCCGTGCCTGTTTTCAAGGCATCGCCATGGGAAAGGCCATAGGACCGCCAACCGGATTACGAGTTGTGCATTTTCAGCTCGTAATACGGTCGGCGGTCCTTGGGCGTTGCGCCGGCTCCACTGTGTCAAACTCATAATCAGGCCCTTAGACTTAAGTCTGAGTTTACTTTTCTGAATCGGGCCCATTTTCTTCCATTGTTAGAGCGTAAAGGCAAACAAGTAAAACAAGACAGAAGAGAGGCTGAAAGAGTAGTCAGCCAGAGGTGGTTTCCTCTTGTATTTCTCTACACCAAGTCAAGCTCAGATCATACATACTAGCTGATGACTTAAAGTTTTCCTTAGCTCTTCCCTTGTAAGTTTTTATGAGGGATGTCAAGCATAGCGGTTGCAAAAGTTCAAAATCAGCATCAGAAAGCCTGCCCTACAGAGTAATTCATGTATTTGTAATACATATGGATTTTATGGCCAAACTCAGTCTTCCATTTCCTCCTTGACTATGGTTGGGGGCAAATCGTGGATGTATTCTATTCAGCAGGGTTAAGTGAGAACAAACAAAAAACTTTGAGATACTTCTACAGAGGTCTCACATATTCGAGTTTCTTGAGAGTAAAAACACAGAGGAATCAGGAACGACACACAAATGGGGCAGGATGGCAGCACAAAAAAGTTACGCTGCCTCTGGAGCTCCTAGCCGGAAAGGGGTGGTCAGTGGGTGAAAAAAGCTGAAAGAGGTCAGGAGAAAATAAGAACACAATGTTAATCAGGCATTATTTTGCACCTGGGCAGCGGTGTTCCTCATACAAGCTGCTGCTTAGATTTTAAAACATGTTGACCTCTTTGCTTGCATTTCTAAGAAAGACGGTGGCAAGCAATCTGTATATACTGTCAATTGTGAGTTGTGATGGTAAAGCTTAGAATAGAGTGAGAGGGATATCTATCATTAGTGCAGTAAGTGCAGTGACACTGGGTCACAAGGGCCTGAGAGGTGCACTGAGCCCCAATTATAGCTGCTATTACCACAAAGCAAGAGCGTAGAAGGGTGTGGTTTCTTTCCTTGAATTAGACTTTCAAGTCTTGACTCCACCTCTGTGTACCTTGATGATACATATATAGATAGGGTATATAGATATGGAGTCAGTATGTATCCTTATCTTGATATTGTGACATACATCCGAATGCAATATATCAATGGCACTATACAACATGCTACTGCAGAGGGCGACTTCAGCATAGCCATAGGCTTAGAGTTAATCATCCAGCTGAAACCGTACAGCGGATGGTGTTGAGACAAAATATCAAGTTGGAAATATGAACTTACAAAAATATTGAGTAAAAAATATTGTAACAAGGAAATATCATCAGCAAGAATATCGCTTTCAAGAATATGATTTTAAGGTAAGTAATATTGATTTCTAAAATATCGAAGTCATTAATATTGATAAAAAAATAAAGGGCCTTATTTTGATGTCGGCCAGAAAGCCTCTGACCACTGGTCGGAGTGTAAACCGGCTGGGGAAACCTCTCATAATCCCTTAAGGATGGCGTTTCCCCCGGCAGGATAATGATGTTGGTTTCGACAGCCTTTCCATGTTGGCCTTTCAGAAACGGAAAGGCTGTCAGAAAGAGACTTTGGGGGACCCTAGCAGGGCCACCTTCTCCCCTGGTCCTCTAGTTGTGGCCCTGGGGGGCACCTATTGTGCTCCCCATCACTTCCCTGCACCTTGTGGCAGGCACTGTGGTACAGTACAGTGGTAGCGTGTGCTACTGGCGGTTTCGGACTGCGCACAAGCTCCCATTGTAAAATGGAAGTTTGCGACCGCACCATGTGCGGTTGCATCCTAATTGCTGTGACCGCGGCGATGTCAGTCGGAGGCAATTGACATCGTAATGAGGCCCATAATTGTTTCTAATATTGTTTTTTAATTATTGTTATGTATTTTGGTTAGGCCTGGGCGGAAAACTACGCTACGCTCGCGTAGTTTGCGAAGTTTGCGCTACTTCGCACTACGCGAATTGCACGTAGCACAGTGCAAACACGCGTAGCGTAGCGTAGCGTAGTGCAGCGGTCATTTTTGCTTGCTCGCGGTCCTCAACGTCAAGTTGGCGACCGCGAGCAAGCAAAATGACATCCCGGCGAGACTTTTTCCTCGTTCGCGATCAGCAACATCAAGTTGCCGATCGCGAGCGTGGAAAATAAACCTCCGGCGAGATTCTCAACGCGGGAGGTCAGGTTTCTCATTGCGAGTGGTCGCGTATGCTCGCGACCGCTCGTGATGAGAAACTACCAGTCCGCGTTAGAAAGCTGCCGCTCGAGTAAAAATCTACTCGAGCGGCAGTAAAAGACAGCTCGCAGTGTGCAAGATGCCGTTTTCAATGATTGCACAGTGCGGACAAGCATCCGGCACTGTGCAATCATCGCGAACAGCGCACTACGCAGTTCGCGTAGTGCTATGCGTAGCTCGCGTAGTGCGAAGTGCACTTCGCGTAGCGCTTCTTCGCGAACTACGCCCAGGGTTAATTTTGGTATATATTTTAAATGTATATGATGTAATTTTTTGTATAATTATTGTTTACGTTTTTTGTAATGTAAGTAATTTTTGTTATTTTTAGTACCGTAGCGGGATGTGGGTGTTTAGGGGCACATAGAGGGAAGTAATTTAATTATAATAAATTAATGATACATTTTAAATTAACATTATTTTCTTAATTCATAATTAATTATGTTAATAGTGTAATTATTTTTAAAAATATAAATTTTATGTGCGGGTTGTGGGGTTTTTAGGGGTACAGGGTAGAAGGTAATTTACTTTTAATTAATTAATAATTAATTGTAAATTAATTTCATTTAATTAATAATTAATTATGTTAATTTTTGATTTTTTGATTTTAGGCATGGGTTGTGGGGTTTATATGGGTACAGGGTGGGAAGTAAATTAATTCTAAGTAATTAATATTCATATTTTTATTTAATAATGACTAATGTATAATTCATTTTATTAATTGTGTAATTTTTTAATTGATAATAATTATTAAAATTAAAATGTATTATGTTAATTGTGTAATTGCTTTTTTTATTAAATTATAGGAGTGTGTTGTATATTTTGAGGGGGTACACTGTGGAAAGTACATTAAATGTATTTAAATCATTTATTTTATTTATTGATAGTTAGTTTGTTGTTAAATATTTACGTTAATAGTGCAAATAATTAGCTTGCTAAATTTATGTTTTAGGTGTTGCTTGTAGGTTTTGTAAGGGTATATGGTGGGTGGTAATTAAAATAAAAATGATTTAATACATTGTTTTTGTTAATAAATAATTTTAAAATAAAAAATATTTTTTATATGAAAATTATCTTTGGATGTAATGATTGTAATTATTTATGATATGTATTTAACACTATATTATGTATTTATTTAAAATATATATATATGACATATATGTGTATGTTTTTTTAAATATTTTGTTTTTGAAAACATTTTTTTGTTTTACAGAGAATTTGTTTGTTTCTAATATAGTACTGACTGCAGTGGGTATATTACATTCTTTTCTTCTGCAATACCACGCTTACCCTAGTGTTGCACTGCCTGGAGTGGGAATAGTTAAATTTGCCCCTCCGCAATCCAACACTTTCCCTACCGTTGCACTGTGTGGAGTGGGAATATTAAATTTACCCCTCTGCAATCCAACACTTTCCCTACTTTTGCACATATTGGAGTGTGAATAGTAAATTTTATAGCTCCGCAATCCAACACTTTCCCTACTGTTGCACTGACTGGAGTGGGAATGTAAAATTTTACACCTCTGCAACCCAGCACTTTCCCTACTGTTAAACTCTGTGGAGTGGGAAAGTAAAGTCTGCCCCTTTGGAATCCAACACTTTCCCTACTATTACACTCTGTGGAGTTGGAATAGTAAAGTCTACCCCTTCGCAATCCAACACTTTCCCTACAGTTACACTCAGTTGAGTTGGAATAGTAAAGCCTACCCCTTCGCAAAGCAACACTTTGCCTACTGTTGCACCTATTGGAGTGGGAATAGTAAATGTTACCCCTCCGCAAACCAAAACTTTCCCTACTGTTACACTCAGTGTAGTGGGAATAGTAAAGCCTATCTCTTCGCAATCCAACACTTTCCCTACTGTTACACTCTGTGGAGTGGGAATAGTAAAGTCTACCCCTTCGCAATCTAACACTGTCCCTACTTTTACACTCAGTGGAGTGGGAATAGCAAAGTCTACCCCTTTGATAGAATGCACAAAAAAGAGAGAAGAAGCAAACAGGAGAAAATATAAAAGAACTATGACGCTGATGATGGACTATGCAAATCGGTCTGGGTTTATGGCAAGTGAGGCATTGCAGAAACAAAGGGGCATATTCTCAAGGACTTATCGCCGATTTATCGGCACTTTAGCGCCGCAAAGGTGGCGATAGACTTATTGCCCCATTCACAAACTGGTGCAAACTGCCGACATCGCCAGTTTTCCCGCAATAGCTGCCGCAAAACACATCACCACGGATGAGAGTGACAATTAACGCTAATGACATGCAGAGTAGGTGTTCCCGTGCAAAAACACACGAAAACACCACTTCACGATATTCTCAACGACCAGCCAGATCTGCGATGCCAGACAAAAACAGGCGATAAGGCGCGTTAGCAGCAGGTATCCAACACCTGCCTCTCACTGGTGTCAAGCAGGACGACAACCTGCAGCATGAAAGGGAGCCCAGCCTAGAGTCACATCTGAAGACTAACACATGTCATGGAGCTACTGATCATGCAGCTGGGAGACCCAAGAGGGCCACAACACCCACCGCAACCACCCCCCAGACCCTCCCCCCCAGGTCATAAAGTCCAGCAGTCAACGGCAGTGGAAAAACAGAACTTTATTACAAATACATAAAGAACAAGACGAAAAGCTCAGCCAACGCGTTCCATTCCCAACGGGGAACTTCACCAGGGCAACGTGTGGATCCAAAAACTGTAAATGCTGCGGGAACTCCCCAATACCATTCCACATCCCGAAATCAGTAGTCAGAAACCTGTTGGAAAAATGGTGACAATGGTCAAGCGTCCTCATAGTCACAAACGTAATCTGGCACAGGGTATTGCACTTGGACAAACTGGAATGCATACAGGTACGATGAATCCAGTCCAAACACACTGTAACAGAAGTCCGTGTGCACGTAACCTCCGCAGGAAAGAAAAGGAAGGTGACGACCATACAAACATCTGTAACGGTCTCATCATGCAGGATTCATCATACCTGTAAACATCACGGTTTGTATCATCTTGATACCCCTGCACCTTCACTTCCCCCACGCTGTGCATGAACAGCTGGAGACCATGCAAGGGAACTACGCCATAGCTGCCTTACCGCACGTGTCGGGGGCAATTGACTGTACACATGTACCACTTGTGCCCCCTGCCGACCCTGCACACAACAACCGCCACAGAAAGCACACGCATTCCATCAATGTGCAGGCGATAGTGGACCACCGGGAACAGCTCCCCAATGTCATCGCCAACTTCACAGGCAGTGTGCATGATACATACATCTTCCGACAGTCCATCATCAACCAGCGCTTCCAGGATGGCACCCATGGCAATGCACTGCTCATTGGTAAGTACTAACTGAACACACCACACACCTCATCGCCACAACCACACAACTCACAACTGTGGGAGAGCAAAAGTAACAAAATCACATACAACATGCCAAACAACAGGCCCAACTACCGGACATGACAGCACAAGTAACCGTGGTAACAGGGGACAGACATGTAGACAAACCATCCACAAAGGCAGAGCCCCTCTGCCACACAATTGCAGAATGTGGGGAGAGGTGGGAACCAAGAATGTGCGAAGGAGGCAAGTGCCCCAGCAATAAGAAAGGACACAATGCCAAGTGTGGCGGAGATGTGCTGGACATACTGCAGTATGCAGAGCACAGACAGGTCCATGTGGACATCTACTGCTGGTGTATGCACTGTAGTGGACAGTGGATGCAAACAGGTTACCCCAGGCAGTGTGGAAGACCTTGGACATGTAGCCATGTGGTCCCCCCCTGTAAGCCTGAGCGGAGCGGCCTTGGCCGGAGTATGTTGCGAATGAATAGCCAGGGGCCCTGGGCGTAGTCCACTTCTGGGATGGCCACCACAGTAACTACTGCGTGTGCCTCTGTGTCCACCATATCGTGACCATAGGCCTACACACACATGCCCGACCACATTCAACGGCCGTATTCACACTGGAGACGAGGTGACTACGTCCCAAGGCAACCTGCGTACATCTCGTCAGCGCATGCAGGCTCGTGTCTGCCAGGGCTGCGCCCCCCACCCAGCCACGTGGCCGCCGCCGTGTCCGGTGGTGCCTGCGTGATCCTGTGTGCCTGCTGCACCCCAGCCCTGGTCCCCAGACCGGTCCACCGCCCAAGGATGACTGCCCGCCCCTGCACACTGAGGCCTAAATGCTCACCTGCAGCCACCGGCGTGTCTCCAAGAGGGCGCTCCACGTGCCGGTGCAACCTCCTCAGCCGGTCGCTGGTTTCCACGCCACAGGCCCCCAGCGCACCCTGCGGCACCGCACCGCGGAGTCATGTGTGTGCTGACTGCTGCCTGCGCATACACTGCGGTCCAGCAGGGCACACAGTTCAATTCGAGTCTTGATTCGCTGGACGCCGTATCAAGGCCAACGCATCATCGCAGGCTGCACACCCGCTCAGCTCTTCAGCTGGGCCTAACTCAGTGCAACGCAAGTCATCGCCATGTGGCGGTAGGCCCGTGCCGGACGCAGGCCATCGGGTGCCACTAACTCAGTGCAATGCAAGTCACGGCCCCCTCATGATTGAGTCTCATGGTGCGGATGCCATCATGTCACCTCCGGCAGTGGGGGATGTGCTGTGGTGGGCCCCTTATATTGGCAGGGTCACATGTCCTGTGACGCCTGTGCTGGATGGGTGTGGTGTGGGTGTAAACCAGCCCTCAGGGAGTGGCTGTGGCATGCTGACAACTAGACCAGTGATCAGCAGATCACTACGGGGAAGACCTGGGACATGTAGCTGTATCGTCACCCCCTGTGAGCGTAAGCAGAGTGGGCTGGCCTGGAGTATGCCAGCCCAGCATAGGGGTGTGAACGATGAGCCTGGGGCTCTGGGCGTGGTTCAGTTCTGGCCTGGACAAGGAAGTAACCATTGCGTGTGTCTCCATTGTAGTGTCTGCGCCACCCGGACCGCAATCGGCCCCACAACATGTGCAAAATGGATGTGAGGGTGAATCAGTGACCCGACATTCATCCATACTGTCATACTTGAAGGTTCATAGACATGACACATCTGTGTGAATTTGAATGTTTTATTCACATTCATTGGAGGATAGCAGCTGGAGCAGTACAGAGCCATGCACACCCCACTTGACATTGTTGCCCCGTGGAGGGCCAGCCAGAGTCCATTGGGGAAGGACAAGTTCATCGGAAGAGGAAGAGTTCAGTCCGCAGTCTGATTGCTGTGTCATTGGTAACCAAACAGTATATGGCAGTCCATGTCGAGGTCCAAGGTGAGTGCCGCAGAGTGAATCTGGGGACAGTGGAAGGTGATGATGCAAAGGGCCGAACCAAGCAGAAACAGGCCATATGGCGGAGATGAATGCTACGCCTCCTCCTTACCACTAAGGCAGATTCATCCGCATCTTCGTCCTCTGATGTGTGATGTGCCTCACCTGACCGTGGTGGTGTTTCGGCTGCAGCACTGTGTGGCACTGACACATCAGGGGCCGGAGGTGGATTGTCGGCTGCACTGTGTGGCAGTGACACATCAGGTGCCGGAGGTGGAATGTCTGCCACACTGTGGGGCACTGACACATCAGGGGGCGGAGATGTGGATGGTGTAGGAGCAGCAGCATTCATCTGCGCCAGGCCTTGTGGCAGCAATGCCATGATGAGGATCTGCAGGGCATGGTAGATCCCAGCTACATCTTGCTGATGTGCAGCCGTGGCAGCCATCCTTTCCGCCTCCATCCGCACCATGTCCTCCATGACCCTCCGCATGTGTCCCATCTCCCGGCTGAGATCGTTGGAGCCACTCTGACCAGACAGGTGTTCTTGTCTCCGAGTCAGGACTCAAGCGATGTCAGCCAGGGCTCGTTGGAGACCATGGAGCGGACTGTGGATGTCCGTTAGGGACTGTAAGTGGTCCCTGATGGGACGTAGACACCCATGGATGGCATCTAGTTTGGCTGCCATGAGGTCGAACCCCACCCGCACCTGATCAGCCATCTCCTTCTGGCCCTCTAACACATGGTGTTGGAAGGTCATGTGTTGTTCGTGGGGGGCCTGGGAGACAGCCAGGGTGGTGGGGGGTGGTGGGTGCCTCCTGCTGTGTGGTCTGTGCAGGGCGTGGGGTCTCCTCGATGCAGCTGGGCTGCCCTGCTCCTGGGGGTGGGGTGCCGAAGCTGTCGATGAGCTCCTGGAGGGCGTCGGTGTCGAAGGTGGGGTAGTCCTCCTCGTCATCAGTGAGGAGGTGTTCGGTCTGCTCTGCAGGAGTAGATGATTCTCCCTCTGCAATGTAAAGGGGAGATGCAGTTTAACAGTGTGTTCCATGTATGTTCACGCATTGGCCAAGTATCAAAACAGACTGCATGACAATGTACATTGTGACTGTTTAGGATGTGCAGCCTATTTGAAGTGGGACAGTGGACATATGTGCACCATCAGGGATGTGGGGATTGTACTTGTCCATTATCATGTCACAGTTTCCTGCTATGCCAAATGTGATTGGCCAGTTTCTACACACAAGTGGCAGCAGTTGTGTCCTCTGTTCTGTTGTGAAAGTGTTGCAGTTTGTACCACATTGTTGTCAATGTTGATGTGCTCTGATTCTTGTGTGTGTGCTGCATTGTGGGAGAGTCATCCCTGCAGCTCAGACTTTGCTTGGCCTTCTCCCTTTCAGGCGGTGTGCCTTTGACTTCTGTGCTTATGCAGTGCTGAGATGTTGCATAGTTGGGTAAATTGGGCTCTTGGTGGGAGTTGTGACTCTTGGGCATGGTTTGTCCGCAGATGTCTTGTTGCCGTCAGGGGTTGTTTGTGCACGTGGATGTGTCAGTGTGTGACCTGCTCCTATCCGGATGTGGACCACACTCAGCCACCTCGGTGTTGTGGCGTGCAACATGTCATGATGAGTGGCCTGCAGACATGCTCATCGTCATGCAGTGTCACTTGTATTGTCAGTGGGGCTCACGGTTCAGAACATGTGCATGGGTTTGTTGTGAAATTGGTGATGTGTGGGGAGGGCCCCCTCTGGGCACATTGTGGACGGGGGACTACTTGCTGTTACTATGTGTGCTGCAGTATGGCAAGGAGATCAGGGACATGATCCAGAGTCATTGTGGTTGTGCAGTGTGCTATACTCCATTGTGCATGTGTGCCATTGTGCCCATCTACCCCGTCCCCCTAGTCCCTGGTGGTTACTCACCCTGTTGCTGTTATGTCAGGTCATGTTGAGCAGTGTCCGGTCCCCCAACTTCTGCCCCCGTCTCCACACTGATGACTGTGGACACCAGTTCTCACACCCCCAGTCTGCATTGCTGCTTTGCGGTTGTCTGCGAGTTTCTGCTTGGTTTTGCGCTTCACATCATTCCAGCGCCTCTTGACCTCGTCCATTGTCCTCCTCAGCACTCCAACTGCATTCACCTTGTCCACGATGGACTGCCATATTCCATTTTTTGTTGCCAATGACACAGTGGAGGTGACAAACAGATGTTGATGGTGTTCTGTCACCTCCGTAATCAGGATCCTGTTTTCCTGCGGACTGAAACGCGTCTTCCTCTTCTTCTTCTCCTTGACCTTCCCTGACCCCGAGGTCCCAGGCTGGTCCGCCGTGGGGCTTGGGGTTCCGGGTTGTCCTCTGTACTTGCTCCTGCTACCTCCATTGTGCTTCGCAGTTGTTATGTGTTTTTTTTTGTTTGTTTTTTTGCTGCTTTTATGGTGAGTTTTCCCGCCTGACGTGGGGAATGCAAGCCTGGCGCTGCTTGTCCCCGATTTTTCTATCGCGGTTGGGCCCATCGCAACTTTTTTCACGTTTGGGTTTCCTTTTTTAGCGCCGTCGCGGTGGTTGTAACACAGATATTTGTGGCGTTCGAGAAACTATTGCATGTTACCGCCGTGTTGGGAATAAGACGTTAACACAGAGTTATTTTTCCGCGCTAGGCGGCGATGTGGAAAATTGCGTTAACCTATTTTGGCGATGTTTATCACACATTCTTGTGAATATCCCCCAAAGTTGCTTGGCTGCACAGCAGCAATCCACATTGGTTACCTGCTGAAGAAATTTAAATTAATGCTCACTCACATATTGGCATAGTGCCTCAATGTACTGTGCAAATTCAGAGAATAACAGGCAAGTGCGTTCATTAGGTATCTTATGCGTATTCTGTCACCTGAGTTTAACTGTTGGCTCTAGAAAGATCAGAGGAAATCCTCATAAAACAGAATAGAAAAAGGTGGATACATATCAAGTGCGGACACATTAGCTCCCAAATCCGCCTAGTCCACAGGTGGTACATGGTCAAGCCCTCAAAGCAATGGGGACAGTCAACATTTTCACATAACACAGAACACCTCCAACATGTCAACCTAATGGCAATAACTTCAAGCTCTGAGTCCAAACAATTATTTGACAATACAAGATGAAGAAAATCTTATCTGAAGTGCTATTCCCAGTTGCCCAACCGAAGAAAAGGGTAGGGAACCCATGCAGGTGATACGCCACACTACGGTGGGCATCTTCCTTTCCTCCTGCAAATAGAAACAAAGGATAAATGGAAATTAAAAATTGAAACATAAGACAATGAAAGTTAAAATCACAAAATAACAAGATGTATTGTTATTCATGATCCCAATGCCAGATACAGTGGCATCCTAGGATGAGGAGGTGCAAGTCTCTCAGAGTAGGGGGCTTGGGGGGTGAAGGATGAAAGAAATAGGAGGGGAAAGGGGGGAGAGATAGGGGGAGAGATAGGGGGAGAGAGGGGGGAAGGGGAAAAGTGGGGGAGGGAGGGAATCAGAGAAAAGGTGGAAAAAGAACATCTACGCTTCCCGCAGATGGATCCCTAATTCTTCATCATGGTTTAATACCACTGGATTCTTGGTCTGAATATCAATGATATTTTGACTCCTTCTTTCTCACTTTGAGAACGCTGTCGCCACCCCTGGTTCTGTTTACTATCTGCTCAATAGCAAAGTAGGAGAGAAGGGACCTGTCTGAGAAGTGTTTGACTTGGAAGTGACGGTCTTTTTGGTAATGCGGATCCATGTTGGTAATGGCCCTCAGGTGTTCCAGTACCCTTTTCTTGGCCATCAATGTGGTGCTCCCAATGCACCATAGGTTGCACAGACATTCTAGAACGTATATGGCGAATGGCGTACTGCATGTGAGGAACTGGGTGATGCGTTTGGCTGTATGCCCAATGAAAATTCCTTCCACATGTAGCTATTCTTGCAAGCTTTGCAGTGGCCACATGGGAAGAAACCCTGGAGATTATGCTCCTTACTCACTGGATGCACAGTGATATCACTGTGAACAAGAATGTCCATCATGTTGCATCCCCTCCTACATGTAATTTTGTGTGCGAGCATAGAACAATGGATTTAACCAAGATCTCTTGACTGGGGGTGAATTTTTTATTTGCTCTGCATTCCGTCCATCATCTGTGTGTCTTTTACTTTCTCGCCCTAAGTGCGCCTGGTATGCCCAGACGTGGGTCCCGGGCTCACTGTGTCACTGGATTCAAGCTAGCCTGGCTGCTGAGGGGTGATGCCCCGAAACCAGTCCCAGGATGCTTATTTATGGTCCAAGGAGGACCTGGCTTGGCAGTTCGGGCTGGACTGTTCCCATGAGGAACAGGGTCGACTGATTTGCATATGGCTGAGTCCAAACTGGGGTGGCATGGTGAGCAAAAGAACAATGACTTTAACCCAGATCTCTTGACTTAGGGTGAATGTTTGATTTGCTCTACATTCCATCCATCATCTGCGTGTCTTGCACTAATTTTGAAACAGAATTGCTATTGTCCACGCACTCCGCCGGCGTATGCCTCCCTCCTAAAGAAACCCTCAGCGGACCCCACCGACCTCAAAAACTACAGACCCATCTCCCTGCTCCCGTTCCCAGCGAAAGTCATCGAGAAAGCCATCAACAGCCAACTCGCCACATTCATTGAAGAACACAACATCCTCGACTCCTCCCAATCCGGCTTCAGAAAAAACCACAGTACGGAAACCGCCCTCCTCGCCGCAACAGACGACATCCGCACCCTACTGGACAAAGGAGAAACAGTAGCCCTCATCCTCCTCGACCTATCAGCGGCGTTCGACACAGTCTCCCACCGCACCCTAATACGCAGACTCTACGACGCAGGAATCCAGGACAAGGCCCTCGACTGGATCCGATCCTTCCTCTCCGGCAGGACGCAGCGGGTCAGACTCCCCCCTTTCCTCTCGGACCCCACACCTACCACCTGCGGAGTCCCCCAGGGCTCCTCCCTCAGCTGACGCTCTTCAACGTCTACATGGCTCCACTCGCCCCCATCGTCAGAACCTACGGACTCAACATCGTGTCATACGCAGACGACACCCAGCTCATCCTCTCCCTATCCAACGAGCCCAACACCGCCAGACGCAACTTTCGAGAAGGCATGGAAGCCGTCGCCAAATGGATGAAAAACAGCTGCCTACAACTAAACACCAACAAAACAGAAGTACTCATCATGGGCCCAAACCCCGATGCCTGGAGCGACACCTGGTGGCCCCCCGCCCTCGGAAACCCGCCAACCCCCACGGACCACGCACGCAACCTGGGAATCGTCCTGGACTCTGAGCTCAAAATGGACCGCCAGATCAACTCTGTCTCGTCTTCCTGCTTCCACACCCTCCGCCTCCTTCGTAAGACCTTCAAATGGATCCCCCTCGAACACCGAAAGACCGTCACTCACGCCCTGGTCACCAGCAGACTCGACTACGGCAACGCACTCTACGCCGGAATAAACAAAAACCTCACCCGCAAGCTACAGAACATCCAGAACGCCGCCGCAAGACTGGTCCTCAACCTGCCAAAACACTGCCACATCTCCCAGCACCTGCGCACACTCCACTGGCTCCTTGTCGAGGCGAGAATCACCTTCAAGATGCTCACCCACGCACACAAGGCCCTCCACGGCACTGGACCAGCATACCTGAACAGCCGACTCAAATTCCACGCACCCCAAAGGACCCTACGATCAGCCCAGCTCTCCTACGCCGTGGTCCCCCGCACCAGAAAGACCAGATCGGGAGGCCGCTCCTTCTCCTTCCTCGCGGCCAAAGCATGGAACGCCCTTCCGCTCCACCTCAGACAGACAACATCGCTCCCCATCTTCGCAAGAAACCTCAAAACCTGGCTCTTCGACAGACCCCCTCCTTGATGGATGGAACCTGCACCCCCCCCCACCCCTAGCGCCTTGAGACCCTTACGGGTGAGTAGTCGCGCTTTAACAAACCCCTGATTGATTATGCACCACTTCCCACGGGCCCTTTATTTCAGAAGGAGCGTCTTTTGTGGGATACATATGTATGTGTATTTAACTTTATTTGATATATTTGTTACAATATACATTAAATATATTTAATTTTTATTACATTAATGTTAGTATTTAATATATTTTATTTTTAATGATTTAATTTATATATTTAAAAATCGATATTTAATACAATGATATTATTGAAATCAATAATTTTTTTCAATATTTTTGTACTTTTTAAGTTTCTGTTGTCGATATTTTTGTAGTCGATATTTTTGGCTTCAATATTTTTTAACCCAGCAGATGACTAAGTCAGCAACAATTGTTAATAGCTGTTTATGAAAATAAAGCTGACTGGTCTGCCATGCTGTCATGGAACAGTGGACAAATTGGCATTGTTTATTATTACCAAAACAATTCCTGCCTTATCAGTGGCAGAACTTTTGGTTAAAAAGAGAGGGCTAAAATTGCCGGGAGAGCCTTAAAGAAGGCACCTAGAAGAGGCAATTTCCCCACTGTTCAACCCTTTTGTTGGCTGGCTCGCTAAAGGATACATGAAGCAATATGTCTACCCAACCGAACCCTACTGGCACCATGGCTGGCTGACCATAAGTAATGACTCATGTAAATGTATCTTTGGGGCCCCTATGCCTTCATCGGGTTCCACATTTCAATGCCAGATTTGCACTTTGCAAATACCAATAAGATGCTATAATATAATATTAAAACAATTATAGACAGCATTGTAAGCAAGGTGGTACCTGGATGGAGAACTCAGGGGCTTATTACGATGTCGGACGGACTCACGTCCACCTGACACTGTTGCGGATTGGCAACTGCCTGACCTTAGGTCGGCAGTTCCGACTGCAGTATTTGGATTCGACTGCCCATAGGGGGGTCAGAAACATCAATTTTCAATGGAAGCTTGTTCAGTGGGCGAAAAGGCCCAGAGCACAAGTGTTCATTGTTTTCAAATATCCCTGCACCGTGTGGCAGGCACCTCTAGGTTCCTTTTTACACAGAAAAGAGAAGGGGAGAGAGGTACTACTCCTTTTCCATCTTCCCTGTAAATTTCAAACTGTAACCACAAAACAAGGAAAAGGAGGGATGACAGGTGGCCGGAGATAATCACCTGTCTCATCACAACATTTGTTAGAAAATGTATGGTTTGTTTAAAAACTGCCCTCACCCACTAAGTAGTGGAATGCTTCATCATAGGGCTGCTACAACATCCCTGCGCAGACCAACGCCTGAGATAGAGCAAAGGGAGCAGAAGACAAAACAAACATAAATGTGTTGGGATCCGTGCAGTAAACAAGACAGTGGAGAGCAAAGTCTAAATGCGAACTCAGAGATACCTTATATCAAATTTTATTCTTAGGTTCCCTAATTAGGGTTAAATTGTAAAGTGGCGGAGAAAGTCTAGGGGAAATTAGGACCCCCTTCTTCTCTTATACTGCTTCCATGTCAACATGTTTTGGCTGTTTTAGTCGCCCAAAAAGGGTCGTTCTGGCCTTCCTCTGGACTATATAATAAACAACCAAAGAGTGAGGCCAAGGTATCAAGGGCTATAAACAGGGATCACTCATGTTTTTATAAAGGGTCCTCACTCACCCACCTAGTTGGTGACATGCTTCATCATAGGACCCCCACCAGAGAGGCCGAATGCCTCTCCAGTGTGCTTCAACGCCTGATTACAGCGGAGCAGGATTTTTGAGTGTTGAGTGCAAGTGATAGTGCAAAAAGTGATGTTAAAATAATCTTTACTACTCCTAAAAAAATTTAATAGTAGGGTAGTAAGACTAGGTTAAAAAGTGTGTAATGGACGCTATGACTGAATAAATTGATCAGCCATATCCAAAATTAAAACATTAGGTCGACATGTTTCAGCCTCTGTGCGCCAATTGCGAGGTTTTCCTCAGGACCAGGGACCATGGCGGTATGCACTCTCTAAGGTGCACTCTGACCTATGGCCACGTAGAGAACCGGATTACTCACGGTTCAGAAAAACAAACACGCCTCCAACTCTTCTGAATGCGTAATTAAATGTTTCGATATGAAATTATATTACAGCATGGGTCCTGGCAGGGGGCGGTGACAAGCCGTCACTTGTGCCTCAAAGTCAGCCGCCCGCGTTGCCTAGGTCGTGCCCGTCTACAGGACCCTGTATCGAAACATTTAATTACGCATTCAGAAGAGTTGGAGGCGTGTTTGTTTTTTCTGAACCGTGAGTAATCCGGTTCTCTACGTGGCCATAGGTTAGGGTGCACCTTAGAGAGTGCATACCGCCATGGTCCCTGGTCCTGAGGAAAACCTCGCAATTGGCGCACAGAGGCTGAAACATGTCGACCTAATGTTTTAATTTTGGATATGGCTGATCAATTTATTCAGTCATAGCGTCCATTACACACTTTTTAACCTAGTCTTACTACCCTACTATTAAATTTTTTTAGGAGTAGTAAAGATTATTTTAACATCACTTTTTGCACTATCACTTGCACTCAACACTCAAAAATCCTGCTCCGCTGTAATCAGGCGTTGAAGCACACTGGAGAGGCATTCGGCCTCTCTGGTGGGGGTCCTATGATGAAGCATGTCACCAACTAGGTGGGTGAGTGAGGACCCTTTATAAAAACATGAGTGATCCCTGTTTATAGCCCTTGATACCTTGGCCTCACTCTTTGGTTGTTTATTATATATTCCTGGGGAATAAGAGTGGAGACAAAGAAGTTCCCTTTCTCTCTCTTTGTTTAGCTATACTTCCTCTGGACTAGCAATCCCTGATATGTGACAATCCCATTCCTGGTTAACTACCAAGTCTTCAAGGGAATGTGTGTGGGTTGATGTGATAAGTGCAATTTCATATAATGACCTGGCTTGTCATTTTCTGTGTAGACACTTGTGTGTGTTACTGAAAATATAAATACATCAAATAAATACAAACCCATACAAGACAATATAAAAAACCTTGCGTTTTCCAATGTTGTTTTAAAATATGAGTATGTGTATATATATATGCACATATTTCTGGATTCATGATCATAACGAAATCGGCCTCTCAATGTTCTGTTAATGCTGCCAGCTTGCCTGTATCTGGAGGCGAAGTCACCAAGCTCTCTCAGCCTCTGAAGGAGGTACCCCTATGGAGCTGGTGTCTCTCTCTCTCTGTTGAAAGAGAGAAAATGGCCTGTCACTGAGCCTAAACATTTTGTACACTGTCAAATTATTGGCCACTTAAATGTAAATTCCTTCAAGTGCTGGGTTCAGTCAAATATTGGAGCTTCAAATAGCATTTATCTGTCACAGTGTTTATAATGAGAATGCAAAGTGATATCATTTTCTATGTACACTGACAGTTCTACTAAAGCTTGAGGAGCGTGTGGAACATTGGAAAGTATTTTTTGGTAACTTATGTGAAGTCTTATTATTCATATTAAATCATGATTGTTGCAACATTGTATGATTAAGCATTGTATAAGAATAGAAGATTTAAATATAGATACAAAATAAATGTTTATGCTTTACATATCTATGCATGTCAAAGTATGTAGATAACACATATGTACATGCCTCTTTGTACGATAATACATATGCAACAGTTCAAGCAGGCTATTTTTGATTTGAGGAATGTGTTAGCCTGTGGCCCTTGGTGGTAATGGGAGCTACTGGTGTGTGATGTCCACACCAGATCCGGAAGATTGCGAAGCGCGTGAGATGCCAGCCCGCTGAGGGACGCAGTGGTCCCGGCTAGTTTCGACTTCCACTCTCTGCATCTTGACCCCCCTCGCCTGCAACCTGCGACCCAACCCTACCGGATTGTCTTGAGTGACCGGATTGTTCTCCCTGCTCTGTCGTGTTACGTGGAAGAGTCAGGGGGTCAGAAGAGAGAGCGAGTGAGGAGCAGCTCCACCCTTCCTCCCAGGTTGGAGACTGGAGTGGCGGATGCCCCAAACACCCCAAAACACCCCAACCAAGCGTGGCGAAGAGAAGGGGAGAAGCTAAAAGAGGCTGAAAGAGTCCGAGAAGCATCGATGTGGTCAGGTAACGACCAAGTGCACCCTCACTACGCCCTTCCCCAAGAATTAATTGCCTTTGACTCAACTGTTTGGCTTTGGTCTTCAATAGCTGGTTGGTAGAAAATAAAGGAATCTTAACAGCTGTAAGAGGTGCCGTACCACTGCTGCACCTTTAGTCACAATTATCACGGCCATATGCAATAGTTTATGCAAATATAATTAAATGGTAGGTACCTGTATCATTGCATATTAATCTTCATGTTTTCTATAAGAATATAATATATATTTTAGTTAAATAAAACACAAATTCTAACATGACAAATTATTTATGTCTGGTTATGTAGATGAGGTTGTCTATATGTGGGTATGTATATGAGTGTATGCTTCCCTTTATAAGGATATACACATATATAGAAAAGTTTAAAAAAACAGTTCCTGGATATTCCTGCACAAAATACATGTGTATGCCTGACCATGACAAATATGATGTACAAATATTATTATGCAATATTATAATAGTATTTCATTATCTATCTATCGATCTATCTATCTGTTTATCTATCTATATTTCTATCTATCTATCTATATTTCTATCTATCTATCTATCTATCTATCTATCTATCTATCTATCTATATTTCTATCTATCTATCTATATTTCTATCTATCTATCTATCTATCTATATTTCTATCTATCTATCTATCTTGTATAGAGATAAGACACACATGATTACATTTATTATATATTTTATATGCATCTGTGTGTTAAAAATAACTTCCACATCTTCCCTTTCCTTCCCTTCTCTCTCTCTGACCCATTCCAAACCTTTCTGTCGACTATGGACTCCCAAACATGCTTTCCAGACTCTAACAGGCACCCATGTCCACCACTCCCAATAACATCTCCAACCAGAGATGAGGTGCCTGTGATGTTATCATACTGATGCTGTCGCTGAGGTGAAGAAATGTGTGAGAGAGTGGAGGACTGTAGGGAGTAAAGACAGAAGTTACATGTAACCCGAAAAGGTTTGGAAGAAAGGAGATGCAGGTTAATGCAAGCAACTGATATGAGTTACCCCGGACCTCTCTCAGGTGTATTCCTGAGAGGCCTCAAGTTTCTGACAACACTAGTGGACTTCAATGAACATATCTGCCTCCAGCAGTAAAATAGCTGAGCATGAGAGGGAGGCTCATGGAAATCAGTGTTACGTGTAAACTGAGGGCAGTCTACAGTTCAAGCAGCATTCAGGTAACAAAGTGTTGGTATCTTGATGTTTAGCGTAGTTATGAATCATTATGGAATGTTGTTCTAGAATGTTCTGATAGAATAGTGGAACTGACCAGGCTTCATGTCAGTTGTTCCTGATGCCTCACCCTGCCGACTGTGTGCTCTAACATAAATAAAAGAGTTAAACTAGCACAAGTTTGAGCTTCTGAATAGTGGCGATGAGTAAGCATGTTAGCATCGGCCATTTAATGTGCAGGCTATTAATGTTGCTTTTGCCCCTGGTTCACATCTAACTCCTCAGACTCAGGGTACCTGATTCACGGATGTTCCAGATTTGCGTGGTCTATGGTTTCTGTCTCTCTCACTCCAATGCCTTCTTTTTCCAAAATTGTGAGGTAGGTGGTTCCACCAACAGCATCAGAAGACGAGCAGTGACACAATGGTGTAATGAAATTGTGTAACACAATATTGTGTGCGCCTTCATTTTGTCCTCAGCTGTTACGGAGCATTAGTAAGGGTGAAACGCATATGCGTTTCAGAAACAGAAAACATTATCTGTCATGTCAGCGTGTCTTAAGATGCTGCACACATCACCATTTGCATAAACAATCATGCAGATAATGTGAACGGTGTGTCTAATGCTACACAACAAATAAGGATTAAACAACACATTTGACGCAGGTAGCTATCCATGAACCACAAATTTACTAATGTTACACACACACCTACTAAGAGAGAGTTTTACTGGTGCACTAAAAAAATGGCAATGTGTGTCTGTGTTTTTAAATCAAGCGAGTATTCCTTGTACTTTGTGATTTAGTATATCAATGATGATTTTAAAACATTTGCCTACTCTAAATGTCCATGGTGAGGGGGAATGCATTGGATGATAATGCATTGGCTATTAAAACCTTGAATTCTCAGTTAAAGCCATGAATGAATGGTATATGGGGAAACATATTATTTATAGGATGTACCAGTTACCAGAAGAGCCAGCAGAAAGTTTGATATTTTTAGAGTTTTAGCATCTTCATGTGAGTTTAGAAATTTTGAAGAAGAAATGATTAGGGACCAGTTAGTGGAAAAAACAACAGCAAGAAGGTAAAAGAAGTTTTGTTATCCATGTCCAATTTTACTTTAGGTAATGCTATGGATTTAGCTAGTGGCCTAAAAAGTACATTCTCGTACATGGAGGGACTGTCCTTGCAGCATAAAGTACAAACAGTAGAGACTGTTGAATATGGAAAGTACAATGAAAAATGCCAATGCTAGTGCACTAAAAAAGCATGACAAGAATGTTATAGACATGATAATAATACACATATGGGTAACCTGCAGGAAAATTTCACAAAATCTTGTAAATTGTCCGTGTGTAGCAGGAGTGAAACAATTAATGTTGTAGAAGTTTCTGCTAAAGCTGAGAGACTTTAATTCTAGTGATAAGAATATTGGGCCATATTATCAAGAACGGGCGATAAGGGGCTTGATAATATGCCCTATAGAATTCCAATAGAAGCCCAGGTTCTGGTGTGAAGGACATCAAACCTGGGCTTCTATTGGAATTCTAAAGGGCATATTATCAAGCCTCTTATCGCCGCTTAGCGGCAGTTTCCTGCCGCTAAAGCGGCGATATGTTATCGCCCGTTCTTGATAATATGGCCCATTGTATTCTGTGTGGATTCTACAAGCCTACAAGGAAGTGCAAATTTATGGCAAGACAACTTTGTCATGGGGGTGAATACATTCTAAATGAGAAAATCTTTTTGTCAAATTGAGGTTTCCTGTGAGATTTGTGGCAGATTGAGTGTCGTTTTTTACTTTGATTACTGTAAGTGATATAGAAAACTTTATGAATGTGACATTAAGTGATACAAATATTTAGCCAGCGCATATGGTGAAAAACCCATTGAGGTTTAATTGGAATTGAATGCTGAATTAAAGCTCAAAAGTAGTGCTGCAAAAGATATGAGATACGTAGCAAAGTATGGTTTCTGTTTGTGAGGAGTAGGTCCTCGCAACAGCTCCCCCTGCCACCTTCTACAGGTCTCCCGTCCTCCACTGCCTGAGCAAGCTGACCCTGCCCCGGCCTTCTCCCTCTCTGCATCAGCCCTTTGTCATTCGCCCAAGGTCAGCTTTCTTGTTGTATTAACCCACTCTACAGCCGGTGGTGCCTGTGTTGCATGCATAAGGTTGCATCACTTCATTCTTTTCATTCCTGTATATACATTGTGTTAGTCAGTTTTTTTTAATTCCTATATTATTTTAGTTCCCCCTATTCCTGTGTCATCGCTGTGCTGGTCAGCTTTTCATTTCCTGTATTCTTTTATTTCCCCTCATTCCTGTTAAACATTGTGCCAGTCAGCTTTTCAATTCCTATATTACTTTTATTTTCTTTATTTCTGTTTAAACATTGTGTTAGTCAGCATTTTGACCCCTGTATTAGTTAGCCCCTCACGCCTCTGCCTACTGTTTTTTGACGTCTTTGCCGATCCCACCTCCTTCCCCCAGGACCTTCTTCTCCGCCTCCCTCCCCACTGCTGGCGTGCCAAAGGCAAGCTCGTCTGTTCCCATATGTGCCTGGACCGCACCCAGTGCCCGGAACTCTGGCCCTCTAGCCATCCATTGCTACATCACCACAGAGCTTCTCGCTTTGGCTTCCAGAAGCCACAACAACAACTGCTGTATCTCCTCTCCACGGTGCACAGAGGATCCTTTGCCTGCCACCGCTGCTGCTTCACCTGCAACACTGAAACCCTCGCCACCCCCACACAGCTGACCTCCGACCGACTCCAGTGCATGCTGCTCAAAGCCTGATCCCCCTGCAAACATGCCACAAAACTCTGGGACACCATTCCCACCCTTACTCTGATGCGATATTCATCACCAAGACCTGGCTCATTATGTCCTCAGCCTCCAACATCGTGACCACAATGCCCCATAGCTACAAGATGATACACAAGGGCTCATTTATGGAAACTGTTGCATCGCTGCGACAAAACAGCGATGCAACATTTTTCACTCTGCCCTCCTTGTGACACGATGGATGAGCCGTAATTAATGTACGGCGCTCGATGTTGCAAGGATTTACAGATACGTCAGTATTTCTGACATATTAGTAAGGCGCAAAAGTGACACATTGCTGGGGTGTGTCTGAAAACATGCGCAACTCCAGCAATATGTCCTTTCACATGGGGCTTGCTGTGAGGCAGGCATAAGATATTGATGCAGTAGCGTCCTAGAAGTGTTGCATGAGATTTCACAGCACCACGTCTATGACCATTTATTGCGGGGGTACGCCCACCCTGCATACATTATTCCTGATGAAGGTATAATGTAGCACAGGCATTTACAAAGTGACGCATCTGCTTAGATGTGTCACTTTGTGAATATGGCGCAACGTGGCACATTATTTACACAACCACAGCATCACAAAAAGTGACTCAACAGCGGCGTAAAAGTGTCGGAGGCCTTCATAAATAAGCCCCACATGGACCACACCAACAAGCATGGAGGAGGCATCGCCATCATCCACAAGGAGACCCTCCAATTCATCGCCACTGAAGACAACAACTCATCAAATATGGAACACCTCAACTTCCAAATCCGAACCGACGCAAAGATAAGCTTCAAAGGAATCCTCACCTACAGACCCCAGGGCCCCCCACGACTTCTACAACACCATCTCCAAATACATCTCCCACCTGACAATCGACTCCAAGCACTACACCTTCCTTAGCTACCTGAACTTCCACCTTGACGACCCCAACAACACTAACTCTGCCAGCTTTCTGGAAAGCATGAGCAACATCAGTCTCACGATGCTGGTCACCCTCCCCACACACGGCACAGGACACACACTGGACCCAATCTTTACAGCCAGTGACAAAATCAAGTTCAGCCTCATCACTGAGCTAACCTGAACCGACCACAGCATCGTCTACTTCACCATCATAGGCTCACTGGGACCAACTGCCAAACCTCCATCCACTCAAACCACAGATGGAATAAAATCCTCAACACCCAATGACCACCATCCCTGACTCATGGAAACATGCAGAGGTTAAAACCCTTCTGAAGAAGACCTCAGTTGACCCCAACAAACTCAGGAATCAGTGCCCAATCCCACTGCTCCCCCTCCCCACCAATGTCTTGGAGAAAGTCCTCAATCACCTCCTCACAGCTCCCCTGGAATAGAACAACCTACTCGATGCATCCCAATATGGCTTCTGCTCCAACCATAGCACCAAGACCTTCTTAATTGCCACAATGGACGACATCAGAACCCTCCTCGATCGAGGTGAGACAGCAGCCCTGATCCTCCTCCACCTCTCTGTGGTCTTTGATGCCATATCCCACCACACTCTCATTAGCAGAGTCAAACACATTGGAGTCCGGGGACACGTTCTCAAGTGGATCACCTCCTTCCTCACAGGATACACGCAGAGAATCCGCCTACTGCCCTTCACCTGCGAGGCAAAGAACACCATCTGCGGTGTCACCCAAGGCTCAGCCCCACACTCTTAAACGCTTACATGACCCTTCTGGCTGGCATCATCTGCATCCAAGGACTCAACACCATCTCAAACAACACACAACTCATCCTCTCTCTCATGGAAGCCCCACCACCACCAGATCCCACTTGTGGACGCCATGTCCAATGTTGCCGACTGGATGAGGTCAAACTGCCTGAAACTGAACATGGACAAGACAGAAATGCTTATCTTTGGGAGGAACACCTCACCTTGGAACGATACATGGTGGCCCCCTGCACTCAGATCCGCGCCAACCTTCAAAAGACCACACATGTAACCTCGGCATCATCCTGGACAGCAAACTCACCATGAAACACCAAGTCTATGCAGTATCCGCCACCTGATTCGCCACCATCTGCATGCTTTGAAAGTTCTTCAGATAGATCCCCATCAACACCAGGAAAACCGTCACCCAAGCCCTCGTCACCAGTCGACTTGACTACGGAAATACACTCTACTCCGGAACCACCTCCCAAATCCTCAAGCAACTCCAGCCTATACAGAATAAAGCAGCCAGACTCAATCTCAACCTCCCCAGGGGGACCAGCATCACCCCCCACCTCAGAAGCCTACACTGGTTCCCCATCAAGAAGAGATGCCAGTTCAAGCTGCTAACCTATGCATATAAAGCCCTCGACAACATCGGACCCACCTACATCTATCACCACCTGACTTTCCACCAACCCACCGGTAACTCTGCTCCTCATTCCTCAACCTCGCACACATCCCCTGCATCCTACGAAGCTGCAGCGGAGGTCGTTCCTTTTTCCACCTTGCTGCCAAGTCCTGGAAGGACATTTACGTTTGAACCTCATCATCACTCACCGACTTCAGGCAGGGACTCAAGATTGGCTCTTCGACTAGAAGGCCCATGGGACCACAGCGACTGGTTACCCCCAACGGTGATAAACCAATCTATTTAAGTAGTGTTTGATTTATTGATTGATTTGTTGGAATGGCTCAAAGAAGTTTGAGAATTGTATTAGACCATAAGAATCCTGAGCAAGTAGTCTTGAGAAACTAATGTATGACTGTGTGTTTGATGGATACTCCCATGCAAACTGAAAAGTTTTCACAGGTACTCTCAGATAAATTATTAAACTTAAGTGTTTTACCCAATTGCATTTAACTAAAAAGTGATGCATTGCCTTCTGTCCATTAAGAGGCATTGAGAGACGAGCTGAAAGAGGAACTGTAGAGTTACGTAAGCAAAGAATTATCATAGCAGTTGAAGGTTCAGAATAACTGTCCACTAAAGTTTTAGCTTGTAAGGCTAATGGATCACTGAGAATGTGCATTTATTTGAGAGATCTCAATGCAAGGCTCTGGGTGGAAAATACACTCTTCTAAATATTGTAGACATGTCAGCTACCCTAAGGGATGCCAAGGTTTACACCACTGTAGAATGACTTCCAAGTATCATCAGGTTGCTTTACATAGGGACTGGAGGCATTTGACTAATTTTATCATTCCAGAGTATTCTTTTAGGATTAAACACATGCCCTTTGGATTAGTTTCAGCCTCTGCAGCTTTTTAACACATTTTGGAATTTCTCTTTAGAATCTTGCCAGAAGTAGTGTGTTTCCTATATGATGTGTTGGTATATGCTTGTGATGGAGAAGCACATGACAGGAGGGTATACCATGTTTTGAGCAACATAAGCTCAAAACACTCTTTTAATTGATTCCTGACCTTGCTCCTTACTTTCCTCACATTGCTCACACTGTGCGGCCATCTTAGATTTTGCTTATTTTTCTGCTCCTTACTTTCCTCACATTGCTCTTACTGTGTGGCCATCTTAGATTTTTCCCTCAGCTACTTAATCTCCCTTTGCGGCGGTCATCTTAGAACTAACTGACTCACTGCACACTGCTTAGACTCATGCTCCTTACTCTCCTCACATTGCTCTCATTATGTGGCCATCTTAGATTTTCCCTCAGCTCCTCACATTGCTCGCACTGAGTGGCCATCTTAGATTTCTGCTCCTTTCTTTCCTCACATTGCTCTCACTTTGTGGCCATCTTAGACTTTCCCTCAGCTCCTTAATCCCCCCAATGCGGTGGCCATCTTAGAACGACCTGACATACTGCACACTGCTTACATTTTTGCTCCCTATTTTCTTCACATTGCTCACACTGTGTGGCCATCTCAAATTTTTCCCTCAGCTCCTTAATCTCCCAATGAGGCAGCCATCTTAGAACGACCTGGGATACTGCAGCGTCCACTCAAATCTCAATATTCATCCTGGCATAATATAGATCAATGCTACTGTCCACGTGAGCTTGCTTTTCTGTTAACTCACCACAAAGGACGATTGTCTGAACCTACTTCTTAAACCTCCTTTTGATGTCCCACACCTACAACTGGGGTTCCTCACACAGCTCTTCACTATTCACTCAGCGCCTTAATATCATAATGTGGTGGCCATCTTGGAACGATGTGGCTCACTGCTGCTGCTTCCTACTCGAGTCACATTATCCATTCCGGTAAGGGGTACCTCTGTAAGTTTCCTCTCTTTCGTAGCTCCACTAATTTGACACCCCCAACATCCACATACACCACTAAGGATACACGCTAGACTCCCCACCCTCTGCTATCCTACTCCTGAGTCTCCTCACCATAGGGCCTACGTCATCTTAATAAACCATAGCCTCCTATGCACTGAGCAGTCCAGACTCCAGTCTTGAGAGGCTAGGTCAGAATAGCTACACAATTAACTATCCATCCAACCTATCAAAAAACGCGGCGAAACCCCTTAAACGCAGACTTCTAAAATCAAACCCAGAAACCCTAATCTCTGAGCCATATTTCTGCCTAAAAAAGGAGCTATCACAAATGATCGGATCTTCTACACTGAAAGAAGGGCACAGTGGAGGAAGACTTTTTATTCACTACTCAGGATCTCCTCTTCTAAGAAAGTTCCACATGGCCTAAGACTTTTGGTAGTCACTTCACCCGCATTCAAAGCGGCTGCTTCCATATCCATTTATAATAATGGGACTATCCTCATACAAGCCACAAATCGTAACCTAGGAATCTTTGATGAAAGTTTCTCCGTCATTAAGAATTCCCGTAACAATAGTGACCCTCTCAAAACTCCAAGGGACTCTAACCCCTCACCCATTCCTCAGGACCATCATGAAGTATCCATTCTTAACACCAAGCACCTTATGACTTCACCTGCGACCCTGAACAACACTCTCATGCCCATCTCTGGCATATCAAAATTTCCCCACTAACAGTGTCCCTTCCATATCATCATGGGACTCTAGCCCTGCGCCCACTCCTCAGGCTCTTCAAGGAATCCCCCTACATCACCTAATGACTTCCCTTGCTACCCTGAACAGCTCACATCAACCTGTCTGCCTCCCAAGCTTCCTAACCACTCCAAAACATCTGCCCCCTCTCCACTCCCACCTGGCCAACACCAACGGCTTCCTCCCTGAAGGATCGGCCCCTCTCCTTACCGTCCAATCTTGTGTTCCTCAACTCCTACCACACCTGGGATTGGCCCCTCTTCCTCCCCCTCCATGATCATTGATACTCAGCCCTGTGCGGCCTCCAGACTTAAGGAAATCAACTGGGAGCTTCAAAAACTCAAAACTGACATACACAAGCTCATAATCATCACCTCAAAGCTGGCCTCAGACTTATCGTCCAACAAGGCTCCGCAGTTGAGCCTGCAAGTGCCCAACCAATACCCTAAGTCAGCCACTCCTCCCTCTGAGAAGACAAGGGACCCTAAGCAGACATCACCCGGCCGTCTTGGAGTACTACTCCCTACCCCAACGCCCCATCCAGACCCATTAGATTTAAGAACTACCTATCTAACCTGGACATTCTCTCCCTTCTTCTAGTTTACAACTCCACTCAACATGACATCCCAGTCATACCTAGACCTATTCAAACTATGCCACTAAACCCTTTTAGAGCTCCTAGACATAAGACAGTCATTCCGGAGCCCATTCAAAGCATTACACTAAACCCACATAGAACCCCTACACATAACTCTACTGCCGTAAACACTGCTAAACCTCATGCAAGTTCACATTGCACAGCCTACTCCCACTGACTCCAAAACTCACTTGAAATGCATGCTTCTCAACTGTAGATCAGCTGTGAAACATGCCGCGGACATTGTTGACCTCATCCTTGATCAGGAGCTCGACCGCCTAATTCTCACCAAAACTTAGCCTAATGTCTCTTTTGGACCTGTCCTTGACATCCTAGTCTCTCCTAGCCACAACATCCAATATCACATGTATGCAGATGACACCCAGTTGTACATGAAAATCTCCTCGCCTGACGATATCAAGACACTCAACGGAACCTTGCACAAAACCCTTAACTGGTTAACCTTCAACCATCTCAAACTGAACGCCCTAAAAACAGAATTCCTCCTTATCTTCGCCCCCATGCAAGCCCTCATCCTTGAGGAATATATGAAAAATGTTTCTGCTCTCAATTGCACACCACATATCATAGACTCTACGAAATCCCTGGGAATAGTGTTGAATAGGAACTTGAACATCACATCAGCGCATCTACCAAAGGAGCGACCTCCAACTGAGGATCCTTAGGAAACTTGGGGCCAGATGTACGACCCTATTTTGCATGTGCAAACGGGATTGCGACCCGTTTGCGCATGGAAAATACAAAAGGGCCATGTACTAACCCTATTTAGCGAGTCACAATTCATTTGTGACTCGCTAAATAGGATTAGCGACTCGCTATTAGGTAGGGGCGTTCCGAGGTCGTCCCTTCCAAATAGCGAGTCTGAGCCCTATGTATGACTGTTTTGCGACCGCAATTGCGGTCGCAAAACAGTCGCTGTTTACCACCCTTCTCAGAAGAGTGGTAAAGCACTCGCAAAATGGAAGGGGTCCCCGGGGGACCCCTTCCCCTTTGAGAATGCAGGGGAAAATGTTTTTTAGGGGCAGGCAGTGGTCCCAGGGAAAACGTTTCATTTTTTTTTTTTTAAATGCATCCCGTTTTCCTTTAAGGAAAATGGGCTGCATTTAAAAAAAACTGCTTTATTTAAAAGCAGTCCCAGATATGGAGGTCTGCTGAGCACAGCAGGCCACCATGCCTGGAAGGGCCAGCCATTCCCAATGGGGTCGCAAATTGTGAGTGCCTCATTAATATTCATGAGGCATGCAATTTGCGACCCCATTGGGATTTCCGAACAGTGTCTGAGACACTCTTGTACATTGTGATTTGTGACTCGCAAGTTGCGACTCGAAATTTGTCGCAATTTGCGAGTCGCAAATCGCAATGGTTGTGCATCTGGCCCTAAAACCTTTCCTTCCCCCTGATGACTTCAAGTCCGCAGTACAAGCATTAGTCATCTCACGGCTGGAATATGGCAGTGCAACACTCTGCGGTCTTCTGAGGTACAGACTGGCCCCCCTCAGAGCTTCACTGAATGCGGCTGCCAGGCTCATCACAGGTTCCAAGAAGAGCAATCGCATCTCCCCTGACTTGAAATCTCTAAATTGGTTACCTTTCGAAGCAAGGATACATCTAAAACTTGCCTGCATGACCCACAAAGCCCTTCACTTCAACACTCCTCTTTACCTCACAAAAAAACTTTAGCTGTCGGGTGGTGCCCGTGCCTCCAGGAGCTTCAGCATCCTGTTACTTAAACCGAAAAAATAAAAAAAATAAAAACTTACAATCGTTCCTTCTCAGGAATCGCCCCTAGAATCTGGAACTCCCTGCCTACGGAAACAAGAGTGATTCCATCAACAGTATCCTTCAAAAAGGAAGTGAAAGCGCTGCTGAAGAGTAGTTTCCTGACTTAAAGTTTAGCCAGGGTCCTGAGTTACACCAACCTGATACTGATGGGTCCTTCCTAGCCCATTGATCGGCTACTCCTCATCTACTGTCACGATTACTCTTTTTGCAGTATTTTACTGTCTGTATCTTTTGCCCATTATTATGTCGTTACGTACCTACTGTTAATTTTGTCTATTGTTGATAGTCTGCCACAATTGCCTCCTTATATGTGTAAAGCGCTCTGATACCCTCTAGGGTCATGTTCGCGCTATACAAAACTTTTAAAGTAAATAAATAAAATAAGCGATAAAGGTGTCCCCATTAGACCCCAACAGGTAGCCGGCGAATTCAGACAGGAGCCCCAAATCATGCACTTACACCAGGAACCTTGGAATAATCATCAACAGCAAACTGGACATGACTGCACAATACAACGCCATCACTGCATCCTCGTTTCACACCATGAAGATGTTGACCACCAGCAAGTTGGACTATGGGAACACCCGCTATGCAGGGATCATCAAGCAACTTGCTAGAAGGCTGCAAGCCATCCAGAACTCAGCAGCCAGACTCATCCTAAACTTCCTACACAGAACTCACATCACACTACACCTTAGGGAGCTCCACTGGCTCCCAATTGAAATCTTATGGTCATCACTAGGGCATTATTCTGAGGTGGTGTTCCTCCTTGAACTCTTCCTGTGTGTACAGTCCTTTAAACTATACTCTTCATTTTTTGGGGGATGGTTTTGAGAAGAAATTGTCAGTTTCTTCTTTATGGGCTCAACAGGCTGCCATTCGGGCTCTCTGAGCCTCTCGGGGTAATCTTGATGATTCTGATGACTTGTTGGCTTGTCTGTTGAAGACTTTCTCCATCTCGAGGCCTTTTGTTTGGCCCTTGTACCCTCCCAATACTCAAACACACTCCTTCCAAACTCCTCACACCAACATTCAAGGCACTACACAACCTAGGCCCCACTTACCTAAATAGTCACATCTCCTTCCATCAACCACCAAGACACCTCCACTCCGCAGGGCCCCTACTCACACACATCTCACAAATAAACAGAACAAGATCAGGCGGACAGGCGTGCTCTTAGGTTGCTCCTAAAGCATGGAGCATCCTCCTACTCCACATCAGAGCCTCCTCCTCTCTTCTTGGATTCCCTAAAAAGCTGAAGACCTGACTTTTCAATTAACCAACCTACCCTTGGCAGGGCTGGGCACACACACCTACTCAGCACTAGGATACCCTTGCGGCTGATAGTGCGCTTTACAAATACACAGAACACCACTTAAATTTGAAGGTCCAAAAATGCTAATTTGGAGTTGCCTGTTGATTATCTTAGTTATCATTTGTCAGCTAATGGGATTGAGCCTAAAGAATCCTTAGTCAGCGCTATTTCTGAGTTTCCTGTATTAGCAAACAAAGACTAATCAATATGCTTTCTGGAAATGCTAGAATTTCATGCCAGAAAAGTTCCAAAGGGTACATACTACACATTTAACATGCACAATTTGTTGAACAAAAATAAAACATTTGTATGGGTGAAGCAAATGGAAGATGAATTCGTAAAGGTCAGACAGGAAATAACTAATGTGATTCCTTTTAAACCATTTGATACATGTGACATTTGACAGTTACAAGTCAAAAAGGTTGGGGTGCTATTTTATTCCAGTCAAGATGGAGGTGGTTGAAGTTTGAAAGGAACAGAATTCACACATTTTCGGTGATTGAACAGGAAGCCCGCGCTTGTTGGTGGGGAATTTATAATTTCAAAAGCTATTTGTTGGATCCCAACATGAGTATCACAAACCCCTACTTGTTTTGTTCACTACTAAAAGGCCTGGAAGGGCTAGCCCTAGAATTGCAAAATGGCAATTCAGATTGGAAGAGAATTGTTATTAGATTGAGTATATCCCAAAGATAGAGAATAGCTTTGCTGATTGTTTTTCACGTTTACCAGTTAATCAAACTTGTGTTCTTGTGAAGGACACAGAGGAGGAAGAGTCAAGTATTGTGGTTTCTTCGGTATCTGTTGCTAGTAGGAATTCCAGAGTCGGAGAAGTTAGTTTTGCTGAGTGACGATAAGGTTGGATAAAGGTTATGCAGCATGTGATCAGAGGATGACCAGGACCTACGAAATTGGATGAAGAAGTTAGGGTGTATCTGCAAATGTCGGTAAAGTTGTCAGTGGTTGATTGTTTGCTATGGTGCCCTAATCCCCAGGAAGGTTCTGTCTAAGATGTGTGATAGGGTTTAGTAATGAGCACATAGGCATGAGGGCAATAAATATTAGGATAAGAGCAGGTTCTGGTGGCCTGGGTTAGACAGGTGGGTGGAACACTCTGTGAGGCACTGAATGATGTGCCATTAGTGACAAGTTCCAAGTCATTGTACTAAGACCGGTGGATTTTGCAATGGACTAGCCTTGGACTAAATTTAGGGAGATATTATTGGTTCACTCAATGTGTTGGAAGGTCACAGTAAGACAGTATTTCTCTTGTTGAATACTTTTTTAGATGGCCTGATGTCAAGTTTGTTGATTGTGCCAGCAATGCAAAGGTAATAGATTTCTTCAATAGTTTGTTTGCCAGCGAGGGAATGCCAGATAAAATAGCAATGGACAATGGGGCACGATTTACATCAGGGGAATGTATAGAATATCTAAATGGCCTTGTTGAGAGGTGCAATAGGGTTATTATGGGCATCTTGCAGTTGTTGTTTGATAACAGATTAAACTGTTGCCAGTGTGGAGGTGGTTACTGTGGGTTATTTGCACCACACACAATGCTGAGACTGAGGTTTCACCCTTTATTATGTTAAGAGGAAGGTTTCTGTTCACCAAGTTGTCCTTGGATGGGTGAGCCAAACTTTCCTGTTGAGAATGTCACAGAGGCAGCAAGAGAAGGAATGTCTAATTGAATTATTTTACTGGAAAGGGTCACTATTTGTGTGTCAAGGTGTGGTATTGGGTGAGAGTAAGGCTGCCTGGTGCCATTCACAAAGGGGTTTCCATGTTTTGCAAGCCAAGGAGAGTAAGGGAAATGAAGTTATTTTTTTTATCAGATTGGATGACAGTAAATGGTGGAACAATGAAGAAATAGAGGTAGTTCCAGAGACGGGTGCTGGAGCTTTGGGTTTACAAAGATTGTTTGAAATGGATGGAATAGATAGAGAACATGAGCATACAACCAGACCTAAACAGATCCTGAGGTACTTGGCAAGAGAAGGAATGCTCAACTCAATTATGTTATATGATTGTGTGTGTCAAGGTGTGGGATGTGGGGAGAATAAAGCTCCCTGGTCTCATTCCCAAAGTGCTTTACAGGTTTTGCAAGCCAAGGAGAGTAAGGGAAATGAAGTTATTTTTTTTCAGATTGTGTGACAGTAAATGGTGGAACAAGAAAAGAATAGTGGTAGTTTTGGAGAAAAGTGCTGGAGCTATGAGTTTAGAAAGATTGATTGAAGTGGATGACACACATGGGGAAGATGAGCACACAACCAAACATGAGCAGAGGTTGGAGAGGGGTGGGGCGATTAAGATATCTTCTGGCATGAAGAAGTCCCAGTCCAACAGAAGGTTTCCAAGGAAGTTGATTGAGTATGTTTGAAGATGTGTTGTTTTATTTCAGTTCTGATTTTTGGTGTTTTTGTTTGTGGTTTTGTTTGGGATGGATTTTTTCTATTTTGTTTTCTGTAAAGGGAGGAATGTTTTGGTATCTTGATATTCAATACAATTCTGTAACTTTATTGAATGCTGTTCTAGAATGTATTAATTAGTTGAACTGACCAAGCTTGGTGTTTCTTCCTCCTAATATATTGTCCTGCTGGTTGAACATAATTGCACAAATTAAATAGCTAAACATACACAATGTACCTCCTGGAGGAACTATTTTGAGAGTTATCCCAAGTTTCTGAGACCACAACTGGTATTCAATTAACAAAGCTACCTCCCTCAGTAAAACAGGTGAAGAATGAGAATGGGAACCTGTGGTAATTAGTGCCTCATATGAACTGCCAGGATTCCACAATTCAAACTGCATCTGGGATGCCCAATAAGGTCAGAGAACTTCCTGAAATTGAAGAATAATTTGGTTGAGTGAGAGAGGGTTTCAATATCCTGTTCTCATACAGGAAGTAGATGTAGTACAGAATAAAATCAGCTCCCAGAAAGAAATAGTTACCCACCTATATAAAATATTCATCAATATAAAATTGTAACAAAAGTTCTTGGCAGCAAAGTTGTAAATGAGAGATGTGTTCACACCATGAACTTTCAAGGTAAATATTAAGATGACCTTTGTTAATGCATCTTACGACAAACAGTGTTGCATACAGCATATATTAGTGGCAAGCCTACATAGGGCTCAGGACAGAATTGTTCAATTGGAGGCAGGAAAGCAAATATGTGCAAAGCTTGGTTTTTGACCTGAATGTAAGTCAATGCTGTATTTGCCAACTTTGCATATAACTTAGATTAATTTCAATAGCTGAAGGAAATGAAAGTGTTTTGACGTAGCATGAAAGGCACAAACAAATGAAACTGAGCTTAAAGGGAAAGTGCGGAATGCGTCTCCTGGGTACAAGTCTCCCAGTGTCTCTCACCCAATCCCTCTATCTTGCCACCGACATGTCTTCCACAATATGACTAAATGGAAGTAGCGCCCATATGTCCAGTTCCCTGGTGAACGTCGGCCACTTAATTACCCTGGTTACCATTTGTTCCCTCTTCTCTCACCTCTGCCCCTTGTCTGATCAAGTAAGGAGTGTAAGGCCATGCCCACAAGCTGTGCATGAGTAGTGCCATCAAGGAGTGTTCATCATAAGTGTTGCGTTGCAGTTTCGTCTTCAAATTGTCATCCCCAGTCACCCACCTGGCGGAATGCTGTAACTTAGATGCATAGTAGTAAAGTTTTAATTTGGGGAGGACCATACCCCCCTCCAACATGTCGCTTTTGAGTTGCGACAGCACCACCCGGCTCCGTCTCCCAGCCCACACCAGTGAAATTATCAAGCTGTCCAATGTCTTAAAGAGACTGCAAGACAGCTTATAAAGAGCATTTTGTTTTATGTACAGAAAGCTGGGATGGAACACCATCTTCACCACCTTCACGCTTCCCACCAGAGACAGTAGTAACGTGTTCCAAAAGCGAACAGAATTTATCAGTCTACTCACCAGCGATTCTGTGCTGTACCATTGCTGGGACTCCATTGTGTGCCCCACTATGATACCAAGATATCGGTAAGAGGTGATCTCCCATCTCAGTGCCAGAGGGGTCAGGTTCACCTCAGATAACTTCTTCAGGGTTCCCAGGGGAAACAATATAATTTTTGTTCCTATTAATGCATAGGCCCGCTATCTCCCGAAAGATCTCCAAGCATCTCAAAAGCAACGGTATGGACTTTTCCAGGCACTCAAGTAAAACAACACGTCATCTGCATATATGGATATCAGGGGGCTCATTAGTATGGCCAGAGCCCCGGGAAACGGGACCGCCCGCACTGCATGCGGCGGTCTCGCACCTACGATTAGGATGCGCCCGCCACACTGGCGGGCGCATCCCGCATTTGTAACATTGCGGCTGTCCGCCCGCCGCAATGCCACAAAAGCAAGTTGTGCATTTCAGTGCACAACGTGACAGGCACTGCGCGGTGCCTGCCACGTTGTACATTGAAATGCAGGGGGGTACCATAGGTACCCCCCATGTGCACCCCCCACCCCCCAGAATACCTGGGGGCCCACTACGGGCCCCCAATGGCGAGAACCGCATGCCTTTCCGTGGCGGTGTTTAGGCTAAACCCTGCATGCATCATAATATGGATGGCGGTGTCTACCAGACACCGGCACCATATTAACAGCTTTTCCGCCCGGTAGGCAATCGGGCGGATTGCCTACCGGCGGAAAAACGGCAGACTGTCTTTCCGTCCGCCGGGGTCCCCCCCGCCATAGTAATATGGCGGGGGGAATTGGCATGCGGGCGGGCACAAATGTCGGGCGGATCACCACCGCCTTGCGGGCGGTGGCGATCCGCCCGACATGCTAATGGGCCCCCAGATGTGTGGATCCTGATACTGAAGCCCCGTATCATTCCGAGGCTTAGCCACCAATGGCTCCTTCACCAGGGTGAAGAGGAGCAGTGAAAGCAGGCTGCCTGTTGTGTGCCCCACCGCACACACCATTCATCAACATCGCTTCCCCACTTTGCAACCTAGCTCTAGGCACAGTGTAAAGTATCCTCACCTATTTACAGAAGATCAGACCAAAAAGTGCCTATCCATCATGTCAAAGGCTTAGTAATTTCTACTAAGACCAGGATCAGTTCCCTGTCCCTGTATGGAGTGTATCACATGTGCTAGTCTCTGCAAAATTAAGAGATATGCTTCATGCGAGCTGATCTTCATGCACCAGCGTTCTGACCTACACCCTTCAATCTTTCCACCAGGACCTTAAACAATTCCTTAGTGTCTATGTTGAGCATGGTGAGAGCTCTGCAGGAAGACAGGTCCGTTACATCTCCCTCAGGTTTTGGGATCACCCACACCACTCCCTTCCTAAGGGTCGGGGGCAGCATTCTGCTCCCCTACACTTCACGACATACCTCAAGTAATGGCTTTACCAGCTGTGCTGCGTATTCCTGGTTAAACTCCACCAGGAGGACATTACCCCATTGGCATTTTACCCCTGTTAATTTTGCCCATCGCTTCCCTGATCTCTTCCAGAGAGATAACCGCCTTCAACTCATCTTGCAACATGGGTGGCAGCATCTGCAGGACCACAACCACTCAGATTCTCAGCTACCAGCACATCGCTACCCATCTCTTCCCCTCCGTAGAGTTCAGATACGTGTTCCCCCAAGGTATCATTAATAGTCTGTTGGGAGGTGGCTATTGCACTATCTCGCCGACATAGTGCCACTTTGGGGTTCTTTCCATCTCTCGCTTAAGCAGACAAGCCAGCAATTTACCATGATTGTCTCCCTCCCGGTGCAGCTGTTGTCTGTATTCCAAAATGCGGGAATAATGTTAGATTACATTTAATTATTTAAACTAGCAAAAAATATTAGTAGATCTCATTTAATGTTAAAAAATCTTATATTAAAAACTAATTTTGAATTTAAAAATTATTGTAGCATTAATTTTTATTGATATATAAATAATTGAATTCTTTGCAATTCTATACATCACTTTTAATAATTATCACTTCATAATACATTTTAATATTTCTTACCTTATGTGAGTTTTTTCATTCAGCCTTCTGAAAATTAATTTTAATTTAATTTAATGTAATTAAATTAATTAGGAATTTAATGCAAAATTAAGTTAATAGTGCTATTGCATTTTCGCTTCTTCTGTACTTAAAATAAATGTATGAATCAAATTTACATTGAAAATTGTAAAAATATGTTTCCTAATTATCTAACTTGGTATGGGATCTTTTTTGTGTGGTGTTTTCACTGTTTTATTGTTTGAAGTGTTGCACAAATACTTTACACATTGCCTCTAAGCTAAGCATGACTGCTCTGTGCCAATCTCCCAGGAGGTTAAGCACAGGTTAATTTTAGGTTTGCTTGTGCTTTACCCTGACAATAATTTTGATTGCTGCTGAATCAGGGTCCACACCCCAGTCAACCAATAACCCAGTTTCTCACAACGTGTGTGTGCATGGTGTAAGGGATAGCTTTTGTACTGGAAGGGGACACTTCCAGTACAAAAACTATCTTTTAACCCTAATCCTGTTTTGTAGGTGTGTTGTACAATGCAGCATGCATGCAAAGTAGAATAAACCAGTGAGAAATCAAACCATTTCTCTCTGTACGACTACCACGTGGAGATGCAGGATTTTGGTGCAAATTCCTGTCTATGAATGTTTGTAGATAGGGATTTGCATCAAAACCTTTGGGTAATTGCCTGGAAACACACATGTACCACCCATAGAATGCCCTTTGCTACAAAATAAGGTAAAGCAGTGCATAGTGCAAAATTACATCACTTGGGAAACTATGCAAAACAAACCATGATTTGCGTTGAATAAATCACAGCATAACACTTTGCGTCGGGTTTGTGCTACAAAAGTAACACAATCCCGTCACATAGCATTAGTAAATTGGGACTGCATGCTTATAATTTGCAAATCATGTTGCCAATCCCTTAAGTCTTGCATTTAAAATCAGGAAACAAAGTGGCTCTTGAAGGCTATTTTTAAGGAAATTTAAGCAAATACAAATTAATAGTTCTTCCATGTTTAAGCATGGACAGAGTAGTAGTAGAAGACAATCAATATTTTGGGACAAACACCAGAATGTGGCAGGAGGGTTATGAGAAAACACTGTATGCCTGGATGTCTTAAAATGTATATTTCTTTGAAATCATACAGATTAAATCGTAATTGTCTAAATTATACTAACATGTCCTTGTCTCATTTCTCTTTAGGATAAAGCCTGAGAACAGGGGTTTCCTCGCACGAGGCAATTGATGACTACAGACATCTGAAGTGTACCCTGACTTACCTTGAAAGAAAATAGTGTACTTCCAAAGACAATAAATAAAGATGCATATAGATAACTAATACTTTGCAAAGTGTTAATCAAATGTTTATTTCACTCTTACTTTTGAGTTTAATGCACAAGCGTTTGCAGCACACTAGATGCATGTCACACTTGACACAATCAAGAGTTAGGACAGGATCATAAGTCACTGTTAGGAGTATTGCCAAATACACTCCAGACTTGTAGCAAATGCTATACCGTCCTTTATTTGGCAAGTTGTAGAGTGCAGAAATCACCCACCACACAGCAGGGCAGCCAGAAGCAGCTGAACTCTCTGAAATTCCATAGATCATTATGCAAGCCGTCCGGAGGTTAAACATTGCACAGCATGGTGACTGTGTCACCCAAACCCAAGGTTAACCACAACAGCCACGTTGTGTGGAGTTTTGGAATTGTGTTTGAGGTGGAGATCATGCATGCGGCTAGATGCGGTCCCCTGACCTGCGCGCTGGTACAGGGCCACACGTGGAGATGGCAGCTGTGGCAGCTGTGTGGTTTGCTGGCAGGCCATATCACTACGATGGTAGAGGGACACTACTGAGGATGCCTCAGGTGCAGTGTGGACACATGGGCAACCTCATATGCATGTACCCTTGAGGCAGCGCTTGAATACAACTGGCAGATCCCTCTGATGACCAGGTGCCAGATTTCGATTTGCTGAGGGTCGCATCCACTAGGCGTAGCCTATTTGGGCTTAGGAATCATTGTGCAGCTTCTTAACCATGCTCTCCTGGTGGGCTATATCAGTGTGGCACATACACCTGTCTCAGTGGTGCAGGATTGTAGTTGTGGGGTTGGTTTGCACTGCTAGGGCGAGGCCACACTCCTGTTTTGCTTGGAATATTCTTGAATGATTGATAACAAATGCACAAAACTCCTAGATGAATCCAAGAGCCATTTTGGAGGACTGTGGTTTACTCCTGAATTATTACATATGGAGTGAGGGCTGGATTACTCCTTGAAGGTTCTGTAATGTAAATATGTTCTCCAGCTGCCACTTTTACCATGTATGGACCTTTTCTAGGTGCTTTGAGGTGCCCCTAAGCCCCTGTACAAACAAATAACTACGCTGGGTTATAATAAACGTTTCTTCTCTACACAATATTATGAATTCTAATTAACTTAGGGTCAGATCAATTAATACTCATGTTCTGGCATATAACTCTATGTATCTTGATTGTAAAAGGAGGATCATGGTATAAAATGAATCTGTGAGTAAAAGTGAGAGTACAAGAATGTCACATAAGTTTTATCCATAAACAGGCTTAAAGTTTGTGATGGTTCCCCATGCCCAATTTGGGTTGCCTTCATTTGAGTAGGACAGTGTTTTACTCAAGATTTATTTGAATAAGGTGACCCTCTGTGAAAAACCACTGACAGAAACTTCTGTGAAATGAAAACTGATCCAGAATCAATGTAAACATTACATTTTATTTAAATAAAGCATGCACTTGACCCTATAGGGAAATGTATACTGTACAAGATAACATGAAAAGGTCAATCAAAATAATCAGCTTTATTGTTCTCTTTGGATTCAGTCTTCTGGTACTGCGGATCTTTGTGGCAAGCATCCTTATCATGCTACTAATGATCAACTGTAAGGCTTGCAAAAACATAGATAATTATTGGTTTCACCTAGCTTATATCATTGGTTTGGTAGATTTAACTCACCTTCAAAATACACTGAGCCCTCTTTATGAGTTAACAGGCTTATGGTTACAAGGATACATAATTTTTTTAAACAGAGCGCTTTGCTTAGAGGTAGAGTGGCCAAAGGAGCATGGGAAAGATTTTGTCATTGGTTGGGTGGGAGTTGGAGAAAGAACTAGTTCCTTTCTTAGTCATGAGAGTGGTTGAGTAAGTTGAAGATTCGGGCTATGAGGGTCTGAATTTCAGAGTATAAACACAGTCCAACTGTATTTTTAACATGAAAAGGAAGGATGTTATGTTGTTAGGTTTAGTTCCTATGAGCCATTTCCACTTCTTAGCTATGAGTAATTGTAATTCTAGAATGCTTTGAGGCAGTTACTGAATGCTCTTGGCCCAACTGCATCTCTTCATCTCTATTCCTGCATGTGGCAGGTTTTCAACAATAAAGAACAATTCAGTTCAACTTGATGGCAGTGTTATCCTTAGAACCAAGATTGAAGAGAGAGCGTGGAAGAGAGGGTTGAGATCGAAGAGGTGAGGTGAACTAAGGAGGGAGAAATGACACACCAATATTTAATTTCATTTTTATTGACTCCAACTGCCTGAGAGTGTGAGAATTAAAGTAAGAGTGGCCAATGACAGCTTAAGGATCTTTGGGGCCTTGGCCAAGATATATTTTGGGCTCCCTGTTTGGAGCAACTTTGAATCTATTACACTTTATGGGTCATTCAAGCCAAACAAAATTAGATATATTTTCAGTCCTTAATTTGAGCCGATGGTTTCCAGTGCTGGTCCAATGACAGTCTGCCAAATGGTTCCACTGTTTGTGTTTTTTAGAAATGAACACAACAACAGTTGCTCATTAATTTAATATACATTAAATGACTAATACTGGCCATCCAAGCCATTCTTATAGGTTTGGGAGCCTGGAAAAGTCTGAATTGTTGCCCTTCAAGGAGTTTGATGTTCGTAGCTGTGTTTGTACTGTCACCAGCAGTGCTGGCGGGGGGAATGGGTGTTGCAAAATGTAGAGGCATGGTGAAATAGTTTTTCCCCTGCTTGTCCGCCTTCCCCCCCTATTTGTGTGCACTTCTCCGGTTAGACAGTTACCTCTGACCCTACTGAGTAAGACTCTTTCTGAAAGAGAAATGGTTGAGATGGGATACAAGTGATGGAAAGAGAACATAAAATAGGGTGGAGTGAACCAGAGGGATTGAGAGACAGAGATGGTGTAGAAATATATCAGAGGAAGGGAGAGAAATAGAGGAAGGCGCAGTACTCTGATGGAAATATATGGAGAGGTAGAAAGAGAAATATGTAGGCAAAGAAATAGGTAACGTTTTAGAGTTCCATGGGGAGAGAGACAGAGACAGGGAGAACAGATTAAAAGAGAGACAGAGGGGCATATTCACAAGGAGCCTTTGCCGAATTAACGCCACTTTATCGCAGCCAAAGTCGTGATAAATTTACCTCCCCATTCACAAGCCGGTGTTAACAGCCCACAGCACCAGTTTACCCACGATAGCAGCCGCAAAACACATCGCCACAGAGGACCCCCGTAAATTTCGCTAATGAGATGCAGAGTAGGCGTTCCCGTGACAAAAGCAGAGACAACAGCACACCTCAACATTCACAACGACCAGCCACATCTGCGATAAAAACACAAAACAGGCGATAAGGCGTGATAGCACCAGGAAATCTACACCTGCTCTGACCTGGTGTAAAGTCGGACGGCAGCCAACACCACAAAAGGGAGCACAGCCCAGGGCCACATCCAAAGGGCAACAGATGCCATGGAGCCACTCATCATGCGGCCCGGACACCCAAGAGGGCCACAACACCCACCTCCACCACCCCAGGACCCCAACCCACACCCGGAACACCCCCCCGGACCACCACAGACGCAGCGCAGACAAAGGCAGCGGAACCCCAGGAAACGTACCAGCCGCACAGACCCAACATCTGACAATGTCATCTTCCACTACAGGCTGAAAGGGACAACCAACCTACACATCCTGACCATCATCGCCCAACAGGCCTACGGCAACAACACAGCGGATAACCGACATCCCTCGCCACACAAAGCTGATGGCGTGGCTGCACCTGTTGGCCCCTGGGACCCCCCATCCAACACCCTCCAGAGTCGGAGGAGTCTCACAGCCAGCCACATCCAAGTCCCCCACACCTGTCCTGGACATCACCATCACCCTGGCACCCCAGTCCTCATACATACAACACAATGCGCAGGATCCGCTGGAGACCAAGCAAGGACCATACGCCCAAGCAGGACGTACGCACGTGATGGGGGCAATACACAGCACACATGTACCACCTGTGCCCCCTGGTGACACAGCACACAATCACCACAACAGGAAGCACACGTCTCACATCAATGTGCAGGCAACAACAGAACACCGTGGAACCCCCAACAATGTCGCCTCCAAATACACAGCCAGTGTGCATGTTACCTTCATCCTCCGACAGTCCATCATCACCCAGCGTTCCCCGGATGGCAACAAGGGAATAGCACAGCCCCTTGGCAACATACAAATGAACACCCCACACACCTCAACTCCACAACCATGCAACTCACAACGCTGGCAATGCACACATCACAAAACCACATACAACTGGCACGACAACATGCCCACCCAACAGACACGACAGAACAACTTACAATGTCCACATGGGCAAGCCCTGAACATGAGCTAGCAACGGCATGGCACCTCAGCCACATAGTAGCCGAATGTGGGGAGAGGTGGCAACCAGGCATGTGTGAAGGATGCAGTAGAACCATGATTGTGAAAGTACACAATGCCAACAGTGCCGGAGATGTGCTGGACACCTCGCAGTATGCAGAACACACCCATATCCATGGCGACATACACCGCTTGTGTATGGAGTGTAGTGGACAGTGGACACCACCATGTCACCACAGCCAGTGGGGGACCTCGTGGAAATGTTGCCTGTTACGCCCCCCCCAAGCATCACCGGAGTGGGATGGCCTGGCGTACGCTACGCCAGCGTAGGGGTGTGAATAAAAAGCACGTAGGCCTGAGCGTGGTACTCTTCCGGAAAGACCCATGTCTCTGCCAGGGCAGCACCTCCCACCCCACCACGAGGCCGACGCCGTCCCCGTGTGTGGAGTTGCCTGCGATGCTGTGCGCCTGCCGGACCCCGGCACGCTGGACCACGAACCCGTCAGGCCCGCCCCTGCACAGCCAGGCCACACTGATCACCTGCCGACACCGGCGTGTGTCAAGGAGGGCCCACCACGTGCCCTTGCAAGCTCCAAGCCAGAGGCCCGCGACCTTGGCAGCCACCTCAGACCATCACGGCCTCCATGACACAGGCCCGCTTTATTCCTTTCTCGTTGACGTACTCCACTGCCGCCTTAGGCCTACTCTTCGGACCAGTAGGTCCCATATGTGAAACTGTGTCCTGAGTCATGAATGGCAGTGACCCCAAATCCGGGCCAGTGGCCACAGCACCAGACCCCCGATCGGTGAGGCATAGTTCCATATGAGCATCTTGCGACACGTGGTGCCACTAACCCTGTTCAATGCCAGCCGGCTACACGTGGTGCCACTAACCCTGTTCAATGCCAGCAGGCTACATGTGGTGCCACTAGCCCTGTTCAATGCCAGCCGGCTAAACGTGGTGCCACTAACCCTGTTCAACGCCAGCCGGCTACACGTGGTGCCACTAACCCTGTTCAACAACAGCCGGCGACACGTGGATGAGGGACCAGGACTACCCTGCTGACCAGTAGGTCACACATCCAGCACCTAGTCGCAAAGCACGAATGGCGGAGTCCACACCAGTGGTCGCATGGAGAGGTGTAAGAGGAAGACGCGGCTCAGTCCGGAAAAATGCCGGGTCACATAAACGGAGGTGACCAAACACGTGGTGCCACTGAACCTGAACTACGCAAGCCAGTGGGGCCATCCAACCTATGCCAGCGACACTCGGTGAATGGGCCTTGCTGACCGCTGCCTCAGGCCTACACCACGGTCAGGTAGGTCACACATTTGGAACTTAGTCTTGATTACACAATGGCAGTGAACATTATTTAAGGCAGAGAACTATTCACCATACACCCTTCGATGTGGTGGCAACAGGTATGTGCATGGCATCACAACCACACGTGTCTGTGGGCCTACGTGGACCACTGCCCTCAGCCTACGCTGCGCACGAGTGGGATCACAGATGTGGAACTGAACATTGGTAATTCAAAAGGCTGAATACATTTCTTCGCACACACGGAGGGGCGTAAGAGGATGACGCGTTGCAGTCCGGAGGGAACAGGATCATCGTCACGGAGGTGATTGAACACTACCGACAACTGCCACTGTGTCACTAACTCTGTGCCTCGCGAGCCAACGAACCGTGGCTGTGGGCTATTGCTAACCGCTGCCTCCAGCCTACACTGCGGTCCAGTAGGTCACAGCGCCTTGATTTGGCATTCTTGGAGTTCACATCTGTGTACAGGCATCATTGCAGACTGCATCCCCTCCCAGCACCAGTTCCACTGAGTTTGCTCCCCGACATTCATGGACACTCACTGGTCGTACATTGGTGGCGTTTGAGTCTATGGACTAGGGGGTAGGGGGAAGGGGGTAGTTTTCATCCTCATGTAGCTGATCCCGAATTGTTGGTGCGAACGAGGGTTGCGCTTTCCACTCCTCCATTTGCTGCTTCCAGATAACATCAGACCTTCCGCATCATGCCCTGGAGGACACCTTCCACTGTCCCCCGAAACCCTCCGCAACATACACCTCGGATATTGATGGGGACCCGCTCAGGTCGCATGGCCCATCTGACTGGTCCTTGCGGTGGTGGCGTGTGCCTCCTGCGGTGATGCGACGTCCGGGCCGGTCAAGACTCGATGCCATGTGTCTGTGGCCCTGCACTGTCCGCCTCCTCCGGCCCCAACTGCGGGCCACAAGGGCCCACACATGGCATCGAGTCTTGACCGGCCCGGACGTCGCATCACCGCAGGAGGCACACGCCACCACCGCAAGGACCAGCTCCAAATGCCATCTGCCAGAGTTGAAAGGGTGGTCCTGACAGACCTACGGAGTTGCTCAGACCTGTCGTGGATCCCATTATCGGCCTGCTGCCCTGCTCAGCACTCCAGGTGCCAGTGACTCAGTGCACCGCAAGCCATTGTCCGTTACTGATTGAGTTTTGTGCTGTTGTGAGGTTGCGCAGCAGTGTCACCTCATGCAGTGGGGAAGACCTGGGACCATGAGGAGGAGGATGTGTCAAGTGTGCGGACGGGAGAAGGCACAGACAATGGGAGGGCAGGAGGCAACAGCCCCAAGGCAGGAATGCAGACTGGTGGCGGTAGTCAAGCTACACACCCGGATCTAATACTGGGTATTGCGCTGTGGACTGCGGACGCAACTGTCACCTCAGGCAGTGTGAGAGACCTGGGGCGTTGATGAGGAATTTGATGCAGGTGTACCACACCCCACTGCATCTGCATCAGGACTAACCCGAAGGGACACAATACTAGCAATTCCTTCACATGAGCGCGCTCTTCTCTAGTGCCCCTACCTCAGTGCACTGCAACTCACGGAACGTCCAGCCTGAATATTGGGTGACCTCTGTCCTTACTCCGGATCCCTCCATGTTGCTCTGCATTTGACTCTGTTCTGCTGGTGTTTTCTGTTTCCATTACACTGGCGTCCACTGTTCAGGTTGTTGCCAGCACCAAGCACTCCGTGTGGGCTGGCTTATACTCACCCCACACACATCCAGCACAGGTGTCACTGTACATGTGGCCCTGCCAATAAAGGGGCTGGGCGCACGTGCCCGTAGCCAGTTCATCATGATATGTGCATGTGTCCCTGTGGTCTTGTTGTATGCATGGGGGCCCTGGGCCCTACGACATTACATTGTGCTGTGTACAGCGGACGCAGACATGTCACCGCAGGCAGCGGGCTAGAACCTGGACATGTAGCTCTGTCGTCACCCACTCAATTCGTAAGGGGAGTGGACTGTGCAGTCGTACGCAGAGTCAACGTGGGTGTGTGACCGATATGTGCGTGCCCCTGGGCGTGGTTCTGTACTGGGTATGTGCATCTGCATGTGTCTCTATGGCAGTGTGGGTCTCCTTTGTGGGGTGTAGGTGGTCCCTGAAGGGTATTGGACACCCACGTATGTGTTCTAGTTCACATTCCATGGGTTCGGCAACACCCGCACCTGTTGGGCCACCTCCTTTTGGCGTTCTGACAACTGGCATTGGGGTGCCATGTGTGGGTCGGTAAAGTGTTGTGAGCCAGCCTTGATTGCGGGGGCTTCATGCTGTGTGGTCTGTTGCAGGGGATGGGTTCTCCTCTGAGTAGCTTGTCTGCCCTGGTCCTGGTGGTGGGTTGTGTGGGATGTCCATGGGCTGTTGTTGGGCGTCGATGTCGGGGGTGTGGTGTTCGTCTTGGGCATCACTGATGGGTTGTCTGTTCTGACCTGCTGGAGGTGTTGTTTGTCCCTCTGAACTGTGAAGGGGAGGTGCATGTTGGCATTGTGTTGGCGCCTTGTTCTTGTCGACATGCAGACTGTGTGACAATGTACATTGTGACTGTTTGGGCGGTGGTGGCTATTTGAGTTGGGACAGTGTACATTTGGCCTACATGGCTGATGTGGGGTTGTAGCCGTAGATGTGCATCTCACAGTTCCCTGCTCTGTCCAATGTGATTGTTCTGTTACTGCGCCTGGGTGGACCCAGTCGTGTCCCCTGTTCTGCAGTGTGGGTGTTGCACTTTGTGCCACATTGTCATGGTATGTGCTGTGATTGCTATGTGTGTGTGCTGCAGTGTGCTACGGGGATGGGGGACATGTCCCTGGGTAAATGTGGGAGTGCAGTGTGTTACACCTCATTGTGCATGTGTGGCATTGTGCCCATCACCCCCCGTCCCCCCAGTCCCTGATGGATCCTCACCCTGTTGTTGTTGTGTCAGGTCCTGTCGAGCTGTGTCCGTACTCCCTACTCCTTGCACCCTCTCCACACTGATGACTGTGGCCTGGGTTTCCTCCTGCTCCTCCTGTGTCACTGGACTGCCACCTCCTGTCGCCGTTGCTGCCTTCCTGTTGGCAGTGGGTTTGTACCTGGTTTAGGTTGTCACGTCCTGCCGGTGCCTCTTGGCATCCTGGATTGGCCTCCTGGGCACTCGGACTGCATTCCAGGTGGCTGCTTGTGGGTCAGTTGCTGGTAGTGTTCTGTCGCCTCCGTGGCCTTGGTCTTGTTTTCCTGCGGTCTGCACCCCGTCTTCCTCTCCCTTTTCTCCTTGGCCTTCCCCGACCCCGTTGTTCCTTGCTGGTGGTCTGTGGGGGTTGTGGGGTTCGCGTTGCCCTCTGCTCTGGGTCAGGGTGCATCCATGTTGCTACGTGCTTTGGCTTGTTTCTGGAGTGTTGTGTCTGTGGTTTTTATGGTGCAATTTCCCGCCAGGCGCGTGGGATTTGCAGGCCTGAGGCTGGTTTTCGCTACTTTTTGTACCGCGATTGGCCTCATCGCATGATTTCTCGCGTTTCGCATTTTTTCGGCGTGGCGTTGATTTTCACGCTGACATTTGACGTGTTATCTGGTGACTATCACATGGTAGCGCCTTGTTGTGAATTCCACGTTGACACAGTGATATTTTCCCACGATGGGCTGCGATATTGGAAGTTGCGTTACGCTACTCTTGCGGTAGTTATCACACGTTCTTGTGAATATACCCCAGAGTACAGTACTCCTTGAGTTGAGATAATAAGAGAGGCAATGTAGAAGAAAGGGGAATTAGACAGAGGTAAATGCATGGAGAGGTAGACATAGGCAGTGAAAATGAAATAAAAATGAAGAAATGCAAGATAGAGAGAGCAGAATGTGAAGAGGTATTGAAAAATGAGTCAGATAAAGAGAGTACTGGGGAATAAAGGAGTGAAGGACAGAGAGAAATGTGGTGTAGGGAGAAAAGAGGAATTTGTGAGACATAAGAGAAAGAGAAAAAGAAGTGAGGTTTTTACACAGGTAGAGAGTTGTGAGAATGAAAATGAGTAAGGGATGGTGAGGTAGAGAGAGCTATAAAGAAAGAGGTTGTGAAAGATAATTGAGTTGGAAGGGGTGAATTGAGATAGAAAAGGAGGTCCACAGAGAGATGCGTGTTTGTGTTTATGAGAGAGAAAGATAGAGAGAGAGGCGGTAGCGTTGCTGAGAGTGAAAAAGTGGCAGAGGTACATAATCAGATGTAGCCAGAAGAAGTAAGATATTTGGAGAGATGATGAAAATGGATCAGAAATAGAATGAGAAGAAGAGAAGATGCAGAGGGAGAGCTATTGAAGTAATGTTGGGGAAAATTGAGAGGTGAGGTAGTGATAGAGAGATCAGTGGGTTGTAAAGAGGTGAGCTATTAAGGCAGGTATGAGGGAGAAAGAAATGAGAGAGAGGTGAGGGAGTGGTGAGACAGGGAAAGAGCAGATCAAGGTAGTGACAGGTAAGGTAGAAGAGGCATGAAGAGAGTGAGTATAGATAGAGATGAGGTTATATGAGAATTAGATGAAGGAGAGGTTAATACCTAGTTACACCGTTATGTAAGAGGTATATGCTGAATTTATGAACAACATGATTGAATTGAATCTGTGCTCTTCAAAAGAGCCTACCGTCAGTGCTGCCAAGTTCCGGTATTGCTGCATACCAGAATCCCTAGTCTTGATTCCCTCTGATACATCTTTCTGCTACCAGCCTATAAGTGTGTCTCTTTATCTCAGTCTTACAGGTTATTTTTCGTCCTCTCCTTATCTTTCTGCCTTTAGTTTCCTATCACTCTTTTCCTTCTTTTTTCTTCCAATCAATCAAGAAATCTATACTTCGCAGAAAAAAGACATAAAATGATCAACCAAAGATTAAAAATACATCAAAGTACATGAAGAAAATTTTCAAACCTATGAGGTACATATATCTTCAAGGTATTTATATGTGTGGTTAGGAATAATGAATGTATATTTCCTAAATGCAGTGGCGGCTGCTAGCAAGGAAAAATGGTGCGGTAGTGCGGGGGACAATAATACAAAAATAAAAATAAAACGTACCTGTCGCCCGCTGCCTTGCCGCCTCGGTGCTCTTCTGCTCCTGATGCACAGGCTCCCAGACTCCCTTGCGCCAATCCAGACATTGCTCTCATGCTTGTAATACTATCCCCCATGAAAGAAGCACAGGGATTGGGTGGAGCGATCTGGGTTTATGCTCCCACAGGGCCTGGGAACCTATGCCGCCTGTTCTCCATGCAACAACCTGAAGATATCTAAGTGTGCATGTCGGTTTGGCCATTCTTAAACTGACGGCAGTTCTTTTTTCTGGAGCCTGATGCAATAGAGTTTTTTTCTTCTATACCAAATGTTGGTACTCCTCGGACAGATCTACTCCAGGATTGACCTAGGTCGGGGTGTGTATGGTTACGGGGGTGCAGAGGCCCCGCTATCTGGGAACGAGCTGGGTGTAGGCAAACCATTCACACTGCCAGTACGAATCCATCAACACAGATGTGCCCCATTGCATATCTGGTATATGCAGTATTGCTTCACAATGTTCACTGGTGCCAAGCAATGTTGTTCCTTTGTCTCTGAAACACAAGGAGTACAATTAAGAGTTGCCCCTTCCCTTCTACCCATGTGTGAATATCTATCTCAGTGCCCCAATATCTATGACATGGTGTATCTATGCTGGCATTCAACCATTCCCTTCTAGACTCATTTGCTATAGTATCATTGAGGTAAATGGCCCTGCACTGGAACTCCATGCCGGGGGTCCATTTGCTATTAGGGAATATTGACCTAGATACACTAGGGGCCACCGTGGGACCACAGATAGAGGCTGGCGTGGATATATTTGTGCACTACTGCAGTGGTCTTGCTACTTGCAAGAACCTCTTCTCCGGGAAATCTTCGGGGCAAACAGTGTCCTCCCCTATAGTACCCCACCTGCATATCCTGTCTAGCTCAGTTTAAATACTGGGTGGTGTTTACCTCTACTCTTTGGGGTTCTACTCTACTGGGTTGTATCTCCGCCCTAATCCTACATAGATACAGGTGGATGAGACATTTTGCTTTCTCTGGGCTATTTCTTGGAATAAGTACAGTCTTTCAGCACCCACAGCGTGGGCTATCAGTGAACAGACATAGCATTGACTTAGCCAACATCTGGACACCCACGGTGGTCATATGTTGGTGTAATGTGTTGTGTAGGAGTGCTTTGTGTAGTGCGTGTGGCGTGCTAGTGTTTGGTTCAGTGTAAGTGTACATGAGGTGAGGGGAGAGAGATCCCTATGCAAGTGCTGTATAAATGTCGAGGTAGGTTCCAAATGACTAGGCATATTTCTTGCTACGAATGATGCGGCCACACCCATGCTAAGCAGATGATGCACAAAGATGCAATATTACATAACTTTTGGAACATTGCAGGTCTTGGGATGGCATCTGGAGGGATCGTCTGCAGCTTTCTGGCGTCCGGGGATGTCTTTACTTGGCACAGTGTAAAGAGTATATTTGAAAAAAATGTCCATTAAAAATAGTCTGTGGTCTTTGTTGGCTTGAACCCTCGGGCCTCATTGGGACTTCCGAGGTTGCTGCTGAATAAGTTTGGACCTCAGTAAGGCGGTGCACTTGCGGCTTAACTGCAGACCTGTTAGATGAGAGCCATGGGTTGTATGTTAGCTTTTTAGAGAGAGAGGGACATGTATTGTTACTTTGTTTTTGAAATTCCTATGCCTACCTTTTTTGGTTTTTTTTCAGTACGTCCATTTTGCGCAATCTTCCGCCAGGTACTACATTGTGGACCCCAGTTTGGGCATAATTTTTAGGAATCAGTGAGCTTTAGACATGGGTTGCCTGAATTTTATTTGTGGGTCGTTTGGTCCTCCCACCTCGCTATGCTGGAGGTGAGTGTTTTAGTGGGCGTTTTTACTGGTTGTGAATGTCTCTTTTCATTTAGTTATCGTTTTATGGGCATTGTCAGCCCTCTAATACCCTACGTTCCCTGATGGGTGGGTGTGTGTTTGTGCAATGTGGCGTGAAAAGAAGGGGGGGGGGGCATGTCGGAATTTTGGGTGTTTTGGGTAAGTGCAATGTGTCCCTAATGGAGTTGGGTGAATTGACAATGCCCTGTTTCTGCAAGCTTCAGTTTTGGGCTACATTTGTGCTGCTTCCTGAAGGTCATTGGGTGCCTTCCAAAGGTCTCATGTCGCATTTGGTTGTATTGACATATACCGGTAGGTGTTGAGAAGCTGCTCTGCAGTTCCCATGTGGTCAGATGTGGCAATGACTGGGATCAGGCCCATTGCTGCATTGGACGATGTTCACAAGGAGCTGTGTTATTTGCTTCAGCAAGTTGGGTGCAGTGATGTGTGTATCCGTGCACCCGGTGTGGGGGTTGCGATGGTCATCTATAGAACCCCTTTCCCTCACAGGGCCTCTCTCTCCCTCAGATGCAGTATGCTTTGGTTCTGCTGCCATCTGCAGGGATCAGGGTCTTCTTACCCAGTGACAAGCTATTCTCACTGTTTTAGAGGGACGTGAACTCATGAGCAGACTTTGGAAGTCATGAGCCTTAGGGGAGAGTAGGAGTCAAAATATTTTGCTTACAGAGGAAGTCAGGTACGTGGCTGAGAATTGTTGTACTGCGAATAATGAACTGAGATGGCTCATTGCTCTTGGGAATTTACCTACTGACTGTGCCAAAGGGTTGCATACTTGTGTGTGGACTGCGTAGTTCTATAGGGGACACCATCATCCCAAGTGCACAGAAAACATGGCTTCTGGCACCAAAGCGCTGCCTAGTTTTGGAACTAAAAGGGGGCTTCTACTAGCTGGAGGCCTAAAACTGTTGAAGAGTACGGTCCTTTCAATCTAGGGCTCGCCCGAGTGACTTGGGTGAAAGGACCTGGGTACCTGCTTTTATCGGCTGGCTGGGGGCCGCCCCCTCGTCAGACTGACCTCCCCTTGGGGCGTGGTCAACCAACCCCGCTCTGTGGCATTAGCAGCAGAGCGGGACCTATGCTCCTGCGGGCACCCAAATTACAGATTTTACGTGCGGATTCCCAATCGACCGAACATACAGCAGACCTGAGTTTTTTCTGAATGTTAGTAAAGGCTTGAGTTTTCTCCTTATGCTGTGTCACTGGTCTTTATTGTTGAAGTGAGTTTTCTGGTGTTGGTGTAAAGTGTATGAGTAATTTTAAGATTCTGGGTTTTTTACTGCGTATTTTGATTGGGTGCCTGAGTAAAGGCATTGTCTCCCCAGACAGTCACCCCTCCCTGCTGTGCTGTGTCACTAGTCTTTATTGATGTGGGGAGTTTCCTTGTGTTCACGTGAAGCGGATGGGTCATAAGGGGTACTGGTTTTTTTACTGCGTATTTGGATTTGGCACCTGCGTAAAGGAATTGCCCCCCCAGACAGTCAACCCCCCCTGCTGTGGTTGTGACCCCAGTGCTTGTTGGGCTGGGTTCCCTGCCTGCTGTGGTTGCCAAGTGTTTTGGACAACCAAGTAGTCCTTGTTGCAGTAGTTTGTTTGCAGACTGATTTCCTTGTGGCTCAATGTGCTGTGTACTCAGGTTAATATGGAATTGGTTTTGTGGATGGGGATTTTGCAAGGACTGGCCCAGGCCTATCAATCTTTGCTCATGGTATACCTTCAGGCGGCAATGGTCAGTCAGGCAGCCCATCCTGAGGCAGTAGAAACATTCACTTGAGCCTGACTTCCATCAGCCTTCCTGACCCGTGCTGCCGTAACTGTGGTGAAGTCCTCTGTGGGATCAGCGGGGAGTTCCTTTCAAGCCCAGTGCCATATACTTAGTTTGTGGGGGTTCGACTTCCGAGAGTTTTTTGCAGGATTGATCCTGGTATTAGCCCTTCCTAGTGGGCCACTGCATGTGGGGTGCACGTGGTGGCCAGCCCGCCTCCGGCTCTGGGACTCTCCTCATGTGGCCGGCGGGTCACTACCTTGGAGTGGTGTATCATTTGCTTGGTGTGCCGAATTCCCTCCAATGGTCACTCACTTGGGCTCTGCATTTGGCAGCAGGTAGGGGGTGTCAGGCACAGAGTATAAACCACAAAGTGCTGGGAAATCTTGTCTGTGCCATTTCCTCACTCGGGAAGGTGCCAGAGTGGCGACAGAGGCTGGGCTTGGTAATCCTGGGTTATGCTCGGTCTATTTGTCACAGCCATTGTCCCTATACGCCATGGACCGGGTCCCCACCTAGCCTTGGAGAACTCAGCAGGCATGCACATGTTGAGGTCCCGGATCTCGAGCTCCTTGTGTACCATACTGGCTAACAATGTTTTTGTCCTTCTTGCAGTTTCCACTAAGCATACCTATCGCCGGGCTATTTCACATAACTTGAGGTTTCCCGTATACTCGAGGACTATACTCTGAGTGGTGCCACCCTGGGTGGTGTGCATGTGGCATGGGGGGTGTATTGCTGGTTGGTGCCTTGTATATCCAGAGGATGAGCAGGCTATAGCCCTCTTCTCAGCAAACTGTATTGATATTTTCAGTTCGGTCATTAGCTTCCGAACAAAGTCATTAGTCGGGGAAGAGGGATAATATAACAATTGTTCCCTCACTCTTTTCCCTCCTACTCCAGCTGGAGGGGTTCTGTTTCATCTCGCCCGAGACCCGATTATATAGTTGCAGTGCTCTTTGATTGGTAGAGTGCCCCCTCCTGTAGGCACAAGCTTGTTGCCCCTGTGTCTAGTAGGAAGTGGTGAGGTGTCCCCTTTATCAGCATCGTTACCACAGGGTCCTCCTCGGGGCAGCCTGGGGCTGACAGTAGTGGGTGTGTACCTTTGGGTGTCGTGTCCATTTCAGGCATGACTATTTCTGCATCCCCACCGTCGATTCCTGACGCTGGGGGACTGGTATCCTCTTCCTTGCTATTACTAGTCGTGTTGCTGTTTAGACCCACGATGAAGTACCTGGCCACTTGTGGAGTGTTTGTTTTGTGGGCTTAATGTGGGCGACGGGAGGTCGAAATTCGGGGAATGTTAGCGCATACTGGGATGAGGTCTGTATCACCTGAGTTTGCTGATCTGGCAACCTCCCTGCCCTAGATCTAGTAGCTCGCTGCCCAGTGGGGGGTACTACAGTCCCCTCGACTGACGTATCGGTGTAGACCAGTGCAGGAACAGCAGGTATGTCCGGCATTAGAGAGAGCACCTCTGTGTCAGTGTATGGTGGGGGGGGTACGGACACCTTGCTTGCATTGTCTGGGGCAGAATTGTAGGTCATGGACACCTCGAAGACAGCCCAAAGTTCTAACAGTGCCTCTCTTCTAGCCCTCATCTTCCATGAGTACTTGGTCCAAACGTGTGTCCATGTGTGTTCTATTATGTTGGTGCCAAAGGTTCCCCTCTCTGGCCAGGGGAAAGCATTTATCTTAGTGTGTGCGTGCCATTTCTGGCAGAATTTATCTAGCTTCTTAGCCTGCATGGGGAACCTAGTTTTCATGTGCTTTAACAGCGACAGCATGATAGGTTGTAACCTTTTTAGGGGCTAGTACACTTCTAATGTAACAAGGCTTTAAAATGAACTTAAATACTACTCTGATCTTGGGGAAAATAGGTAAATGGGATTATACCGGCAATAACTTCATTTACCATGAGCCCAGCTTAGGACAAGGAATCATACAAAAAACTTTCACAATATATAAAACAACACATATCGGAAAATAATAACCTGTAAGAAAGTGCTCAAAAACATTATGAACTGTACTTTTAGCAGGGGTATAGCAAGATGTAAACAAATGGTGACTTTTTCATACACACATACAGGCACATGCATCAAAATCCAAAATAGCGATGACTTAATTGCGAAAAATAAGGAATCGCAATTAAAAAATCGCTATCCTGAATGCATGAAGCTACTTGCGCAGAAATAGCGATTCGCAAAGAATCGTAATAACGATTTGCGAGGACACAAATGCGTGGCGCAAAACCAGCAAATCCCAAATTGCGATATCGCTATTAGCGAGATCGCTATTTGCGATATCGCTAATAGCAAAAATCGCAAATAGCGTGTCGCATTGGAAGCAGGCTGATGACATCACAACCAGGAAGTCATTCAGCCCATGCTTCATTCAGTGCCCAGAGGAGTTCAGAGGAGGAGGCAGAGTACTGGAGCTGACCTGAAACACTTCCTAATCTGTATCCAGCAACTTTGTCTGACACAGGATGGAGAAAACAGCATCAGGGGAGAGTGCCACGTCCAGGAAGAGGAAGATGAAGTTCAGTGAGCGTGAACTGGAATATCTCATTGAGGAGGTCAGCAGAAGCCATGACAAGCTCTTTGGCAAATTGTCTCTAAAAGTGCCAGAGGCAGAAAAAATAAAGATATGGCTGCGCATCAAGACAAAAGTGAATGCTGTGGGTGTCACACACCGCAGCATTGATGACTTGAAAAAAAGGTGGTACGACCTGAGGATATGTGCCAAAGAGCGCATAGCCAAAAGGCTGAAGGAAGCAGGTGCCACAGGAGGGGGACTATCGACTGCCCTGGAGGACCTTGTGGAGGCGACAATCCAGCCTGAGGCAGTTGTTGGAGTCACACAGCTGGACACATCCGGCGCAGCAAGTACCCCACAAGGTAAGATGCATGCAAGCACAATCCTTTGCATAATGTATAATCGTGCACATACACTCAGGCAAATCACAGTGTACAGATCAAACTCCAGTCCACGTTTTCCCTCATACACCAGATGCATCATGGGAGTTGTAGTCATGTCAGCCAAGTGGGCATTCAAAAGCAACAATGGCAAGCAAAACACACCAACACTGCATGGCAACTAGTGTTTACAGTCAGTGATTTAATGTGAGCAAAGTATGCCAAATTCAAAACAAATGTAGGATTCACCAAAATTAACATTGCACTGTTTCACATCACAGATGCAGCTGAGGCAGACTCCGATGATAGTGACCACCTCCACATCTCAGAGACACCTGCTGAGACCGATGTTGAGACTCCAGTGGCCCCAGCATGCACACCACCCCCACCACCAAAACACAGGGCACATGTCCCCTCACTGCAGCCAATGGAAGCCGAGCTGACTCCTGCACCCACTACAGGGTCCAGCCAGCCTTGTGTTGCAACACCACCTCCACCACAAGCACAGGTCCAACCGGGACGACGGCGCAGGTCCAGGACCCGTATTGCTGCACGTGAAGAGCAGGCTCCGAATGTGTATGGAGGCGTAGAGTCCCAAATGTTACGCGTGCAGCGCCTGCATGGAAGACACATGGGATCAATTAATCTCCAGATCTCAAAGCTGGCAAAGAACATCAGCACAGTGGCAGACAGTGTGCGTGAGCTGACAACAGTGGTTGCTGAGGGTAACAGGCAGACAAACTTGAGCCTACAGGAGCTCACCCGGGCGGTGCTTGCAGGACAAAGCACTAAGCGGAGAAGGCATCGCCAGAGCATGATCTGCATGTCAGCCAATACAAGGGCCACCAACAAGCTCAGCAACACCACTGTGCTGCTAGCATGGCGCTCTGTGGCAATGCAAATTGATCTTGGTCATTTCTGTGGGGATGTTGCCAGGGCCCTAGGACAAGTGACCACTGCTGTGGAACATCTCCAGGCCGGAACAGTGGATGGCCTCAACTTGACAGGGGAGGAGGGGAGTGAGGAGGCATCGAGCCTCAGTAGCCTGTCGGTGCCAGTGACCACTGTCAGGAGGCGCAGTTCACGCAGCACCACATCTTCAGTCACACATCAGGGTGATGTAGCAGAGGCAGGCGAAAGGAGGCTAGGGGTGCGTGGCAGGAGGCGCTAGCCAGGCATGTCCTCCTTTTTTGGCCGTGGTGGGGTAACCATGGTCAATTACAAACTAGTGATTGCTATCCAGTGCGTGTAACAGTTCATTTGACTTTGGAACTTAATGCAATCACAGTCTATTTTGCACTTATATGATTTTGGCTAGACATGGGCTCATGTCAATAAATACTTTTGCGTACACCATTTAGTTGTTATGGCTCATCATTACCTACCTCAGAAATAATGTTGGGTGATATGTGCACGTCTCCTCTGTCCTTCTGCTGAATTCGCCACATGCGCCTGTCGGTGTTGTGCGGGTGGTTGGTCGTCCCCATCAGACTCACCTTCGGACATCTCGATGTGTATGCCTCTCCTGGTGGCAATGTTGTGCAACATGGCACATGCAGCCACGATCCTGCAGCAGGTCTCTGGGCTGTACTGCAACGCTCCACCAGTTTTGTGAAGAATGCGAAAACGACTTTTCAGTATTCCGAAGGTGCGTTCTATCACATTCCGTGTGCTGATGTGTGCCACATTGTACCTCTGCTCATGTGGTGTGGCTGGGTTGAGGTACGGTGTCAAGATGTAGTCCCGCACGGCGTATGCGCTGTCACCTACAGGGTGGAAAGCAAAGGGTTAGCCACAGTTATGCAATTACATTTGTTTGATTGATGTAGCAAATGGGTATATGTGTGTACCAAGTAGATGTCCTTCGCCAAATTCACCCCTGAGCAGACGCCTGTGGATGCCACTGTGCCGGAATATATAGGAATCATGGGTGCTTCCTGGAACTTCTGCCACGATGTCCGTTATGATATGCTTAGCATTACATACAACTTGCCCATTAATTGAGTGATAGGATTTCCTGTTCCTGAAGATGTATTCATTGGCTGCTGGGGGACAGGTAGGGACATGCGGACAGTCTATGCATCCGATCACATGAGGGAATTGTGCTACCTGGTAGAAGTCAAGTTTTGTCTTATTCAACTCCTGTGGGGTTGTGGGGAAGGTGATGTGGGTGTGGATCCTTGTCATCATGGCGTCAAGGAAGTTTTTGAAGAAGCGTGAGAGTGAGCTTTGTGATACCTCTCCGGCTACGGCTACTAACCCCTGGAAACTGCCTGACGCTAGTAGGTGCAGGCAACATAGGACCCGTACATGTGCGGGGATAGCATAGGTCCTACGGGTCGGGTGCTGCAATAGGGGTTCCAATTCTGCAATTAGGTGCATGATCATTGCACGGTTCAGCCTGTACTTATCGTAGATTTCTTCCTCAGTTTGGCCCATCAATGTAATGCGCACTCGAAATATCCTCTCCTGTATCCTCCTTCTGCGCTGAGCTGCTGCATTGATCCTCATCCTCCTTGCCAGCACGTAGAGGGCTGCCATTGTGAAAGGCTTCAGGGGTCTCCTGAGTCATTTTTAAAGGGTTTCAGATTAGTGGCACCTCTGCGAATTTTTTTTTTAACTTTACCACCTGATTGTGACTCCCCTTATTCTGCACTTGCAAAATAGCGATTTTCCTGATATTCGCTAATTGCGTTTTTCCATGCATAGCATTGCGATTCTTTAATTGCTAATCGCTATTTGCGGTTGCTGTTGTATGTTTCGCTGTTAAGGATTCGCAATGTTGCTTCTCGTTAATTTAGCGGGAGATTATTTTGCGAATTTATTGCATTTTCGGTATTTTGTTTGCTGCATTGGGAAGTGCGGTTCTGCGGTCGCTAACAGTCTATTTTACCGAATCGCAATTTTTCGAGGATATTTATGCTTGATGCATGTGCCAGTTAGAATCTTTAACTGGACATAAAATTCAACACAAAACAACTTTTGCAATAATATTATCAGCACCACAATATCAAGACAAAAAGGCATCAATTGAAAACCACAATGAATGACAGAGGAAAAAATGATGACCTTGTCCAAAAAACCTTGGCCTGCTACTAGCGCATGCCGATCATTGACGAGGGGAGGCTCTGCGTGGTACACGCAATTAAGTGAGCACAACAGTCTGTCAGTATTGGCTCGGAGGTCAAAGATAGCCCCAATTTATGTGTAGAAGACAACTACAGGTCATCCTTGGCCCAGTACTCTCCAAGTTCTAAATTTTTCCCTAACCTTTGAATTACACACTATGTCACACCCACGGGTCATGCTTATGGGCTATGTCATGCCCAGTGGTCCAAGCGAATAACACCTCTCACTGCTTTTAGATACTACCAGGGTTAAGAAACCAATAGTACTAAAAAAACTCATTTAGACAAAAAAATTAAGATTGAGATGCTGGCGCTATATCACACCCAGATCCTATGCGTACCATCTGTGTTATTCCCAGAGGCCCAAACAGTGATGCCTCATCCCTGTATCACACCCAGGGATCATGCGTGCCAACTGTGTCTCACCCAGCGATCCAAGTGATCCCTGTTTCACACCCAGAAACAAGTGTATCATCTGTGTCACATCCAGCAGCCCAAGTGGCCCCTGTATCACACCCAGAGACAAGGGTATCAACGGTCTCAAACCCAGCGGTCCATCCGACTAAAAAACCTTCACCTTTCCTCTCTTGCTCACTATAAAAAAAAAGTGACCTCCACGGGATCGCCTCTGAGGCCACCCTTTGATTAGCCCTACCTCCAGATGGTTCCTAAAAGCTTAGTCTATAACTGGATATCAACTTTTGCATTGTTCGGGGAACATAATCTGAACTGTATCTAAAGTTTTGTTTTGTGGTTCAGAGAGGATTAACCACATGATAATCATTTTGGTCTTATATTGCCTAATTAAGAGTTTGCCACAATACGGTTGGCAGTCCTTTGGCCTTTTTCATGGCGGTGCCTTGAAAACAGGCACCGCAATGGAAAAGGTCAAATAGTTCCAGCACAACATGGACGGTGATGACCATGCTGTGCTGGAACTGGGGGGAATACAGACAGGGGGGCACAGGTTGTGCCCCCCTGAATGCAACCCCATGGCGGGGGGACATGGGGGCCCTGGATGGCCCCCTTTGTTCCTGCACCACCAGCCTTTTCATGGTGGGGCTCAGCCATGAAACGGCTGGCGGTCCAGGAACTCAAAATATGATGAGTGGGACTGCGCCAGTCTCTGCTCAGCATAAAGCATTGTGGCGCTCCTGAACCTTCGCCAGGGAACAACTGTTCCCTGGTGGAGCACTGTACAACATATGTAGGAGAGTAGGATCTGCTTCACATGGGTACCCCCACTTTTTGCTGATGCTTCACTGTTTTTCGACCTTAGTCTGGCTGGGGCCCTGCTAATCAGAACCCCAGCCTAGCTGCTTCCTCTCTAAAATGGTTTCCATGTGCCTTAGGCACATCTCTGATTGGAATCTGGAGTGCCCTTATAAGTCCCTAGTATATGGTATACTATGTACCCAGGGCATAGGTACCTCAGAGGCCTACCAGGGGCTGCAGCATGTATTGTGCCACCCCTGGAAGGCCATCCAAACTGACACCACAGGTCTGCTACTGCAGCCTGGGTAAGGTGGTGCATGCACCCCTTACTGTGATATAGGCTACCTATATCACTATATACATACACACATATAAACCTATAAGTCACTCCTATGGCAGGCCTTATCAATCCTGAAGGCAGAGTGCGTGGTTCCTATGTGAGAGGGTGCCCCTGCATGAGCAGGGCCCCTCTGCAGCGTTCGGAGACCCTTCTCTGATGCTGTTTGTAGTGCAGCCTGACCATATACTCTTAAGCGCATTATAACCTCGCGTTAAATGCTAACTTTGGGATGGCTGCACGGAAACATGTCGTGTTTGGTGTCAAACATCTTGGAATACTACCCCCCGCCAGTTCTGGCGGCGGGGGTAGCATTCCACCCTTCTAGAGGGAAAGACATGTACACACCGGTATGCCCGGTACTGACTTTCCAAGCCCTGGCATCACAAAATGGATGCCGCTGCCACAGACACGAGTCTGGCCTCCTGCTGCTGACCGAAACTCCGGCAGGGGAGGCCTGGACAATAGGTTTCCTGTCCCAGGGAGGTGTGACCACCTCCCCAGACAGGATAGTGTGTATTGGGGCTGGGCGGGAGCACTCTCGGGTGCTTTGAAGTCCTGCACTGGGGGCACATTTGGTGTCCCTGTGCATACCCCAGTTCAAACCGGATCAGGGGCTTCCAGCCCCTGCTTTGGCGCGAACTGGACAAAGGGAAAGGGGTGTAGCCACCCCTCTGCCCTGACCCACCCATAGGTGGGACCACAGAGTAAGTCCAACCCCTAAACTTAGTATAAGTATGGGACCCCAGTCCTTAGGACTTTAGATTATCCCTGGACGAAACTCTGACACAGAATCCTGGACCTTCGACGCTCTACTTAAAGATTAGAGGACAGAAGAATCTCCCTTGGGGTCAAGGAGTGACTCCCCTGCTTGGCAGGCACCAAAGAAGCAATTGTCCGGTCTGCATCGCTGAAGCTCCCGTCGGACGCCGAAGTCTTTGCATCACCAGAGGTGGATTTCCAGACTTCCCCGAGGCTGCCCTGAGTCCCCAGCAAAGCTGAGGCCCGTAGCTGTCGTGGGTAACGTGGAACCGTGACCCCTGGACACCGCATGCATTTGCAAGTGCATCCTCTTCTGGGTCTCCCACGAAGTCGTGCTTTGGGCTCCGAGTAGCCCCAGCCTCCAGCACCAACTGCACCGAAGATCACTGGCCTCCACTCCACGAGTGTCCTGTGAGCCAGCTCCACGTGCACCGTCTCGAGGCTCCTTCGCGGTCGCTAGCCCGTTGGCTAGTAGCCCTTCACGAAGGCCAATCTTTTTCTACTTGGGCTCCCTGGTTGCTCCAGGCTTGCCCTCACTTACTCTTGCTGGGTGAGTTCCTCAGACATTGCTGGTCTGCACAATAGTCAATCTTCATCTTCATTGAGACTTGCCGTTGCCAAGGCTTGTTGGGTCCAATCCGGTCGTCGACACCTCAGCACTCGACAGACATCGTGTACCAGCCAGAATCCTGCTCCTGGTCATCGACAACGCCTCCTGGACCTCGTGGCTGAAGAGTCAAGATGACCGTCAACCTACCTGAAGCACTCGACATCGGTGGGCATCTGCTCATCGCCTTCCTGGTCACTGGCTAGTGACCCAGACTCTGTCCCCTCTGCTTTCAGGTTCTTCAGATCTCCGATCCACCCTTGGATCCACCCGGACACTTTTCACTTGGTCGCCAGCAGCACTTTGCAGCAGATCGCCATTCAAATCGACGACGAAACCCGACCCCGAAAGGCACCTATGCACCCGGCTTCCCTGGGTGAGGTAACAAGAGTACTCCGGTGCTCCCGTGGGTAGAGACTCTAGAACGACCTAGTTCTCAAAGGGTTTGCTCCAAGTCCTTCTTTAAGTGTCCCTTTTCTTTAAATTCCAAACCGCGACTTTCTCCATAGAAGTTAACGGCGATTCGCGGCTGTGTTACTACACTGCACGCGTCCCCCGTGGGTCCCCTGTGTCACTACCTTGGGTGGTTCCTTGTGGTCCAAGCACTTCTAGAGGCTCTAGGCCTAGTGTCTAGCTCAGTCGTGGTTCTTATACCACTTTATTGGTATATGGTTTGGTACGCCCCTAGGGCCCAAACGTGTATTTGTGCTATTACTGTGTTTAAATAACTTATAACTTATGTATTTCGAACTCTAGCCTCATAAAGAGACTAGAGGGGTGTGTTTAGTAATAAATACATATATTTTGAATATATACCTGGTGTGGTGCTCTTTCATTTGGTCACTCAAGAGATTATAGACTGGTAAAACAAGCTGCTTTACATTCCTTCAAGACTTAGCCTGAAGGCTGCTCTCCATAGCTACCACTAGGATAGCTTTCAATAAAGGTTGTCTTTAACCTATCTCCAATAAGGGGTTGTTTGGACTGGTGCAAGGTGCCCACTATAATTAGTGGACAGCATATGCCAGGCCAACTTCTCACATTGGTGTGCAGCGTGTGGGATTCCAGCTTGCTATTGTTTTACCAGATAATCTCAATTGAATTGATCAACTGAAAACCACTAAAGGTACCTAAGGTACATATAAATTAAGCTTAGTATACAGTAAGTTCTACTGAACTTAGAGTTGTGTGTTAAGGGACAGCACACCCTTTCTACAACTCAAGAGAGTTTAGTAGGCCACACTAGAGTAGGTAGTGCATACACCACACCTCACTAGTAATGTCTTCAAAGCCAGGACCCAGTGAGTCCTTGCCAGAAGCCAGTGGGCTTCTTCCCTCCAAGTATGATAAACTCCCATTCTTGGAATTGAGAGCATTATGCAATACTAGGAAGTTGAAGGCAGGCAAAAGTGCCAGCACCCAACACCTCAGGGAGGTGTTACTAGCTGATGATCTCAGCAGGCCCCTAGGGTCTGAAGGGGTAGGCAAAGAGGGTGGGGCAGAAGATGAGGGAGGGGCCAGGGGTGAAGAAACCCAGGACCCCCCTCTGAAACTGGCCAGGAAGGTGAAAATGACCTTGTCCTGGAGAATCCAATTCCTCCTGTGGAGGAGGAGGAGGGAGAGGATCAGACTGACCTCCCCTTTGTCCCCCCAGGAAGAGTTCTGAGTGTGCCCAGAAGGTCTAGGTCTCCTTCTCAGGAGTCTAACCACTCTGACACCTCAATAGGGTCCTCTGTCTCCTCTCATAGGAGGGAATCCTCTCATGAGAGAAGAAAGAGACTGATTCAATATGAGCAAACTCAGCTTGAACTCAGGAAACAGCAATTGGCTATAGACAGGGAGTCCCTAGATCTCTATAGAGAGAGACAAAAGTTGGGACTAGAGTCCCATGGTGGCAGCAGTTTCCCCAAAGATAGGGAAAGGTCTTATGACCATAGAAACCTGAGCAAGATTGTCCCTCCCTACCAGAGTGGGGATGACATCCACAAATGGATAACTGCTCTAGAGAGGGCCTGTAAAGTACAGAGGGTCCCTCAGGAGCAGTGGGCAGCAATCTTGTGGCTCTCCTTTGCAGACAAAGGTAGAGACAAGCTCCTCACTGTTAGAGAGGAGGATGCTGATAATTACAAAGTCTTGAAGAGTGCTCTAATTGATGGGTTTGGCCTAACCACTGAACAATACAGGTTAAAGTTCAGGGATACCCAAAAAGCACAGACTCAAGACTGGGTAGACTTTGTTGATTGTTCTGCCAAGGCTCTGGAAGGTTGGTTATTGGGCAGTAAGGTATGTGACTTCACAGGATTGTACAATCTGATAATGAGGGAGCAGATTCTTAATAACTGTCAAAATCAGCTGTTGCATCAGCACCTGGTAGACTCTGATCTGACCTCTCCCCAAGAATTGGGAAAGAAGGCAGACAAATGGGTCAGAACCAGGGTGAAGCAGAAGGTACAGAACCAAGGTGGTGACCCTAAGAAGCAAGATTCGAAAACCTCTGATAAGGGTGGGGAGAAGGGTAAAGATCAAAAGTCTTCACAAGGCCCCCAAAAATCTTCTTCAGGTGGGGATTCACAGTCTACCAAAGGGAAAGGCCAAAGAAAACCATGGTGCAAGGTCTGTAAGCAAAAGACCCACTGGACCAGTGATTGCACCAAGTCCAAAGACTCGACTCCAGCCCCCACCAATGCCCCTAAGGCACCTGCTCCCCCTAGTGCAGTTACAGTTGGTGGTGGGAGTACTACAGCCAAGGGTTTAGTAGGGTTGACCCTGGGTACTGAGATGGGCTCTGACCTAGTCAGAGAACTCACTCAGGCTGTCCTAGTCTGTGATGGAGGCATGGATATGACCTCCTCTATGAGTCCCAGTAATCTGGGCAAGTACAGACAACAGCCTTTAATCAATGGACGAGAGGCTTTGGCATTTAGGGACACAGGGGCAAGTGTCACCATGGTGACACAAGACCTTGTGAATCCTGGGCAAGTTATACTTGGTGAGATGTACCAAGTGACCAATGCTAGCAATGTCAGAACAGACCATACTCTGGCAGTTGTTAACTTCTCCTGGGGAGGGGTAACTGGCCTTAAGAAGGTTGTGGTAAGTGCAGACCTACCAGTTGAATGCTTGCTTGGCAATGACTTAGAAACTTCAGCTTGGGCAGAAGTGGAGCTCAGGACCCATGCAGAAATGCTGGGGATCCCTGCAGATGTGTTTGCTGTGACCAGGTCACAAGCCAAAATGTCTAGCACTGAACAGGCCTTGGATTCTGGAATAATGGACCAAGTGCCTTCCAAGAGGAGGAGTAGTAGGGTAAAGGCAGTGCCTTCCCCTTGGCTCAGAAGGAAGATCAGTCCCTTGAGGGGGATGATCTCAGTCCTGAGGAAGGAACTGTCCCAGAGGAGCTTGAACCTGAACAGGTTGAGTTCTTGGGGACAGGGGGACCTTCCAGGGCAGATCTGAGCCAGGAGCAGCAGAGCTGCCCCTCTCTTGAACCCCTCAGACAGCAAGCTGCTGCTGAGGCTGCTGGGAAAGCTAGTGGTCCCCATACTGTGTATTGGGATGATGGACTCTTGTACTCAGAGTGTAGAGACCCCAAGCCTGGTGCTACCAGGAGGTTGGTTATACCTCTGAAGTTCAGGGGCTTCCTATTGACCCTAGCCCATGATATTCCCTTAGCAGGTCACCTGGGCCAGAACAAGACTTGGGACAGAATTGTCCCTCACTTTCACTGGCCCCACATGTCTGAAGACACCAAGGAGTTTTGTCGCTCCTGTGTAACCTGCCAGGCCAGTGGCAAGGCAGGTGGCACTACAAAGGCCCCCTGATACCACTACCTGTGGTGGGGGTTCCCTTTGAAAGGGTGGGGATTGACATTGTTGGTCCCATGGATCCCCAAACAGCATCTGGGCACAGGTTTATCCTGGTGGTAGTGGATCATGCCACCAGGTACCCAGAGGCTATTCCCCTTAGGACCACTACAGCACCTGTGGTGGCAAGGGCCCTCCTGGGAATTTTCTCAAGAGTGGGCTTTCCTAAGGAGGTTGTATCAGACAGGGGTGCTAACTTTATGTCTGGATACTTAAAAGCAATGTGGAAGGAGTGTGGAGTGACTTACAAGTTCACCACACCCTATCACCCACAATGCAATGGTTTAGTTGAGAGATTCAACAAAACCTTGAAGGGCATGATTAAAGGGCTCCCAGAAAAGCTTAGGCGAAGATGGGACATACTCTTGCCCTGCCTTTTATTTGCATACAGGGAGGTGCCTCAAAAGGGGTTGGCTACAGCCCTTTTGAACTTTTGTTTGGTCACCCTGTCAGGGGTCCACTGTGCTTGGTGAAGGAAGGATGGGAGTTACCTCTCAAGCCCCCAAAGCAAGACATAGTGGACTACGTACTTGGTCTCCGCTCCCGGATGGCTGAGTATATGAAAAAGGCAACTAAAAACCTTGAGGCTAGCCAGGAACTTCAAAAGGCCTGGCATGACCAAAAGGCTGTACTGACTGTTTATCAGCCAGGACAGAAGGTGTGGGTGTTGGAGCCAGTGGCCCCAGCAGCTCTCCAAGACAAATGGAGTGGACCCCATACCATTGTTGAACAGAAGGGTGAGGTTACCTACTTAGTAGACCTAGGAACACCCAGGAGTCCCCACAGGGTTCTCCATGTCAACAGGTTAAAACCATATGTGGACAGGGCAGACATGGGCTTGCTCATGGCTACTGATGAGGGACAGGAGGAAGAGAGTGACCCACTCCCTGACCTGCTCTCACAGAACCCTGATGATGGGTCAGTGGATGGTGTAGCCTTGGCAGGCAGCCTCACTACCCAGCAGCAAACTGATTGTAGACAGGTGCTCAATCAGTTCAGACACATGTTCTCACTGACTCCAAGTCAGACCACCTGGTGCACTCATGAAGTGGACACTGGGGACAGTCTGCCTATTAAAAATAAGATTTATAGGCAACCTGACCATGTCAGGGACTGTATCAGGACAGAAGTCCAGAAAATGTTGGATTTGGGAGTTATTGAACCCTCAGATAGCCCTTGGGCTAGTCCAGTGGTCCTTGTGCCAAAACCTCACACCAGTGGTGGGAAAAGAGAGATGAGGTTTTGTGTGGACTACAGGGGTCTCAATGCAGTCACTAGGACTGATGCCCATCCAATACCTAGGGCAGATGAGCTAATAGACACTTTGGCATCAGCCAAGTATCTAAGCACATTTGACCTGACAGCTGGCTACTGGCAGATCAGACTAGCTGATGATGCAAAGCCAAAAACAGCATTCTCAACCCCTAGTGGGCATTATCAATTTGTGGTGATGCCCTTTGGTCTGAAGAATGCACCTGCCACTTTTCAGAGGTTGGTGAATACAGTCCTTACAGGTCTGGAAGCCTATAGTGCAGCATATCTAGATGATATTGCTGTCTTTAGCTCCACCTGGGAGGATCACCTGGTCCACCTCAGAAATGTTTTACAGGCCCTGCAAAAGGCAGGCCTGACTATCAAGGCCACCAAGTGCCAGATAGGGCAGAGTCAGGTTGTGTACCTGGGCCACCTTGTGGGTGGAGGCCAGGTTCAACCCTTGCAGAGCAAGATCCAGACCATCATGGACTGGACTGCTCCAACTACCCAGACTCAGGTGAGAGCCTTCTTAGGCCTGACTGGGTACTATAGGAGATTTGTCAAGGGGTATGGATCAATAGTGACACCCCTGAATGACTTAACTTCCAAGAAAATGCCCAAAAAGGTTCAGTGGACAGTTAGCTGTCAAAAGGCATTTGATGACCTGAAGCAGGCCATGTGCACTGCTCCCATTCTACAGAGTCCTGATTACTCCAAGAAGTTCATTGTTCAAACTGATGCATCTGAATTGGGGGTAGGGGCTGTACTGTCACAATTGAATGAAGAAGGTCAGGATCAGCCAGTAGCTTTCATTAGCAGAAGGCTGACCCCTAGAGAGAAACGTTGGTCAGCCATTGAGAGGGAGGCCTTTGCTGTGGTCTGGGCTCTGAAGAAGTTGAGGCCATACTTGTTTGGTACTCACTTCCTTGTTCAAACAGACCATAAGCCCCTCTTATGGCTAAAACAAATGAAGGGTGAAAACCCCAAACTGCTTAGGTGGTCCATTTCCCTACAGGGGATGGACTTCACAGTGGAACATAGACCTGGGAGTAACCATGCCAATGCAGATGGACTCTCTAGGTACTTCCACTTAGAACATGAAGACTTAACTGGGCAAGGTTAGTTTAATGTCCCTACGTTTGGGGGGGTTGTGTAGGAGAGTAGGATCTGCTTCACATGGGTACCCCCACTTTTTGCTGATGCTTCACTGTTTTTCGACCTTAGTCTGGCTGGGGCCCTGCTAATCAGAACCCCAGCCTAGCTGCTTCCTCTCTAAAATGGTTTCCATGTGCCTTAGGCACATCTCTGATTGGAATCTGGAGTGCCCTTATAAGTCCCTAGTATATGGTATACTATGTACCCAGGGCATAGGTACCTCAGAGGCCTACCAGGGGCTGCAGCATGTATTGTGCCACCCCTGGAAGGCCATCCAAACTGACACCACAGGTCTGCTACTGCAGCCTGGGTAAGGTGGTGCATGCACCCCTTACTGTGATATAGGCTACCTATATCACTATATACATACACACATATAAACCTATAAGTCACTCCTATGGCAGGCCTTATCAATCCTGAAGGCAGAGTGCGTGGTTCCTATGTGAGAGGGTGCCCCTGCATGAGCAGGGCCCCTCTGCAGCGTTCGGAGACCCTTCTCTGATGCTGTTTGTAGTGCAGCCTGACCATATACTCTTAAGCGCATTATAACCTCGCGTTAAATGCTAACTTTGGGATGGCTGCACGGAAACATGTCGTGTTTGGTGTCAAACATCTTGGAATACTACCCCCCACCAGTTCTGGCGGCGGGGGTAGCATTCCACCCTTCTAGAGGGAAAGACATGTACACACCGGTATGCCCGGTACTGACTTTCCAAGCCCTGGCATCACAAAATGGATGCCGCTGCCACAGACACGAGTCTGGCCTCCTGCTGCTGACCGAAACTCTGGCAGGGGAGGCCTGGACAATAGGTTTCCTGTCCCAGGGAGGTGTGACCACCTCCCCAGACAGGATAGTGTGTATTGGGGCTGGGCGGGAGCACTCTCGGGTGCTTTGAAGTCCTGCACTGGGGGCACATTTGGTGTCCCTGTGCATACCCCAGTTCAAACCGGATCAGGGGCTTCCAGCCCCTGCTTTGGCGCGAACTGGACAAAGGGAAAGGGGTGTAGCCACCCCTCTGCCCTGACCCACCCATAGGTGGGACCACAGAGTAAGTCCAACCCCTAAACTTAGTATAAGTATGGGACCCCAGTCCTTAGGACTTTAGATTATCCCTGGACGAAACTCTGACACAGAATCCTGGACCTTCGACGCTCTACTTAAAGATTAGAGGACAGAAGAATCTCCCTTGGGGTCAAGGAGTGACTCCCCTGCTTGGCAGGCACCAAAGAAGCAATTGTCCGGTCTGCATCGCTGAAGCTCCCGTCGGACGCCGAAGTCTTTGCATCACCAGAGGTGGATTTCCAGACTTCCCTGAGGCTGCCCTGAGTCCCCAGCAAAGCTGAGGCCCGTAGCTGTCGTGGGTAACGTGGAACCGTGACCCCTGGACACCGCACGCATTTGCAAGTGCATCCTCTTCTGGGTCTCCCACGAAGTCGTGCTTTGGGCTCCGAGTAGCCCAAGCTCCAGCACCAACTCCACCGAAGATCACTGGCCTCCACTCCACGAGTGTCCTGTGAGCCAGCTCCACGTGCACCGTCTTGAGGCTCCTTCGCGGTCGCTAGCCCATTGGCTAGTAGCCCTTCACGAAGGCCAATCTTTTTCTACTTGGGCTCCCTGGTTGCTCCAGGCTTGCCCTCACTTACCCTTGCTGGGTGAGTTCCTCAGACCTTGCTGGTCTGCACAATCGTCAATCTTCATCTTCATCGAGACTTGCCGTTGCCAAGGCTTGTTGGGTCCAATCGGTCGCCGACACCTCAGCACTCGACAGACATCGTGTACCAGCCCGAATCCTGCACCTGGTTGCCGACAACACCTCCTGGACCTCGTGGCTGAAGAGTCAAGACAACTGTCAACCTACCTGAAGCACTCGACATCGGTGGGCATCTGCTCATCGCCTTCCTGGTCACTGGCTAGTGACCCAGACTCTGTCCCCTCTGCTTTCAGGTTCTTCAGATCTCCGATCCACCCTTGGATCCACCCGGACACTTTTCACTTGGTCGCCAGCAGCACTTTGCAGCAGATCGCCATTCAAATCGATGACGAAACCCGACCCCGAAAGGCACCTATGCACCCGGCTTCCCTGGGTGAGGTAACAAGAGTACTCCGGTGCTCCCGTGGGTAGAGACTCTAGAACGACCTAGTTCTCAAAGGGTTTGCTCCAAGTCCTTCTTTAAGTGTCCCTTTTCTTTAAATTCCAAACCGCGACTTTCTCCATAGAAGTTAACGGCGATTCGCGGCTGTGTTACTACACTGCACGCGTCCCCCGTGGGTCCCCTGTGTCACTACCTTGGGTGGTTCCTTGTGGTCCAAGCACTTCTAGAGGCTCTAGGCCTAGTGTCTAGCTCAGTCGTGGTTCTTATACCACTTTATTGGTATATGGTTTGGTACGCCCCTAGGGCCCAAACGTGTATTTGTGCTATTACTGTGTTTAAATAACTTATAACTTATGTATTTCGAACTCTAGCCTCATAAAGAGACTAGAGGGGTGTGTTTAGTAATAAATACATATATTTTGAATATATACCTGGTGTGGTGCTCTTTCATTTGGTCACTCAAGAGATTATAGACTGGTAAAACAAGCTGCTTTACATTCCTTCAAGACTTAGCCTGAAGGCTGCTCTCCATAGCTACCACTAGGATAGCTTTCAATAAAGGTTGTCTTTAACCTATCTCCAATAAGGGGTTGTTTGGAATGGTGCAAGGTGCCCACTATAATTAGTGGACAGCATATGCCAGGCCAACTTCTCACAACATATGCCCCCCTGAATGTATCCCCATGGCGGGGGGGGACATGGGGACCCTGTAGGGCCCCCTTTGTTCCTGAACCACCAGCCATTTCATGGCGTGGCTCCGCCATGAAAAGGCTGGTGTCCAGAAACTCAAAATATGCTGTGCAGGACTGTGCCTGTACCGCTAAGCATAATGCGCTGTAGCGCTCCTGCGTCATGGCCAGGGAACAACTGTTCCCTGGCGCTGTCTGCTGTCCACTGCCTATATGATTTACAAAGACGTAATCAGCAAAACGTAGGACTGCCACTCCTGCGCCAGAACCGCCAGACTCGTAATAAGGCCCATAGTACAGCCACAGGTGCTATGCCACATCTTCAACATCACAATTCACTTCTGCCAAGCTGTTCTTCATCAGTTTACAATGTGATGGTAATTTTCACTAATTTTTCTTTTCGTTCAAGTGACTCTGTCACCTGCTACTGGATTGTCCTTTTCTACCTTATACTTAACCTTGCCAGTAATGATCCTCATTCTCAGGACCATTGTATAGAAAACCATAAGAATGTTTTTTTAGTACAAATATCATATAAGATAATACAAAGCATAGCACACACACAATCAATTCAAAAACACTTAATGCAGAGCAAAAAGCCAAATCACAGAAGGATCACTATAATATTGGTTATATTAGAAATCTGAACTTAAACTTAAATCATATAAGCAAGGTAAGTAGTGTTGAGTGCATAAGGTGATAACATGGTGAAATAAATGAAATAGAGAATGTGCATAGCCAAAGGCTGGCATCAGCATGTAGAAGGAACAGCCTTTATCAAGTGTAAGGAGGCAATAATATTATCTTAATCACCAGTGTCATTGACAGTGTTTCAACGCAGTCATAAGTCTAGTGTCATCATCAGGACACAGGTAGTGAAGACTGAGCACTGCAATGAAAGAACTGCTATTTTCATTGGATCCTGGGGGGAGAGGGACTGAAATATTCCACTCTGCCTGTAGAATTGGCAGAATTTTGGTTACTCCGTGTTACTCTTCTAACGTGGAGTTCTGTAAAAATTCTGCCAATCGCCGTGTGGCGGAATTCTTTCTTGCGCACCAAAATGGTAAATTGGCAAGTAAAATTTGGTGTCCCCTATTGTGATTTTTGGGTCCGAGGAGGACATCCGATAAGAGTTACCCAACGTGGTCAGAACATTTACTGGAGCGGCAGCAAAATCAGCTTGATTAACTGCACCCTCTTACGCACTGCGTGGTGCTGTTCATGCTGATTTTTCAGCGCAGAACATGCTCCTGGCATTAAATCTCAGCATGAGCATCGCAACGTCCCTATTTCTTCCCGTAGTCGGAACTCCGCAGAATCTCACATTGTTTTTTTTATAACTGCGCGGAATTCCCCAGAGTCAAATTCCGCAATTTCCGCCCAACCCTATCAACAGGCATGAATGTACAGGGTATTCAGTACATGAGGTTATGGTATAAATCAGGAAGCATCAGCTGAACAAAGAAAATAAATAGGAGTGGTCAGGCACTCAAGGTTAACTCAGAAGTGCTTCCAATGCTGCTATAGTTGTAACAAGAGAGGCACTCCAAGTTTGTGCCCATGAAACCTCAGCATGCCTGCCATATCACCAGTACTGTGCTTCATATCATCATTGCAGCCTTTCTAATATGTATAGGCCTACAATTTTCTTTAGCACTATAGGTTTTGATGTTAGTTGCTACTGTATTGTCGAATTGTGTAATAGCTGCACCACCATGCCAAAAGAAGAAACCACTTTGCCTTTCAATCTTCCACCAGACTATTCAGTCTCTAGTTTAGTAAATACTTTACCCATGCCTCTACTGTCAGCCTCTTCTAGTAGCTGGTAATTTAGCAATGCAGGCCTTTTCTAAAAAACTCTTACCTAGTAGACTGATCGGACACCTGAACCTGTCCCTTGTCTCCTTGTCGCAAAATCTGTGAGTCTTCTTACCACTACTCCTATACTCTTCCAATCACTCACCAGGGTACTTACAATCAGTATTTCTAAGTACCTGAAGCCACATATCGAGTCTGTGAACCAGGTCCCTGAATAGAAGATGCCCGGCCGCTGCACCATAGCTCTTCCCACCAAGCTCCACAAGAGCAGCCATTTCCTCTACCAGGATTATATGGATGCAAACGTCACAGTATCAGCATCAGACAGATCCATATTTAAACAAGGGAAGTCACTTTGGCATCTGGTTAAGAGCTTCTGAACCTTGATGACTGCTAGATTTCCCCATCCCCCCAGATGCCAAACTTTAAGTATGTTTTTGTGTGACCTTTATGTGTTTGCCAGGTACTCTCTAACACAGAGTTCTTCAAACTTTTGGATGCTGAGACCCCCCAGTCAAAATTTTCTGGCGTAAGGACCCCCTCCTGACAAAAAATTCTAAACCTATAGGCATAGCTACTGGAATTATGAGGTAGGTGAGGACCAAATTATGCGACAGGCTCTACTAAATTATATGGTAAGTAAATATAAATAATGCTATGTGAGGCCGCATATTTTGGGATAGTATTGCTTCATTATTTTGACATTTTTTACACACTGTAACAACGAGGAAAGATTTCACCTCATCAGTATCAGTTTATAACGAAAATACAGCAATAAACAACAGAAAGATGTCTAGTCAACCTTTGTGAAGGGCCTTCCACTCCGCAGGAATACGTGTTGCCACATTAGAAGCTCGCCTGCCCTGACTGGGAGCAGCAGGGGTCCCCTAAATAGGGTGGACCCAAGAATAGTAAATCTAAACATTAATATATATACTTACCATGACAACATAGTTATTTATATTCTGCACTCAACATAGTTGTCGATCAGTATTAAAAATTCGGAACTGTGGAAGAACACGGTATATTGATGAAAGGTAAACTAAATTCTTGTCTTAAGCTTAAGCCAGAAGAAGATAAAAGAAACTCTAGGATCCGGAACAGAAAATTCTTCAGTTGTTCAAAAACAGGAGGATGCTTATTGTTCCAGGAGTATTGTTTTTCAGTGATTACATAATCTTTCTTATTTAGGAACAGAAATAGGAAACACCAGGAAATGTAGTCACGGATTAGAACCATGCGAATGTGCCGATCACAATGGAAACATAATTTAGACGCAAAATCTCCCATGCAATCCTGCAATGGTGATAAAATGAAGGTGTGATGAAGATCATTTGTGGTTAGTTTGAGAGATAAATAATGAAAAAGCCTACATGCAGAAAATTAAGGGTCGGCCCTGTCATACCTGGACATTCTGCAAAACAGCTTTCGGCATGCCTGTGGTGAAAATAACCTGTCTCTAATATCTATGATTGTTAATAGTGTGTATTTGTGTTTCTTTCTAGCTGCCATAAAACATGCACGCTGGAACACCAATCATTTTTAAAACCGAAAGCAAAGGATCTTAAAAAACAGTAATAAAGAAGAAATAATAATAGGCAGAAGCAATGTTCCCCCTAATTTTTTCTCTCTCTGTGCGGCAATGTAGGGTCTGTGTGCACTGCACCAAGGCTACTGTGCGCAAAAGGTATGTGGCAATTCAATATGCAAAATGATGTGAGATTTTAAATGCTACAAATAGTGCTTCTGATTTGATTCTGATTGCCGTATCAGACTTTCATCTATCCTGTATGTGTTGCTAAAATAAATTGGTTCAAATGCTAAAGTTTTTATCATTCCTTCCTAGGTGATGCCAGAGCTTTTCACCCTTCCTTTCTTGATCCCTTGGAATAAAATAGTGTATCCACCACCGACACTGCCCCATTGCCACGTGCAGCCCCAGAGCCCAAAGAAAAACACCCAATTGTGATGATTTATTTATGCTATTAGTCTCTTTTTTTTTGCAAACTTTAATAGTGCTTCGAAACTGGGTCTGATTTATGTAGTGAATGCTATAAAAAATAACAATGACAGGGCCCCCCTCAGCAAGGTGGGCAATTCACTGGTTTGGGCTGGCACCACTGCTAGATGTGGTACAGTGGATCAATTTTAGCTGTGGAAATGGGATACTCAACATCTAAATCCCAGCTTTACCATTACCTAAACATGCTAAGAATAAACATAATCGAAATGTGTGCATGGCCCCCAACATAGTTGCATTTACCGGAGAAGGGCAGTGTCTTCACTGTGCCATTAGAACTACCCCACATAGTTTGGGGTCTAGTGGACAGGGTGAAAAGTGTGGAGTCAGGAGAAATGGATTATAATCGCAGCCTCCCTCCCCATATGGACAGATTATGTGTTCTTTGTCAATCACTTTTTGAACCGAGTACCCCAGAAACTGACTGTGGAGTTGGCTGCATTAGCAGGAGTTGCATGTTGCTGTTACTTCCCAACTGGCTTCCCTACGTCTCTTCACAGAAGCATGCACCAAGAGACAGATTATCTTTCCATCCGCTTGAAATTAAAAGGCACGTCTCTATCATGGCATGTAGATAAGAAAGCATGCTCCAGGAGAGAGCACCTAAAAAGATCAAGAAAAAGGAGCAAGGAGAACTGAAGGAGAGCACAAAGAAGGGGTTAGCAGTAAGTACTGGAGGAGAGCACAATGAGGAGGTGGCAGAGGAGAGCACTGGAACAGAACACTGTCAGGAACAAGCAATGGGGTACTGGAGGAGAGCACAAAGAGCAGCAAGGAACACTGGAAGAGCGCACTGTAAGAATGCGCTAGAAGAGCACCAAAATACACCTCTTGTGAAGAGCATGATGAGTAGACAGTGAAAAGCACTGGAGGAGAGCATGAGGGAGAAGGGGGAGGTGGAGAACATTGGAGGAAAGCACTGGAAAACAGCACTAGAGGTGAGCGCTGAAGAAGACCTCTGAAGAAGAGCGTGAAGAGGAGGGGGCAGTGGAGGAGATCGTGAAGAGGAGGGGGCGGTGACCAATACTGGCAGAGAGCATAAAGAGGAGGGTGTAAAAGAATGTGCTAGAAAAGAGGGCGAAGAGGAGTGGGCAGCACAGTCTACTGGATGAGCCCAGAAAGAGGAGAGGGCAACAGAGAGCACTAGGGAACAGCAAGAACAGAGAGCACTGGAACAGAACAGCATAGAGCACTGAGAAGGAGGAGGGGTGGGGAGGACAGGATGAGAGTAACAGAATAGAGCAAGCAGAGAAGGGTTCAGCAGACAGCATCAGAGAAGAGCATGATGAGGAGGGGGAAACATACAGCCCTGGAGAATAACACTGGTGAAGCACTGAAAGCAGTGTATTAAGTGGGATCTAAAAAGTGAGAGTCTTTAAAAAGGAGTGTGGCCTGTATAATAAAGGGAGTGACTTAAACACGTAATCTAAATTTCTGTGGTTTTCATAGTATGCTATTCAACCAGTATTTTGGTTCCTCTGTATGCATTCTGTTATTGCTTCTATTCATACATATCATAACAACAGACATACACCTAAAACCAGCCAGGACTATTGGCTTTGTCAATGGTTGTTAGCTGTTTAAGGTAAATTAATAGCAACAATAATTTTGTTGTAAATAATTATTATTGAAAAAAAATTTAGTTCGGAAATTGTGAGACTGTTAATTAAATTTAACTGCGGCTGTGAAAGGGGTAGTGATCTTCAGTGTCTCAATCACACCCCTTGTGTTCACTATGTTAGACATTTAAGCCCATTTTAATGCCAAATCTGCATATCTAACACCTCATCTTTGTCCTATTCAGCACCCTCTTGTCACTCTCTCTTGAATGCACTTTCTTGCATCCCTTTCAATTCACCCCCCCCAAACACACAACACATGCACTCACGTGTAAGCACCAAATTTTCTTTTCTTTCACCTTGTCAATATTTTGACAACTGTGAACCTCCTTTAGAAAACCATTTGCACAGAATCACAATTGTGACTAGAGTATTGCTCTGTGCGCTCTGCAAAGAGGCTAAGGATTGTATGACCATGTATTTTGAACACTTTTATGTCCCACTGACAGGCCCTGTGAGAAACTCGCACTGTCTTCAGCTTCCGCCTTGGAGTGCTCAATTGTACCCCTTTAAAAACGCATATAAGCAACTTAGTTCAAAGAATGCACATTGCAAGAGTAATATGCTACATAAAAAATCCGGAAACACAAACATCCTGAAAGGGTTAATTCTCCTAGGGAATGTACACTTAAGTCAAACGTGTGAAACATAAACAATAATGCACTGCATACCTAGTGCAATTAATATGTCAGCACGAGTCAAATTTTGAATAGGGAGTGGATGGGGCAGCAATCATTTTGTAGGGCATTCTACTGAGCATACAGTATGGACAGCTCCGAGGCTTATTGCGAAAGACTTCCTAGAACCAAATTTATATTACACCCAAGCACAGTCTGCTCGACCAGGTACTCACGTATGCACTTGATTTAACTGAGTTTCAAAGGCAAGCTAATTAGTATGCATTACTTTTAAGTGATGCCTTGTGGGAGACTAAGTTCTGTAGTTAAAACAGCCATTCTTTGGCCCAATCCAGTGAAATACTTCCAAAAGTGGAAAATCCAGTCTCAGTGGCTGCATGGGGAGGGAATGGGTCCTGTTTCAAAAGTGCTTCACAGTAGGAGACTGAATGCCTTTGGCGTCCCTGGCAGGCAGTTTGTTTCAGCTCTATCCCTCTTCACACCTCGTAAATACCTCTTCTCCCAATACTGAATGCCCTTTGTAATGCGCGCATCGAATGAGCCTCTGCGCCGAGAGAAATCACAGTATGCGCAGGCACGCAGGCACGCAGCTTAGGGGGAACATAGGGCAGAAGTGTGACTGGGAATGTGCGACCCCCTTTCTGTCACTCCACGACCCCCCTGGGGGTCGGGCCCCACAGTTTGAAGACCCCTGCTCTAACAGCACAGGAGAGATCCAAATGTTGGGCTTTTTTATGAAGAGATTATATTCAGTGCTTAATATGTGCCTGTGGTGTAGATGACATGCATCAGCAACCTTTTTAGGGACCATCATCAGACTTTGACCCAGTGGAAGAGAGAGAATAGCAGAAAAGAGAGAGTAAAGAAAGAAGAGAGAGATAGGAAACTAGAGGCAAAGCCAGAAAGAAGGGATAATCAAGAACCAGCAAGAGTGAGATTAAGAGACAGGACATGTTTGCTTATGGCATAAGGAGTTCTCAGATGGAATCAAGACTACTGAAACGTGGTGCGCAGCAACACAGGTACTTGACAGCACTGGCAGCAGGGTCATATGTAAAGGTTTGGGCTTCTGAACCGTTTTAAAAATCAAGCACTGATCCTATTCAATCATGTCATTCTTAACGTAAGCACATTAACTTCACACAAGTGGGGCAGGTCAAACATCTCACCTGTCCTCTGGACAGTGAATAGCAGAAAGTACCACACACCTGATCCAAACACTCAATCGACCATAACGACAGTCCAGAAAGGCAATAGAGCCCATCTCCTTAATTTCTTCATTATCAAACAGAATGACTGAAAGCAAGATCTTTAACCCATCTGACCAATCACATTTCAGAAAGGACAAACTTGTACTGTGGATCCAACAGGAGTGATGCACTCTTCTGTCTCATACCGTCTCCACCAATGACCACATATATAAGCATATAAGGGCCAGTGGTAGGAACATGGTGAGCAGAATGGAATAACAAAGACACTGGACTATAGCTGGACTGGACCGAATGCCTGGGTAGGGCAGTTGGGACCAGAGTGGTGCTTTGCTGCTGCTGTGCCTGGATTTACAGCACAGGCTTTTCTTTTGACATCCATCATTCTCTAATGGAAATGCCCTTCAATGACTCTAGGCTGTTTGTACAGCCTTAGAACTATTTCAAGAGAGCAAAGTCACTGCTTGCTCTCTAGGCCTAGCTCCTTCTGCTCGGCAGTTCCCCAAACACACTTGCTCCTTTTGAGTCTTCAGCAGGAGATACCAGGAGGGGCAATGTCAGTACATATCTCAGCACCAGGCCTCTCAGTCCTTTCAAAATAGAGGCCGGGGAGCAATACAACAGCACCCAGGTCCCTACGGGCAATATAGTACCCAAACACCAGCACCCCCTTCCATGGCTGCCGCTCCCCCTTCCATGGCTGCCGCAAAACCACTATAACTTGTCCTCTGCAGCACACAATCTCCCAGTTGAAGGCTGCACCACCTGCTACCTCCACAGGTGAAGGTGCATCATATCTGGCTAATGGGTACTTCAGATTGCGAAACATGATCGCCCCCTACCTTTCCTGTCAAATCCTCCAGATATGTCACCAGCATCGCAACACCTCCACGAGGATCACTTGTCCATACTCCGAGTAGCAGTTAAAGCTTTATTGGCCAAGGGGCAGCAGAAAGAGTGCTGGCATCAGAGGTCTGGATGGGCTGTTATTCCTCTTATTTTCTGGTGCTGAAAAAAATGGAGGTCTCTGCTCCAGCCTTGATATCTGCCCTTTGAACGTATTTCTCCAGAAGCACAAGTTCAAACTTCTCATATTGGCCCAAGTTCTGTCTATCCTGGACCCACAACACTTGATAGTGGCATTTGATTTGCAGGATGCTTATTTCCACAGACCCGTCCTACACTCCCACAAAAGATACGTGCAGTTTCAGGTAGGCCAAGAGCACTTTCAGTTCACTGTGCTTCTTTTTGACCTTACTAGCAGACTTCAGGGGTTCACAAAGGTGTTGGTTGCAGCCATTATGCACAGTTCGGGAATAGCTTACTTCCTGTAGCTTGGTGACTGGCTACTGAATATGGGCTCACCTTTAATGGTTGTAAACCACCTCCAGATAACAGCTGACCTGTGGATATAATAGGACTGTTCCATCAACGTGTCAAAGTTACACCTAACTCATTCCCAATAGCTCCCCTTTATTGGAACAATCTGAGACACAGTGCTTTCCTGTGATTCCCTTAACCACAATGAATCCAGGACATGGGCTATGATTCTGATGTTTCAGCCTTTGACCTGGGTTGCAGTGAGGGTGACTCTGAGGCATCTTGGCCTCTTGGCTTTCTGCATCTTGCTGGTGGACCACGCCAGGTGGTACATGCAGGCTCAGGCCCTCTAGATGACAGAGGCATTCCTGCTTAAGGTAGTTACACCCTTCCATAATGGGCAATCCATCCCCTTTCTGGCTTGCTATGGCCCTCCTAATTAATCCAAGGGAGAAGAATGGCTTCATCAGCCTGATCCAAAGAGGTCCCTAAGTATTTATATTATTTCCATTTCAACAAACTTTATTTCGGTCAATGAGACCATAAAAAGTGAACAATACAGACAATGTACATAAAATACATGGAAAAAAGAGATATATAAGGATAAAATAAGACAAAACTCAGTTAAAACTTCGATAAAATTCATCATAATGGGGAAAAATTAATATAAATAAGGTGCTACAAATCCACGAGAAGCAATTACCCCAAATCAAGTTGATCTCTTCAAATTTCCATTATTCAATGGTGTTGATTTCTTCAAAATGTAGCAGGTTAAAAATAATAAAACATAGATTGAATGGTTAAAAAGACTAATGTAAATAAGGAATCACAAGATGGGCACTATGAAAAAGTTTAGACTTGGCCAGCTGAATTTAGGATTGACCTCCGGTTGTGCCACATAGAGTTCAAAAAGCGGGAAACTGCAATAACTATTGGAGGGTGAGAGTCCGTTCGCAATAATCTGAATGCCTCCACATACTGCCTACACCCCAGATTCCTGCAAAGTGGGACTAGCCATCGCCGTCTAGCTGTTTTGTACCCAGGACAAAAAAAGGAAAAACATGGATCTCAGTCTCATCAGTACAGTTACATGCAGGATATCCCAAGGGGGAGGCTTTTGACCACTTGTTGGTAAAGGCACGAAGCGGAAGAGTCCTGTTGTAACCTCTTTAGTACCAATGGTACATTCCGTCACCCCTTTGGTTCCCCGTTCCTTGGTTCCTCCCACATGGAGTTCAGGATAGAATGTTGGGACCTATGGTCAGTTGTGGAGAGTGGATGGCCAAATAAACAGGACTGAAACTTTCTATGTTTCCTGTTGTTCTTTACTTCTAACATTGGCGACGATTACTGCGTAGGGGGCAGTGTGGCCATCTCCCCTCTGTGTGCTCTCTCCAGTTACATAGAGATTCAAGAGAAAGAAGAACCGTGAGAAGGATTTCTGATTAAGAACTCTCAAGAAGACAATACACCGGCGTATGAGAATTCTCTTGACCGCTATCTTTGGATTGCAGCTAAGGGTGAGAGTGTGCATAGCGCTGTGTATATCACCTGCATCGATGGACTGGCTGTGCGTTCAGAAGTATATACGTTTTGGGTGATGGTGTTATGTCGTTGCCTGCTCTAAATAACCTGGAGGAAAAGGTGGAGGAAGCCATATGTTGAGGAGCATAGCTGTCACCCCTGAGGTTGAATGAGTAATTACGTATACATTTTCACTGATGCAGTGCTCGCCTGTGTACTCGCCTAGGAAGCACTTATGTGGAGCAACCACGGACGGATGAGGCCATCCTAACTGGTGAGGTACAGCCCATTACGGAGCATCAAGGAGTAATTAAAGGCTGGGAACGTCGCTGAAGGTGAGAGTCGGCGGAGGGACAACGCGTCAATTTCCAGTCATATATCGGAGTCGGGCTGTGCTAGGAGTGGAAGTCTACCTCAGTTTGAGCTCAGCTGGTGAAGTTCGTCATTTCGACAGTGTCACTGAGGAGAGTGGGAAGGGCGCTGGAGTCTCTTACCTCAGCGTCCCCTGCTTTCCATGTTGATGTGTTTCTTCCGCTTCATCTGCCAACAGCATTCCCGTTGTTCAGGTGCAGCAACGCTAGTCTTCCGGGCCTGCGCATTTTCGCCTCAGGGCATTTCAGCGTCCTTTGCTTTCCAGGTTGTTGTGTTTTTCTCCCGCTGAATTCTGACAACAGTAATTCTGTGGGATCAGGGCAGCAACGCTAATCATCTGGGCCTGCGCACTTTCTCCCCAGAGCGCTGGAGCGCGCCTGACGTCTTCAAAGTGTTCAATGAGGCAATTTTAGGTCGCGTTTATCAGTATAATTGCCGCTTCAGCCCGCGATCAATACGTGCCATTTTCTGGGGGATACTCTGCATTACCTCAAGAATTAAAATAAACATAAACGCTGTGAGTAACTGACATCCTTGTCCTTAACAGCTGACATTATTACTTTCCTGCATCCAAAATTCGGAGTGGGTTCCTGATTTATATCTTAAGCCACATGTAACTGATTCCTTACATTCAGTTCGGGGACGGAGCACGTTTTAATAACACTGAAGGGGATTGTACTTTCCTGTGTGAGAAGTGTTGCAATTTTCAGAAATGTGATGATATTATTCCATTTTCATGTGATATCCGTATATTTTATTGGGAAAAAATAAGACACTCGCAACCTTATCATCCTGTGTTCACATTAGTATATCTAGTCCTTTGTGTAATTGTACCCACTATGATGGCTGCAGCGAGCATGAGCCAACCCCCATCCTTTTTGAATGAAGTGGGAGATCCGGAAATAAGTTGGAAAGAGTGGGTTAAATTGTTCGAGTCATACTTGATTGCCATAGGAGGAGAGCGCTTCACTTCCATGCGCAAACAGCACATCCTTCTCCATAATCTGGGGGTAAATGGGCGCAAAATATATGAGACATTACCCAAACCGGTGGGTGAGGGGGGTGAAGCAGTGGAAGGAATGGATATCTTTGAAAGTACTATGGCTAAACTAGAAACACATTTTGGGGACAGAATAAATGTAGTGTTAGAACGACATAAGTTTTTGGAAGGGCACAAGGAAACAGGAATCTGTGACTAATCATATTGCAGCACTGAGAGGTCTCACACAATTATGCGAATTTGGCAACCTCGCAGATTCACTAATAAGAGACCAGTTGGTAAGATGCACGAACAATGTGCGTATACAAGAAAAACTGTTAGCCAAGAACCCCAGTCTTAGAGAAGCTGTTGATATAGCTAAATCAGTGGAACATACCGCAAAGTGCATTAAAGAAATGAGGAGCCCTAATGAAGTAGTAGCCAGTGTACAAGGTGATGAAGAGGATTGTGATGTATTAAAAGTAAATTACAAGGAAAAGTCATACAATAAGACTCCAAGTAGGGAGAGGAACTTAAGGTGTTACAGGTGTGGAAGTAGCAATCACCTAGCTAATAACCCTAACTGCGCAGCAAAAAGTGTCACATGCAAAAAATGCAATAGAAGGGGACATTTTTCAAGGGTGTGTAGAGAAGGTGAACCCCAAGCCAAAGAGGGTGGGGGCATTGAAGGATCTTGGGGAAGAGAAATAAAATGTGTACTGCCCATGCAGAATAAGTATGTTTTGCAGGTTAAAGACGTTTCTGAGAGTGTCAATATCATCCACCCCAAATGTGAGATATCCTTGAACAATAATACAGTAACTATGTTTGCAGATTCATGTTCCCCATTCACATTGTTGAATAGAAATGAGTTTGAAGGGGAAAATATGGGTAGTTTAAAGGAAGCAGACATTTCACCTACGGGGTACAACAGGGAACCCATACCACTGCTAGGTATGAAGGAGATGCACATTAAATTCAAAGGCAGGAACACTTTTGGGAAAGTGTACGTTGTAGAGTCAGGATCAAACCTGTTAGGCTGGCAGCACCAGAAGGAATTGGGCATCATTCTTAACCCCAACAGAGAAGAACAAGTACTACTTACGGAGGAAAATATGGAAGAAGGAAGCATATATGATGAGTTTAAGGGGTTGTTTCGTGAGGATTTGGGTCTTCTGCACGAATTTGAGCATAAAATAAAACTTAAGGCCAACGCCAAACCAGTTGTACATAAACTGCGCCCCGTGCCACAACAAATGAGGGAGCCACTGGAGAAAGATCTTAAAAAACTGTGCAGCATGGGGATCATACAACCAGTGGAATGTTCAGAGTGGTTGGCGCCAGTCGTAATCGCAGCCAAGGCTAGTGGGGAAGGCATCCGTCTATGTGTAGACTTGAGGAGCCTGAATGAGAGTATATGGGTAGAAAGACACCCCTTGCCAAACATAAATGAGATGCTCAGCACAATGTCCCAAGCAAAATACTTCAGCGTCATCGATCTCTCAATGGCCTACCACCAAGTAGACCTGCACCCAGAATCAAGACCACTCACCGCATTCATAACCCCTCACGGTGCATTCATGTTTAAAAGAATGCCGTTCGGATTGGCGTCTGCTGCGGCAGTTTTCCAGAAGGCCATGCAGCAAATTTTGAGAGGGGTAAAATGTGCAATGTGCTTCCAAGACGACATCTTGGTGTATGGTCGAAATGTGGAGGACCATGACATAACTCTTAGACAAGTTTTCAAAAACTCATGGAAGCTGGTTTGACAGTGCAGAAATCCAAGTGTAAATTAAGAGTGACGTCTGTCGACTACCTAGGACATTCTATCTCTGAGGAAGGGTTTAGACCTAAAAGCAACCTTCTTGATGCTGTGAGGAATGCTCCATATCCAAAGAACAAGGAGGAACTGAAGTCCCTTTTAGGGCTGATGGAGTACATGTCTAAGTACATTAAAAACTTTTCGTCCAAATGTGAACCTATACGAGAACTATTGAAGAAAAACAAGGAGTTCGAATGGAATGAACAGCACAAAGGAGTAGTGGATACCTTAAAAGAAGACATCTTAAGTTCGCCGGCTTTAGGGGTATTTGATTACCAGTACAAAACCATCCTCACCACAGACGCATCCAACAAAGGTCTGGGGGCCACCTTATCTCAAAGGAACGGAAAAGAAGAAAGAATAATTGCATTCGCATCCCGATGCCTTACAGACGCAGAGAAGAATTACTCTGTAATAGAAAAAGAGGCCCTGGCGTGCTTCTGGGCGGTGAAGCATTTTAAATTCTTCCTATGGGGGCTCAACTTCACTATTCGTACGGACCATAAGCCACTCACCTCCATTTTTACGGTGAAAGGTATGGAAAATTGTACTCCACGTATTGGGAAATGGATCCTAGGCTTAGAGAATTTTAATTTCAAAGTGGAGTACGTTCGGGGGAAGACAACAAGGTGGCAGATTTTTTATCCAGAACACCCTTAAAAATGGAACAACCAGAGGAGATGCTGGATAGCCCCATCATGGTGGTAGACAACCCCGCCATCACAGAAGAGGAATGGAAGAAACACATGGAGGAAGACAAAGTTATGGACAGGATAAAAGTGGTATTGACAGAAGGATGGCCCAGCAGATGCAGTGAGCTGGAAGAAGAACTCAAGGAATTCTGGGAAGTCAGGAACGAGTTAAGCATCATAAAGGGAAAAGTCTATCGCAAGAACAAAGTAGTACCACCTGTGGGCCTCAGGAGAAGGGTGATGGACCTGGCACACGAGGGACACTTAGGGCGCAGCATAACCAAGAATAGAGTTCGTGCGAACTTCTGGTTCCCCAGGATGGATGCCATGGCAGAACAACTAGTGAAAGACTGCGTGAGCTGTGCAAGGAGTGATAAAACCAAGTCCTTACGCAAGGCCCCTCTATCTCCTACCATGGTACCACTCAGACCGTGGAGCAAACTAGCAATGGACATTATTGGACCAATGGACAATCTGGGAACGCAGAGGAGGTTCATGTTGGTGTTGGTGGACTACACCTCACATTGGGTCACCCAGAAATTCGTACATCATGTAAACACCAATACCGTCATAGAATTCCTGAGAGATGTGTTCTCGAAGGAGGGCATACCCTCTAGTCTCGTCACCGACAACGGTGTACAATTTACATCCCAATTTATGAAGGAATTCTTGGAGAACTGGAATATCAAACATGAACTGACGGCCTTGTATTGTCCAAAAGCCAACGGTCTAGTTGAAAGGGCAAATAGACTAATAAAAGAACACATCCAACTGGCCCTAGTCAACAGTCTCGAGCTAGAAACATCCCTACGAGATTGTTTGTGGGCATATCACACCACACCCAACTTGGTAACAGGGGTCTCCCTTTGTCTCTCTCAGGGGAGGGAACCATGCACCAAACTTAACCCTAGTTGGTTGGGAGGAGGTAGGACTGTAGAGATATACCCCGAGGAGGTAGGGAGAAAAGTAGACTTGCACCAAGCTAAATACAAGGAATGGTATGACAAGAAGAACGGGGTCAAAGCTCCTAGCTGGGAAGTAGGTGACGTGGTGCAGGTTAAAAGAAGTGTGAAGGATCCCCACAGCTTAAGTAAATTCTACCCTCCTGGTCGCATTGTAAAGGCGTTAAACAACGTAGTGCAACTTGACAATGGGCAATGGTGGAGTTGTGATAAAGTTGTGAAGTCTCAAATGGTTCATGGATAAATGTGTAAATATGTCAATGGTTATTCTTGTAAGGAGGGAGGTGTGTTGTAACCTCTTTAGTACCAATGGTACATTCCGTCACCCCTTTGGTTCCCCGTTCCTTGGTTCCTCCCACATGGAGTTCAGGATAGAATGTTGGGACCTATGGTCAGTTGTGGAGAGTGGATGGCCAATTAAACAGGACTGAAACTTTCTATGTTTCCTGTTGTTCTTTACTTCTAACAAGTCCCTATTCTGAACTGGAAATAGAGTTTCCTTGCCAAAAAGGGTTGAATGATATCCAAAAAGTGCTCAAAGTGGTACTCAGCTTTGATGTTTAGAAAGTCGACTGTTAAATTACCTAATAGAGTGTTCCCCTGGATGTCGGCTAGTTTGAGCAATCTATAAGCTCTGGCTAGTGCGAGACGTGAAATGGCCTGACATGCTACTTCCGGGTTACTCCATAGGTTTGGGAGACCTAGCTTGTGACATGTGTCCCTAATATGTACGAACCAAGGCAGATTACCCACTCCCGGAGAGCCTAGAATTTCCATTAATTCCATCCGATAGCCTGCGAGTTCCGGGGTCACCCACAATCTGAGCCAGAATGTTAATGGTCGAAGACCTATCTCCTCTGCTATGGGTCTAATACCAAGGTCCATGCGTAAGGGGATGAGTGGGGTACTAGATGGTAGACCCAGCAGCTGTCTCATAAAGTTGTGCTCGATTTTGGACAGACCACCAGGGGGACAATGCCCCCAAAGCTCAGCCCATGCATTACAGCACTCCTAATTTGTACTTTGTAAATCTCGGCCACCGCGGCAGCCGGTTTGCAAGAAGAGCTCTTGTAGGTTTTTAATACTCCCCTTACTGTCTGAGCAAGTTTGAGGCTAGCTTTAGCTGTCCAGAACCCTCTGGATGCCCATGGGTGACTTAGAAAGAAGCAAGGTGTCATCCGCGAACATCATAGCGAACATCATAGCTGGCACCTTGCTATGCGCCAGTTTAGGGGCATCATTATCCACTACCTCATTTAAATGGGTGACCAAAGCATTGATGAAGAGGCAAAAGAGGGTTGGAGCAAGCACGCACCCCTGCCTTACTCCTCTATTGCCTTGGAAACGAGGGGTTAATTCTCTAAGTTTCCCGTACCTAACTTGGGTATAATTGCCGGAATGCAATCTCATGATCAATGTCAAGAGATAAGGGGGGATTCCCTGGTGTTTGAGAACCTCCCATAATTTATCTCTGGGAACCAAGTCAAAGGCTGTATTCAGGTCGACGAATATCAAATAGAGGCTGCCACCCTCCATTGATACCGTCTTCCAGTATAGTACCTGCAACCTTAATATTTGGTCGATGGTCAAGATGTTTTTCCTGAAACCTGCCTGGTAGGGACTCAAGATTTCACTCTCCTCCATCCACACCTGAAGGCGATTGAGGAGAATCCTAGCAAACAGTTTCTGGATGACATTGATCAAGCTGCTCGGTCTATAGTTGGTCAGTAAGAGAGGTGAGCCCTTTTTGAAAATGGGGTAGATTTCAGCCCCCAACCAGGTGTCTGGAATCGCCATACCTCGCAGTATAGCATTCAAGATAATCCAGAGGTAGGGTCCCCATATTTCTGGTTCTGCCCTGAATAAATCCCCTGGAATCTTATCTAAACCTGGTGCTTTTCCAGGAGAGAGCTTCCTGATAGCATTGTGGACCTCAGCTAGAGTGATACCATGGTCCTCTTCAGAGGATGTCCCAAGGATTAATAGGGGGCTGCCAGCATCTAGGTCAGTACCTTCATCCATACAATATAGGGCTTGGAAATGCGATATCCACACAGCTGCAGCTATGTTTGGCTCTAGAGCAGGCTGGCCTGAGTTGCTTTCTGAGCAGACTAATGACCAAAATGACTTCATGTCTCTATTGGAAAGGGCTAAACTGATAGCAGCCCATCTATCTGTCTCCCAAACCTTCTTAGCTTGTTTGATGGAATCACGATAACAGCGCATCGTTCGCTTAATCAGAGGTCTATCATTTCTTTTGATAGCATCTAGGAGGGCTCTCTTAGCCTTGCGGCATATGCCGTTGTACCAGGTTAGATGGGAGCCCTGCTTTGCTTTGGAATATGACGGGGGTTAAATATATTTGTCAGACTGGTTGTTAATTCTAAGTGCAGCGCCTCTATTCTATCAATCGATTGCGTGATATTCTTTGCCCTGGCAATATCCCCCAATTCCTGAATGGGCAATATGGTTAGAGAGAAAAGTGTGGCTATCTTATCAGGTGATTGCTTTAGTGCCCCCCATCTGATCCTCCTTCTATTGTTATCCAAAATTAAATTATTAGCTACCGGGGTGCAGCTATCTATAGATTTGTTGACATTTGGGAGCCACAGCTCCAATTTCAGGGCATTATGATCGCTGTCCTGCCGTGGCAGGACAGCGAAGTCGGCAACCCACTTCCATGACCTTGCTTCAACAAAGATGTAATCCAGCAGGGAGAATTGCCCTGATCTGTTAAAGGTTGGCTTCGCTGGTCTATCTGACTTAGTGCTGCCATTACAGGCTCTCAGAGAATGGGTTAATGTAACTGCATTGATCTGCAGCGCCAGCGGTGTCCAAGCCTTAATTATATGAGTTTGAGGGTCGGGAATTGACCATAGCTGATCCTCAACACTAGTTGGAGCGTCAAAAGAGGCATCAAGAGGCTCAAATTGACAATTAAAGTCACCCCCTATAACTAATCTTAGATTTGGGGGGACAGTGCTAATGAAAGTGTTCAGTTCAAAGGTTTGAGATTCCTGGCAGTTACTTACGGGGCGAGAATAGATATTAATAAGAGCAATTTTGAGGCTAGGTAGGAATGTAAGTATGGTGCACTGAATGTCATTAGACAGGGTGTTCAAGTGGACCACTGTACAATTCAAGTGTGCAGCAACCCAAGTACAAAGACCCCCAGAGGGCCTACCTTTCCCCCCCCCTATAGCTGGAATATTGAAGGAAGCATACCCTATCCTCATAACCTCTTCCCTTGCCCAGGTTTCCTGAAACATACATACATCAAAACTGTCTACAAAAAGCCCCCATTCTGGGGAGTCCAATTTGTTTTTAATTCCGGCGATGTTCCAGGAAAGAACCCTCAGCCTGGGATCCAAATTAGGGTTACCGCTGGTGGGGGGACGGTTGTCTAGATCTGGGCTGGGTGAGTCCTCGTGCTGGGCCAGGCAAAGGACCCTTGTGCCTTCCCTAAGGGTGCAACCGCTGGTTATACCAGAAGATGGAGAGTTGGGCACGGCCGACAGTTGAATTCCCTGCTGATAATCAAGTAACGAGGCCCCTAGGACATCCCCGACACCACCCGAAATAGCTTAAATCGTCTTCCCCCTTTTAGAGCCCTTTAGTTCCCTGCCCGAGCATCTAGGCCCGCTATTCGGGTCAGGACCACCATTCCACACAAGTCAATCCACCTCCTCTAGGGCCCCAAACCTATTTGCTACTGGGATATTAAAAAAGAGAGGTGTAGGGTATGGGGACACCGTAGATTGGTTTAAAGGCCAGTTGACTGGTGCATAGTTATTTTTGGGCCTATTATGGATACGGTTGTGGAGAAAAAAATATTCCAAAGTAAAGGCCCTAACCCCTGTAGATGGCACTTGGGGGCTAGTAAAGTGGCCGCCAAGATGTGAGCTGCCTAAGGGTTACTAAAGTTAATAACAATGCAATCCCCTTGCATTGTCTTGGGTCTCGTGCCCACCCAACCAACTCTACGAATCAATAAGATCTCTCCTGCACGGTCATAGGAAAACTGCCCATATCTGGCAAGCCAGAATAAACACTTATTCCTTAGATCCAACTGTGTTTCTTTCTGAAAGGTTTTTAGCTCGGGTACTCCAGTCAATATGAGGACGTATGGCACGGAAGCTGGAGGTAGATTAATAGCCGGAAGCATCACAGTTCCGGGACCTTTGTCAATAGCCCCCCAAGGGTCCCCCCCTATGCTGTCCGCCCCTGACACTGATTGAACAGGTTCTTTATTATTTGGGTCAGCCATATGGGGGACGGAATTACAGGGCCCTTTTAAAGTAGATAGACCCTTGGAGCCAGTGGGGAGCCTCCAAGCTTGGTTCTGCAGGGTGTCTGACCTAGCTAGCTGCGGAGCAGTAGTTGCTGCTATCTCAGTGTTACGGGCCTCTTTTCTGCTTGCTTCCTTTGGCACATTATGTAAGGCCTCCCCTGGCGGTCTAAGCTCGATTGGCGGCGTGGATGGTTCTTCTAGGCCTGGTCCCTCCCCAGTTCCAACAGCAATCTGCAGTGACTCTTTTTGACCAATCATTTTAATCGTTTTAGCCATTGCAGTATCCAATTGTTCTAAACGCCTCCAGAGTGTAACAAAGTTATTGTCTAATAGTTTTTTAAATCGTGCAAGAACAATGTCCAACAAGGTCTCCCCAGCAATGTCCCAGAACAGCACCCCCAGGGACGCTACTAGTGGGAACAGGAAAAACAACATCCGTTTGTTGGTACAAGTTTGTTTTATCTCAGTATTAGCGTGACAAGTCCCCTTCTGTTGTTTGGATTTGTGTGAGCCCACGCCCCTCCTTCGCTTCACCGATGGCTCTTTTGACTTAGCCTCATTATGTGATTTAGAGGTTTGGGTCTGTGTCCTTGTGACTATACTTTGCCTATTACAAGGATCCGAAGACGGTGAATCCAAAATTGGTGCGGGGGATAGCTGCTGCTGCTGTCCTTGTACAATGGGGGATGAACGAAGCTGCAAGGCATCACCCTGGAAAGCAGAGCCTAGGGAAGAACGCCTCTGCAAAGAAAATGGACCTGAAGAGAGTCGCCTCTCAGTCATTTCTATTTCATGACTAAGCATAGATTCAGCCCTAATAATGAAAGCATCCAGGGTCCCCACAACTCCCTTGCGCTTACTCATTGTGAAAACAAGAATAGACAGCAGCACGAACACCACTATGGATTAAATGATTTAAGAGACAGCGCAAATACGCCACGGTACCTGAAAGTTGTTCAGCCAAGACTTGTTATCCCTTCCCCCGGTTGTTAAGGGGGTGGCCCAGCCCAGCTTCCTCCGGGCGCAGACGGGCCCGCCCTTGGCCCGGGCTTCGCCCGGGCACGCCTGCGCGCGTCCAGCGCTGCGGGAGCCCAAGCCCTCTTTTCAGCACCTCCTGGCGCGAAAGTGAAGCGTTGGCGCCTCCCCGGCGCATGTGATTATGGGGATAGAAGTCCCCTGGCGAGGTCTGCAGGCTGACAGTGCGGGCGGTGGAAAAACAAACACACGGGCTCCCGCGCTGTGGGAGCCCAAGCCCTCTTTTCAGTGCCTCCTGGCGCGAAAGTGAAGTGTTGGTGCCTCCCCAGTGCATGTGATTATGGGGATAGAAGTCCCCTGGCGAGGTCTGCAGGTTGACAGTGCGGGCGGTGGAAAAACAAACACACGGGCTCCGGACCAGAGTTCCCCATCTGAATGATGAGCTGTTTTCTTGGTTTCTTTGGTGCTTAAAGGGGGAAAGCAGTGCAATAGATAATTACCTCTACATGGATTGTTCTATGCATTATGTTCTGCTATGGGCTAGCTGAGAAAGTCCCCTGAAGGCTTGCACACTCACTCCACAGAGCAAGGGCTATTATCATTGCAATGGCACGTGGTATGCCAGTCTTGGACATTTGCCAGGCTGCTATGTGAATGTGTCTACACACATTCACAAAGCACTATTGGCAGCACAGCCAAGTTTGGTGAGAACCTCCCCGATCTGTCCTGCAGGATTTCCAGGTATTAGTCATTCCACAGATCCACCAGTTTGAAAGGTACTACCTTGGTATCTATTCACAAGGTGGGGAATCTGTAGTTAGAAGCCTCTATCAGAAGAACACGTTACTTCCTTCAGTAATGTCTTTTCTGGTGCAGATTCTATTTTAGCTCAAAGCTAAGCTAGAAATCTGCACATTGCCATATTTTGGTTTCTATGGGCTCTACAGCAGACTGCACAGAGAGAGATCAGAAAGAAACTATAGTCAACACATGAAAGTGTTTCAGATATAGTGGGCCGACTTTGCATTTGGGGCAGGAATGAATCCGGCACTGAGCCTAAAGACACCATGTAGTGATACACAAGGGAATTGCTATTAAAATCTCCCCAACCAGTCTGGCACCTGGAAAAATTCACAAGGTGAGGATCATAGGGTTAAATGGAGTCTCTACTAGAAAAGGAGTTACTGAAGGTAAGTAACGTGTTCTTCTTTGCAAAAGAAATCCTACATCCGCTTGGCAACGTTCTGGCTGTAGAATAACAATTGCCTTGTAAAGACACAATGGGCCACATGGAAAATATACCTAGATAGGATGGTGACAATGTCTCCAAACTATATGAGCATTCACTGCCTGCAGGGAAATGTAGTTTGTTCTAGAGGCACTGTTGCTTAGTGCATTCTCCATGTCAGCCAAGTATCTCTACAAGTAAGCCAAGTCTCACTCCAGACCACCCCACACTCTTCAAGTACTTCCAGCCTTTCTTTACCTGAGATGGACTCAGTGTGAGTGAGTCCAGAGTATCCTTTCCCTGAACTCACCAAATCTTAACTGATGAGACATTCCTCCAGCCCTGCTTCCAGCCACAAAAATGGCTAAATTCCGTTGTGCTTTGCTTGAATTTGCACCAAATCTGATTGAGCACACTGCAACAAACAGAATGAAGATACATTTCAAGCTGACATTGGTTGCATGAAGGCCAATAAGATTGGTTGAAACCAACAGCTTTGGTGCTGAAGAAAGCTATGGGTAACATATACAGCATTTCCTGACGTGTGGAATCACTTGATTTCCCTTCACTAACTAATGGCATGGAGAATTTGGCAGGTTCTACTCATTTCACACTTCCACTAATAAATTTCGGCCACTCCTAAACCCATATATACCTCACTGTAGGCCTATTGCTAAAATATTTACAGTTAAGACATAGGAGCTAAACTGGCATATATGCAGATGTATTATACTGTGTATGTCCCGTTCCTTTTTTAAGCATATTTTTCTTTACAGTGCTTGACATGCACTGACCCAGGGAGTCCCATGGGGTATTTAACAATCACCAAGTGCAACAGTGATGAGACCTTCTGTAAAACAGAAATCACTATTTAAGAAGGTTACGAAAAAAATAGAAATGTATGTGCTTCTCGTAATTGCAGACATGCATCAGTAGATCTGAATGTGTCAGAATTTTTGGGGTAGCAGAAATGACACTACATACCCTTTGATCCCCACAAAGCCATCAAAAGGTTAATTCTTTCTGCTACACATTGACCCTCATTAGCTTCCAGTTTGCTGCTGAGATAAGGCAGAAGGATAAAGCAACAGACAATAGGCAGTCTTTTTAGAGATTGTCTACTTCCTGTTGCTGCTGTTTCTACCTTCCTGGCCCCTGAGACAAAGGGTAGCAAAGGCAGTGCCAAGCCACAACATGGGTACCAAACGGCAAGCCAATGTCTGCAAACGTTACCTCTGGCTACCTCTAACTGACGTCCATGAATTAGTCTTTTTCAGAAATACAAAATGCTGTCCTGACCAGACTCAGAAAATGGTAAAAGTTCTCCTAACCCTCGACCTTAAGTTTAAAACATGTACTTGAACCTGGAGGGTGACTGCCATGCCTTTATCTCATCTCAAAAGTTCTTTGGATAAAATAAATTGAAAAAAGTGGATAGATTAGAAGTACGTATAAAGGTTACATGAGTCAGATTCTACACCATGACACCCTCAATTTTTTTTTAGTTTTTAGACTTCTGGGTTTTGGACCTTTGCTTTCACATGGGTCTACAAATGGATTGTCATCTACTGTAATGCTCTGTGGAAAATAGTTTCAGCTGTACCCTCCAGTGCTTACTTTATCATAAGGTCTGCTGTGGAGCGTGGAGCTGGGGCAATGGGGTCTGAGAAAGTTGTGCCTAAGAACACATAATTAAACTACAAGAGGAATATTTTGTCTTGTTCAGTTTGTTATCTGCATAGAGGAGGCACAGTGGATTATTAGACCCAGACCAAATAACTATGGTTTGATTGGAGACTAAGATTAAATGCACTGTTTCATTTGGTTGTATTGTAAAAATATGTGTTAACTGTGTTTTTACTGTATCACCAAAAATCAGAGTAGGTGCTTTTTATCTGAATTAGGGGGCTGGAATCCAAATATGAGGTCAGTTTTGACATTTTTAGATTCCTGAATACAGTTTATAATTTGTCTTATGTCTGAGATTGGTGCTTTAAGTTATGTGGCTGGGAGTTAATTGCTCTGCTGCACCAGTGGGCAGAGCAAAGACCCCTGACCATCCCAGAAGGTAGCCTATAGTGAGAACGTTGGTGGAGGTACCTGAGAGTGATACTAAGTGGTGAAGGGATGAAAAGTGCCACTTGGTTGGGTGACTGTCCCACCAACCATAGGAAACTCCACCCCACTTTATAAGTCCTGCTAGAGGCTCAGAAAACAGAAAAGGAGCCTGAGCCCCAGTCAGAAGTCTGGAGACTCCTAGCTGTACTCTGGACCCTGTGGATTTTCTTCAGGATTGGTCACACCAGCTCCACAATTCCCTATTACGCCCAATTGAGGGTGGGATTGCTAGAAGCCATGGAAAATTAACGGAAATCCTTAAGCATATTCTGGGGGTCAAAAAGCCCCTGGAGCATACCCGTGGTGCATATTCCTGTTTGTTGAGCCCTCCACCAGGATGAAAATGCAACAAATTCCATTAGAAATTATTCAGTGGGGATCAGGATATCCTGCTTAGAAAAGACAGATTGTGCACAGAAGTTTGAGCCATGCTTCAGGTGCCTATGAGCTGATCACACTATATTCTCAGGGGAGCTATTTTTGGCGCGACCCCCTTAGGGAATCTTGGTGCGAGCACATGCATTATTAAGTATGGCCCACTTCATGGGAAATGGGGAACTGGAGAATTTTTCTGTATACTCCAGGGGAGTATCTGGGCCTTTCCATTGTGGCCTTATGAGAATAGGGCTCTCTGGCTTCAGGGAGCACCGACCGCGCTCCCCTCTGGCTGTCTACACCTGAGAGGCAGAAGAGCAGGAGACAGAGGAGCAGCAGGATTCCCCCATATGCAAGCAGAAATTTTAAGAAAACTAAGACCCACATTTACTAAACTTTGTGCATGCAATCAAATAGCAAAACACTCATGTGGGCCTTTAAAATATTACGCAAATTGCCGCTATCTTCTTTGTAGTTTTGAGTCATGTGAGAACCCACATAAAGCTTTAGTGAGTCAAACAGCAATAAGAGTGCAAGGGCCAAGACGCAGAAGGGCAATTGTTTCAACACATTCATTAAAATTAGATTTTGTGAAGCCCCAGGGGGACTATGATACCAGGTGTTGTGGCATCACATATGACTGATAGGCTACCTTTGAAGGAAATGTTTACCTCAAAACCAAGAGGGCTTCCTGATTATTGTGAAAAGCTAATATCAAAGGGAATAGGCATGATTTAGATCTGAGGAAAACTGAATGTTAAAGCCAATAAGCTTATGATTTCAAATGCAACATACATTCCCAATGTCTGCAGCCCATGATACAGTGATTAGGCTCTAACCTGAAAAAGCCAGTGGCATTAGGCTTACATAGGGATGTTACTGTTTTTAGATGTAGGGATTGCTGGTGCACAAATTGTCACAGGGTACCTCGCAGATAAGAGAAACAGATAGGATTTATGAGGTTAGTTGGTCACTGTTGTATTTGTTTAAGTCACATGATTTGCACCCTGGCTACTCTGCAAGACCTCTTCAAGAGGATTCTAAATTGTAATTCCACTTGAAATCTTGAAATATTAGTAATTTTGTGCATAGTATTTAGATGTGTGGGTGTATTAAGGTAAAGAAAAAGCAATGGCTGTTCAAAAATGTATTGGATGTTATTTTGTGTGTTTCTGAGTTTCTAGCTCCTGCAATCACCCTGAGCCAGCCCTGGTGTGATCCACATCCCGACTCTGAGCATGAAGTGCTAAATGGGGTACTTTGTTCTCAGTCTGAGGGTCTATAGTACGGACACTCAAACTGGGGTGAAAGACCACCAGTGACACAACTGCAGCCCAATAACTTCCTATTTCTCTGGGGCCTACTGAGACTTATTTCTTACAGTGCATGTAAGAGAAATGGCAAGAAAAAAACGTAAAGTTGTGAGTTAAGAAAACAGTTAGGCGTCGAGATATGCATACAGGGAAAGAAAAGGTTACATATAGGAAAAGAAATCCCACAAATTAAAGATATTGTCTGAGAGAACTAAATATGATTAATACTCCTAAAAACACTTGGATCCTAACAATAGATGTGCTTTCTATGGTGATGTCCTAAGGATAAGTACTGAATGTTGTAAGCATCGAGCTTGTACATGAAAAGACATCTAAAGAGGTTTTGAAAATTTCAGTCACCAGTCAGCAAGAGTATACAAAATGGTATATGAAAGTTATATCACCTGTAAGTAATCATATATATATATATATATATATATATATATATATATATATATATATATATATATATATATATATATATATATATATATACATATGCAAAGGTTGCCTCCAAATGAAGAGCCTCACAAGTAGTTACTTTGCCATTGATTTACTTGAGGTTGCAAGCCTGTCAGAACGTGAACCGGACAGCCATTCAATAACGCCAGACGCGTTTCGGAATTATTTCCTTCTTCATTGGCGATAGATATCAAAATGAGACTGTTCTTTTTCCACCTTTGTACTCAATTCTCGCCACAGTGGGTGTGGCCTTCCAGGCATTCTGGATCTCGTAGTTTGTAAGTATTGCTACAGTGAGCGTGTCTCGTTATTTGCATATAACTGTTAATAAAATACCAAAGTTGGTTGGTTGTAAAGTCCCGCTTGGCAAGGCTGCCTTTTCCCACCTCAGGTACGGACTACCTCCCATTCAGTTGGTGACTTTGGTTCTTGTCTCCATGGGGCCGCTGTTATGCGGCAGGGCATCTTCTGCGGCTGGGCTCGCCGCTATACATCCATATGCAAAGGTTGCCTCCAAATGAAGAGCCTCACAAGTAGTTACTTTGCCATTGGCAAAGTAACTACTTGTGAGGCTCTTCATTTGGAGGCAACTTTTGCATATGGATATATATATATATATATATATATATATATATATATATATATATAGAATACAAAAAGAGTTGCCTCTAGGTGGGATGCACTCCCAGGTGGAAATTACGCCAAAGCAAGGGCACACGCCATGAACAAAGTCCTTTTCTGGTATCCTGCCAGACGCGTTTCGGGCCTACGCCCTCTTCAGTGGCAGACCATGTGACGTGCCGGCGTGCGGCAACCACCAGTAAATCCCCGTAATAATTATGCTGAGGTGAACCACCTGAAGCAATGCTTCCTGGGACTGGTGGTTCAGTAAAACCCAAATTGGTCGCCGCCGGCACTCACATTCAAAAAAGTCTTTAAAAGGATTGCCGATGTTCGCGCCGGCACCCCTGCATATAACAGGCACCTCCTGTTCCACAGTTAGCTGCCCCAATAAAGCAGCCGTGGACCCGCAAGTGTTTTGCGGTGGTGCAATCCCGCGACCAGGCAGGCCGCTGTACAAAATACAAAGAGTTGCCTCTAGGTGGGATGCACTCCCAGGTGGAAATTACGCCAAAGCAAGGGCACACGCCATGAACAAAGTCCTTTTCTGGTATCCTGCCAGACGCGCTTCAGGCCAACGCCCTCTTCAGTGGCAGACCATGTGACGTGCCGGCGTGCGGCAACCACCAGTAAATCCCCGTAATAATTATGCTCAGGTGAACCACCTGAAGCAATGCTTCCTGGGACTGGTGGTTCAGTAAAACCCAAATGGTCGCCGCCGGCACTCACATTCAAAAATGTCTTTAAAGGATTGCCGATGTTCGCGCCGGCACCCCTGCATATAACATGCACCTCCTGTTCCACAGTTAGCTGCCCCAATAAAGCAGCCGCGGACTCGCAAGTGTTTGCGGTGGTGCAATCCCGCGACCAGGCAGGCCGCTGTACAAAATACAAAAAGAGTTGCCTCTAGGTGGGATGCACTCCCAGGTGGAAATTACGCCATAGCAAGGGCACACGCCATGAACAAAGTCCTTTTCTGGTATCCTGCCAGACGCATTTCGGGCCAACGCACTCTTCAGTGGCAGACCATGTGACGTGCCGGCGTGCGGCAACCACCAGTAAATCCCCGTAATATTATGCTCAGGTGAACCACCTGAAGCAATGCTTCCTGGGACTGGTGGTTCAGTAAAACCCAAATGGGTCGCCGCCGGCACTCACATTCAAAAATGTCTTTAAAGGGATTGCCGATATTCGCGCCGGCACCCCTGCATATAACAGGCACCTCCTGTTCCACAGTTAGCTGCCCCAATAAAGCAGCCGCGGACCTGCAAGAGTTTTGCGGTGGTGCAATCCCGCGACCAGGCAGGCCGCTGTACAAAATACAAAAAGAGTTGCCTCTAGGTGGGATGCACTCCAGGTGGAAATTCCACCAAAGCAAGGGCACATTCCATGAACAAAGTCCTTTCTGGTATCCTGCCAGACGCATTTCGGGCCAACGCCCTCTTCAGTGGCAGACCATGTGACGTGCCGGCGTGCAGGCAACCACCAGTAAATCCCCGTAATAATTATGCTCAGGTGAACCACCTGAAGCAATGCTTCTGGGACTGGTGGTTCAGTAAAACCCAATTGGTCGCCGCCGGCACTCACATTCAAAAATGTCTTTAAAGGATTGCCGATGTTCGCGCCGGCACCCTGCATATAACAGGCACCTCCTGTTCCACAGTTAGCTGCCCCAATAAAGCAGCCGCGGACCCGCAAGTGTTTTGCGGTGGTGCAATCCGCGACCAGGCAGGCCGCTGTACAAAATACAAGAAGAGTTGCCTCTAGGTCGGATGCACTCCCAGGTGAAATTACGCCAAAGCAAGGGCACACGCCATGAACAAAGTCCTTTTCTGGTATCCTGCCAGACGCGTTTCGGGCCAACGCCCTCTTCAGTGGCAGACCATGTGACGTGCCGGCATGCGGCAACCACCAGTAAATCCTCGTAATAATTATGCTCCGGTGAACCACCTGAAGCAATGACCCACTTGGGTTTTACTGAACCACCAGTCCCAGGAAGCATTGCTTCAGGTGGTTCACCTGAGCGTTATTATTATGGGGATTTACTGGTGGCTGCCGCATGCCGGCACGTCACATGGTCTGCCACTGAAGAGGGCATTGGCCCGAAACGCGTCAGGCAGGTTAACCAGAAAAGGACTTTGTTCATGGCGTGTGCCCTTGCATTGGCGTAATTTCCACCTGGGAGTGCATCCCACCCAGAGGCAACTCTTTTTGTATTTTGTACAGCGGCCTGCCTGGTCGCGGATTGCACCACCGCGAAACACTTGCGTGGTCCGCGGCTGCTTTATTGGGGCAGCTAACTGGAACAGGAGGTGCCTGTTATATGCAGGGTGCCGGCACTAATATCGGCAATCCTTTAAGACATTTTTGAATGTGAGTGCCGGCGGTGACCCACTTGGGTTTTACTGAACCACCAGTCCCAGAAGCATTGCTTCAGGTGGTTCACCTGAGCGTTATTATTATGGGGATTTACTGGTGGTGCCGCATGCCGCACGTCACATGGTCTGCCACTGAAGAGGGCATTGGCCCGAAACGCGTCTGGCAGGTTAACCAGAAAGGACTTTGTTCATGGCGTGTGCCCTTGCATTGGCGTAATTTCCACCTGGGAGTGCATCCCACCTAGAGGCAACTCTTTTTTTGTATTTTGTACAGCGGCCTGCCTGGTCGCGGATTGCACCACTGCGAAACACTTGCGGGTCCGCGGCTGCTTTATTGGGGCAGCTAACTGTGGAACAGGAGGTGCCTGTTATATGCAGGGGTGCCGGCACGAACATCGGCAAGCCTTTTTAAGACATTTTTGAATGTGAGTGTCGGCATTGACCCACTTGGGTTTGACTGAACCACCAGTCCCAGGAAGCATTGCTTCAGGTGGTTCACCTGAGCGTTATTATTATGGGGATTTACTGGTGGTTGCCGCATGCCGGCACGTCACATGGTCTGCCACTGAAGAGGGCATTGGCCCGAAACGTCTGGCAGGTTAACCAGAAAGGGACTTTGTTCATGGCGTGTGCCCTACATTGGCATAATTTCCACCTGGGACTGCATCCCACCTAGAGGTAACTCTTTTTGTATTTTGTACAGCGGCCTGCCTGGTCGTGGGATTGCACCACCGCGCAAACACTCTGCGAGTCTGCGGCTGCTTTATTGGGGCAGGTAACTGATGGAACAGGAGATGCCTGTTATATGCAGGGGTGCCAGCGCGAACATCGGCAATCCTTTAAGACATTTTTGAATGTGAGTGCCGGCGGTGACCCACTTGGGCTTTACTGAACCACCAGTCCCAGGAAGCATTGCTTCAGGTGGTTCACCTGAGCATATTATTACGGGGATTTACTGGTGGTTGCTGCATGCCGGCATGTCACATGGTCTGCCACTGAAGAGGGCATTGGCCCGAAGCGCGTCTGGCAGGTTAACCAGAAAAGGACTTTGTTCATGGCGTGTGCCCTTGCATTGGCGTAATTTCCACCTGTGAGTGCATCCCACCTAGAGGCAACTCTTTTTTTTGTAATATATATATATCTACATACATATATATATATATATATATATATATATATATATATATATATATACACACACACATATATATATATTTTTATTTATTTATATATATTTATATATATGTATATATATTATCTACTGGCGGTCGCCAGTAGATAGTTATAGTTAAAACCTATTATCCATAGGAAATCCGCGACATTCTATTTGAAATAACGTTGGCGCCGGTTGACGAATCTTCGCGAAAGTTTCCAACTTGTTGGGGCGCTCCGGTCCGCTCCTATCCTGAAAGTCTCGGGGTGATACTTCAAGCGGGGGCCGAGAAAAAGGGGGGTCCCAAAACGCGTTTTCCCCATTCATTTTTCCATAGGAACCTTTAGTCGCAGCTACAGCCCGAACTGCTGAACGGAATTACACCAAATTTGGCAAAGAGGTAGCCCTTGGTTCAGTGTCGTGCCTTTTGCTTAAATGGTGTAAATCCGTTCAGTAGTTCCTGAGAAAATCAAAAGTAAAGTCACATATATATCTGGGCGGAGCCTAACCACACATGTCATCGTGAGATCTGATTGGCTGTCAGCACTTCATCCTGGAATTGCTGGCAGCCATCTTGGGACCAATATAAATGATAGTACCTCATTGAAATGCATTGTAGTGAATAGAAGATTTTGAGGGTTACCAAAAGGAGAACTATAAAGGGTGATAACAGGCTTTAGTTACATTAGAATTTATTTGTTGATGGTACCATACTAATTTTAGGAATTGTGGTGTATTCTAAGGTGATTTTACCATGTGAAAAACCTTCTGCTGGGATATCATGAATCATGTTTGAGAGAACACTATTTTCTCATGCTTGTCCCATGGAGGTTTGGAAGGTGCTCCAGAAGCTAAAATGAGAGCATATTTTCTGTAAATTCACATTATCTTTCTCACTCATGTGAGAATGAAGTCTGACATTCTCAGTAAAACATGTACATCCAACAAGGGCAGAGACTGTCAGTTGATTCCTTTGTGTTCTACTGCAGCTTCCCAGAGTGTTCTACAGAACAACTAGAGTGCTAACAGCCTTACTTATGACAAAAGTATGGCACACCTGAAGCCATCTTGATTGGAATAAACTGGTAACACTTAAACAATTTAATTTAAAAAGGAACAAAATGATGGGGTTCATTTTGTCATAGAAATTATGGTTAGTGCTGTAGAAAGAAAAATTAGGACATGTTTCAAGTGTGATCTCAAATATCTTCCTGTTATATTTCAACAGGAGCAGCCTGCCAGTTGATGCCTTTGTGTTCTACTGCAGCTTCCCAGAGTGTTCTAAAAAACAACTAGAGTGCTAACAGCCTTACTTATGACAAAAGTATGGCACACCTGAAGCCATCTTGATTGGAATAAACTGGTAACACTTAAAACATTTAATTTAAAAAGGAACAAAATGATGGGGTTCATTTTGTCATAGAAATTATGGTTAGTGCTGTAGAAAGAATAATTAGGACATATTTCAAGTGTGATCTCAAATATCTTCCTGTTATATTTCAACAGGAGCAGCCTGCCAGTTGATGCCTTTGTGTTCTACTGCAGCTTCCCAGAGTGTTCTAAAGAACAACTAGAGCGCTAACAGCCTTACTTATGACAAAAGTATGGCACACCTGAAGCCATCTTGATTGGAATAAACCGGTAACACTTAAAACATTTAATTTAAAAAGGAACAAAATGAGGGGTTCTTTTTGAAATAGAAATTATGGTTAGTGCTGCAGAAAGAAAAATTAGGGCATGTTTTAAGTGAGATCTCAAATCCTCTTCTATTTCATTAGAAAATTCTGACATGCAGACTGAAACAATCACTTTCAATACCAGCAGCAGACTACCAGTTAACTCCCTGGTGAGCAGTAGCTTTACTCCAGTGATCTAATGAGCAACTAGAGTGCTAACATTCTGAATTTATGGCAGATGTGAGACACATCTGAATGCCTTCTTGATGGAATCAAAGTAAAAAACTGAAAGCATTTCCTACTGAGGAGACTGCAGTAAATGAAGAAATTAGGAAACTTCATAACAAAGAAGTCTTCCAAGATGGCCACCAGTGAAAAAAGAGCCCAAATGTAGCACAAATATTACCCAGATGTAGCCCACATATAGCCCAATGACAAAAGTGTGCAAAAGTTTTTTTGCAGTTTTATGTAGTGCAGACTGGTCAGGTATTGGAGCATTGCATCTTAAAACATGACCCCCCTACACTACAAAAACACCACTGCACTACCTTAAACCCTAAAACACTACCCCCAGCACGACCCCCTACACTACACAAGCACCACTGCACTATCCTAAACCCTAAAACACTACCCCCAGCATGACCCCGTACACTACCCAAACACCACTGCACTAACCTAAAACCTAAAACACTACCACCAGCACGACCCCCTACACTACCCAAACCACTGCACTACCCTAAAACATGACCCCCTACACTACACAAACACCACTGCACTACCCTAAACCCTAAAACACTACCCCCAGCACGACCCCCTAAACTACACAAGCACCACTGCACTACCCTAAACCCTAAAACACTACCCCCAGCACGACCCCCTACACTACACAAACACCACTGCACTACCCTAAACCCTAAAACACTACCCCCAGCACGACCCCCTACACTACCCAAACACCACTGCACTACCCTAAAACATGACCCCCTACACTACACAAACACCACTGCACTACCCTAAACCCTAAAACACTACCCCCAGCACGACCCCCTACACTACACAAGCACCACTGCACTACCCTAAACCCTAAAACACTACCCCCAGCACGACCCCCTACACTGCCCGAACACCACTGCACTGCCCTAAACCCTGAAACACCAGCCCCTGCATGACCCCCTACACTGCCCGAACACCACTGCACTGCCCTAAACCCTGAAACACCACCCCTAGCACGACCCCCTACACTGCCCGAACACCACTGCACTGCCCTAAACCCTGAAACACCACCCCCTTCACGACCCCCTACACTGCCCGAACACCACTGCACTGCCCTAAACCCTGAAACACCACCCCCAGCACACCCCCTACACTGCCCGAACACCACTGCACTGCCCTAAACCCTGAAACACCAGCCCCTGCATGACCCCCTACACTGTCCGAACACCACTGCACTGCCCTAAACCCTGAAACACCAGCCCCAGCAAGACCCCCTACACTGCCCGAACACCACTGCACTGCCCTAAACCCTGAAACATCACCCCCAGCAAGACCCCCTACACTGCCCGAACACCACTGACCTAAACCCTGAAACACCACCCCCAGCACGACCCCCTACACTGCCCGAACACCACTGCACTGCCCTAAACCCTGAAACACTACCCCCAGCATGACCCCCTACACTGCCCGAACACCACTGCTCTGCCGAAAACCCTGAAACACCAGCCCCAGCACGACCCCCTACACTGCCCGAACACCACTGCACTGCCCTAAACCTTGAAACACCAGCCCCTGCACGACCCCCTACACTGCCCGAACACCACTGCACTACCCTAAACCCTGAAACATCACCCCCAGCACGACCCCCTACACTGCCCGAGCACCACTGCACTGCCCTAAACCCTGAAACACCAGCCCCAGCACGACCGCCTACACTGCCCGAACACCACTGCACTGCCCTAAACCCTGAAACAACAGCCCCAGCACGACCCCCTACACTGCACGAACACCACTGCACTGCCCTAAACCGTGAAACACCAGCCTCAGCACGACCCCCTACACTGCCTGAACACCACTGCACTGCCCTGAACCCTGAAACACCAGCCCCAGCACAACACCCTACACTGCCCGAACACCACTGCACTGCCCTAAACCCTGAAACACCACCCCGTGCATGACCCCCTACACTGCCCGAACACCACTGCACTGCCCTAAACCCTGAAACACCACCCCCAGCGCGACCCCCTACACTGCCCGAACACCACTGCACTGCCCTAAACCCTGAAACACCACCCCCTGCACAACCCCCTACACTGCTTGAACACTACTGCACTGCCCTAAACCCAGAAACACCATCCCCAGCACGACCCCCTATACTGCACGAACACCACTGCACTGCCCTAAACCCTGAAACACTACCCCCAGCAAGACCCCCTACACTGCCCGAACACCACTGCACTGCCCTAAACCCTGAAACATCACCCCCAGCAAGCCCCCTACACTGCCCGAACACCACTGCCCTAAACCCTGAAACACCGCCCCCAGCAAGACCCCTACACTGCCCAAACACCACTGCACTGCCCTAAACCCTGAAACACCAGCCCCAGCACGACCCCCTACACTGCCCGAACACCACTGCACTGCCATAAACCCTGAAACACCACCCCCTGCACGACCCCCTACTCTGCCCGAACACCACTGTACTGCCCTAAACCCTGAAACCCCACCCCCAGCATAACCCCCTACACTGCCAGAACACCACTGCACTGCCCTAAACCCTGAAACACCACCCCCTTCACGACCCCCTACACTGCCCGAACACTACTGCACTGCCCTAAACCCTGAAACACCACCCCCAGCACGACCCCCTACACTGCACGAACACCACTGCACCGCCCTAAACCCTGAAACACTACCCCCAGCAAGACCCCCTACACTGCCCGAACACCACTGCACTGCCCTAAACCCTGAAACATCACCCCCAGCAAGACCCCCTACACTGCCCGAACACCACTGCCCTAAACCCTGAAACACCACCCCCAGCAAGACCCCCTACACTGCCCGAACACCACTGCACTGCCCTAAACCCTGAAACACCACCCCCAGCAAGACCCCCTACACTGCCCGAACACCACTGCACTGCCCTAAACCCTGAAACACCACCCCCAGCACAACCCCCTACACTTCCCGAACACCACTGCTCTGCCCAAAACCCTGAAACACCAGCCCCAGCACGACCCCCTACACTGCCCGACCACCACTGCACTGCCCTAAACCCTGAAACACCAGCCCCAGCACGACCCCCTACACTGCCCGAACACCACTGCCCCCTAAACCCTGAAACACCACCCCCAGCACGACCCCCTACACTTCCCAAACACCACTGCACTGCCCTAAACCCTGAAACACCAGCCCCAGCACAACCCCGTACACTGCCCGAACACCACTGCACTGCCCTAAACCCTGAAACACCAGCCCCAGCACGACCGCCTGCACTGCCCGAAAACTACTGCACTGCCCTAAACCCTGAAACACCACCCCCAGCAAGACTACCTACACTGGCCGAACACCACTGCACTGCCCTAAACCCTGAAACACCACCCCCTGCACGACCCCCTACACTGCCCAAACACTACTGCACTGCCCTAAACCCTGAAACACCACCCCTCAGCACGACACCCTACACTGCCCAAACACTACTGCACTGCCCTAAACCCTGAAACACCAACCCTCAGCACGACACCCTACACTGCCCGAACACCACTGCACTGCCCTAAACCCTGAAACACCACCCCAGCACGACCCCCTACACTGCCCGAACACCACTGCACTGCCCTAAACCCTGAAACACCAGCCCCAGCAAGACCCCCTACACTGCCCGAACACCACTGCATTGCCCTAGACCCTGAAACACCAGCCCCAGCAAGACCCCCTACACTGCCCGAACACCACTGCATTGCCCTAGACTCTGAAACACCAGCCCCAGCAAGACCCCCTACACTGCCCGAACACCACTGCACTGCCCTAAACCCTGAAACACCAGCCCCAGCATGACCCCCTACACTGCCCGAACACCACTGCACTGCCCTAAACCCTGAAACACCAGCCCCAGCACGAACCCCTACACTGCCCGAACACCACTGCACTGCCCTAAACCCTGAAACACCAGCCCCAGCACGACCCCCTACACTGCCCGAACACCACTGCACTGCCCTAAACTCTGAAACACCAGCCCCAGCACCACCCCTTACAATGCCCGAACACCACTGTACTGCCCTAAACCCTGAAACACCACCCCCTGCACCGCCCCCTACACTGCCCGAACACCACTGCACTGCCCTAAACCCTGAAACACCACCCCTGCACGACCCCCTACACTGCCCGAACACCACTGCACTGCCCTAAACCCTGAAACACCACCCCCTACACTGCCCAAACACCACTGCACTGCCCTAAACCCTGAAACACCACCCCCTGCAACCGCCCCCTACACTGCCCGAACACCACTGCACTGCCCTAAACCCTGAAACACCACCCCCAGCATGACCCCCTTTCCTGCTCGAACACCACTGCACTGCCCCAATTCCTGAAACACCACCCCCAGCATGACCCCCTACACTGCCCGAACACCACTGCCCTAAACCCTGAAACACCACCCCTGCACGACCCCCTACACTGCCCGAACACCACTGCACTGCCCTAAACCCTGAAACACCACCCCCTGCACGACCCCCTACACTGCCCGAACACCACTGCACTGCCCTAAACCCTGAAACACCACCCCCAGCACGAACCCCTACACTGCCCGAACACCACTGCACTGCCTTAAACCCTAAAACACCACCCCCAGCACGACCCCCTACACTGCCCGAACACCACTGCACTGCCCTAAACCCTAGAACACTACCCCCAGCATGACCCCCTGCATGACCCCCTGCACTACCTGAACACCACTGCACTACCCTAAACCCTAAAATACTCCCCCAGCACGACCCCCTACACTACCCGAACACGACTGCACTGCCCTAAACCCTAAAACACTCCCCCCAGCATGACCCCCTACACTACCCGAACACCACTGCACTGCCCTAAACCCTAAAACACTCCCCCAGCACGACCCCCTACACTACCTAAACACCACTGCACTGCCCTAAACCCTAAAACACTACCCCCCGCATGACCCCCTACACTACCCAAATACCAATGCACTACCCTAATCCCTAAAACACTACCCCCGCACAACCCCCTACACTACACAAAGACCACTGCACTACCCTAAACTCTAAAACAATACCCCCGCACTACTCCCTACACTACCCAAAGACCACTGCACTACCCTAAACCCTAAAACACGACCTCCTACACTACACAAACACCACTGCACTACCCTAAACCCTAAAAAACTACCCCCAGCACGAACCCCTACACTACCCAAACACCACTGCACTACCCTAAACCATAAAACACTACCCCCAGCAGTACCCCCTACGCTACCCAAACACCACTGCACTACCCTAAACCCTAAAACACTACCCCCAGCAGTACCCCCTACACTACCCAAACACCATTGCACTACCCTAAACCCTAAAACACTACCCCCAGCAGTATCCCCTACACTACCCAAACACCACTGCACTTCCCTAAACCCTAAAACCCTAAAACACTAACCCCAGCACGACCCCCTACACTACCCAAACACCACTGTACTACCCTAAACCCTAAAACACTCCCCCAGCATGACTCCCTACACTACCCAAACACCACTGCACTACCCTAAACCCTAAATCTACCCCCAGCATGACCCCCTACACTACACAAACACCACTGCACTACCCTAAACCCTAAAACACTACCCCCAGCACGACCCTCTTCACTACCTAAACACAACTGCACAATTTGTTACAGGCGTTGCAACGCAGGCCTGTGGTGCTTACTGGAAGTACCTGGTGGGCTAGTTGGGCCCCAGGGACTCTCAGGATTCAAGGTGACCTAATCCCCCAACTTAAAACGCGCCACGGGGCGCGTTTGCACAGTGGTGAAGGGAGGGGGCGGGGCCTCAGGTGACATGTGCGCAAACACGCCCTGTGGTGCGTTTTAAGTTGGGGAGTTAATTCCCTTTGAATCCTGGGGGCCAACTAGCCCACCAGGTACCTTCAGTAAGCACCAACAGAGTTGCGTTGCAGAGAGGTGAAAAAGGTGCGTGGCCTCGGAACGCCTCTCTGCAACTCAGCTCTGTGGTCCTAACTGTAGGTACCTGGGGGGCTAGTTGGGCGCCAGGGACCCTCAGGATTCAAGGGAACTTAATCCCGCAACTTAAAACGCGCCACGGGGTGCGTTTGCACACATGTCACCTCAGGCCCCCCCTCCCTTCACCACTGTGCAAACCCGCACTGGCTCTGGTTAGTCAGAGTCAGTTACCACCAGTACCCGTCTGAAAAAGTTGTGGGCACAGGATGATTTTGCAACAAGGCCTCTTTCTGCTCCTCTGTTGGTTCTTTCTGCACATCTTTTGCTTCTTTCTGTGCGTTTTTTCTTCTTTCTTCACATGTCCTACCTCTGTTGGCATAGTTAGAAACTAGCATTTAAAAAACCTTTGAAATTCACTTAAAAAATCATAGGTTTCAGGCACGTTATAGTTAGAAATTAGCATTTAAAAAACTTCTGAAATTCGCTGAAAAAACCATAGGTTTCAGGCACGTTATAGTTAGAAATTAGCATTTAAAAAACCTTTGAAATTGGTTTCAGACACGTTATAGTTAGAAATTAGCATTTAAAAAACTTTTGAAATTCACTGAAAAAACCATAGGTTTTAGGGACAGTTATAGTTAGTTGGACATTGCACTCGTACAAAACCCGTGAAATTCCCCTGTTATAGTTAGTTCAGCTAACTATAACTCGCGCCCCCGCAATGCACTGCTGATGACGTCACATATTACATCACTCATGACATGGTCAGTGACATCACTGATGACATCACTGATGACATCTCAAATGACATCACTGATGACATCATCAATGTGATAATTTCATGCATCTTCTCACACCCTAATATAACTTTTGATACACCCACTCTAAATTACAGACTGCCATTCTCAAAACCATAGACACTCCAACACCAAAAACTACATACCCACTCACTGATTCTTAGGTCTACACACACATCCACTCACTCACCTGTACAGTCACTCATACTTACAGTCACTCAGTACAGGACTATCATATGCACTCATACACCTATATAAACACTCACACACCGCCACTCATCCATAGAGGTACTCACACACCTAGTCAGTCATGCAAAAAATTAATCACACACCCATTTACTCACCTATACAGTTATACACACACCAGCTCACTTACTCATACAAATACTAGCACATTCTTACGCTCTTATACAATAACTGATACAAGCACACACGCATCCATACAGCCACTCTCACAATAACACACTCTCACTTATAGCCATTTAAATACTCTAACACACATATATACTGCCTTTTACATATGTAGTTACTCGCACATGTACCACTGAGATATACATTCACTCACTAACACACCCATACACACACTCACCCACCCAAGCAGTCCATCACAGATGCACTCTTGAAATCATGCACCCAGTGAATCACCCACTCACACATCTATGTATAGAGTCAAACACACCCCACCCACACAAACACTCAGGCAGCCATACAGATACTCAGAGAACCAATCAATAACCCATATAGACACTCATGTAGCTATTCGCAAATCCATGCATCCACTTACACACCAACAAACAGACGGATACAGACATTCACACAGTTTAGTCACTAACCCATGCATTCAGTAAGATACGTTTAATCACTCACTTGTAGAGTCAGTCACTCACGTACTAAATCATCCATTCAGACACTTATACACCCACTCATTCTTCAATACGCCTTTCCCTATATATATTAAACATATTTAAACTTTACAGAAACACACAGTCACTGGATGATGTCATCAGTGATGTCATCAGTGATGTCACTGACCATGTCATGAGTGATGTAATATGTGACGTCATCAGCAGTGCATTATGGGGCGCGAGTTATAGTTAGCTGAACTAACTATAACAGGGGAATTTCACGGGTTTTGTACGAGTGCAATGTCCAACTAACTATAACTGTCCCTAAAACCTATGGTTTTTTCAGTGAATTTCAAAGGTTTTTTAAATGCTAATTTCTAACTATAACGTGTCTGAAACCTATGGTTTTTTCAGTGAATTTCAAAGGTTTTTTAAATGCTAATTTCTAACTATAACGTGCCTGAAACCTATGGTTTTTTCAGTGAATATATATATATATATTAACTATGAAGATTACAATTAAATAGTATATTGCCTTGTGTATACTACATAAGCTGCCACTGTGTCTTTAAAGTACATGTGTAAACAGTTACATATGATCAGCACTTCAGGTTCTTCAGGTTTCATAGTATCCTATGGACTTGTGGTAAGAAGGATATTGAATAACCAAAGAACTCTTCCTCTTGTTTGAGATGGGGAGGAAGAAATGAAAGAAGGCAGAGTAGTGTGTAGGGCAAAGGCTTTCTCCGTGGGTAAAAATGGTTCCCCTTGGAAAAAAAGTGTGCTTTTGCAAAGAAAGCTCCATTATTCCTACGTAGAATTCTATGCTATGTAGAATTCAGTACCAAGGAAAACCGAGCCAAGGGAATTGTCATATCACATTCCCCAAAAAATGCCTGGAAACCAGCACCTAGTGAAGCTTTTCCAGTGTGCTTCTGGGAATGCTTTTGAAAAAAAAAAATTGTAATTGAGATCAAAATCACAAGTCAATCAAGGTGGAAGAAACCATTGAGTACAAATGGATCTCCTAGGATCTAGTTGCCTATTTCGGTACATCAGTTACAGAGGGCTCTGCAGAAGTATCAAATGGTAGAGGGTGCAGTATTGATATTGGAGATGCATAGGTGATGTAATATACAGAGTTATTTCTATGCCAATATGTACTCTGTTCCCTTTGCTGTCACTAACATAGGTTCTTCTTTCCTTTTGTGTGTGTGCGGGCCTTGCACGCGGTCAAGCTATAGTCCTCGATGGACTGCATGAACATATAAATCCTCCTTATACCATGCCCAGAGTAATGGCCAGGTCGAGTGACTAAGAAATCATCCAAATGGCAATAATGTCATATATTCAGATTCAGGCAGCCCTTAGATTGAGTTTGTGTTCATACCACACCACCTCTAATAGCACCACAGACAGAAGCTTATTTGCATTACTCAGGGGTAGAAGCGCCATTACACAATTGGAACCTTGCTGCCTTTGGCATGGAAAAAGTGGGAAAGTAGAGAAAGATGTCCAAATGTGCAATATGGTTTTAAAATGGCACCACTATATGCGTAGCATTGTTGATGCTAGGAATGCTTTATAGTAACATACTCCAAAAAGAAAAATCAATATGAATAAATACAGTGCACTCAGGTAGGTGGCCAAAACTAAAGGTGCAGCAGTCTTGTTAGACAATGGTTAGTAGTAAAATGGCTCAAATATTGTTATCATGAAACCCACTGAACCCTCGGGCGAATCCATGTATGCTCATGCTGGAATGCCTACAGTTGTAGACAGTACCAAAAGTGATGTGCACAGTGGAGTTGATGGCTTGAGAACAAGTGCTAAAAATTCCATCAATGTTGTCTCGCCCAGTGAAAGAACCAATCTCACTGATATTGTTTGTGCCAGAATAAATACTGCTCCTCATATTCTATTTGAAGACTATGTACTGGAATAAGTCATTGATAAGAGGGAGAAGACTAAGGGGTAGGTTCTGATGCGGGTTGGAAAAGCTTCCCGACCGAATCGGTTGGGAAATGGTTTCCGACCCACTCGGATCGGGAAAGTCCGACCGGCGGAGTAGGATGCATCCGGATGCTTCCAGATACGATTTGGTTGAACTCCCATTGACTTCAATGGGAACATTTGTTCCTAACCGCATCAGAATTGGGCCCTCGGTCGGGAAGACACGTTCCCTATCCGATTTGGAAGGAGCAAATGCCGTTAGGAGGCCTTCCTAACCGCATCAGAATCAGGCCATCGGTCGGGAAGCTTTTCCAACCCGCATCAGAATCGGGCCCATAGTATGCTGAGTTATTTGCATGTCAATACGTACCTTCTTTTATTCCTTGTTATCTTGCCCTTCACAAGCCCCTGTCTTACCTTCTTTTTGTGTATGTGTGCCTGAGGCCCACACTCTGTCAAATTATAGAATTTTGAGGACGGTTAATGGGTGTTGAGGGATTAATGGTTTCACTCTGTGAAGAACTGATTCTGAACAAATACCTTCCACCATACCTTTGCCTCCTCATAATTGCAGTGGCTACCATAGGACGCCAAGAGGCAGGAAGCATTATTTCTTATTCCAGCCACTGGAAAATTGGTGGCATGTCAGAAATGCCCATGTATAGTGGTGTCAATAGGATGTCTAACAAAGAGATGCAGTAACTTGTTTATGCTAGTTCAATCTGATTCATTCCATTCATGCTTCCTGTTTTGATTACTCACAATATGGCTGTGTCACAATTGCTGTGTTAGATGATGGTTATTCAAAGAATGATTGTTGAGTCATCTTTCAAATCTGCATCTATTGCCATGAAAACTGCAAAGATGTAGATAGCTGTCATGGGCCATATTGAATATATGTACATATCCCAAGTTAATTCTCAGTTCAGCATAAATGAGTTACAATTTTAGTCTATGGGTGAATCCAAGAATACAAGAGAAGTACCTAAAAATCACATCTTATAATGTGTAGAGGTGTGGTGCAGTGGCCAGGGCAGCTGACTTCGGAGCACAGGGTTCACGGTTCGATCCCCGGCTCCAGTGGCAGCTTAGCTCAGCACCATGTGACTCTGGGCAATAGCTCACTTAATTTCCACTACGGCCCCCAGCGCCTTGAGACCCGTAAGGGTGAGTAGCTGCGCTATATAAAAACGGACTTACATTTACATAAGAACTAAGGCAAAATGTTCTGAATCTCCTACTTTGTTGCAATTTTATGTGACAAGAGTGGTGGCACTGGCCTTCTCGCTGCTCCTCACTCTGTGTTAAAGAGCTATTCGTTGGCACATTCTACTATTAGAAAAACGTTTTTGGGGCTAGTACTGCCCTAACCATTATGTGCAAAAATGGTATTTCTACATTATTAGTTAGAGACAAATGTAATCTCAGAATAAAAGTGAATCCTCTGCCAGGTTGTTTCACTAGTCAGTGTGGCTAGTGAAAGTTATGCGAGTAGCCATAGAAAGGTCAAATGACACCCTCTATCTGTACAAATGGAAGAGATACCTCTGGAGGCACTTTCTCTCAGAGCAACTAAACCTGTCTGATGCCTCATACTGGAAACAATTAATTTCTATAAAAATTATTTAAGGCCAAAACCTAGGTAACTATAAGAAGACACATTTACATCAACCCTACAGAAGCTCTAGAGAGTATGCACAGGAAATGACTCACAAAACCAAACTAACACTTTTGTGTAAGTTGACCATATTTTTGCTATTCACTATGAGTTAATAGAAAGTTACGACTTCAGAGACTAAACTGTCGGTGTGGAGAACTCCACACATAAAAAGAGTTGACTGGCCTAAAAGTAATAAATAACAAAGTTTTGCAGTCCCCCAAATAGGTAAGTCCCATCAACAACTTTATAACCTCTCCAAGGAGGGTCACAGGTACAGTTTATCATGCCTCTCCCAGAGTCCAACAATTTTGATAGTTCATACAAAGTGAAAATGGAGCCTACAACTTTTTGCTACTGTCCAACAGAGGAAAGCTCAAACTCTATCCTGAGAAATACAGAGAAGCTGATGTAGAAAGAAAGAAAGAATATATTTTATTGTTTAGTTAATTAAAACCATAACAATGTACCAACAGATTTAAATACAAAGCACCAATAAAATATACATTGAAAAATAAGCCTATTAAAATTACGAGTTACGGCAGGACCTGAGCACATAACTTTGAAAATCAGGACTAGCGACATTATGCGATACATAAGGTAACAGAGAGATGCATGAGAACTAGTCCCTAAGGTGCTGTTGTGCTTTACCCATATATTATGCGTATGATATGAAGAGGAAACATCAGACATAGTCTCTAAAGTCATTGTAATATGCCATCAAGATTAAATACAAAACACCATTAAAATGTGCATAAGAGAAAATGTGCCTAATATAGATTACGAATTGCAGTAGGATCTGTAGCACGTCATTTGAGATTGAGGACTAAAGAATATTCGATACATGAGGTAACAAAGAGAGTCTTTAAAACTAGTCCCTAAAGTGCTTTTGCGCTTTACCCATATATTGAGCGAATGCTGCAGAGAGGAGACATCAGGCCTAGTCTCTAAAGTGCATTTGTAATTCGCCTCCAACTGAGGGGCATATTATCAAGCCCCTATCGCCACCACAACGTCACTTTTTGTGATGTTGTGGTGGCGATAGGGTCAGCGTCCTATTACCAAGGCATCGTTAAACCACCTAACGTGGCTAAAAGCCACGTTAAGTGGCTGAACGCTGCCTTGGTAATAGAGACCCTTTCACGCTAAAATTAGCGTGAAAGGGGCGTGCAGTGGGTGTTGCGGTGGGCGTTCCACCGCAACACCCATTCACTTCGACACTGCCACCTATTATCAAGAGAGGCGATAATAGGTGGCAGCGCCGAACTTAAGACCAGGAAAATCCTGGTCTTAAGGTGGCAAACGAGGAGAAATGCTTCATTTCTCCTCGCTTGCTTTTTCCATGTTTGCTGCCTTGTGCCGCACACATGGAAAAAGCAAAATGCTAACGTTTGTTTATGTACAGGAAGGTGTCCCTTCCTGTACATAAACAAACCTTTTTAAAATGCCATTTTGGAGCTTACGTGTGTGCTGCATGAAACAGCACACATGTAAGTTACAAAATGGCATTTTAGGTTTGTTTATGTACAGGAAGGGACACCTTCCTGTACATAAACAAACCTCCTTGCTCGCAGACACCCTTGCACTCTGGTGCAAGGGTGCCTGCGTTGGCGTTAGGTCGTGAGACTTAGCGCCATCGCAGGGAGAAACCCCAGGCTGCACCATATCCTTGGTAATATGGCGCAGCCTGGCGCTTCCGAAGTGGGGATGAGAGGCGTTAAGCCAAGGAGGCTAACGCCTCTACCGCCACTTCCTAGATAATATGCCCCTATGTTTTTAAAACTTTCTCATCATTTGTTAAAAATTTTACTAAATGACAATTAAGCTGTGGGTCATTCTGATCGAGACATCTTAATTGAGAGACAATTAAACGATATCTCATGCTATGAGAAACTTAAGTCAAATCCTGTCGCCCAGATTGAAAATAAGATCAATACCAAACTGTGGGACTGGCATGAGTCATGGTTCTTGTCTGATCAAGAATACAAATTTCTGCAGGCCCACCATTCCAGATATCCATGTATTTATATTTTACCTAAAATACATAAAGGGGGACTTTTTCCCCCGGGTAGACCGATAATCTCTGGTAATGGTGGGCCAACTGAACATATTGCAGAATATGTAGATTGTTTTCTTCAGCCAATTGTACTTAATCTCCCTTCCTATTTGAGGGACAGTGGTGATCTTTTGTGTAAATTGTAGGACTTTAAGTGGGACTGTTTACAGACTTATTATTTGTGACAATGAATGTCGAGAGCTTATACACCTGTATCCATATAGAACAAGGAATATGAGCTCTCAGACATTTTCTGTTTAAACGTGGTGCACAACATCTTGAATACACGTTGATGCTTATGGACATGTCTGAAATGATCTTGACACAGAATGTTTTCCTGCATGACAATATATGGTATTTGCAAAGGCAGGGAACAGCAATGGTTTCCAGGTTTGCTCCATCTTATGCAAACCTATTTATGGGTCTGTATGAGGTGGAGCATGCCTGGGGCCCAGGAGCTCACATATGGACTAATAACATCATATTTTACAGACGTTACATTGATGATGTGGTCATGATATGGAATGGAACTACTGAAGATCTACATAATTTCCATTCATATCTGAACAGCAATAAGTTCAATGTAAAACTGACGATTAACTACTCCAAAAGCCAAATCGAATTTCTGGACTTAAGACTATTTGTCACTGATACGACCAAACATAGTGACATCTATAAGAAAAAAACCTCATGCAACAGTGTATTGCATGCAGGCAGTTCTCATCCTTGCTCTACCATAAACGCCATACCATATGGTGAAATGGTTAGAGCGAGAAGAAATCGCAGTTTAGACACTGATTTCATTAAGACTATTGGTGAAATAAAGGAGAACTTCAAGAAGAGGGGATATGACAATGATTGTTTGAATAAAGCTGAGAAAAAAGCGTTACAATTAGATAGAAAAAATATCTTGAAAACAAATGTTAAAAGGGACAAAGATAAAAACAAATGTCAGAAACCCTATTCATTACTGAATATAACTCTTACAGTAGCCACATATATAACATTCTCAGGAGAAATTGGCATTTGTTAGACTCGGACAGCATTCCAAAAGGAACCCTATCTAAAAAACCTAGAGTCATATACCAAAGGGGCCATACGTTAAAGAACACTCTATGCCCCAGCTATGTAAGAACTAAGAGCAGGACCAACCTCACATGGTTGTCAGATAAATGCGCAGGATTCTATATTTGTGGCAATTGTTGTATCTGTAAATTTGGACACAACAAATTGACAAAATCCAGTTACAATAAATCAAAGGAATATGTTGTCGACAAATTTATCAATTGCAATACAACGTTTGTTGTGTATGTTATTATATGCTCTTGTAAAAAGGTGTATGTTGGCAGCAGTACACGTAGCTTAAAACTACGTATCCAAGAGCATGTGAGAGCCATAAGAAATAGGGATACAAAATATCCTGTGGCAACTCACATACATTGTGACCACCCAGAAAACAGCGGTATCATATTTCATGCGATTGATCACATGCAAAAACAAGAAAGAGGAGGCAACAGAGAGCTCTCCCTGAGACAGCTAGAGGCAACTTGGATTTGCCGCTTGCGTACTGTTAAATTTGGCCTCAACATCACTTATGGGTTCCATCACTTTCAATCAAACAGTATGTGATGTTTACTTACATGTGATCTGATCACAGATTTTCTATATGTTTGGGACATATAAGCATAATAATAACCATGCTCAGGATGTATTTCCTGAATTCATGCGAAAAAATGCATAAATAAATTGCGAATTACTGACATTTAGGCTCTTTGTTGCCTGGATTTGATATCCATTAAGCATTTCAAGACTTCGAGACATTTTTTAATTGTCTCTCATTTAATCATGCACGTCATAAATGTTGCCAATCTCTGCTCTCTGTTCTGTGGTATACAGATTACTCAACAATCTTTGTGCTCTGGTCACTAACTAATTACAATGCCCTTGTTTGTATATATTTCTAAAGATACTATACAGTGATCTGTTTGGCAGGATCGCTATGCAATGATCGTTTTGCCCACTCAAAGATGGCGCCCATTAATTCTCTGTATAGGTCACGCTGAGCTGAACATTCTATCAATCTTTGCTTATAAATATATTCATTGTTTAGAGACCTAATATTCTCTGTTATGTAAGAAACAGGTAGGCTTATAATGTAAATTTGAATTTAGAACATGTTCTGTACAAACCTTGTCACACAGTCGTAGGCTCAATATTCCCTGTCTCATAGACAACAGATAGTCTTATGATTTAAAGGTGACTTGATTTTTTGTCACATCGGGGTAACAATATACAATACAATAGATCTTAACAAACTAATTAAAGCCAGGATATCTGGACACATTTAAAGATGGCGCATGTTTCTTGAACGCCTATACTACGTTCCATACAAATATTGTTGAACTTTCTTTTAAATATGCACAATGCCTATTGTTGGATATTGTTTCACTTTAAGGAACCTTAAACGTTCAGATCAGAATTCAATCCTAATTTCTGTTGCGGTTAAATAACCTTCTGTAACAAAATATATCTGACATAAAACGATTGTAAAATTGACATCTGTGCACATTTAAAGATGGCGCGGATCTCCACTGAATGTATCACGCCATTTTTGCGCACTTTGTCAGTTTCCACCTCACCAGGTGTGCTTCATTGACAACATATATAAAAATGTCCGTCAGGATGCAGTCTGTTTCAACCTTTTGAAGCAGACGCATCGGCGAACCGATAGCTCTCTAGTTATCAAGCCGTTATAAGTAAGTTCCTTAGGTCATAACGTGCAAATAGACTTGTTTGTGGGACTTATTCTTTGAAACCTCTGTTTATTTTTTAAATATTTTAATATGAATGTATAGCCTCCTGCAGATGCAAACAAGCATCTAATGTGTTTAAATATTTTAAAGTACAGGCTATATAAGAGATGTCTAAAATAATCCGCAATATAGATTGCACACGTAGCTGCCTTTAATATGGCGGACTTATTGCAACTAAGGGATCTGTTATAATTTCCTGGTCTTACGCGCATCAGTAATATGTCATATTCACGAGTTACAATCGACTCATATTTTATAAATTCATTTTTTACGAATGTTACATATATATGTGGCATTTCTCTGCACTGTATTGATTTAAAATTATATTGTAGACTCTTCCCTAATACGAAATGTGCTTAGTTATAGAATACCAACAATTATGTGGCCTGAACTTGAAATCATTGGCCATCAAAACTCTGGGGCTATGTAGTAACTATATACCAAGGGGATTTTTAGGTTGTATATGCACATGGCATTGTCTGCACTGAATCACTTGAACACGTACTGTATAGATTATGTTCAATACAGCGACTACAACAATGTATATCGTGAAAATTACCCCTTTTTTTGGACTTGTTTTTAAATAAACAATGGTTGCTGCTAACATAGATTAAAGGGACAAAAAATCATAGCGACATAATACAGAAATCTCCTATGCATTTATTTGAATGTTGGTTGTTATCAAACGTCTCTTTACTTGATATTTTAAGCTGTGATCTTTTCTCTTTGAAGATAGCTTCTTGTAGAACGTCTCCAATTTCAAATTTAAGTCTCTGATTGTACTGAAATGATAAGGTGCAATGAGAAAAACGCTATGCTATTGCATGTCATATCAAAATAACATATGATATTTATCTGACTTGATGCTCTTCTTTTGTGTTTTCTGTTTTCTTTTTCTCCTCTCTTCACCCTACTGATAGTGCTTCTACAAAATAATCGAATGTACATTACATGACGTATAACATACCATCTTTGATTGGTATAAAACTTACCCCTAGTCAGTATCAAATCCCTATAACAGCTAATTAATTGTTTATCTTGATGAGAAAATATTGATAGCATTACAATGTGCAAAAAACATATATGTTTATTTTATCATTATAGGATAGAAATACATCATATCTGTGTATCCACTGGACAAAATTCATTTTTATAAGAAATCTGGAGTAGGATAAGACCTTTTCATACTGTGGAGGTATGTTGCTATATGAACTCTCTTACCCCTGTGATCTGTAGATACTCTTGTGTTCCACCAAGATAAAAAAAGATGAAAATGTAAAGACAACAAATACGAGTACAAAGTTCTATTTTCTTAACAGGATGAATAATCTTAAACCACTTAATGGGAGAGATACAGCTGACTTTTTTTCTGTTTTTAGACTTTACATTATATTTACAATGTTTTTGTGTGATTGCTTTTGTATTTTGTATATATTTTAAAATGTATCTATAGGCTTTTCTGTAGCCCTGAAGAAGTCCCTTCTGGGACGAAACACGTCGGCTACTGGATTTTATCTTTGTATAAACACAATAAAGAACTCTTCTTGGAAAAAGATACTTCATGAAATCCGAAATCCTTCTGTGTGCACATTAAGACTGCCTTTTGTTTTTGTATTAGCTATATTACATTATTGTGTGCGGAACCACTCTTACGTTTCATCTTAATATAGCTGTTCGACAGGTACGAATGCCTCTTGCATTAAACAGGTTCTTTAGTAGTTGTCGACAGTATAGATTTAGAGCTGGGCAGATGCATACTAAGTGAATAAAGTCCTGCGTTGGAGATCCACAAAGGCTGCATGACCTTGGACCCTGATACATCCAGCCTGGCAAGTCTGCATTAGACCGTAGCATTCCAAATCGTATTGCCAGCAACTTAGGGGTCGATTCCGATTCGGGCCGGAAAAAGCACCGACCGACTCGGAGCCGGTATTAATTCCGACCGACACGTACCTGTGGCGCCCGACCCAGCAAGTACGATGCAAAGCGTGCAAAATCCGACCGACACGTACGGAACCCAAGCCGAACGACCGAGCCGCACGGAAAACAGCAATCCGCCCGGAAAAACACGCGAATCGAACCGACCGACACGCACCCGGAACAAATCCGACCGAAACGTACCCGCGAACTCCAAACCGCAAAGTACGATACAAGGCGCGAAAACCACGACCGAGTCGTACGGAGGACGAGCCGTACGACCGACACGCATACAAAACAGCGAGCCGAAGTAACACAAAACACCGCGACCGACGCGTACGCAGCATAGAAAATAGCACAAACACAGCGTGAACGAAACGGAGAAGACCGTACGAGACAACTGCAGGGTCCGACTCGGTCACAAGAACGTTTCCAACATGCACAGAAAGTACTAAGGGAAAATACACAAAAAAAGGCCAAACAACCAATTACAAAGCCAATAAATAGTGGGGGGGGTGGGGACAGAGAACAAAGACACACCCACAACTCCACCCATATAAAGGACACAAATCCCAACCATGATCCTTTGCAAATGCTATTCACCTGCCAGCACTCAACAGACAGCAACCACACACCCACAGCTCATCCCTCACACAAGCCACACACCATCAGCACACCAACAAATAGCTACCTCACATACACCCAGCAAAACACACACTCACACACCTTCACCTGCACACCAACACACACATCACTCACCATCACCACCCATCACCATGCCCCCAAAGAAGAATCACAAGTTCCTAGATTGTGAATTGGAAGTCCTGGTAGACGAGATCCTCAGGGTAGAGCCACAGCTGTTTGGCGCACTGGTCCAACAGACACCCATCTCCCAGAAAACAAAGATGTGGGAGAGGATCATCAACAGGGTGAACGCACAATCACCATGTCTGCGCACAAAGACTGACATCCAGAACAGGTGGTATGACGTGCGCAGGAGAGTACGGGAGCTGCTGAAGAAGGACTACCTCCTGAGCCAACACACCGGCAGTGGCCCTCCTGCCAAGCCAGTATACCTCAGGCCCTGGGAGGAGAAGGTGCGGGCCATCCTTCCGCCAGTGAGCGTCTATGGACTAGAAAACATCCCAGAGCCTGGTGAGTACACAACAAATGTACACAATATTCTGCCACAATACACACACACATCACTGTCAAGGGGAGAGTCAAACCATGCACTCTTAGCAATTACACAGCAACCAGAACAGAATCATCCCAAAATGTGTATGTCAGTCAGATAAACACAACACATGCCATCTCAAAGTTACATTTAACCGTGTCATCACATGTACAAACACAACTACAACTACAGCTAGGCAGTGGCACAAATATAACTAACAAACACATCCAGACATGTAGCCACCACTACAACACCAACACACAGTGAAGACCACTGAAAGAAAGGAATTCTGTGTATGCTGGTCAAGTCAGTGTAGCCAATAGCATCATGGGAGTCGTAGTCACAGATATTGCTCACCCCCACAACTGTACCATCAACACCACCATGAACCATGCGCACATCACAGGGAGTGGAAAAGGACTCACAAGATGGCTGACACTGGCTACTGCTGTGGGGAGCACAAGGCCCTGCTGGCAACTGTGCAACAACCAACAGCAGGACACCACTGACTGACATCCTGAAAGACAACTTCCACTCCCTGCGATGCAAGCAAGTTCCATGGTGGGATATCTGGCTGGGTGGGAAGGAGGACTTGCAGCACTGACCATAGTCACAAGCACCTCCCCTCACACACCCCCTCAACACAAACTCCACATAACCCACCTGGGAGAATGCAATGCCGCACATCCTAACTCAAGATCCCACAAAGAACCACCACCCTGGGTTATGTTGTGTGAAGCACAGGGACACTCTTGGGACTTTTAGCCAAACAACTGCCAGGACAACACTCCCAGCCATCCTGTCAGCACAGGCAGCCCACCCCACAGGGAAGCAGAGTCAAAAGGAAGGAAGGAAGGGCATGCTGGGAAGGGGGTGGAGGCAATAGCATGATGGGAGTAGTAGGCACAGATATTACTCAGCCTCACAACTGGCCCATCAACACCACTCACAACCATGCTCACATCACAGGGAGTGGAAAAGGACTCACAAGATGGCTGACACTGGCTACTGCTGTGGGGAGCACAAGGCCCTGCTGGCAACTGTGCAACAACCAACAGCAGGACACCACTGACTGACATCCTGAAAGACAACTTCCACTCCCTGCAATGCAAGCACGTTCCATGGTGGGATATCTGGCTGGGTGGGAAGGAGGACTTGCAGCACTGACCATAGTCACAAGCACCTCCCCTCACACACCCCCTCAACACAAACTCCACATAACCCACCTGGGAGAATGCAATGCCTCACATCCTAACTCAAGATCCCACAAAGAACCACCACCCTGGGTTATGTTGTGTGAAGCACAGGGACACTCTTGGGACTTTTAGCCAAACAACTGCCAGGACAACACTCCCAGCCATCCTGTCAGCACAGGCACACTACCCCACAGGGAAGCAGAGTCAAAAGGAAGGAAGCATGGGCATGCTGGGAAGGGGGGTGGAGGCAATAGCATGATGGGAGTAGTAGGCACAGATATTGCTCAGCCTCACAACTGGCCCATCAACACCACTCACAACCATGCTCACATCACAGGGAGTGGAAAAGGACTCACAAGATGGCTGACACTGGCTACTGCTGTGGGTAGCACAAGGCCCTGCTGGCAACTGTGCAACAACCAACAGCAGGACACCACTGACTGACATCCTGAACGCAACTTCCACTCCCTGCAATGCAAGCACGTTCCATGGTGGGATATCTGGCTGGGTGGGAAGGAGGACTTGCAGCACTGACCATAGTCACAAGCACCTCCCCTCACACACACCCTCAACACAAACTCCACATAACCCACCTGGGAGAATGCAATGCCTCACATCCTAACTCAAGATCCCACAAAGAACCACCACCCTGGGTTATGTTGTGTGAAGCACAGGGACACTCTTGGGACTTTTAGCCAAACAACTGCCAGGACAACACTCCCAGCCATCCTGTCAGCACAGGCAGCCCACCCCACAGGGAAGCAGAGTCAAAAGGAAGGAAGGAAGGGCATGCTGGGAAGAGGGGTGGAGGCAATAGCATGATGGGAGTAGTAGGCACAGATATTGCTCAGCCTCACAACTGGCCCATCAACACCACTCACAACCATGTTCACATCACAGGGAGTGGAAAAGGACTCACAAGATGGCTGACACTGGCTACTGCTGTGGGGAGCACAAGGCCCTGCTGGCAACTGTGCAACAACCAACAGCAGGACACCACTGACTGACATCCTGAAAGACAACTTCCACTCCCTGCAATGCAAGCACGTTCCATGGTGGGATATCTGGCTGGGTGGGAAGGAGGACTTGCAGCACTGACCATAGTCACAAGCACCTCCCCTCACACACCCCCTCAACACAAACTCCACATAACCCACCTGGGAGAATGCAATGCCTCACATCCTAACTCAAGATCCCACAAAGAACCACCACCCTGGGTTATGTTGTGTGAAGCACAGGGACACTCTTGGGACTTTTAGCCAAACAACTGCCAGGACAACACTCCCAGCCATCCTGTCAGCACAGGCAGCCCACCCCACAGGGAAGCAGAGTCAAAAGGAAGGAAGCATGGGCATGCTGGGAAGGGAGGTGGAGGCAATAGCATGATGGGAGTAGTAGGCACAGATATTGCTCAGCCTCACAACTGGCCCATCAACACCACTCACAACCATGCTCACATGACAGGGAGTGGAAAAGGACTCACAAGATGGCTGACACTGGCTACTGCTGTGGGGAGCACAAGGCCCTGCTGGCAACTGTGCAACAACCAACAGCAGGACACCACTGACTGACATCCTGAAAGACAACTTCCACTCCCTGCAATGCAAGCACGTTCCATGGTGGGATATCTGGCTGGGTGGGAAGGAGGACTTGCAGCACTGACCATAGTCACAAGCACCTCCCCTCACACACACCCTCAACACAAACTCCACATAACCCACCTGGGAGAATGCAATGCCTCACATCCTAACTCAAGATCCCACAAAGAACCACCACCCTGGGTTATGTTGTGTGAAGCACAGGGACACTCCTGGGACTTTTAGCCAAACAACTGCCAGGACAAAACTCCCAGCCATCCTGTCAGCACAGGCAGCCCACCCCACAGGGAAGCAGAGTCAAAAGGAAGGAAGCATGGGCATGCTGGGAAGGGGGGTGGAGGCAATAGCATGATGGGAGTCGTAGTCACAGCTCAACATCCCCCACCCACATGGCCCAGCAAGCTCACACTCACGCATGCACATCCCACAGAGAGTGGAAAGGCCCATCAAAGATGTCTGACACTGGTGCTGTGTTGTGGGAGCACAAGGGCATGCTGGGAACTGCACACCAACCAACAGCAGGACACCACTGTCAGCCATCTTGCCATTGCTCTCACACCCACACACACTGAACTCCACACAAAAGCAAGTAAGTATGGGAATGCTGGGAAGTGGGGTGGAGGCAATAGCATGATGGGAGTCATAGTCACAGACATAGCTCACCCCCACAACTGTCCCATCAACACCACCCTGAACCATGCTCACATCACAGGGAGTGGAAAACAACTGACAAGATGGCTGACACTGGCAACTGCTGTGGGGAGCACAAGGCCCCGCTGGCAACTGTGCAACACCCAACAGCAGGACACCACTGACTGACATCTTGAAAGACAACTTTCACTCCCTGCAATGCAAACACAGTCCATGGTGGGATAACTGACTGGCTGGGTGGAAAGGAGGGCCGGCTGTCAACCAAATACAACCAATGCAGACCATGTTCACACCCCAACAAATACATAGAAATGCCCAAATAATGCAGGACAATGTGCTACACCAATATCAACCCCTGACTGTGACAACTTAGGACAATGCAATGTACAGGCCTGCACCCAGAGGCACAGTCACAACTGTCAGGTGTGTCAACCATTGATGCCTGCAGAAACATAACATACATTGTGTGTGTCTCCCAAAAACAGGTGATGATGGGGACACAGCAGCAGACGCTGAGGAGTCCCAGTACCAGGCTCAAGAGGATACGGAGCTCACTGGTGTCGAACAGCCTCTGCCCTCCTCGGGTGAAGAAGACCAACCTGGCACCTCCGGTGCAAGTCAACATGCAGCACCAGCAGGACCACCAGCTGCAGCACCAGCAGGACCACCAGCTGCACCCCCTGCACCCACCCCTCCAACGACTGTCACCACAAATACCATCCCTGCCGACATGGACAGAACAAGGAGCACCACCAGCACAGGGACCCTGGACCAACGTGGGGCCATGGACACCACCACCACCACCAACCCCCAAGGGGGACCACGGTCATCTGTGCGTGCCACTGCACGCACTGCACATGTCGGCAGGGGTGGTGGGAGGGGTGGGAGACAGAGGTCACTGCTTGCAGAGGTTTCTGGTGTGCATGATGACCCACAACTGGCACGCATAGCCGATGCGTACCAGTCCAGCACCGGAGATCTCAGCCAGGTAGTGGGGCTCCTCAGGGACATTAAACAGCAGCAGGCTGCCCATCATGCCCGCTTGGACTCACACATGTCCCGTGTGGAGTCCAAGTGGGACACACTGCAAGAGATGACGGCGGTGCATTGGGACATATTACAATGCCTCCGCCAGATGACCAGCAACCAGTCTACACCTCCCTGTGTGCCAACAACATCTGGTGCTGAAACAACTGCAACTGCCACAGGGAGGGAGGATGACTCTGGCGGAGAGTCCCCTGCACCGCAGCAGCCTGTACTTGAGGGGCCCCCCCAAAGAAGAGGGGTCGTCCGAGGAGGGGCAAGTGAGAGGCCGATGGCCAAGTGCAACCCCCAGGAAGCCTGAACCTGTTCTGGATGTTCACCTTTGTGCGCAAACTGTTCACCCTGTTGACGGCAACACAACTCCCACACATGACATGGGGAGTACAAGTTGGACCAATGTCTCAGACAACTGTGGCCCCGATACTGGGGATTTTGTCTACCAGGACTTTATATTCATCTAGGAACTTCTGATTGCAATATAAATGTACAGCACTAACCATCCTATGCACTATTCACACAAATGTATCACAATAAACACACTAATACACCATACTTGCCTCTGTTGTGATTCCAACGTGGGTGCTGTCATGGGGATGATGAACTGCAAAATTACACTGTGTATGCGAACTGCAACAGCAAGTACAACACAGGCATGTGAGTAATGGCAACGTGACACATATGAGGGAGACACACCACCAGGGCTACACAACACATACACACCTAGGCCATCTGACTCATTGCCTACACTGATGTTGCCAGGAAAGACGGTGCAATGCACAGACACCACACCTATTCCCAGTTGTAGTCAAGTAGCCCACAGGTGCAGTAAGCAAATGGCAGTCAAATGTGTGACCACAGACAACGCACATCACAAAGTGAAGCACAGGTTTATTACACAGTTGCAATATGTCGTAACCACTACATATGCAAGGTAATCCCACCTGGCAGCGGGCACACAGTCAACAACTGTAGAAGGAAGGAAGTCCATGGGTGTGGTGCACATCACCTGTAGGGACACAACAGCTACCACCCTGGAAGTACAATGACGTCGTCGGTGGACACAGTTGACCAAACGAATCTGAAAGTACCCTGTAATATTAAAGCAAGCAGGGGTTTTGTAATCAGTGAACATTTTTGTAATAAACGCACAGACACTTGACGAATCTTTTTGGGGTTATTCAACCCACGGACATTCCATGTCAAACATCTGTATTGTTCACCCATAGGTGCCCGGGGGTGTATATTCTAGCAGAGTGTGGAATCACCCATTGAGTAGACACATTAATAGGAGAATTTCTTGCACCGAGGAGGTACCGATATAATCACATAAAACTAACTGCAACTTATCAAAACAGAATCCCCCTCCCCCCTCCCACTTCAGCAACCCAATCATGCCAAAGCCATACCCATTGCCCAGAAAGGGCTCCAACAGAAACACGGAGGGCTGCCCCTTCGAAACTTGATGGGGTACTCCCATAGGGGGCAACGTAGTGGCGCCTACTTCTCCCCGGTGTGGTAGGGAGGAGGCCGCCTGCAGGTGTGTGAGGTAAAGCCTCTGACCCACCTTTAGACCATTTGTTACATTTGGATATTACAAAAAGTGAGTGCAACCAGAGCGGTTAAGTTATCAAAACCCTCCTAACGCTTGCCGGACGCATAGTTCAGCCTGGCTCACCCGCTCATAGTCATCTGTAAGAGAGGTCGCATCCGCAGACCCTCAGCGTCTGCCCTATACTAATATTTAACAGTATGCTGATGTGTAAATACCCTTCCAGCAACTTTGTGTGGCACGAAGAACCCCGCGGCTGGGCCGCAACAACCCAAACATGAATGTCTAATCCAGTACAGAGCAAACCTGTCAGGAGAAATACTTAAACAGGGCAAACAGCATCATGCAGTCAAGGAACATGGAGAGCCGGGACACAGCATCAGTACCGCAATACATCCCCTACTATACAGCCAGATCCGCATCTGGCAGGTTCCACCCGCCCCGTTATCCCAGAGCAGAAGGAGAGCAGAGACTCGTGTAGTCAGTCATCAATGTCAGATGTGTGCGCAACTGTCTGCTTTTTGTGCCGAATCGACTGGGCATAGTCCATGGCCTGTTTTGGATTATTGAAGATTTTTGCCGCATTGTCCACCCCAATCCGGAGGCGAGCGGGATACAGCATGGCATAAGGCACTTGTTCTTGTTGCAATATTTTCTTGACCCCTTGGAATTCCTTCCTCACAGTCTGGACCAAGACAGTAAAATCCGGGTAAAAAGAAAGGGTGTTCCCTTGATGTTGTATGGTGCCCTTCTGACGGGCTATGCATAGCACTGTGTCACGATCTCTAAAGTTGAGCAGGCGTGCAATAATAGGCCTAGGAGGGGCTCCCGGTGGAGGCCGGGGGGCAAGAGACCTGTGCGCCCGCTCCACCACCAGCATATTGGTATAGGGTCTCTGGGCCGCAGATGTCCCGGAAGAGAGACTCAACATATTCTTCCAGCCGCCCCGCATTCGTGGACTCCGGTAGGCCTAAAATGCGCACGTTATTGCGCCGTGACCGCGCTTCGATGTCCTCATTCTTATTTTTTATGAGCGCTAGGATCTTTTCAATGTCCGAGGTCTTGGCTGCAACTTGCTGCAGGCCATCTTCGGTGTCTGATATCCTCTGCTCTTCCTCCCCCAGCCGAGCTGTTTGCTTATCAAGTTTGGCCGACATAGTGTCCATGAGACCATTCAGTGCCTCGATCTTGCCATCTATAGATTGCAGGCTGGCTTGTATTGCCGCAAGCGTCTTTTCAAGTGCGGTGGATGTCTGCGCAGTCGATTCCAGCTCTGAGTCCGATGCCGCATTTTGGGTGGATCTGCCACCCTTACGCAGCTCAAAGTTTAGCCTTGGTTGGTTTTTATCCGGTTTGCCCATATTTACTGAGGGTATAGGATGCACAGCAGCCAGCGCACAGGGGTTACCGCCGCCACCCGGATTCCCACCAGTGTGGGCAGCTTCACCACACAACAGTATCACGCTGTCTCGGGGTTCAATAATTGAGGCCCACCGCCCAACCTCACGCTCTGCAACTGGAGCGGGCAGCAGTCCCAGCCCACAGGTACCACAGAAGTAGGGTCGTGATCACAGTCTTTAGCCCCAAGAGACCCACACTTCCAGCGCGCCCCAGGGCCGCAAGTCCACCGCCACCCTGTCTTCAAGATGCTCGCCAGCAGCTCCAGGCAGCAAGGCTCTGCTCTAGTTTCCACACTTTCCTCCCTGCGTCATTCAGGATTCCTATCTCCGCCTCCAGTGCACCAGCCTCTCAGTCTCAATTAATTGTAACCCACCGGGGCAGGTGTAGGGGGAGAGGCGCTAATGGACCTTAGCTAATAAGTGCCAGGCGTGGTAGTGTCAGTGCAGTTTCCCCGGGTCACGCACCAAATCTCGAGTCTCCGTCTTACAGGGAGCTGGCGGCCATATTGTGTGCTGGGGCCTCTAGTACAGGGTGAAGCCGGGCGCTTGCGTGGCACTCACCCGCTGCACTTCAGATTCGCGGTGCGTAGGGCCCCAAGCAATCTCAGCACTCCGTCCGCGCCAGCTCAGGGACAGGGCTCCACCGTCTGCCAGGTATCGTTGCCGCTGCCTACGGATCGCCGTGCCGCCTCCGCGGTGGGACAGCAGGCGCAGCGTCGGGCACCCGGTCTCGGTCAGCGCCGCCCGTCTGCCAGCTTATGCCGGAGCCGCGTCCGCTGCGGCGCACGTTCCTCCACTCAGGGGCGATCCCCCGCCTTCAGTGTCGTACCGGAGGGTAGCTCTCCGCTTCAGTGCACTCCGCTGCCGTGTGAAGCTCTCGGTGGGCCTCAGCCTCTCAGGATTTTTGAAGGATTACAGCGGCGGCCGGCAGAGCTGCACTAACGTGCTGCCATCTTGCCCGCGCCAAACCACGCCCCCTTGTGATTGGAAGTTGTAAGGTAAAGGGGTGGTGATGTGTTTGTGAGTGGAGTGTATGTTGTGTGTAGGAGGGATGAAGTAGAGTTAAGAGTGTTTGTCTTAGACTTGTGTGCTGCAAGAGGTAATATGTGTGGTGCATTGAAGTGTAAGTGTCATGTGGTTGTGTTATTGTGGTAGAAAGAAGAGGAAGGTGTTGGTTGGAGAAATGATGGAAGGCTGAGTATAGGTTTGCTAGTGACAAATAGGGGTCTGTTAGGAATAATTAGAGCAGGGAGTGTGTGTCTGGATGTAGTTAAGTATGTTGTGGAATTGGGTTGTGTTAGTCATGAGTGGATTGGTTAGTGGTATAGGATAGAGTTCTGTGTTGTTTGCAAATTATGGAGCAAATGTGTGGTAGTTGAGATTGAAAGGTATATAGGTGTGGTTTGTGGGGTTTTGTAGTGGGTGCTGAGACATAGAATTTTGTATTTGACGGTGTACACAATGTTTAGGCTCAATGGTAGGAAAATTCATCTCTTTCAACTGAAGGAGGCACCAGCTCCCTAGGGGTCTCTCCTAAAGATACTGAGAGAGCTTGGAGACTGAACATCCAGATACAGATAAGCTGGCAGCATTAAGAGAACACTGAGCTCTCCCTCCAGGTACCCCCGTGCTTAGAATGTTGTCTTTAATTGTTTTAATATTATGTTATACTATCTTTTTGGAATTTACAAAGTGCAACTGTGCCATAGGAATGTGGAGCCAGATGAAGGCAAAGGGGCTCCAAACATACATTTGCATAGGACATTCTTTAAGGTCAGCCGGCCATGTGGCCAGTAGGGTTGGTCTGGGTAGACATAATGCTTCATGTATCCTTTAGTGAGCCAGTCAACAAAAAGGATGGACAGGGGGACATTGCCTCTTCTAGGTGCATGCTTTAAGTCTTTCCATGCAATTTTATCCCTCTCTTTTTAACCAAAACTTCTCTCACTGATAAGGCAGTAACTGTTTTGGTAATAATAAACATTGCTAGTTTGTCCACTGTGCCATGAGAGCATGGCAGACCAGTCAGCTTTATTTTCATAGACCATTGATAACAAGTCCTGTTGCCTGACCATCTGCTGTACAATTTCAGCTGCATGATTAATTCTAAGTCTACAGCTACGGTGAAGTCGCCCTCAACGGAAGCATGTTGTCTAGGGCCACTGATATATTGCATCCGGATGTATGTCACAAAATCAAGTGATAAAATATCGCCCTGCTGTATTATTGTACGTAGAATATTGACTTCCACAACATCATCTAAATAAACATATATAGGTTTGTACAGATTTACTAACGCCATATCTACTTACCCTAACCACATATGTATCATCTAGGTACATAGAGATGGAGTCAAGACTTGAAAATCTAATCTAAGGAAGGAAACCATATCCCTATATGCCAGAGCTTTTTTGGTTGTAATAGCAGCTTTAATTGGGGCTCAGTTCACCTCTCAGTCCCCGGTGCCCCAATGCAACTGCACCCACTGCACTAATGATAGATATACCCCAGACTCTATTCTAAACTTTGCTATCACCACTCACCATTGTGAGTAAATCTGGGATTGTGCACCACCATCTTTCTTGGAAATGCAAGTAAAGAGGTCACAGTGTTTGAAAATCTAAGTTGCAGCTTGTATGAGAAACACCAGTATCCAGGTGCAAAATAATGCCTGCTTAACATTGTGTTCTTATTTTCTCCTGACCTCTTTCAGCTTTTCCCACCCACTGACCATTAAAGCTAATCACCACTGTGCACCAACAACACCCCTCTCCAGCTAGGAGCTCCTGAGACAGTGTAACTTTTTTGTGCTGCCATCCTGCCCCGTTTTTGTGTCATTCCTAATTCCTTTGTGTTTTTATTCTCAAGAGCGCAAGTATGTGAGACCTCTGTAGAAATAGCTAAAGGTTTTTTTGTTTCTTCTGAAACACATTACGTAACTCTACTGAACAGAATACATCAACGGTTTGCCCCCAACCATAGTCAAGGAGTAAATGGAAGACTGAGTTTGGCAATAAAATACATATATGTAAAACAAATAAATGAATTACTCTGTAGGGCAGCCCTTCTGATGCTGATTGAGAAGTTTTGCATTCGCTATGCTCGACATCCTTCATGAAATCATCCAGGGAAGAGCTAAGAAAAACTTTACATCATCAGATAGTGTGTACGATCTGAGCTTGACTTGGTGTATAGAAGTACAAGAGAAAACCACCTCTTGCTGCCTAGCCCCCTTCCAATATACCTCCCCTGGTCAGCCATCTGTTCCGCCCCCTTACATGCTGTCTGGAGTGAACCCTGCTGTAAAACACACTTGTGCCTCCCACCCTCCCTTTGTTAGCTCTCCTTCTACTCTTTCACCCTCTCTTCTGTCTTGTTTTACTTGTTTTCCATTATGCTCTAAAAGGAGAAGAAAATGTGCCTGATTCACAAAGGTAAACTTAGACTTAACTCTAAGTTTACAATTGTGTAGTATTCACAAAGTTAAGTCAATAAAAGTAACGTTACTAGTAGTAAAGAAGTAAAGTTATTACTAGGAAGTGTAGTAGTAGAAACATTACTTGTAGTAACTTACCTTTGTGAATACCAAAAAGTAATAATTTAGACTCAAGTCTAAGTTTACTACTTAAGTCTAATTTTACAATTTTTGGCAGTGGGGGCGGGGTGCGTAAATTCCTTCCCTGCATTGTCGGGGGTGCAGCAAGTAAACTCTATTGCTTTTTAGCCCCGCGGTGTGGGGGCAAGTTGGGGGAAAATTCTGCCTTCAAGAAAATAAAGGAAACTGGGCCAAATGGTGCATTTCACAACACAATTGCTCGGTTTCTCATACACGCTCTGCAAATGCGGGAGGAAGTTTCAGTTTAGCCGTAAAAAGGGGAGGTGCTAAGTTGTTTAAGGATTCCGGCTGACCACTCACAAGGATGCCATGCGACCACCGAGGTAAGAGGACTGACCACTTGTCCCACCCGCTAATTTCAAGTCACAGTCACTTTTATTAGCCACTACTACCGGCAGCCAATGCAACAGCTCACAACCCCTGTATGTACTTCTTTGTAATTTCTAAATCCTACTTACAATGCAGAAAGATTGATTTACACTCTTACTCACAAATGAAAGAGAAGTTATATTTTGTGTTCGTGATATTACAAGACATAGACTGTTGTATTTGCTTTCACTATTGTTTCCAAGCCAAAGACATCTCTATATACACTGTGACTCAAGGACAGATATCTCATGGTCTATAAAAATGACATACAATGTAGAGACAGGTCTGTTCGCTTTCAGTGTTGCCTAAAATCCAGGGACTGTATATGCACTCATCGTTGCTTAGAGAGCTGTGTTTTTGCTTTACTGTTACAGCTGAAGGGCAAATGCATTATCTCTTTCCTTTGGTTAACCTTCTTCTCTCTACTCAAAGTCAGAGATGTGTATTCATATGTTTTACTCCTAGGCCGCTTTATCCTTCCTCACTCCCTCTCCTGCTCGGTGTCTCACTGCAGGCTGCACTGCACAGAAAGTGTTGGAATCCTTATGTTACTGCTCTTCAGATTGCAGCTCCTAGAAAGGGTTCTGTAGTGAAGCCAAAATAACTCAATGTGTGTGCAGTGCCAGGTTTGTCAGTCCATGTTTGTCACTATTCCAACTCTCTCACTCAAGAGTCATCTTTTCAGGACTGTAGCTTTTGAGTACACAATGTACACTCTGCACATTGTAATGCCCATATACAAATGATACTGTGTGTACATTATATACAAATATGTATTCATGCATGTGACAGCAAACATATAGGAAAATCATACATTGGAGAAGCAATAGACCCATCACCCTGATGAAGCTGCTGGAACTGGAAGTGGATGAGTGGCACATCACCACAGGGATTTTACCCATTTACAAAATAAGAGCTTATTTTATATTTGCTGTCATTAAAATCCTTATTGAAGAACAGACTAAAGGTGAGCACTTATAGAAAAACATACTCAATACAGACATTTGTATTTTCGATGGAGACGACTAATTTTCTCATTGCACATTGGGCCTAGACAAAATGTAATTCGATTATACAAGCATACGTTTAGAATTTCAGCTTTCAACAGCCATTTGGGTTAACCTTCAGCATAGCTTTAGGCTACAGACAGTACATACACATGTGCCTTCTCTTTGAAACTTACCTTAGGAAAAGGTGTTGTTCTGTCAAGCAAGTACACAATTTTGTAAGCAACACAGCAAGAGAAAGATGAGGAGGCCCACAAACTTCTGCCCAGTTACATCCGTGGACACCTTTTTTCCCGGATGCAGAGAAGGAGACACAGAGAGCAATAACGGAATCCTGTTGTGTCCAGGACCAGAAGGGTGCAGAGGTAGAGAATGTGATAAAGGGGTGAAATTCCTGGGAAAGTCAGACAGAGCCAAGTCGAAGAGCGATGTCAGGTGACCAGATCCGGCTCATCGAGTCCATGAACTCTGAAACAAATCACCTAACCAATCCAGATGTTGCTCTTATGCTGGTAACTAGCCTGAGGGCAGTGCCAGGATTGGTTGGAGCAGACTGGCTCAGCACTCCTACAGGCCCCTTGAGGCCTGTGCCTGCGCTCCACCTGAACTGTCTAAGACAGCTCGGGTGGAGAGGTTTAAAGTGTGCATGTCAGGCTGGCTTTCGCAAGACACCCAGGGAAAGTGTAATGCGCACTTTAAACTTTAGGTGTGCACCATTCCTCTTCCCCTGCTGCCAGTCAGCAAGCAGTCCTTGCCCCACCCCAACACTTGGCCCGGGCTGGCCGCCAGCACTAAAAAATAATACAGTAATAAAATCATTTTATTACTGTTTTATGTTTCATTTGCTGCGAAGGAATGAGTGAGTCTGATGCTCCTGTGCCTTAGTGCATGCACCGCTACTGTTTTTTGGTATTCACAAAGATAAGTTACTACTAGCAGCTTTACTAAGAGTAAATGTACTAGTAGTAAAGTAACTAGCAGTAAAGTTTCTACTAGTAAATACCTTTGTGAATATCAAAAAGTAGTAACTCAAACTTAAGTCTGTTTACAATTGTGAATCAGTACCATTCTTTTTCCTGGGTGGGAAGCGAAACAGAAGCCTCCAAAACTGGTCGGGGAAGGATGATCCTGGTAGAGGAAAAACATTTAAAACAAGCATAGGAAATGCAATTGGTCTCGCAATTGTTTAAGTCAGAGCTATTGCGTTGTAAATGACAATGTCTTTTACCCATGTCTTATGGAGTGTGTGTATGTGGTGTGTAGTGGAATTATGTGGGTTGGATTGGAATTGATAGTTGTGGAATTGTGTGGTGCGGAGTGGATTTGTGTAGTGGAATTATGTGGCATAGAGGGCAGTGGAAATATGTGGATAGCAGTCATGTGGTATTGAGTGTTCTGGAATTATGTGGAGAGGGAATGTGTTTTATGGAGTGTAATTATGTGGAATAGTATTTTGTTTTGTGGAGTGGTGTTTAGTGTTGTTTAATTATGTGGCGTGCTGTTGACTTTTGTGGCATAATGTGGAAATTTGTGTTGTGAATTGGATGTACCACAAAATTGTGTAATTGTGCTGTTGACTTGAATTATGTGGTTTGGTGATGAATTATGTGGTTTGGATTGGAAATGTGTGGACTGAAACTGTGTAGATACCTTTGCCTTTTTGGTGATGAAAAACAGCAAATAGGTAGGAGCACGGCTCTGCATCTGGTATGGATCCATTGAACACCTTGTTGATTAGTCGTGCAGGTGAGGGTGGGTTAACCATAGCGGCCCAAAACAAATGGGGGGTCCTAAAACACTAAAGCAAGTGTTATATAGTAACGTGCAAAGGGTGCTAGGGATGGACTTTTTTATAATAGAGGGTTGAGTGGCTGAATGCTTGTTCTCTTGAGGTATAGTTTGTGTGCTCAGTGGGAAGGAAGGGTAGCATCTTGGATAAAGTTTCTGAAATTGGAAAATTGTTTACTAACCGGTTGGGCCTCGAGTGAAGTAAACATTTGAAAAGAAACCCGAAGTAATGGAGACCCCTTGATTAATTATTTTTGCACTTGTTGTTCTTAAATTTAGTGTTTGGAATCTACCCCGTTAGCAAATTTGACAATCCGTTGGAACTTGGTTAATTGTTTAATAATCCCTTGTGTCCATCAATTGTTCTTTTTGCATTTGTCACCCCTAGTAGGACAGGAATGCCCCGACGTGGGTTCCGGCTCTCCATGCCACTGGAGTTAAACTTGCCTTGCTGATAAGGGGTGGAACCCCAAAACCAGTCCTAGGAGGCTTGTTTTAGTCCAGGGAGGAACTGGCTTTGCAGTTCGGGCTGGACTGTTCCCATGGTCAGCAGCGTCAAGACTGATTTGCATATGGCAGGGTCTAAACTGGAATGGCACGGGGAGCAAAAAAACAATGGATTTAGGCCCAGACCTCTGTACTGGGGTGAATGTATGACATTGTTCAGCATTCTCTCCATCAATTGTTCTTTTTGCATTTGTCACCCCTAGTAGGATGGGTATGTCCAGACGTGGGTCCCGTGCTCTCCATGCCACTGGAGTTAAGCTTGCCTGTCTGATGAGGGGTGAAACCCAGAAACTAGTCCTAGGAGGCTTATTTCCAGTCAAGGAAGGACGTGTCTTGGCATTTCGGGCTAGACTGTTCCCATGGGCAACAGCGCCAAGACTGATTGGCATATGACTGAGTCTAAACTGGAAGGGCACGGGGAGCAAAAACCGAAGGATTTAGGCCCAGATCTCTCCAATGGGGTGAATGTATGACACTGTTCAGCATTCTGTCCATCAATTGTTCCTTTTGCATTTGTCACCCCTAGTGGTACGGGTATGCCCAGACGTGGGTCCCGTGCTCTCCATGCCACTGGAGTTAAGCTTGCCTCGCTGATAAGGGGTGAAACCCCGAAACCGGTCCTAGGAGGCTTGTTTCTAGTCCAGGGAATACCTGGCTTGGCAGTTCGGGCTGGACTGTTCCTATGGGCAACAGGGTCAAGACTGATTTGCATATGGCAGGGTCTAAACTGGAGTGGCGTGGGGAGCAAAAAAACGATTGATTTAGGCCCAGATATCTGTACTGGGGTGAATGTATGACATTGTTCAGCTTCTGTTCATCAATTGTTCTTTTTGCATTTGTCACCCCTAGTAGGACAGGTATGCCCAGACGTGGGTCCCGTGCTCTCCATGCCACTGGAATTAAGCTTGCCTTGCTGATAAGGGGTGAAACCCCGAAACCGGTCCTAGGAGGCCTGTTTTCAGTCCAGAGAGGACCTGGCTTGGCAGTTCGGGCTGGAGTGTTCCCATGGGCAACAGCGTCAAGACTGATTTGCATATGGCTGGGTCTAAACTGGAAGGGCACGGGGAGCAAAAACACGAAGGATTTAGGCCCAGATCTCTCCACTGGGGTGAATGTATGACATTGTTCAGCATTCTGTCCATCAATTGTTCTTTTTGCATTTGTCACCCCAAGTGGGACGGGTATGCCCAGATGTGGGTCCCGTGCTCTCCATGCCACTGGAGTTTAGCTTGTCTCGCTGATAAGGGGTAAAACCCTGAAACCGGTCCTAGGAGGCTTGTTTCTAGTCCAGGGAGGACCTGGCTTGGAAGTTTGGGCTGGTCTGTTCCCTGGGGAACAGGGTCAAGACTGATTTGCACATGGCTGGGTCTCAACTGGAATGGCATGGGGAGCCAAAAAACGATGGATTTAGGTCCAGATCTCTGTACTGGGGTGAATGTGTGACATTGTTAAGCATTCTGTCCATCAATTGTTCTTTTTGCATTTGTCACCCCTAGTGGGACGGGTTTGCCCAGATGTGGATCCCGTGCTCTCCATGCCACTGGAGTTAAGCTTGCCTTGCTGATAAGGGATGAAACCCCGAAACCGGTCCTGGAAGGCTTGTTTTCAGTCCAGGGAGGACCTGGCTTGGCAGTTCGGGCTGGACTGTTTCCTTGGGGAACAGGGTCAAGACTGATTTGCACATGGCTGGGTCTAAACTGGAATGGCAGGGGCGTGGCCAAGATGGCGATCCGATAGGTCGCACGTCCCAGAGGCGCCTCGCTCCTGGCCTTCCCGCCCGGTCAATATCCTGCTTCTGCCCCAGCAAAAGCCATTAAAAACCAAAGAAACGGTAGCGGAGGGGCGGCTCAGTGAGTGCACTTCAAGAGCTCCGGCCCCGATCAGCGCTGTCGGATGGCCCTGCCGGTGCGGAGAGGAGCGAGAGAAAATGGCGCCGTGACCGCGCAGGGCCGACTGCGGCCGCCGCACCAGTTCTGAGAGGGCCTCCCACGACGCGGACAGCACTACCCCCGGTGACAGCGAGCGAGAGGGCATCCGGGGGGGCGGCGGTGAAAAGGAGTGACGACCCCCCTGCCGAACCTGAGCGGCGGACGGTGGGCTCCCCGGAGGGGGCCGCGGGGGTCTTGGCACCTGTGATCCCTGACGGGGCCCGACAAATCTGACTGCCCCCGGCGCGATCGGCGCGGAATGGGGCCGCCCATCCGGAGCACCTGCGGAGGTGTGGGAGGCGGTCACCTGGCCAGGTCGGGAGAAGCAGCCGCCGTCGGAGCGGCGCACAGAGGCCCAGTGGGAGCAGCGCCGATCCAGGAACGTGCCCACTGGTAAGCTGACTGCCTGCCGCTGCGGGGACCCAGAGGAAGTGAGGAGGCACCGAGAGTGCGGCGCTGTGGGACCCCCGTCGCTGCATCTCTGTGGGGGCTGATGGTGGAGGAGAGCGCGGTGGGCCTCGCGGTGGGGCCCTACAGTGGTGTTCCCGGTGGTGAGGCCTGATCGGCCACGCACAGCAACAGAGCCACGAGGTGCGCAGCGCATAGAGGAGTGAGAGTAGCAGCACAGAGGGAGAGAGGCCCACACCCGGCCAGGATCCTCGCCTGGCGGTGACGTGGGGACAAGAACAGCGAGGGGGGAGACACCGGGAGCCATAACGCTGAGGGGACTGCACCTGGGGCCCCGCGGTCCCTTTGCTGAGGGCCACAGACTCACTGCCCCAGTCCCAGGAATCAGGAGCAAGGTGGTGCCTGGCGCGAGGGTCTAGCGCAAGATCGTCAGGAGCAAGACCCTTCTGGCTCAGCCAGGGCCTTCGCCCGGCGATGACGTAAGGACAGGGGCGGTGGGAGAGGTGATGCCGGGAGCTACCGAATGGAGGGGTTCCTGCCCTAGGCCCCGCGTTCACTTGACTGAGGGCCGCAGACCCACGGCCAAAGTCTCCTGCAACAAGGAACGAGGTGGGGCCCGGTGCGGGGGTCTCCCGCAAAAGTGTCCAGAACAGGGCCCCAGAAGAGCTAAGTGCACCAAGACCCAGACAGGCAGCCAGGAGAAGGAGGGCTGAAGTGGCTGCCGAGAGGGGCATCGCCAACGGCTGGGACCCTTGCCAGGAGGGAAAGGAGGACGGGGCGCGCCAGAGAGGGGACAGAGAGTAGGACATCTTCAGAGTCCATACGCCGAGAGCGCCAGAGACCCCTGAATTGAGAGGAAGAGAGGGGGACCTCCTCAATCGCCTGAGACCCCTGAGGAGACGCTACCCACACAGTCAAGCACCGGGACCAAGGGAGGTCGGGCCAGGCCAGGGGGGGGCCGCACTTCGTTTCGAGTGTACCATTCATGCGCCCCAGAGTGGGGTCAACAGCCAGGAACGACCCCAAACTACGGGGTGGACCGGCGATGGCATCGGTCAAGAAGAAAGGGGAGAGATCAGTGAAGGAGATGCTCACAAAAAGCTCCCTAGCTGGCGAGAAAGGAAGCAGAACGCCCCCAGCCCCAGGGACCCCCACTGACTCCGAAGAAGGAGAGGTCCTGATCACCCGCTCTTTTCTAGAATCCCTATTCAACACCCTCTGCGAGGACTTCCACACGCTCAAGTGCGAGGTAGCGGGGGAGGTGAAAGAAATCCGCTGGGACGTCGACGCAGTGGGGGAGAGAGTTGCAGCGCTTGAAGACCGGGAGCAAACCACGGGCGAAGAGCTTGCACAACTTCAACAGGAGGTCATTAGTCTCCGAGATCAACAAATAGACCTACAAGCCCATACGGAGGACCTCGAAAACCGCTCACGGCGAAATAACATCCGCGTCAGAGGGGTCCCTTCGAAGACGGAAGGGCTAGACATAACCCGTTACTTGCAAGGGCTGTTTCGGGAAATTCTAGGGGAACCGCAAGACTTCGAAGTCCGCATTGACCGAGCTCACCGGGTGGGCCTGCCGAGACGTGCCCCTGCCCCCCCGTACATTCTGGCCTTTCTCCCAGATTACCCTCTCAAAGAACGCATACTGCGAGAGGTGCGATCGAAACAACCCCTCAGCTATCAAGGGCATTCCGTAGCTCTCTACCAGGACCTCGCCTCCACAACGCTACAAAAGAGGAAAGCCTTCAAAGAAGCCACTACGCATCTGAGAGAGCAGGGGGTAGCGTACTCCTGGGGCCACCCTTTTCGCCTCATATTTAAATGGAATGGCAAACTCCACCAACTCAGGTCCCTCCAGGACACTTGTAAGATCCTTGGCCTAGAGACACAGAACACGGATGAGTCACCTGGTTCCACGCAGAGATCCTCCGGGGATGGATGGCAAAGGGTGGGATGCCGACGTTCTCCCAAACTAGAGGCACGACCGGATCCCGACACCATGGCGCAAGAGAGACAGGCGGCCCTAGATGCAGTTTAGAAAGATACCGCTTCGACAACCTGCCCTTAATTTTCATACAAGGGGCACATGGCACTGACATTGCATGGGCCGGGTGGGGGGCCGGGGGCGGGGGCGGGGAGCCGGAGACACTTGCAGCAGCCAGGGCAGCTGACTTCAGAGCACAGGGCTCATGGTTCGATCCCCGGCTCCGGCGGCAGCTCAGCTCAGCTCAGCACCATGTGACTCTGGGCAATAGCTCACTTAATTTCCATGACGGCCCCCAGCGCCTTGAGACCCGTAAGGGTGAGTAGTTCGCGCTTTACAAATACGGATTTACATTTTTTTTTTTTTACACACACACCCCGATCTCTGTTCTCCACATGCCCACATCTCGGTATGATGGGCGCTGGACATTGACGAACTTTGGGGGTTTTTTGGTTGGGGTTAGGGAGGGATTGGGTAGGTTCTGGGAGGGAGCGAGGGGGGGAAAGGGGACATTTGGGCGCGCGTGGGTCAGGGTTGGGGGCAGGGTGGGAGGATGGGAAGAACCGATGTGCTGCTAGGGGCGGGGTCCGCTCACCATTCCGATTCACAAGGGGCTGACTACAGGGCCTACGAACATCACTATGGTGCTGAAGAGATCGTATCCCTCCGGACTCAGCATTCTGCTGGTGACTACTTCTCATGACAAATCACACACTTCAAATTCTCACCCTTAACGTGAAGGGGCTGAATAACCCCATTAAGAGAAGGGCTGTACTGTCCTACCTAGAAAATTCAGGGGCGTCGGTGTGTCTGCTGCAGGAGACTCACCTCCTCCCCAAAGATTGGCACCGGATGAGGTCCCGAGCCTTTCCCCAACAATTCCATTCCTCCACATCGGCGAAGAAGGCCGGGGTAGCCATATTAATTGCCAAGTCATTCCAGGGCACGGTGGGCGATAAAGTGGCAGAGATAAAAGGCCGTCTTCTAGCCCGCACACTTTGGGTGGGGGGGGTTCCTTTGGTGGTGGGCTCCCTATATGCTCCCAACACGGGACTAGAACACTTTCTCACAGCGGCACTGTCAGAGACATTTTGCACACACGCCAGGAGAGTAGTGGTGGAAGGGGATCTGAACCTAGTCATGGATGCGGAGAAGGACCGGTCCGGCCAGCATTACGAACAAACAGGGGCAATATCCACGACAGGGAAGGCCTGGTTGAGCGATAGGGGCTTGGAAGATATATGGAGGGTGGCTCACCCACACACCATGCAATATTCCTACTATTCTCATGCACACCATACCTACGCCAGACTAGATCACTTTATAGGGTCTACCGACATGACGGCCCTAGTGGACACGGTGAACATTACCCCAGCGGCACTTTCAGATCACGACGCAGTGACCATGACCCTTTCATTGCCCACCACGCGCGGACTGCCGGGGAGGTGGCGACTCAGGGAAAATTTGCTTCAGAGGCAAGGGGTGTCTCAACAGCTCCACAAATGTATCACTGACTACCTAGCAAGGAATGATGTTCCGGGCACACCCCTTACGGCACTATGGGGGCTCTCAAGGCCGTAGTGCGAGGTGAGTTGATCGCCATCTCCGCGGCCGATGCCAGGGAGCACAGAGACAAAAGAGAACTGCTTACGGCCCGGGTGGTGGAATACACAGCCGCACCTGCGCCCCCAGGATGTGGCGTCAAGTGAAAGCGGCGAGGGCGCAGTTAGCAGCACTGGATATGGATAGAGCCGAGTACACGGCCCTCCGGCTCAAGCGTACTTATTATATAGGGGGTGATAAAATGGGGCGTCTCCTTGCCAGCAAGCTTAGGGCCCGTGTCCAGCGCGCAAAGATACTGGCGCTTCAGAAAACCGGGGGGGAGACAGTGGAACAAGACGACGAGATCGGGGAAGTCTTTAGGGGCTTCTACTCCACCCTTTACAGCAAGGCCTCACACGCGCGCGACGAGGGGGAGACCTACCTCAAGGGAGCTGCCACAACGATGCTGGACCCTGCGGGGGCGGAAGCACTGGATGCGCCTATTCGCACTGAGGAAGTGATAGGCGCCATCTCCCGCCTCAAACCACTGAAATCGCCGGGCCCGGACGGCTTCTCGTCGGGATTTTATAAAGCCCTCTGCCCACTCCTTGCCCCAATTTTAACGCGCATTTTTAATTCCTTCCAGGGTCCAGGAACCATCCCCTCTGCTATGCTGGCCGCCGATATCGTAGTTATCCCCAAACCCGGGAAAGACGCGACCCACTGTAGCTCCTACCGCCCGATTTCCCTCCTAAGCCTCCTAAACCTAGATTTAAAGCTCTTTACTGGAGTCCTGGCAGCAAGACTGGGTCCGCGCCTGCCTGGTATTATCGAACCAGACCAAGCCGGCTTCATTTACAACCATCAGAGTAGTGACAATACCAAACGAATATTACACCTGATAGACAAAGCCCACCGTACTAAGATGAACGCCCTGTTGCTGTCGGTCGATGCTGAAAAGGCCTTTGACCGGGTCGACTGGGGTTTCCTAGATAGCACACTGGCCCACTTCGGCATTGGGGAGCGGTTTAGGGCTTAGGTAGCGAGCTGCTATGACGCGCCCAAAGCCACGGTCAGGGTGAATGGCACGGCCTCTAAGCCCTTTGAAATCCAACGGGGCACGAGACAGGCGTGCCAGTTGTCACCCCTTCTCTTTGCGCTATATGTGGAGCCCTTAGTGCAGAAAATCAGAGACAACCCCGACATTTCTGGTATCCCATTTGGAGGGGAAAGACATACAGTGAGCCTATATGCCGATGACATTTTGGCAACCTTGGAGTCACCTGAGCATTCGGTACCGGCTTTCCTGTGGGAACTGACCTCCTTTGGCCGGGTTTCCGGCTTCAAGATCAACATGGGGAAATCCACGATCCTGCATCTGGGCCGCAACGCAGACTTACCCGGGACGGGTCGTCCGTCATACGGAGAACTCCAAACTTGCGACACAATCACTTATCTGGGGATAGAATTAGCTCCCTCTGTCATGAGAATGGTCACATAGAATTACGCTAGGCTCCTCTCCCATATCCAGACATGCCTCCGATAATGGCAAACACACTCGATGTCTCTCCTCGGCCGGATTGCGGCAATAAAGATGAGTATACTACCCAAAGCATTCTATATCTTCCAGACCATACAGGCCTGGCCCCGCCGGGAACCCTTCGCAAGATACAGGGAGCAGTACAGCACTTTATCTGGGCTGGGGCATGACCTCGGATGCGCAGGGATCTCTCTCCCACAGACCTCCTGACGAAGGGGGGTTAGGCATCCCGAACTTCCTGGAATACTTTAAAGCATCTCAACTTAGGCACCTAGTAGAATGGAGCAGACCGGAATCTGAAAAGAGATGGCTGTTCCAAGATAGGGCGCTCGCGAAACTCTCCTTGTGGAAGGTGCCGTTCTTGAAGCGGTCAGATAGACCACCAAATCTTAAGGGCTCCCCATCACGAGCACGCTACTATGCGTGTGGGATACAGTGGCTGTAAAACAAGGTCTCACATCCTTACCATCACCACTGACACCCTTATTCGATAACCCAGAGTATATCCCTGGATTAGAAGAACGGGCGTTCCCACAGTGGTGGGTTACGGATTCTAAATCAGCGGGCCATCTCTTTAACCTAGAGGGGTTTCTCTCCTTCACCGAGGCGAAACAATCCTACGACATTACAGCCCCACACCACTTTCAATACTTTCAAATTCGCCATTGGCTCCTCCACCCGGACGTGCGGCCGTTGGTCAGCAGGAAGCTCACAAGTTATGAGAGATGGCTTCTAACGAAAACTTCTGATAAGATGATCTCCGAATTATACAACATGCTCCGTCCGCAGACCCCTTCTCGCCTTCGGCGGGACAGCGGCGCTGGGCAAAGGAAATCGGGAGGGATTTCACGGAGAAAGAATGGCGCGATATCTCGTTCCGAGCCAATCACACGGCCCGTAATACTGCCAGTCGGGAAATGTCAATCAAGGTGGTCACATACTGGTACTTGACTCCAGCCAGATTACACAAGGGGAACCCAGACCGAAACCCGACGTGCTGGCAGGGCTGTGATGCGGAGGGTACTTTGACCCACATACTGTGGGAGTGCACGGAAGTGACAGACTACTGGAACGATATTTTGGACGACATAGACAGACATTTTGAGACCGAAATCCCCCGACTCCCCGCCATATACACTTTTAGGGCTACCCAACCCGCTCATGTACCCACTGAAGTCGATACGAGGGAAACAAATCGGCCTAGCTAGGGGAGCAGCTGTCCAGCATATTCTTTCCTTATGGGGCACACAGACCAGACCGACCCACACGGGATGGCTACATAAACTGTGGTTCATCGTAGGCATGGAAAGCATCCAAGCTACCCTCACGAATTCTGCAGATTCCTTCTGCACCATATGGCGCCCATTACTGTCCCTGCTAACGACGGAAATGAACGAGGTGACATGCCCAAAATACCTCCGCGTCCTGCGGCTCACCGAAACACAGCCCGGGTCAGGGACCCCCTCCATAGCTAAATGATACCTAACCCTTACATAGGGTCCTCTAGTGACAATCCTCAGCACATCGGTTCAGGGTGGGGAGTGGCGGGAAGGGAGGGGGGGTTCGTACTTGTTCTTGGTTTCCCTTATTCTTGGGTTAAAATTAGGAAGGGACAAGCTTCTTCTACTGCATCTTGACCTCTTACGCGGCCGGCCTCAGGGTTGTGGCATGATCGCTGTGTATGGCTACTGAGGACTCGCTCTGTCGGCTGATGGATGTAGGCAGCAAGTGTGACTTTCACCTGGACCTCCTTCCAATAAATAGGACTTAATCATAAACTGGAATGGCATGGGGAGCAAAAAACGACGGTTTTAGGCCCAGATCTCTGTACTGGGGTGAATGTATGACATTGTTCAGGATTCTGTCCCTCAATTGTTCTTTTTGCATTTGTCTCCCCTAGTGGGTCGGGTTTGCCCAGATGTGGGTCCCGTGCTCTCTATGCCACTGGAATAAAGCTAGCCTGGCTGATAAGGGGTGAAACCCCAAAACCTGTCCTAGGATGCTTGTTTCCAGTCCAGTGAGGACCTGGCTTGGCAGTTCGGGCTGGATTGTTCCAATGGGCAACAGAGTCAAGACTGATTTGCACATGGCTGGGTCTAAACTGCAATGGCATGGGGAGCAAAAAAACAATGGATTTAGGCCCAGATCTCTGTACTGGGGTGAATGTATGACATTGTTTAGCATTCTGTCTATCAATTGTTCTTTTTGCATTTGTCACTCCAAGTAGGAGGGGTATGCCCAGACGTGGGTCCAGTGGTCTCCATGCCACTGGAGTCAAGCTAGCCTGGCTGATGAGGCGGGAAACCCCAAAACCTGTCCTAGTAGGCTTGTTTCCAGTCCAGTGAGGAACTGTCTTGGCAGTTCAGGCTGGACTGTTCCCATGGGCAACAGCGTGAAGACTGATTTGCATATGACAGGGTCCAAACTGGAGTGGTGTGGGGAGCAAAAAAACAATGGATTTAGGCCCAGATCTCTGTACTGGGGTGAATGAATGACATTGTTCAGCATTCTGTACATCAATTGTTCTTTTTGCATTTGTCACCCCTAGTAGGACGGGTATGCCCAGATGTGGGTCCCGCACTCTCCATGCCACTGGAGTTAGGCTTACCTGTCTGATGAGGGGTGAATCCCAGAAACTAGTCCTAGGAGGCTTGTTTCCAGTCTAGGAAGGACCTGTCTTGGCATTTGTGGTTGGACTGTTCTCATGGGCAACAGCGTCAAGACTGATTTGCATATGGCTGGGTCTAAACTGGAAGGGCACGGGGAGCAAAAAAACAAAGGATTTAGGGCCAGATCTCTCCACTGGGGTGAATGTATGACATTGCTCAGCATTCTGTCCATCAATTGTTCTTTTTGCATTTGTCACCCCAAGTGGGACGGGTATGCCCAGATGTGGGTCCCGTGCTCTCCATGCCACTGGAGTTAAGCTTGCCTCGCTGATAACGGGTGAAACCCCGAATCCGGTCCTAGGAGGCTTGTTTCTAGTCCAGGGAGGACCTGGCTTGGAAGTTCGGGCTGGTCTGTTCCCTTGGGGAACAGGGTCAAGACTGATTTGCACATGGCTGGGTCTCAACTGGAATGGCATGGGGAGCCAAAAAATGATGGATTTAGGCCCAGATCTCTGTACTGGGGTGAATGTATGGCATTGTTCAGCATTCTGTCCCTCAATTGTTCTTTTTGCATTTGTCACCCCTAGTGGGACGGGTTTGCCCAGATGTGGGTCCTGTGCTCTCCATGCCACTGGAGTTAAGCTTGCCTTGCTGATAAGGGGTGAAACCCCGAAACCAGTCCTGGGAGGCTTGTTTTCAGTCCAGGAAGGACCTGGCTTGGCCGTATCAGGCTGGACTGTTTCCTTGGGGAACAGGGTCAAGACTTATTTGCACATGGCTGGGTCTAAACTGGAATGGCACGGGGAGCAAAAAACGATGGATTTAGGCCCAGATCTCTGTACTGGAGTGAATGTATGGCATTGTTCAGCATTCTGACTATCAATTATTCTTTTTGCATTTGTCCCCCCAAGTGGGAGGGGTATGCCCAGACGTGGGTCCCGTGCTCTCAATGACACTGGAATCAAGCTAGCCTGGCTGATGAGGCGTGAAACCCCAAAACTTGTCCTAGTAGGCTTGTTTCCAGTCCAGTGAGGACCTGTCTTGGCAGTTCGTGCTGGACTATTCCCATGTGCAACAGCGTCCAGACTGATTTGCACATGACTGGGTTTAAACTGGAATGGCATAGAGAGCAAAAAAATGAAGGATTTGGGCAGGATCTCTGTACTGGTGTGAATGTAAGACATTGTTCAGCATTCTGTCCGTCAATTGTTCTTTTTGCATTTGTCAACCCTAGCGGGACGGGTTTACCCAGATGTGGGTCCCATGCTCTCTATGCCATTGGAGTTAAGCTTGCCTTGCTGATAAGGGGAGAAACCCTGAAACCGGTCCTAGGAGGATTGTTTTTAGTCCAGGGACAACCTGACTTGGCAGTTCGGGCTGGACTGTTTCCTTGGGGAACAGGGTCAAGACTGATTTGAACATGGCTGGGCCTAAACTGGAATGGCATGGGGAGCAAAAAACGATGGATTTAGGCCCAGATCTGTGTACTGGGGTGAATGTATGAAATGGTTTAGCATTCTGTCTATCAACTGTTCTTTTTGCATTTGTCCCCCCAAGTGGGAGGGGTATGCTGAGATATTGGTCCCGTGCTCTCCATGCCACTGGAATCAAGCTAGCCTGGCTGATGAGGGGTGAAACCCCAAAACCTGTCCTAGGATGCTTGTTTCCAGTCCAGTGAGGACCTGGCTTGGCAGTTCGGGCTGGACTGTTCCAATGGGCAAAAGCATCAAGACAGATTTGCACATGGCTGGGTCTAAACTGGAATGGCATGGGGAGCAGAAAACTATGGATTTTGGCCCAGATCTCTGAACTGGGGTGAAGGTATGACATTGTTTAGCATTCTGTCTATCAATTGTTCTTTTTGCATTTGTTACCCCAAGTGGGAAGGGTATGCCCAGACGTGGGTCCCGTGCCCTCCATGACACTGAAGTCAAGCTATCCTGGCTGATGAGGCATGAAACCCCAAAACATGTCCTAGTAGGCTTGTTTCCAGTCCAGTGAGGACCTGTCTTGGCAGTTCGGGCTGGACTATTCCCATGGGCAACAGCGTCCAGTTTGATTTGCACATGGCTGGGTCTAAACTGGATTGGCATGGGGAGCAAAAAAACGAAGGATTTGGGCCAGATCTCTGTACTGGTGTGAATGTATGACAATGTTCAGCATTCTGTCCCTCAATTGTTCTTTTTGCATTTGACAACCCTAGTGGGAAGGGTTTGCCCAGATGTGGGTCCCATGCTCTCCATGCCACTGCAGTTAAACTTGCCTTGCTGATAAGGGCTGAAACCCCGACACCGTTCTAGGAGGCTTGTTTTCAGTCCAGTGAGGTCCTGGCTTGGCATTTCGGGCTGGACTGTTCCAATGGGCAACAGCGTCAAGACTGATTTGCACATGACTGGGTCTAAACTGGAATGGCATGGGAAGCAAAAAACTATGGATTTAGGCCCAGATCTCTGTACTGGGGTGAATGTATGACATTGTTTAGCATTCTGTCTATCAATTGTTCATTTTGCATTTGTCACCCCAAGTAGGAGGGGTATGCCCAGACGTGAGTCCCGTGCTCTCCATGCCACTGGAGTCAAGCTAGCCTGGCTGATGAGGTGTGAAACCCCAAAACCTGTCCTAGTAGGTTTATTTCCAGTCCAATGAGGACCTGTCTTGGCAGTTCAGGCTGGACTATTCCCATGGGCAACAGCGTCCAGACTGATTTGCACATGGCTGGGTCTAAACTGGAATGGCATGGGGAGCAAAGAAATGAAGGAATTTGGCCAGATCTCTGTACTGGTGTGAATGTATGACATTTTTCAGTATTCTGTCCATCAATTGTTCTTTTTGAATTTGCACCCAAACAGGCAGAGAGCATTCTTACAGAGTGTACATGACACAGAGTCAGAGGCTGCACTCACAGACTACACACCTCACACAGTTGGAGGTGGCACTCTCATAGACTGTACATGACACAGAGTCAGATGCGGTGCTCTCACATATTGTACATGACAAACAGACAGAGGAGGCACTCGCAGAGACTGTGCTGGACACTCCACTGGCTGATATACTCTTAAAGACTTGTTAACTGTTATTGGTACCAAGCCAGCAGTGACCTGTGCACGAGGCAGCACTAAGGAATGCAGCTGCTTCTGCAGATAACTCCGAATTAATATAGGCATTTGCACCACTCTGGGCTCAGTAGTCACCAAAAGTTCATCATAATCTTCAATTCAAGTAAAAGCAAAAATGCTGTGAGTAAATGTTCTCAAGCTGCGTGATGATTATCACTGATGCTTATGACATTAGCCTGCAGTTTTCAGATTTTGTAGCGTACTTGGTGTCTTCTAAACTCTGTGGTATGCCATATCAAACAACTGCTGGAAGTTGATTGTTTTGGCCCGACAATGCACATCTGCTTCGCGGCTGGAGCACAGATGCAAATATTCACACCTACCTCTTGGACCTGAAAGCAGGCCTGACAAAGCAAAGTGAATTCGGTGTCTGCAGATGACTGCAGCCTAGGATAATTTTTAGAATGCTTAAATGAGTTAGAACAGTGTGCCAGCTGTGAGCTGTTACTGTCTGGTGAAGTTGCTTCCAAGGTTTCCAAGAAAGGGTTGGGGCGCTCTAAGTGGCAAAAGGGACGCGTAGCATAAGAGGAGGTAGGGGAGGAGCAGCGTGACATGCATGAGAATCACGGGCTGAGCATCCCGTCACCTTTGCTTTGACGTGCACAGGCAGGAAACAATTAAAATAACAGAGCCGGGGGGGAGCGGAATCACTACATCCACACCCACTGAGTCGGAGAGGAGGGGGAGTGCTAAATGGCATAAAGGGGGCACTGCATAAGAAGAGCCAGGGGAAGAGGAGCCTGCATTCACAAGAGTCACAGCCTGAGCCTCCTCCTCGCCTTCGATTTGACGCTCTCAGGCAGGAAACATTTAAAAACAAGCATTAGTCAATGCAGGAAAATATGCTACAGCCAATATAACCAGAGGAAAAGTAAGTGGCCCGCACAGGAACCAATAAAAGCCAGGGAAGAGAGGGGGCAGGATGTAAACCCTTCAGCCATCCCTAAAACACAAGCCCAATCCCCCTTAAAAGGAAGCCGAAACCAAGCAATTATACTACTAGAAAAAGCTCAAATGATGGTGAAGATCGAAAAGTGCAAAAAGACTAATAAAATAAATACAAGCAATGGACGGGAGCCATGATGGGGGAGGCAGCAGTAAAAAAGGCAGCAGTAATACAACTCTGGCATTAAGAAGAGGTGGAAGGAAGACTGCTATATTTGAATGTAAGCAGCTAGGCCTCTTGAAGCTAAACACAGACAAACAGAAACAGAACAGGAAACCAAGAAAAAAATAGTCCCCCAAAGAACACATAAAGAACCATAGTGGAATAAGTAAGTGGAATAAGACAGAAGAGAGAAAGGAGGGACAAAGATTCAGGACTGACCACTAGCGAGTAAGAATTTTTAAAGGAGACTGACAAAGACAAATGAAAAGCAATGGCAAGAAAGGATATGGACTTGATGCCCACAAACTGATTACAGCGGGTCTCGAAGCGGTTCTCGAAGCGGGTCTCGAATAGACAGCGCATGCGCTGCCTAGCTCAACCTAAAAATGAAAGCATGTGCCATTGGACAAAGGCAATCATTATGTCTACCATTTTCCTTAGTGAAAAAAAATCAAAAGATTTTGGGGAGTATTTTTAAAATCATGTGACTATTGCAGCATTGAGGGCATACTTCTGGTAAGCTTTGTGAATTATAACTAGTCATAAATCTGTACCTATGCAGTTCCTAAAACTAGATTTGCCACTTTCACCATAAATGTAGCTCTGTGTGTCCAGAGGAGACTTGCACCAAGGTGTAGGAATAGATTTACATGTGATTTAACATTGTGAAAAGGACCCAAAAAGTGCAGAGGAGAGAAGAGGCTGCAGTGCCCTCCTTACCGTTTATGCTCAGTTTCGAGTGGGTGCATAACGACAAGTCTTCTTTGTTTAGGTCATCATCTTCTTGTGCCCAGTTGCGGGCAGCCTGTTACAAAGGTCTTTACTGCAACACATAACCACAACACCAGGGACAGTGGATGGCCCACAGGTAGACTAGCAATTCTTGCTGACTTCCAAAAATCCTGTAAAATATAAAAAGGGTTTTTATGAAGATAAACATTGTTTCACTGTCTCTGTTTCATAGCCTGAGTTAGTACGTGACATTCTCTGTTGGTAAATGTGCCTTCTCATCTGATTAATTTCATTTTTTACTCACCGCTGTCACTTTTAGTATTACTTTTCACGCAATGCTGATTATGTTTGTACCTGTAGGGTATCGATTTATTTCAAAATGGAGCAACGCAGAGAAGCAACAAAAGTTGCTACACTGAGTTGTGTTAGTAGAAAAGAGAAGCGCAGAGCGTTTTTTTATAAATTTGACCTCCTGCTGCTCTCCTCCCATGTGCAAAGGTGTGTGCATGGAATCTAGCATAGTTTTAGTACAGGAAATATACACTTCCAGAACTGAATCCTATTTGGGCAAACTTGAATGAATTGCACACACTTGATGTGTGCTGTACAGTGCAGCTCAAACTGAATGGCTGAAATACAAGGAAAAATATATATTACCCCTACTTACTCACAATCTTTGTAGATCTGGACCCAAAGACAGTAGCGGTCGGTGGTGGGAGTGCCGTCGGGCGCTGACGTGGGGTGGGGAGGGGCAGGGTGGGGGTAGTAAACTACGATTACGGGCGATTACAGGTAACTACACATATAAATAAATAAAACGAATTTCGTTTCTCGCGCTGCATCGCCAAATGTGATGCAGCGCGAGAAACGAAATTTGTTTTATTTATTTATATGTGTACTTACCTGTAATCGCCCATAATACGTAGTTTACTACCCCCCACCCTGCCCCTCCCCCGCCCCACGTCAGCGCCCGGCGGCACTCCCACCACCGACCGCTACTGCCCAAAGAATTCCACCCATAATGCTTAGTACAGTAGAATAACACAAAGCATTATCAGTGCTACTTTAAGGGCATCCATCCAGTGGGGATTATCAAGTTTTGTGCCCCTTTGTTTTACTTAGCGTGACTTTGCGGCAATGCAAAGTCTTGAAAATTCTGCCCTAGGACTCTCATCAATGTCATAAATTAAAATTCTACTTACCTACTTTATTTCTTACCTTATTCATATCATTATGATGCAATATCCTCATTGCCTCTCTTTGTAATTATTTGCTTTTTTACCTGTTTCCACGTGCTATGTTCAAATGATCTGTTCCACCCACTTGCGTAATCTTTTCAAAGTAACGTGCTGTCACTCCACCTATTTGTTTTAGTAATATACATAAATACATATGTAACCCCATCCATGCCTTCACTGCTTTTCCACCTCCTGTTGCTGTAAAACGATGGAATGCCTCACTCCTCGGTAAGGGAGGTGATATGTGGAACTGGCTCCAATGCCCTTTAGCAGTTCTGTCACTTATGATCTCAGTTTTATTTATTTTTCCAGTTTTCCCTAGTCCACTGTTTTCTTCTGTTTTTTTGTGGTGAATAACATTTCCTCGGCATGAAAAGTAAATGTCATATTTTAGAGACTACTATAGCCCAGATTTACTATTATTCAGCATCGGTGCACATGCAACATGTGGCGTTTTGCGATGCAAAGCATCACAAACTGCAGTGATGATCAGTTTTCTGCCTCAAAATATGTTTTGTACTGAAAAGTTGATGCAGGTGCAAAACAAAATGGCATGGCATCAGAGGATGCAAACACCCCTCATGATGTATACAAAGGGGGCAGAACAGGGCGGCTGCAATGCAAACGCCCATACGTTTTCACCCAGAGCCAGATCCACTAAAATAGCATAATATGACCTTGAGTTCAACCCTCACATCAAATAATACTAATTCCATACAAAACACTTGCAGAATTAAGCATGAGATTGCAATGTTTAAAAAATGAAATAAGATGCATGTTGTGTTGAATAACACACATGTACACAGGGCTACCGCCCAATTCCTTGACCTGGGTCTCCTACTAGCCAAGCCCCTAATTACACACGAATGGAAATCACCTGCCCCGACTCTGCTCACTGCCTAGGAGCAATCCACGTGGGCTCCAGCGGAAAGTATTACCCTACACAAGGAAGACATTTTGAGATTGAGCAAGTGCCCCCTTGCAGCCAGCTGTGACACTATGCTGACTGGTGTGCAAGCTGCCATACTACACACAGTTGAATCCCCTAGCTGATCATTAGACACTGCTGCAGACATAGGCTCCCTAGCCATGCACTGTTTGCAGCATGTACAATATGGCCACATGTCCTGTATTCTGCGTAAGGCACTGATTAACAAACCATCACACGCTCTGTTGTATTTACTTGCTTGTGAATGCTGCATGTTGATTTTAGTGTTATATTGATGTTGACAACACTATATATGCTATCTAAATGAAAATGTTCAATAATCAGATTTTAACTAAAAACACACATGCACTTTTATAGGCAAGCAATAAATGTATTCTGGAAACCTGAGAGCTTCACTCCACAGCAGCCTGCTTCATGTCAGCCCTATGCTCTCTTTGCCCCATATTCCACACCATGTCATGGATTAGGATCACCACGCTTCACCACTACACCACTCCATCATTCAAACCCATTAAAGCATCTCGCTTCTTATACATGAACAATTAAGGTATACAAGTTTACACCATCAGTAATGAAGAAGGGGAAGAATAGTAGAGAATGGGGAAAGAGCACAAGTAATTTTGCAAAATAATCCAAGCAAGAGAAATTAAATGATAAGAGTAATTAAGAAATCTTTTTTCTTTCAATTGACAACAAAGAGTAAAATACTGGAGCGAAGTTGCAATATACCCTAGGAAATGAATTTGAAAAAACTCACTGGCAAAAGATATAAAATAATAAAAGGCTATATAAGATATGCACAAGTCCACTACATGACGTGGAACTGTTCAAGGCAGAGAAGGTACAAAGTAAACCGGAAAGGAAAACAGAGTATCAGAAGTATACGGAATTTAAGGATAAGAAAGTTCAGGAGAAAAAAGAATGTTTAGATAGGGAGCATAGATTATTAACATCTAAGGAATATATAGTTAGACCAACTGTAGCAGTTCAGGTCCACCAAGAAGATGTGGATTCAGATATTGATGGGTTGTTGATAGAACGACCCCCACCCCCATATGTACCTTTAACACCTCTTCCCCCTGGACCACTAAATGTTGTTACCCCTGTATCCCCGGTTCCCCCTCCTTTGCCTGCGGTTGTCCAACTCCCTATTTTCCAACCAGTACCGGTACATCCCTTACCTCCCCCATCCCAGGACACTGCACCCCCACCCCAAGCCTCTGTGCCTCCACCTCATGCCACTGCATTTTAAATGACAAATTATTCTGTGCTTCCTGCATCTGTCCTGACCCCTCAAGTCCTTCACTCTACTGTACCTCAGTTTCATCAGGACGCGATAAGATTGATGGTATTAAATTGGTTGAGTAATCTAGAAATGGAGGTAGGAGAAATGATAGATCAGATACAAGATTTCTCTGAGGGCGAGCTTCTTTGTCTTATAAATAAGCTTTCTCATCAACGTATGGTTCAATGGGAGATGATTACAGGACAGAATGGCCCAGATGATGTTAGAGCTATTAATCGACAATGTCAGATAGGGGCCTTCCCTGTAAGTAGAGTTAATAATGCTATAGCAATGATAGTTGGATATCGTAATGAACTCTCTTCCTCTCCCCGAATAAGACCTATGAGGGAAGCTGCGCCACAGTTCATTCCTGGAAGAGGGAATGCAGATAATGATGACCCTAATAATCCCAATGCTAGAGCCCATTTTTTGTATAATTGGGTATATACGCCCTGGAAAAGGACAGATGTACTCACTTTAAAAGCCTCCTTATCAGACATATGGAAAAATCCTAGAGGATTTTATAATGATGTACAGGCAGCCATTGATTCTTGTATCATGACTTTAGCAGATATTGATATATTTTTTTTGGCATGATCCTGCCCCCAGATATGTGGCAACTCACCCGGAAATAGGATCATGTTGTTGATTTGGGAGGAGTTGGACTGCCATAGTAGCAGCTGATAGGGATAGGAAACCTGGTCAGAAACCTAATCAGCTCATACTGGACCTCCTTGGCAACGCACTAACTTATATAAAGACAATAATTCCAGCAAGGAAAATATATTGGACGCTCCTTACTGCTTGTAAGCAAAGACAGGGCGAGTCCGTCCCTGATTTCTTTACTCACTTTGAGGAAGTTTCCTCTAATGTATTTAATAGCCCTATTCTTCCTGTCCTTAAAAGAAGGGATGGAATACAGGATAAAAGTTTATTGATTCATAATTGATTTGAGAGAAAGTAACAGGATAGTAGTCCCTCAATATCTTGTTGTTTCTCAGGTAAAGTTAATACACCTGTGGGATTTTCTGGCATCCCCGTTCAAAGCCCTATTTCACAACAACTGAATGTTAGTACAAGGGTCTCCAACATTTTCTGCAACAAAAGTCACTAGTGATGAAAAAGTGACCACCTCATCCAAGAGTATCAGTAGTGATCACATCAGTGCATTAGCCAGGGTTTTCAACAGTAAAAAAAAAAAATGGGGCTTTGACAATTTGAACTGAAATATTACATGGGTACTAGATACAAACAATAGCTGCAATACTCCTTTACGCCAAGATATAATTATAAGTAATACATATCTCCAACTGAAGTAATAGCTGTAAGTACATTTTCAAAATATCAATTATTTTTCTGTAGGTTCAATTACAAAAAGAAAGCTTCACACTGATTAGTCCAAGGAAGCATGCACTGTTGGGGAGTACAGACCACCTGTAAGCACACATCGCTACACACATCCAGTCAAGTAGCCCATGGACACACTCCAACAGCACCAGAGCACCACCTACACATATCATGCCAACTCACATCATTGACATGACACCTCAGGATACTCACATTCAGCTAAAGAAGTTGGTGATGAGCTGTGTGCGGACATCACCATCATCACTGGCATCGTGGTCCAGGCCAGGATCCTCCACAGGTGGCGGATGTTGGTCATTGTCATCCTGGATGAGAGGCAACTCCTTCCGCACTGCCAGGTTGTGGAGCATGCAGCAGACGATGATAATCTTGCACACCTTCGCTGGGGCATATGGGAGGGACCCTCCTGTCTTGTCGAGGCAGCGGAAGCGGCTCTTCAGGAGACCAAATGTCCGCTCAATCACTCTCCTGGTCCGACCATGTGCCTCATTGTAGCACATCTGGGCTGGTGTCACAGGGTTCCTGAGGGGTGTCAGCAACCACGGCATGTTGGGGTATCCCGAGTCACCTACGGACAGACAAGTGCACATTAGCTGACTTGGAAAAGTGGGCGGAATACTACAGATCAGATCACACACAATGGCACAAAGTCAGTACACACCGACAAGCCAGGCACGCTGGTTCTGCGTCTGTGCCATCATCCTGGGGATGCGACTACTCCTCATCACAAAGGCATCGTGTGCTGAACCAGGGAAACGGGCACACACGTGTGAGATGGTCATATCTGCAAGACACACCACCAGTGCATTGACCGAGTGGTAGTGTTTGCGGTTACGGTAGGCCTGTTCATGTGCCTGTGGTGGTACCAAAGCCACATGTGTCCCATCAATGGAGCCAATGACATGCGGCATCCTCCCCAGGGCATAGAAGTCACTCTTCACGTCAGTGAGTCGTTGCAGTCTAGGGAAATAGATGTACCGGTTCAGGTATAGCAACATTGCCTCCAAAACATCGCGGAGCACACGGCTGAACATGGTCTGTGACATCCCACCAGCAGTCGCCACAGTATGTTGAAAGGTACCGGTGGCAAAGAAGTGTAGGGCTGCCATCACCTTCACCTTGGGGGTCAGCGCTGTAGGATACGGCCGGCCAGGCTGCAAATGTGGGGCCAACTGCACTGCCAAATCCTCAATCAGCTGCCTGGTGAAGCGGTACCGTCGGATGCTGTCCCGTTCCACCATCGTTGCCAGGTCTGGGAATGGTCTATGGACAGCAGGAGCCCTGCAGTGCAGAGGAGAAGAAAGCAAGATTGTCAGTCACCCCACATATGCGGCATTGAACACACTCAATATCACATCATACATCATTATGAGGCACAACTACATGAAGTGTGCAGTTCCGTAAGGACATGTATGGTACATACATGGCCAACATCTGTCATCACGGTTCAACAAGTGGCATCAATAAGTCCCAGGTTGGCCCATTGGATATCATGAGGCTGTGTCACAGTTCCCATCTCCTGCTGCCATGTCACAATCACCCCCCACAGTGACATGTGAGGACAGATGTGCCCCAGGCATCACAGCTCAACGACAGGTACATTCCCAGGGACCCTGTTTTGCCACATGGACACTGGCATTACATGGAGTATCATGTATACACCACAGCAAAACAACCATGACCCCCTCAGGTAGTGGTTCCACTTGCCTCTGCAGGACAGACATGGACGTCTGTGACACACACACGCACAACATCAAAGTCCATGCACACACAACGTGGATGTGGAGACTGTCTCCCATTGTGCACATGAAATCAGAGACATTGTAAACACTACATGCACACAGACTGTGGAGGACCATCACTATTGTGCCACATGGGACTCACGGGGTATGTGACATGACATACACATACACCACCGTGAAATGTGACCATGGCACATGCTCAGATATGAACAGTTGCACATCACAGTGGTCATGTACACGTAACACCCAGGATCCTGTCCCCATGAACACGTGCACAGCCTGGGGGTGGCTGCCCCCAGGTGACACCCACAGGACAACATGTACACCAACATACACACAATAGGAAATGCAGCCTTACATGCCTTATGATACAGTTTGGACAGGCTGTGGTGTTGTAGGTGTGCCCCTCACTCCCTGGGAGCTATTTGTGGCTGGCATATGTTCATCTGAGACAGGCATGGTGACATATGCCAGTCACTTGTACAGGGATGCGTTGAACAGCAATGGACCGATCGGTGCACCCGGCCGGCCCATTGCATTCAATGTGTGCGGGTACGCGTTGTACCCCTGTACGCGTTGAACCGCAATGGACCGATCGGTGCACCCGGCCGGCCCATTGCATTCAATGTCGTGTGGTACGCGTTGTACCCCTGTACGCGTTGAACCGCAGTGGACCGATCGGTGCACCCGGCCGGCCCATTGCATTCAATGTGTGCGGGTACGCGTTGTACCCCTGTACGCGTTGAACCGCAATGGACCGATCGGTGCACCCGGCCGGCCCATTGCATTCAATGTGCGCGGGTATGCGTTGTACCCCTGTACGCGTTGAACCGCAATGGACCGATCGGTGCACCCGGCCGGCCCATTGCATTCAATGTGTGCGGGTACGCGTTGTACCCCTGTACGCGTTGAACCACAATGGACCGATCGGTGCACCCGGCCGGCCCATTGCATTCAATGTGTGCGGGTACGCGTTGTACCCCTGTACGCGTTGAACCGCAATGGACCGATCGGTGCACCCGGCCGGCCCATTGCATTTAATGTGTGCGGGTACGCGTTGTACCCCTGTACGCGTTGAACCGCAATGGACCGATCGGTGCACCCGGCCGGCCCATTGCATTCAATGTGTGCGGGTACGCGTTGTACCCCTGTACGCGTTGAACCGCAATGGACCGATCGGTGCACCCGGCCGGCCCATTGCATTCAATGTGTGCGGGTACGCGTTGTACCCCTGTACGCGTTGAACCGCAATGGACCGATCGGTGCACCCGGCTGGCCCATTGCATTCAATGTGCGCGGGTACACGTTGTACCCCTGTACGCGTTGAACCACAATGGACCGATCGGTGCACCCGGCCGGCCCATTGCATTCAATGTGTGCGGGTACGCGTTGTACCCCTGTACGCATTGAACCGCAATGGACCGATCGGTGCGCACCCATTGTCAATGGCCTAGCCTGGCAACGGACGCGTTTTCGAAATTCGAACGAGTCGGTTGCTGGAAATTCAGTTGGTCACCCACAACAATGTTGCAAAATCATGTATGTCATGGAGTTGAAGATTTGAAGGATGCTGTGGGCGTGTATTGGTACTGCTATTCCATGGATTGGCCAGATTCAGAAGATGCAAACGACTTGGACCTATCACTTTGGACACATGGGACAGTATCTGCCTCTGCAGCACATATATATTGCTGGCTGTTCCCCTGAGAGCTCACTTGCCTGCACTACATGCTCCAGGACGACATCTGCCACTGCACTGCTGCTGTCTCTGCCCCCTCTGGACCCTGCAATGGCACGTACTGTGGAGAGAGCCCCAGCCTTCAGCCTTGAGGAGAACCAGGCCCTGCTGGACAGCCTACTTCCACAGTACAGCAAGCTGTATGGGACACCAGGGGAGCAGGTGAGTGTTCTGTACACTGCCTTTCTGAATGTGCATTTTGTCTGACTAGCAAGGCTGAAAGTCTGCACGCCACTGGCTAGCAGGCTCACTGAGTAGTTGTCACCCCCCATAGTGTGTAGTGACATGCACTGGACAGGTATGGTGCAGTGACAGTGCATTTGAACAAGGTTTTACATCCCATGCAATGATACCATGTAGTGACTTCTGGCAAACTGTCCATGGGCAGCGTTGCACTGCCTGTGTACATCATGTGCCCCTGTGATTGAGACAGGTATATACAACTGTGTCATGCACGGATATGTTGCATGTGTAGTAATGGCCTTTTCACTTTGTCATCCTCACAGGTTAATGCCCATCGGAAGCAGGAGATCTGGAAGGACATCGTCCGGGCTGTCCGGTCCGTGGGGGTCTACAAGCGCCGGATCCGCAACTGCCAGAAGAGGTGGCAGGACCTTCGGGGCTGGACCCGGAGGATTGCACGGGTCCAGCTGAAGCTGTCGCCTCCTCGCAGGAGGGGCGGAACACAGACCCTGACCCCCACATGCTCCAGATCCTGGCGGTGGTGTTTCCAGACCTGGATGGGCAGCTGAAGGCCAGACAGCAGCAAGGAGGGGGTGAGTCAAAGACTGCACTGTGAACTCTGTAGTACATGCTATGTGCCCTCCTCTGGCCTGGTTAAACTGCCACAGAACAGCAGTCATGTTGTCCAGGAGCCATGTCCCTCTATTGTGCACTGCCCACTCCTCATCTGATACCCAGGTGTGGCCCTTACATTCAGGGAATTGTGTCACTTGGGACTGTGTCCTTGCAGTTTGCTTCACTGAAGGTGGGGGACAGCATCTGTTTCCCTAACTCTGTTGTGGGCATCATGGGTGGGTCCATTGTTCACACAATGCCTGTGTTTGGACATGTAATCTGCGTGTTGCTTTGATATGCGGTCCACTTGCTGAGCTGAGCCACCACATGTGCCTGGGGTATCTGGCACACACCCATGCAGCGGGTGGGAACAATGTTTGGGCCCCAGGAGTGTGCAGACTACGTGTGTCACACATACATAGCCAACTATCCACTGTCCAGGGCTCATCCCTCATTCATGTGGGGCAGGACAGTCATGCCTACTCCAGCCCATCCAATACACCTGTACTCCCACTCCCGTGTATCAGCTGACACGTTGTGCGCAGTGATTTGACCCCTCAGGTGTCTGCCTCTGTGTCAGTGTGCTGTGGATTTGTTGCCAGGACTGCTGGGTGTTTCTCGGTAGGGGCTCAGCATGCCACTGGAGATGTGACCATAGGAGACGATACTTGTGTGTCACATAGGTGTTTGATCAGCTGCCCGTGCAGACTGGGGTATGCGAATGTGAAGTTCAGGCAGCTGTTTCCCATTCACAGCAGATTGTGAGGGGCTCAGGTTCAGAGGGTAGTGTCACAGGTCTCCCATATGTCCAATCGGTATGACCTGGACAGATGAGGGTTAAGATGATGTGTTGTGTGGGGGATGTACATGTGCACTTGTGCAGGTCCAGGACTTGCATTCCCCATGACCTACTATTGTGACACAGTGCAGAGTGTTGTTGTCTGGCTGCCAAGTCATACATCACTGAGACAGTGATGTATGACTTAGCAGTCATGCCTCCGCCATGGCATGTGTCTACTTATTGGTGATCCTGCAGGGGAGTGACATGTGCTACATGCACACCATTGTGGCGATGGCTATCAGGACATGGGTGCATCATGGTGTCTGTTGCTGGTATGCATCACATGCATTTCCTATTTGACTCTGGGCATCCCTTTAATCCGGAAACCTGTACTGACTCAGTGGCAAGAGTTGTGATGTGTGCATGTCCACATGCTACACCGTGTCCTCTGCACTGTCCAACTACTGTGTAGGTGGTGCATGTGGCCACACTGGGGTGTTGCTATCCAACAGACACCAGACAGATGGGTGCAAGGCCATGTGGGATGTGAGTGCCATGGTTGGCATCAGACTGACAATTGGCTTCTCCTGTTCAGTTAGGGCACTTTTAGCAATGTTCAACTAATGATGCCAGGGCTTGCTCTGTAATGTGCTGTGCTCACAGTGGTGTGTGCGTTTGGTGCAGGTGACTGATGTCTGTCTGTTTCCCCATTGATTGCAGATACATCCACGGCCACGGAAGGGGACAGCTCCACGGACCAGGAGGAGCCGGAGAGCCAGACTGGGTCAGCAGCCGAGGAGTGGTCGGAGGGACCCAGTGGCACGGAGGGCGAGGGGAGCCACACCGAGGAGTCCTCAGCAGCATCCACCTCAGCTGAGGACCACAGCGGCTCGGAGGATGACTCCCTTATGGAGGCGGGTATCAGCAGCCACCACACCCCAGCTAGTGTTGCTGTCCCCGCCACCACCAGCACCACCACCGCCCTCCCATCGGCTCCCATTCCCCAGGTCCGTGGAGGCTCCCATGTTCGGGAGCGTGTCTCCTTCGGGCCAGGCACCGCACCCCTGCCCCTGTGTCCCCTGCTGCCCTGAGTGAGGAGTCTGTGTACCTCCTTCGCCAGCTCCATGTAGGGCAGACAGCCATGCTGAGTGTCCTCCATGCGCACACCGCTCTGTTGACTCAGCTGGTGTCGTTCATGGAGGGCATCTCATCGGGCATGTCTGACCTACAGAGGGGCAATAGGTCCATGGACTCCTCCCTGACGGCAGCAGTGTCCCTCCTCAGACAGTCCCTCACCCCTCCTGCCTCTGCTCCATCCACACTTCCCAGCACCTTACCCGTCCCAAGCACACACACACCGGCACAGGCACACACCAGCACAAACACGTCCAGCACACAGACACACACGCCACAAACAAAACGCACACGCACGCACAGTCAGGGGACTGAAACCAGACTCACAGGGGATGGGGCCCTGGAACACACACACGCATCCACAAGCACTGCGCAGTCCTCAGTTGCCTCTCCCTCCAAAGCACCCTCCCTTGCCTCACCTGCAACCCCAAAGTCACAGCGGCTCTTCCTCTGTGACCTCGGCCTCATCCCCTACGATCCAGCTGCTCCAGCATCCAGGGGGAAGAGGAAGCCCACCCACACGGAGCAGAGTGCCCCTCGCCCCCGGACACCCTCCCCCAGGCGCAGACAGACTGAGGCCCCCACCCGCAAGTCCCCCGGAGTCGTAAGAGCAAGACCCCGCCGCCGCCCTGCAGCTCAGGCACCAGGTCTTCTTACTCCATCCCTCAGGCCCCCACTCCACAGGTGCCCCCACCACAACCTGCCCCAGGTTCCCCCACCCACAGATATACCATCCCCAAGAGGATCCGGCCTTCTCCCCCTGCCACTTGCTCTCCCGGCACCACACCCCCGCTGCACTTGTCTGTGCCACTGATGTGGTGAGGGTGTCCTCCCCCTCTGTCCAGCCCACCTTGCCTGTTCCCCATTCTCCTCCCCTGGAGGTAGGCACTGCAGTGGAGTCCACTACCACCCTGTCTGACTTGGGCACTGCAGTGGCGGACCTGTCCACTCCATCTGCAGGGTCCACTGCAGTCGTGCCGGCACCCACAACATCTGAGTCATGCCCCCAGTTGTGCCGGCACACACCATGTCTTACACCTCCACTGCAGTTGTCAGTGGCTCTCCAGCACCCACCACCCCTTCCCTGCCTCCTCCTGGTGAGCCCTGATCCTGTCCCTGCGGTGCCTGGCCTGCCCCCGGTTGCCCCTCCTAGTGGATTGTCCCTGGTTTTGTGCAGTGCAGGCATGCGTAGGGTGACATCTGCCACTGTCACCCTGTATTGACTTACTTGATGGACTGGCCATTGGCCTTTGTTGGAGCATTACTGTTCTCTGAGTTTTTGGACACACATATGCTGAATAAAGCACCTTTCTGTTCTCTAGTGCTTTTGCTTCTGATGTACATGTTGTTGATGATGCTAACCATGCCCTTGCTGCAGTGATGGTGATATTTGGTCTCATGATAATGAAGTGTTACTGTGCAGGAACACATGTGGTCCAGGGGGAATGTGTCCTATCCTGTGGTGTATCCATGTCATCCTTAGCAGCATCTGAGGGTGTCATGTGTTCAATATTTGGCAATGGGATTTCCTACTTACATTAGCAATTTCACATCTGTGGCTTCCACCCTTGCACATCTGTTGTGCCTGCCATTGTTCAATTCGTCTACTTCCCTGACCGTGTGGCCATCTCCACTGGACATGCAGGTTTGGGCATCAATGGGGAAGGACTCATCTGTGTTGTCAGTGCAACATTGCTATACAAGTGTGTTGGATCTGTGCTGATGATTTCGTTGGCACTCCCATGACCAGGCTGATGTGACGGGAGCCTTCATTTGGTGCTAATTGTTGATTGTGTGACCAAGTGCTCAGCTGACATGATGGGGCCCTACTGAGGCAACATATGGCACAGCTTTCCTCACACAGGAGTGGAGTCCCCTCATGGCAGTGTGTACTCCTGTGACATTGCCTGCGCCCAAGGTGTGTGTTGTATGAGCATGTCTGTGTGTTCACTTCCGTTTTGCTGTGCATGCTGGGATCCCTAGTGTTGTACCTGTTTGTGATGCTTGCTGAGTTGACCTATGTTCCCCCAAAGTCTTCTCCCTGGGTTCTCTGTGGTGTGGGTGCATGGCACATTACTGGTCATCAGGGTGTCACCCATAGGTGTGTTTGCTGTCAGGGCTGAGTTTGTGTGCAGACGCAGATGGGTCACAGTCAGGATTCCCCTTGGCACTTGTTGTTTACACCTGTCATGTGATTTCCAGTTTGTGTTATCTTTCAGTGATTGTGACACATTGTGTGTGTGACTGCTGGCACTCCTCAGGGTCCGGGCTGCAATGTTGGTAGTTGTCTATGTGTGTTCTTTGTGGGTGACCTTGGCTTCTTCATTGGTGTGTGACTGTGGCTGGGATCCCATTGGTTGGTGTGGTATTGCCGTCATGTCCATGTACAGCATAGTGTGCAGTGTGTCAGACATTCAGGAGTCTTGTTGAGTGGCCATGTGTGATGTGTTTCTGCACCTTGGTTCCCACTCACCACCCTGGGATTGTCATGGGTGCATGTGCAATGTCACCAGTGCATGTGTGCTTCACTGCTGCACATTGTTGGAGGTCGAGGTGTGTGGTGTTGAGTGTGTGCAGATGAGAGTTGTTGCCCGGCTACACCCCTGCCTCCATGTTGGCCTTGGCTTACTGGCCGTGCTGATTGATTTGTGCTTGTGTAGGTGTGATGGTAGTTTGTTGCTCAGGACACATGACTGTGGTTCACAGTGTGTACGACATTTAGCTTTGTCATCACAGTGGGATTGTAATGCAGCCCAGGGTCACCACATTGTGGGGGCCCTCAGGGTAGTGCTGTGGTGTGTCTGTGTCTTGCTGTGTCAGTTGCTGTTCCTACATGCTTGTGTGACATGTGTGATTTGTGCTCCCTCTCATCTGACAATGCCTGATTGCCCACATAGGGGATTTGGATCCATGAGTTACCTTTGTGTGGCACTGTATGCACATCTGTGTAATTGGTATTCAGGCCTCCTCATGTGTTGTGTGGTTGCCTGGGGACACTGGCACACCCCCCCCCTCACCTGTTGTGTTTGATGTGCAGTGTGGGTCTGCCTGTTTGTGTTTGTGCATCTGCACCACTGCATTGTCATATCTTAGGTGTGCCATTGGCTGTATGTTGTTTGGTGGGTTTCCCCTGCTGTCCCTGGGACTCCTAGGTCATCGGTCAGCACAATGATCATGGTTTGTGTGTCCCATTGCTGCCATGGTATGGTATCTGTTCACCTCACATCTACAGTCTCAACAGGGTATCTGCATTTGTGTGCCCATTGGTGCAAATATGTGGGTCTGCATTCTGATGGTCACTTCTGTCATTGTGTCATTGATGAATGTTGACAGTGTCAGCCCCCATGGGTGTTGTTTGTCTGCACATGGCCAAAGGTATGTCTTATTTGCACTGCAGTATTTGCCTCCCCCAATCTATGTTGCAATGGGACACATGCACTACTTTGCCACTGATGTGTTTTATGTTCTGTGACCAGGAATCATCCATGCAGTTTGGCAGTTGCAGCTTTTTCTTTGTCAACACTTGCATTTTGGTCACAGTGATGATGGGGTTTGGACCCCATTGCCACAATGTTCAAAATGTGCTTCAGCTATGGGCCCCACACTTACCTTTTGGTGACTGTGATGATGGGGGTTTAGACCCCATTGCCACAATGTTCTGAATGTGCTTCAGCTATGGGCCCCCACACTTACCTTTTGGTCACTGTGATGATGGGGGTTTGGACCCCATTGCCACAATGTTCAAAATGTGCTTCAGCTATGGACCCCACACTTACCTTTTGGTCACTGTGATGATGGGGGTTTGGACCCCATTGCCACAATGTTCAAAATGTGCTTCAGCTATGGACCCCACACTTACCTTTTGGTCGCTGTGATGATGGGGGTTTGGACCCACTTGCCACAATGTTCAAAATGTGCTTCAGCTATGGACCCCACACTTACATTTTGGTCACTGTGATGATGGGGGTTTAGACCCCATTGCCACAATGTTCAAAATGTGCTTCAGCTATGGACCCCACACTTACCTTTTGGTCACTGTGATGATGGGGGTTTGGACCCCATTGCCACAATGTTCAAAATGTGCTTCAGCTATGGACCCCACACTTACATTTTGGTCACTGTGATGATGGGGGTTTGGACCCCATTGCCACAATGTTCAAAATGTGCTTCAGCTATGGACCCCACACTTACATCTTGGTCACTGTGATGATGGGGGTTTGGACCCCATTGCCACAATGTTCAAAATGTGCTTCAGCTATGGACCCCACACTTACATTTTGGTCACTGTGATGTTGGGGGTTTAGACCCCATTGCCACAATGTTCAAAATGTGCTTCAGCTATGGACCCCACACTTACCTTTTGGTCACTGTGATGATGGGGGTTTGGACCCCATTGCCACAATGTTCAAAATGTGCTTCAGCTATGGACCCCACACTTACCTTTTGGTCACTGTGATGATGGGGGTTTGGACCCCATTGCCACAATGTTCAAAATGTGCTTCAGCTATGGACCCCACACTTACATTTTGGTCACTGTGATGATGGGGGTTTGGACCCCATTGCCACAATGTTCAAAATGTGCTTCAGCTATGGACCCCACACTTACATTTTGGTCACTGTGATGATGGGGGTTTGGACCCCATTGCCACAATGTTCAAAATGTGCTTCAGCTATGTACCCCACACTTACATTTTGGTCACTGTGATGATGGGGTTTTGGACCCCATTGCCACAATGGTCATGGCCTGCTTGCATTGTGGGGGCCACACACATATATGTGTGGCACATGTGATAGGGGGTCACATTGTATGTTCAAAGTCATGTTCAGTGTTGTAGGCATTTGACACAGTCTACACACGCTTGTCATGGTGTTGGGGGGATGTCTTTTTCTTGCATTCCCTAGGTTGTGGTGTGCTGGTTGTGTCATGCATTGTCCATCCTATGAGTGGGGGTGGTGTTGGTGGTAGGCATCCAGCCCCCCATGGGTAGAGGTGGTAGTAGTGACAGGCATCCAGCCCCCCATGGGTAGAGGTGGTAGTAGTGGTAGGCATCTGGCACCCCCCCTGGCTAAGGGTGGTAGTAGTGGTAGGCATCTGGCACCCCCATGTCTAAGGGTGGTAGTAGTGGTAGGCATCCAGCCCCCCTGGCTAAGGGTGGTAGTGGTGGTAGGCATCTGGCACCCCCTGGGTAAGGGTGGTAGTAGTGGTGGGCATCTGGCACCCCCCTGGCTAAGGGTGGTAGTAGTGGTAGGCATCTGGCACCCCCATGGCTAAGTGTGGTAGTAGTGGTAGGCATCTGGCACCCCCTGGGTAAGGGTGGTAGTTGTGGTAGGCATCCAGCCCCCTGGCTAAGGGTGGTAGTAGTGGTAGGCATCCAGCCCCCTGGCTAAGGGTGGTAGTAGTGGTAGGCATCTGGCACCCCCATGCCTAAGGGTGGTAGTAGTGGTAGGCATCTGGCACCCCCTGGGTAAGGGTGGTAGTTGTGGTAGGCATCCAGCCCCCTGGCTAAGGGTGGTAGTGGTGGTAGGCAGCCAGCCCCCTGGGTAAGGGTGGTAGTTGTGGTAGGCATCCAGCCCCCTGGCTAAGGGTGGTAGTAGTGGTAGGCATCCAGCCCCCCTGGCTAAGGGTGGTAGTGGTGGTAGGCATCCAGCTCCCCCTGGGTAAGGGTGGTCGTTGTGGTAGGCATCCAGCCCCCCTGGCTAAGGGTGGTAGTAGTGGTAGGCATCTGGCACCCCCTGGGTAAGGGTGGTAGTAGTGGTGGGCATCTGGCACCCCCCTGGCTAAGGGTGGTAGTAGTGGTAGGCATCTGGCACCCCCATGGCTAAGGGTGGTAGTAGTGGTAGGCATCTGGCACCCCCTGGGTAAGGGTGGTAGTTGTGGTAGGCATCCAGCCCCCCTGGCTAAGGGTGGTAGTAGTGGTAGGCATCCAGCCCCCCTGGCTAAGGGTGGTAGTAGTGGTAGGCATCCAGCCCCCCCTGGGTAAGGGTGGTAGTTGTGGTAGGCATCTGGCACCCCCCTGGCTAAGGGTGGTAGTAGTGGTAGGCATCTGGCACCCCCATGGCTAAGGGTGGTAGTAGTGGTAGGCATCTGGCACCCCCTGGGTAAGGGTGGTAGTAGTGGTGGGCATCTGGCACCCCCCTGGCTAAGGGTGGTAGTAGTGGTAGGCATCTGGCACCCCCATGGCTAAGGGTGGTAGTATTGGTAGGCATCTGGCACCCCCTGGGTAAGGGTGGTAGTTGTGGTAGGCATCCAGCCCCCCTGGCTAAGGGTGGTGGTAGTGGTAGGCATCTGGCACCCCCATGGCTAAGGGTGGTAGTAGTGGTGGGCATCCAGCCCCCCTGGGTAACGGTGGTAGTGGTGGTAGGCATCCAGCCCCCCTGGCTAAGGGTGGTAGTAGTGGTAGGCATCTGGCACCCCCATGGCTAAGGGTGGTAGTAGTGGTAGGCATCTGGCACCCCCACGGCTAAGGGTGGTAGTAGTGGTAGGCATCCAGCCCCCCTGGCTAAGGGTGGTAGTAGTGGTAGGCATCCAGCCCCCCCTGGGTAAGGGTGGTAGTAGTGGTGGGCATCTGGCACCCCCATGGCTAAGGGTGGTAGTAGTGGTTGGCATCCAGCCCCCCCTGGGTAGGGGTGGTAGTGGTGGTGCGCATCCAGGCCCCTGTGTGCATATGTGGCATTGGTGATGGGCATCCCGCCCCTATGGTGCTGCTGTTGCTGGTGTAAGTAAATTCTGCATCCCTCTGTGTGTGTGTGATGTGTCGTGTACGTGTTGTATGTTTTTGTGTTTGGTGTCTGACTTACCTTCTGCGCCGTACGCGTCCGTGCCTGTTCCGGTATTAAATGTAGAATATTGGTAGGATCGGAACGAAGGGATTCATGGTTGGTTCGTCTCGTTCGTCTTTCTCGTTGCTTCGCGTCGTCCTCGTCGCTGGCGTGTTCGCCTCGTAGCCGTGGATCGTGTTGTGGCGCGAATCGGAGCTTATGTGCGCCTCTCCCGGAAGCTTTGACGTGCCGGACGTAGCGACGGGTTCGGCGCGTACGGAACCGCGCATCGTACTCTGTCCGGCCGGACGGGCCTGCATTTTCCCTTCCGTGCGACTCGATTCGGCGTTTCCGGATTCGCCTCGGTCGGAGAACAGGACCTGGATTGGGTGAGTACGACACGGCCGGATTCTATGCTGTTGTGCGCATCGTACTTACTCGTTCGGAATGATGTACGGATCGGTCGGGAAACAGGCATTCGCATGGCTTTTTTCCCGACCGAATTGTATTGGGTGCGCCTCCGACCGAGATCGGAATCGGCCCCTTAGTCTTTAAATGGGGAGAAAATGACAGACCCAAGTATGTTGCTGGTTGCAGTTTTGTAAATGATTGCAAAACCATCCATGTATGTGCTCATTTACTTAGCCTGGCTCTGTCCTCTGTTAGTGAATGCTGCTTTAAGGACTTCTTTAGTAGTTGTTGAAAGGCAGGAAATGGTAGGTTCCGCTGATGAATGTAGATACTTGGTATAAGCGGAATGGAAATCACCTTGTATTGCATTCCCAAGCGCATTATTGAGATGATTTTCACGGTTGCACCAAACTTCATACCAAGTTTATATCGTTACATATCTTCTGTGCAGTTGCTGATGGTGCAACCCGAATTCTAATCGAATTTGTGCCGGTGAGGAGTTACATGGCAGAGAGAATACCTTTTTGTATACCCGTGAATGGAGGGAGTCTGAGTATCGCATCTTTACAGTGCTGAACTTCACTTCCGTAGGCTACTGTTGGCAAAAGTTTTGCTTTCATTACCATTAAAAGTAGAGTGAATAATGGACTTTTTAACCTCTTTGACATCAAACAAAATGCGAATATAAGACCATTCCCCTTTTTCAGCAAGACTCCATTCTGCTTTTGAAAAGATAATTGACTGTCCATCTGAACCCCTAAGTATTTATAACTACTGACCACTTCCAGCTTTTTATTACTAATCTGGCAATTGTTTATGAAGGCGGCGGCTTATTATCATGGCTTTTGTTTTTGTGACGTTTATTTCGAGCAGATTCGCCTCGGGAAAGTTCCCCAGTTCGTTAATTGCTCTTTGCAGGCCAATTTCTGCGGGGCTTATGAGCACAATGTCATCTGCATAAGAGAGGTGTGTTATAGGCAGCGTGCCCAAACGTGGAGGGTGTGAGTTCATGCCATCTAGCCTTGGTGATAAGTCGGCCATGAAAAGGTTAAACAAGTGGGGTGCTAACACACAGCCTTATTTAAGGCCCTCGCTCGTGTAGATTTTCCTTGTTAACCTCTTTCCATCAGCAATTTTTACTTGCATCCTCCTGTTGGTATACAATTGCATTGTATGTCGCAATATTGTTTCCGGAAGGCCCCACTGCTTCAACTTATGCCATAAAATGCCTCTATTAACTTGATCGAAGGCATCTTTAAAATCTACGAACCATGGAAACAGATTTTGTCACTGTCGTAAGCTTTTGTCTGCCATTGGGCCCAGGGTGAGAATGTTTGTGGTGGTACCAGTGCCCCTTCGAAAGCCAGACTGATTGACGGGGAGTTTGTTTTTTCTCTCAGACCAATCTTTTAAATCTGCCAGAATCAATGAGACATAATATTTTGCCTCAGCATTTTTTTAAGGCAGTCAGACAGTAATTAGCTGGGTCTGTTCAGTCTCCACCCTTATAAACCGGATTGAATATAGAGCCTCTGCAGCTCTCTGGAAGATTGTTTGTAATATTTAACTCGTGAAATAGGCAGAACAATTTGGCCGCACAAAAGTCAGGATTGTGCTTGTAAATTGATTGTGGTATGCCATTTGGGCCTGGCACCCCATCTAGTCTGCCCTTGACTATGACCTTGGATATTTGTTCTTCAGAATATTGTGTAAATGGTTGGCCTCTTGTCATGGTGCTCTTTATGATGCTTCCTGACTCATTGAAGGTCATAAGTGTTTTATGCACTTGGTTGAGCTTTATTAATCCCTTTAATTCTGCAGGTGCTATAAACTCTGCTGAAGTTTCTAGTGTTGATTACATTATTGCGGTTTGGCCTTTGATCTGGGAATAGATCAATATTTCCTGCACCACAGTTTTTTCCTCAGCTGTTATTGAGAAGGTGGTGGTTATATGGTGTATCCATGCAGTTTCCGTGACACAGGTTGTGTTTATGACTTTTGAAGATCTTACAAGCGAGTTGACTTGTTCCCAAAAGGCCCTTGCATTTGATCGTTTAGTGTTGTGTAGGAGTTTGGCCCAAATTGTATCCAACTGCAATCTTTTGTCCTCCCAAATTTGTTTTTTGTACTGCTTTTTGAGTAATTGTATTTGTGCCCAGGTCATTTTGAGTAGATTTGGGCCTCTTGTGGATCTAATCGCTCCTCTTAATTTTTTTCTTACATTTCTGTCTGTTCTGCTCAGGGTACTGCTTTGGTCACCCTTCGTACTTTGGCGCGAGTTTGTTAATGGGGCCTTCTGTAATAAGTTAGTTAGTAAGGTCGCCCAAGATTCTACCACAAAACCTTTCTGAAATTCATATATTTTCATCAGTTCCTTTGGCCCTAATGCAATTTGGGGAAGTGTACTACTTCTCCATCTTAAGCTTATTAATTCAAGACATTGGCACGAGTGGTCACTATCGGTAGTATATATGATCAAATACGATTTTGTTTGGGCGAGCAGCGGCAGGGAGATGATTGTTTAATCTATAGTCGAACGTGCATTGGGACCATGATACGTACAAGACAGAGGTCTATCCTGTGTGGCTCTGCCGTTTAGTACTCTCATCCCTAGGTTTTCAAGATCTGTCACTAGCTTCTGCCCCCCTAGGTCAGATCGTTTAAACATTGGGTGAGATCGAGATTGCACGGACCAGACTGCATTTGCTGCAGTTATGTTATCTTCCTCCGGGGTGTATATCAAATTTGAGTTAAAATCACCCGTTAGTATTAATTCCCATGTAGGATGTTCGAACCAAAGTTCTGGTATAGTTGCAATCAGTACTTTAAATAGCGCTTTTTAGTCTCATGTTTCAGATGTGCATATACGTTAATTAGAATGAAAATACTTGCCACTGTGTTAGGACCCAAATCCATTTTTATTAGTTGCATATCCGTTGTTGTAGTGGGCAGTTGGGCTGATGTAATATTTAACGTTGTGGAGATATATACGGCGAGGCCACATTTTGGTCTGGAGTGCCGCTGGGTTCTTATTGCTTTTACGTGGTGGAGAATGCGCCATGGGATGTGTACAGGGGCTATTAACCATGTTTCTTGAAGTGCAACTATTTTGACGTTTTTCCAGTTCTCAGGTGGTACGTTGTCCTGCAGGTCATGCTTTGCACCTGCTATGTTCCAATGACAAGATATTAATTGGTGGGAGCTCAGATATAGTAGGTGTTATTAAGGGTCATTCTCTTCATTTGTCGGGCCTTGATCTGCCTTGTTCTCTGTGAGAAGCTGCTATAGCCTCCCCTTTCCAGTCTGTGACTATAGTCCCATCTAACTGAAAAGTCGCATCCCCTTCCACCAACCACCCAGACATCTCCGCTACACAGGAATTCTACTGATACAAATCCCATGCATACACTGAGCCAGATCAGGATGACGGGCTTTCACTTGAAATTAATCAGGGATCTGTAAATCCTGGCAAATCACCTGTGAGGGTCTTGAGGTGCTGGAGTTGCTAACTGCTTCGTGGTGATCTGTTCATTCGAACAGCCTGGTCTGGAGTCCCTTCCTCAATTCTGGAGTGATGATAACACCACTTCTGAAGCATGGAATTGACTCCCCCTTCACATCAGAGCCTCCTCCTCTCTTCCTAAATTAAACAAAGAGCTGAAGACCTCGCTTTTCAAGTAACCGACGTACAGTAGGCAAGGCGCACACACCTGCTCAGTGCCAGGATACCCATCATGGGTTTTAGTGCACGCTTTACAAATACACATAAGATAGCATGCATTTGGCACTCAAACTGTGCTGGGCCAGTGTTTTTCAATTCTGATTTGTCGCATGTCTGATTTGTGCCTGCAGTAGGGTAGGATTCACTTTTCTATTTCAGGACCTGGAATATTGGAGCTGGCTTTCTTATCTCAGAGAGTCAAATAACACTGTGATACGGTGTGGTCGCACTTCAGTTTTAGATTATTGCCGTCCGTTATCAGAGTAAGACTGGCCTATAAGGCAATCAGGCAGTGCCTGAAGGGCCGGTCTCCCAGATCAGCGTGTGACCCGTTTGTTTGGGCTGTTTGTGGGCCTGTTGTATTGTCTGCTGGGCCAGTTTTTACTGTTGATTTCCCTTATATTATAATCAAATATTCACTGCAGCAAGCTCAAATGAATACATTCTTCAACACCTTGCAAAACAATAGAATAGTGTGTTTTTACAAGTTCAAAACTGCCCCAATTTACAAATTTGCTACTTTTTAGCTTTCTTATTCATCATCATTGAACTTCATTTCGGTTCAAAGAACCATAAAAGTACATAATTACAGTAAAATACAGTACATCTCTTCAATACACTTATAACTTTAAGAGGATATATACAAATCTTGATCAATGATTATTTCTGAAGTGAAGTAAATTCATAAGGATCAATAGATGGATCAATTAAAAACATACATCTTAAAACAAGCATTAAATGGTTCAATGTGTCAGGTATGTTATCTGACAATATATACTTGATCAGGATTACTCAGAGGTTCACTACTGCATAAATAAAAGAGTAAAAATGTATCAATTGCGATAATTTAATCACAATTAAAACTACCCTTAAAATCATTGTGTTGGGTTCTGCCATCTGCTCGTGCGTGAGCTCGTGCAGAGTTGTGGGGTTCCACTGTTTGGTTCCACCTTGGAATGTGTAGTCCTTGGCTGGCAGTTGCTGCCGGGACCTGGAGGACGTTGGACCGAATAAACACAACTCTTACCACAAAGGATGTGTCTTCTTTTCAGTGGCGACGAGCTGGTCTAACGCCTTCAGTTCCCTCCTGCTGTGCCTCCCTAGTGTGCCTCATCGTTTCCTGGTATCCTGGATCTACTGTTCTCTCCAAGCCAGCCTGCTTCTGTAATCCGCCTGCCTCCTGCTGTCCCCTGGTGTTGGCACCACTCTCTGGCACACCGTTCCTGGAATCCGTCTTCAATCACCTGCTTCCTGGTCAAAATCCCGAAATTCAAGCTATTGGAGCAGCGCTGACGTCACCTCCAACCGTGAATCAGTTACTTGGCATGCGCGCCCCTTTCAGCCTGCATCACCGCTACACGCACAAATGTTGCTACGCAACAGACTTCCCTAGTGACAGCGCGCCCTTGCATTGATGCCTTCTCGCCTCCTGCTGATTCCCCACGCAACGTGATTACGTCATCACGCAACGCGGCGGCCATCTTGAATTTGTCGGATGCCAAAGCATCTAGTTTCCATGGATACGCGCATTACCGACGCGGTGATGCGCACACCTTCTTAATTTTGGATCAGTATCTGCATATCGCCAAAGCGTCTGGTTCCCTCGGATACGCGCATTACCGATGTGGTGATGCGCACACCTTCTTGACTAATTTTATCTTCACCACTGTCCCGGTCATTATTGTTGTGCTTGCCAAACGGTGACACGCACACCATTACCTTGATTTTGTGCATCCGGTGATGATTCGGATGAGGAGAACTATGACCTACTAATGTTGTCCGCTTCATCGTCTCACACTGAAGGGGTGGTAGAACTATCTTCCTTGGGTGGATCCCACAGAAGGAAATCTCCTTCTTGCAACATTACTGTAAATGGTACATGCCTTAGCTTTCTGGCTGATTCTGGTTCGCCTTTTACTCTTGTTAACGTCACGGATTTTGGTAAAATAGCCAATGCCCAATTAGAACAATCCAACATCAACATTTTTGCATGTGGAGGCAATTGAGTTGAGGTCTTGGGAAAATTTGCCGCCAATCTGATTTTCAATACCAATCAAGCCACTGGGACTGTATTTGTGGTCAAGGAAGGTGCGAACTTGTTGGGCTGGGATGAACAGGGAGCCCTGAACATCATCCTAGACCCGAACCATCCTGACATGGTGGTATCCCGAAGTGTTCTCAGTCAATTTTACAAATCCTCTTCTCTCGACGCATCCTCAGCTCACACCATTACCCAATTATCCAACGTCAAGTGGGGACAAATGTTTCCTGAAGTTTTCAATGGTGAACTCGGGAAGCTCATTGGCTTCCAGCATCGAATCATACTCAAAGATGGTGCTAAAGCGGTAGCTCGTAAGGTACGCAAAGTGCCTTTGAGTCTTCGCCCTGAACTCAAGAAAGAATTGGAACGACTATGTACAGCTGGGGTCATCGAACCCATTGAAGGTTTCGAATGGCTCGCCCCCATCGTTTTAGTGCGAAAATCTGACAAATGTCTTAGGATGTGTGTTGACTTAAGAGATCTCAACGCTAACATCTGGGTTGATCGTGAACCACTTCCTAACATCAACGAGATGCTAGCCACTCTAGAAGGTGCCAGGTTTTTTACCTCCCTAGACATTTCTTCTGCATATCATCAAATCGAGCTGTGCAAGGAGTCTAGACATCTAACGTCTTTCGTCACTCCGGAGGGCGCCTATCATTACATCCGTATGCCCTTCGGCCTTGCCTCAGCTTCAGCTGTGTTTCAGAGGTTAATGAATAATCTATTCAGGGACATTCCTGGGGTTGTTTTTTTTCAAGATGATATCCTTATTTATGGAAAGACTGTATCTGAGCATGATGAAAGAGTCAAGCATGTACTTAGCATCATTCGAGCAAGTGGTTTGACATTGAGGGGCGACAAATGCAAGTTCCTTCAAGAAGGTGTCGATTACCTAGGGCATCATATCTCTTACAAGGGAATAGAGCCTAAACTTAAAACCATAGATGCTATCCAAAATGCACCCACACCTTTGAACAAAGACCAGCTTCATTCCTATTTAGGGTTGGTGGAATAATACGCCAAGTTCGTTAGGAATTTTTCCACCAAAACCGCTTCCATGCGAAATATGCTTAAGAAAAATGTTAAATTTGTATGGGATGATGATTGTTGTAACAACTTTGAATCTATCAAACAGGAAATTGTACATGCCCGTCCCCTTAAACTTTTCAACATCAACGATTTATGCATCATATCTACTGATGCCAGTAATGTTGGTTTAGGTGCCGTCCTTCTCCAAAGGAGGAGTGATGGTCGGGAAGAAACTATAGCCTTTGCTTCAAGAACCTTGAGGGGTGCCGAAGGCACTTACTCAACCATTGAAAAAGAAGCCCTGGGTTTGTGGTGGGGTGTTCAACACTTCAGGAATTTCTTGTGGGGGAATGAGTTCATTTTAAGGACTGATCATAAACCTTTGGTCGACTTATTCACTACCAAAGGTGGCGGGAGGGCCACGCCACGTATTTCAAAATGGCAATTCAGGCTGAAGGAATTTCGCTATCGACTTGAGTATGTAGCTGGGGCGAAAAACCATGTTGCCGATTGTCTGTCCAGATTACCCCTCTCAGGTGAAGACCATGCCCTAGAGCGTGATGATTTGGAAATTGTTTGTGCGGTATGCTCGTTGGAAAGTACTGTGTGTTGTGCCCTTACTGAACGTGAGTGGTTGGAGGGTGTGTCTGAGGATGCTGATGTCATGAAGGTCATTGACCTCTTGGCCGGTGTATGGCCCAGCGACAAAGATTGCCCTTCCGAGTTGGTGCCCTATAAAGGATGAGTTGTCTGTGGTGGAGGGTGTACTAAGAAGAGGTGGCTTATTAGTAGTTCCCTCCCCCATTCGTAGTAGAATTTTAAATTTGGCTCACGAAGGCCATCCTGGAATTCGAGCCATGAAGCACAGAGTGAGGCAAGATTTTTGGTGGCCAGCCCTGGATAGGGACGTCGAGCATTTTGTACGGGACTGCTGTGTATGTGTCACAAGCGACAAATCTCAAGTGACTCATCCCTCTCCTGTTGAACCTGTGGTTCTGAAGTATACTCCTTGGACCAAATTAGCTTTTGATATTGCTGGTCCGTTTGGGCTCATTGGTAGTTCCCCCAAATATGCCCTTGTGCTAGTCGACTATATGTCCAAATGGCCTGAAGTTAGATTTGTAGATGATGTTAACTCCTCTTCTATCATCAATTTTTTTCAAGACATTTTTCTCAGGGAGGGTTTTCTGGAAGAGTTGGTGTCGGACAACGGAACCCAGCTAACTGCCTCTGAAATGCAGAATTTTCTCAAGGATACTGGGATTAAACACATCCCTACATCCCTTTATCACCCCCGCAGCAACGGCTTGGTTGAGCGTTTCAACCGTGTCGTCAAGGAACACCTGCAACTCGCATTAGTGAATGGGTTGCATTGGCGGCGGGCCGTCAGCGACATGCTGTGGGCCGTGAGGGACCACTCCGCATATCAGTACTGGAATTGCCCCGTTTACCTTACTTCGGGGGAGGGTGGCGGGCTCCAAACTAAACAAGGAATAAATGTCCAGGAGAGTGGTGGATGCAAAGAAATTGTCTGTTGTAACTGATGTCAGAGCTGCTGTTCAGTCTAGATATGACACCAGGCCTGCTGTTCGTCATTCACTGGATGTTAAGGTGGGTGATCGGGTGAGAATCAAGAAACCGGGATTTCTTCGCAAGGGGGAGTCTCGGTTCTCGTCTCCCAAGAGAGTGTTTGCTGTAAGGGACCATGTGGTGGTGTTGGAGGACGGGAAAGTTTGGAACAAGTGTACCATCTCCATAGTACCTAAACCCGTGTTATACCGTGTCAACAAAAAGTTCGGCATTCATTCCCCCCCTGTTGTTGTGCCCACCAGTGTTCACGGGAGGGGGAGTGTTGTACATTCTGACCAGGTTCCTTTGAGGAGTGCATCCTCCAGATTGAAGTTTGTTCCTGCTAAATTTCGAGATTACAAAATGCTGTAATTTGTTTTTTCTCTCGCTATATTGCTTCTGTAATTTGTTCCTTCTCTGTTATTTTGCTCCTGCCAGTTTTGTGTTTTTTTTCATATCTTTGCACTTCTGTTTATTATTGTGAAGGAAGGGGGGTGTGTTGGGTTCTGCCATCTGCTCGTGCGTGAGCTCGTGCAGAGTTGTGGGGTTCCACTGTTTGGTTCCACCTTGGAATGTGTAGTCCTTGGCTGGCAGTTGCTGCCGGGACCTGGAGGACATCAGACCGAATAAACATAACTCTTACCACAAAGGATGTGTCTTCTTTTCACATTGCCATAAATCATAAATTAAAATGTTCACATCCATTATGAAAAGAGCCATTATTCGCTATTTTGCAGTACAATGTTCAAATAACTGTCAATCAAATAGATGCTATGATTTGCTTGCACTAAAAGTTTAGGCCTTACTTTTTCTGTAAAAAATGTACAGCAATTAAAAACTCCAAATACAGTCAAACGTGAACTATCTGTTTTATGTATTCTTAGGGCCTCTAGGAACTCCCTAGTCATCAAGCCCAAGCATAATGGGTTTATCCATTTTCTTCTAAAACTGGTATATTCTGGGCAGAAAAATAAAATATTTTCAATATCTCAGCATCTAGTGAGCATAAAGTGCATTTAGATTCCTTCCCAGTTACTGGACCGGTTAACCACTTGGCTGTGAATGAATTAATCTGGAGGATCTCATAGCAAAATTTGAAAAAGAGAGTTTTAGCTAGTTGAGGTTTGATTTCATCCAAAAAGTGTTCAAAGCTTGGCGTTGGTTTAAATGATAAAAACTTTACATTAAGTCTTCCCATCCTACAATCTAATGAAGGCCCACTAAGTACGTTTAATGCATTTTTTGAATTTGTGGTCAATGAGCTCGGGTCTGTCCACAATCTAATCAAACTTAACTGGGAAAGCTAATTTCGCAATTGGCTAAACCAGGGAAAGGTGAGCTGGCCATCAAGTTCCAGTAGCTCTGTCAGGCCTTTTCTGTAAGAATTCAGGGGGTCATTAGGATGGCATCTAATCGTTTTTGGGACCTCCCGCCTACAAGGCGGCGGTCCCACAGGGCACATTAGGATGCGACTGCCACTGTGGCGGTAGTGCCAATGTTTTGTATTGCGGAGGGTGCTGTGCTCTGCAGCTCCTGTTGCAAGACAAAACATACACCCCACACATATCCCTGCACTACGTGGCAGACACCATGCGGTGCCTACCACATGGTGTAGGGATATGTAGGGGGGCACCACAGGTGCCCAACAGGGCCCATGTCCCTGGCCCAAGAGGTTAGGGGGCCTGCTACGGGCCCCCAAATCTGTTTCTGCCTGCCGTTTTGCTACGGTTTGACTGCTGCAGAACGACCGACAGAAAGGGATATTGCAATCCTGTCAGGCACCACCGCCATTCTCGGACTACAGGGAGGTCCGACAGGCGGATGGATAAAGCCTGCCTGCCAGGACCGTGGCGGTCAGTGTTTCGGACACCCACCCAGAAGCCATTGTAATATGGCGGACGGAGATCCATGTTACGATGGCCGAGGGACCGCCACCGACAGCCTGTCGATGGCGGTCCCTCGGCCATCCCAATTAGCCCCTTAGTTCTTCTGTAGTCCAAATTTTAATCCAATATAGTAAGGGTCTCAATATGGCTAAGTGCTTGAGTATCTTGATGCCAGTGTCCTAAAACAAGGGAATGAAAGGGGTTTTTTGGAGGAGAGATATTAGTCTTAGTAGCTTTCTGTTTTTTTACAATTGGCTTAGCGTTTTGGAGCAGGACTGTCTTGGCCTTATTTGTGTGGGGTTTCCAGGACAATTTTGAATTTATTGTCATGCCAAGATAGTTAAAATTAGTTACATGCTCTCAAGGTGGATGCTCTAGTACTATTTTATTTTTAAAACATTTGTGTGGTCTAATAGCTCTATATTTAGTCTTCCTCAGGTTTATTTTGAGAACCCTTTGGTCTACAGTAATGACTGAAACTATCTAGCAATCTTTGTAGCCCTCTATGGGTCTGGGAAAGCAGGATTGTATCATCTGCAAACATTAGTGCGCATATGGGCCTCTCCTAACCTCAGTGAATTGTAGTACAATTCTGTAATTGTTGGGTTAAGTTGTTCACGTATAGTAAAAAAAGGGTGCGGGCCAAGACGCAACCCTGTCTCACTCCCCTCCTAACAGGAATAGCCTCTGTCAGTTCCCCCCAGTTCCCCAACGCACTTTAGATAAATTGTAATGATGGAGCCTAATTATCTGTGCCAGGATCACCTGTGGTACTCCCTGTTGTCGTAAGGATTCCCAGAGGTGGTCCCTTGGTATTAAATCAAACACGGCCTTCAAGTCAATAAATGCATCATACAAGTGGCCAGCACTTAGTTTAGCATACTTCCAAGTTCTACATGACAATCTAAAAACTTGGTGGATCATACTTGTCTTAGTTCTAAAACCCGCCTGACATGATGAGAGGATATCTTTCTCTGCTATCCAATCGTTCAGTTTATTCAATATCTGTTTCGCGTAAACTTGTGTCTATTAGGCTTATAGGCCTATAATTAGCCAAATCGTCCTTACTGCCCTTCTTATGGATGGGGACAAATTCTTCCATGATTCGGGGATAGGAGCCCCTGATGCCACAGCATTAACATATGGCACCTATATTTCCAAATCATGTTTCAAGAGGTCCCACAGAATTTTGTCTGGTCCTGGTGCTTTCCCTAATTTGATAGAGTCTATTGCTAATCTAGTCTCTTCTTTGCTGAATTGGAGGGTTGCCTTTGATCGATCGTGAAGGGGAATTCCAGAGGGTGCGATAGCATTTGCACAAGACTCTGGGACCCTTGCGTATAGATCAGAAAAGTGCCTGTGCCATGTGCTGGGATCCAAATAATGATCTGTGTAGGTCCTGTCTTTTTTATGACCATGTGCTATTATTCTCCAAAAAGAAGAGTGGTCTTTTGTCCTGGCTGCAATGATAAGGTCATCCCAAATAGTATCATCCCAACTCTTTTGTGCCGCCTTTTGTATCCTTTTGTAGTCTGTCCTTAATTGCCTAAATTGTGCTACATTATTGTTCTTAAGGGCCATTAGTAATCTTCCTTTAGCTAGTGAGCATTCCTTGTTATACCAAGGAGTGTTAGATAAGCTCCCAATTTTGGGGTTTGTGCCTGATGTTTGTGGTTTAGTCAAGTAGACTTCTATACTCATGGTCAAGTGATGATGAGTTTGTACTATGGGTATAGAGTCCCGTCATTGGCTACTACAGGGGTAAAGAGCATCATAACAGGCATTATAAATTTGTGTGAGGGGTTCAATTCTATTGACAATAGTGGCTCATTTGACCGATCTCCAATTATTGGTGATCGATAATTGTGAAGGCGTACTCCCTCTACCAGCAGTATAAACGCCAATCAGTCTCCCTGACATGGTTAAGCATAATGGGCGGTGGTCACTTTCCTTTCTATTGTCCACCTTAAAATCATTTAGGTAGCCCCAATGTGCTATGCTCACCATACTATAATCTATTCTGAATTTAGTTGTACTCCTTCTGAAGGTATGGGAGCATAGGCAGTCAGAAGTAAACCGACCATTACGAGCTCTTAACTCTTGCTCTGTGGTGAAATTTACTAACTGCATAGATGCCGTAGAAAACAGCACCAAAGAGTCTACACTTAAGAGGGTGATTCCTCTAGCCGAATCTTCCTCCTCAAAAATTAATTCTAGCCCCCAATACGGGTTCATATCTGCAATTAAAGTCTCCCACAACAAGAACAACTCCATCTAACTTCATAGATTCAAGGGCCCCATTTGGTAAATGTACCACTGGCGATTCTATAGAAAGCAATCTTGGTCTTATGTATACATTAAAGACATATAAATCAATTTTAAGGGAGGTTCTCAGCTTCAATCCCAAACTATCTAGAGAATCAATGGTCATAACATCTATAGTAATGTTTAGATTAATCTTTACCCCTATCACTAACCCGGCCGAGGGTATCCCTTTCCTTGAAGGTATCGCGCTGAGACTAAATGTAGTATACCCTAGTTTAAATGGAGGTTCTGTCGACCAAGTTTCTTGGAATAGGCAGAGATTGAATCTCCCAATATATTCCTGCCAATCCGTTTTTGTTTTGGCCCAGCTATATTCCAAGAAATCACCATGATATTTTGGGGGGTTATCTCGAGATTCAATTCAAGAATGAATTCAGGTTGCATGTTTCGATTATCTACTATGTCAGAAGGTATTCTAATATCAATCTGGATGTCTTGCATCTCCAGTTGGCCAAGCGATGGGGGGATGATATCAGTACCTGAGATGTTTGGTGTGAGTCCACGCTTGTCAGAGACATTAGCCCGTCTGGTCAGTCAATCTATGGATTCCATATTATCTGTGCGCTGGTAGCTATGCAAAGAATTGCATGGATCCTGATGTGTGCCATGATAATCATTTTTGTCATGGATAGTTTTACTGAGCTTAAACCTTATTCTGGAGTCTATTGTGTAATGTGTATGTAGTTCAAGGGCCATAAGGCCATCAACAATGGATTTAGATTGGAGAACTAATCGTATATCGTCCAGATTCCTGCTATTAGTCTGTAGGCGCTCGGCTTTAATTATGTCAGATCATATGATAGATAGACATTGGCGCCTATGCCTAATCTAGTGTATCACTTTATTCTTTAAAGAATCCTTGTCTTCCATATCACCATGTTTTAGCCTGGGGACATTTGTCATGAATATGGTAAAGGCTCCCCTCTTCTGCTTGTTGAATTGTATAATTTGCTGTTGGGTGGGGGGATCCGATTGGCTCTATATGGCTGTGATTTTCTCGGTCCTCCTAGATCTGACTTATAATTCAGCCATCTCTCTCTAGTTACCGTATTTTGACAGTTGGTTGGAATACTAGTATTTAGGTATATCTTGTATAGATCCTCACCCCTAGTCATAACGGGCCCTCCCCTCCTCAGATGGCCACTTTGTGTGTTTAGGCCTATGTCTCGCCTGTTGGTATCTGGCCCTCTGGTTATATTTGCTGTGTCAAAGCATTCGGTGTTATCTGCATGCGATCCAGCAGGATCTATGTGAAGTGGCTATCAAGCCTCTCGCCCTGTTGATTGCAGCCTTGCCACCCACTTGCTCATGGATAACTTTGGTTCTTAGCAGTGCTACTATTAACGCTCTTAGCAGCACTATTGTATAGTACTAGTTCTCCAATTAGCCTATTCGGGTTATTACCTCATTTGTCAATAGGTCCAATTTTTGGTGGATTTCTGAGATTGATTTGGCATTCTCTGCCCTTTGGGTTTGCGCCATCCTATTCTTACTGCTGTTTGTTTTAGATTTTTGTTTCTGAACCACAATGCCCAGACTTGGGCTCTCTAGATTTTCCAGGGCTGTTAGTGGTGCAAATCTGTTTGAGCAGTTTATTAATATTGTTTCATCGCAAGTGTCCCTATTTTCAGCAAGGGTTGATGTGCTAGCTTTGTAGGCGCAAATTTGATGGGGATTTTCTGTCCCAAGGTACATAGAGGGGGTGGGAGTTGGGAGCTGAGATCCTTTCTCACCTACGGCATGATGAATAATAATATTTTGTGGAGGGGATTCTAAACAATGTGCTCTTTCTTGTTTGTTATAGTAAGATGTTAACTTTTAGTGCCTTCCTTGTCTACTCTCTTCCCATCAGACAGTATTGATTCTACTTTCTAGATTAGGTCGTCAATAGCAGCTAGGGTACAGTTCTCTGCTGCTGTTTTCCTTGATTTAACTGTTTTTAGGTATCTTATTCTTACCCGAAGCAGACTCTGTAGCCTTTCTCTTGCCCATTTTCAGTGGGTACTAGAAAATTACTATTATATGCAGTTATAAGGTGAAGAAAAGAAAGAAAATAATTGTAAATGGTGTAATCACAGAAAGTTCCACAATCAGGGAAAAAGTGTAATATAATGTGGAGATTCAGTTGGTCAATTCACTTTCCAAAGGGTGGAGTTTAACTCCAGTACATGAGGTTTAAATTTTACATATCAGTGTCCCGGCAACTTCCATTCTATAATGTCTGTAATAGTCAGTACCAAGGTCTTTGTATAAGCTGCAATATGAGGAAGATCACCTACTTGCGTCCATAGGCTCATGACCAGTTCGACTAACGGAGGCCAAGGCCAAAGGGGGTGGCCCTGCCCTGCCTCTTCCTGTCACTGACAGGCACAGACAGGCCCGCCCTTGGCCCAGGCTTTGCCCAGGGGTGGTCCCCGTGCATCCCGCGCCATGAGGGGAATGGCAGCGCTTTATGCACGGTGGACACGCCTCCCCCTCTCCGTCAGCGGTAGTGGCAGTTTCACCCTGGTATGAGGAGTCCCACCAGAGTGAATAGAGCAGACAAATCTGTCTCCCAGCTGGTGAAAGCAACAACAAGGCAACCCACACCGTGGGGGGAGAGGCAGTGCTTTATGCCCGGTGGACACGCCTCCCCTCTCCATCAGTGGTAGTGGCAGTTGCCCCCTGGGACAAGAAGTCCCACCAGGGTGAATAGAGCAGACAAACCTGTCCCCCAGCTGGTGAAAGTGATGGAGCAAGGTTTCAAAAATGAAACTTGCTTGTATGCAATCCTCCTCATAGTATTAATTTATTAAATGTGTACTGTCAATACTAATCTTTGCATTCACAAACACAGAAGGGATAGACGCTTGCCTATGTGTTTTACTAATGAATAACGCTTGTCTATAAACCAAGATGGCCGCTAAAGCGCGGGAACCTCAATGCGCATGTCGCAACTTGATCACATGGTGTGACGTCTTTCTTTGCTTGGTGGGAAACTTCAGCTTCTGCGCAGTGTGCATTAAAATGGCCGCTAAATGTTTTCACATGCTTAAGCTTGCTCTCATGTCATTATTAAATTGTCGTTTTCTTAACGCTACTAATGCAGAATAGTATTATGATTAAATGGGAATAGAGTAGGGAAAGTGGGTATACAGTGAAACATTTTATTTGTGATTTTAATATTTTCTTCTTGCACTTTTAGTAATTCGTAAACTTGGGCCTGGGTTGGTGTCTTGAAACTCGAGAAACAGAGGGTTCTGCGCATGTGTCCTGTATGCCTGCCAAGTGAAGTCAACTTGGACGTCTCCCAAGGCCACGACCTATTGGCTGAAGATGATGTACCCAATGTTTCCGGCGGACAAATTGTTACTTTTCTCCTGTAAAATGTATAACATTTGTCGTGAGACGGGTGGGAAATAAAGCGAATGTATTAATTTGAAGGGGAGGGAACGTAAAGACAATAGGCTTTAGAATTTAGGCCAAATCGATATGGTGCGAGAATCCACCCCCTGTCCCTGTCCAATCAGAAGTAGTGGTCCCATATTTTAGCAACATTAAGGGGAGGTATATGGGCGTAGAAGGGTATAATCGAATATAGCATTAGTAAATTAGTCAAAGCATGCATTCACGAAGAACAGGCGTCCATACTGCCAGAGCGCTCTCAACTCCAGACTGCCCAGCTGACCGGTTGCTGACTGAATTCCTGTCCGGAAGAGGTCCTGAGGAGGGGGCGGCGGAGTCCATTAGAAGGAAGGCACGGGAGAATTGAGAGAAGTCGAGTATCAGAGAGGGGAACGGCGCAGGCGTCGTTGTAGAGAGGTCACCGATCCTGTCCTGATCCTGGAAGAAGTCTTTGCTCTTCATCCTTCCTGGGTCCTATCTTTTCCAACTCCTTGGCCAAGGGGCTTGGTTCTCGCATTTAGGTAACTATACTGCAACCTTTAGTTGCGCTGCTGTCTCTATCTTCTCCTCTTCCTTAAACACCGTCATTTATTAGCAAAATCATATCTATGCTTTTTCTTGGGTATTTCAATCAAGTACCATGTTTTCTGTATTTTACTCTGCTAAAACTTTAGATAAACATTTTAAAACTTCCTGACTCAGTAGTTATTTCAGGATTATGTACTATAATGAATGTCACTCATTTTAAACTTCCCAATTAGCAAAGGATCCATTGGTAAGTTATTACTCTTCAATCAGAAGGTAATTGGTAGCAGGGACTTTGATAAAAGAGTACATCTGACACCCAGCGTAAGTATTAGTGTAGTGTGAATGTATGGGCCCAAAAGATTATATGGTGTATGAATGTTGTTGGCTAATATTGCGCTGGATCAGTTTTCTGGTAAGCAGAGGACGGATTTTGTTACTCTTTGTTAATTGGGTAATGAGAATTTTATTTGTATTTTTTATGAACTAACATCGCTTATTTTTAAGTTTTTGTTATATGTTGTCCAGAATACCCCGGGGGAAAAAGAATAGTGGGTGGCAAGTGGAAGCCATACTGCAGTGAGGTTATCTGTCAGGCAGAATTAGTATTGAGAAGTTAAGCAGGACTTCAAGTACTCGTTAGGGACTCTATGCGTGTGAGTAATAGCAAAAAGGGTACGCTGATAAAAATTTGATGTTACATCACCTAGTAAGGGTAACATTGGAGAAGTAACAGGTACTTCTGGAGCTTGTGTGAAGAGTAGACGAAAGTGTTTTACTCGTAGTGTATGTATTAGTAAACGGAAAGGTTTTACTAAAGTGTGGAAGAAACTATCTTTTTCGAAATTAGTGGAAACTGGCACGATAGCGAATGTTTTATGTTGTTACTGAAATATAATTAAGATTTATAGAGAAAATAAGTTTGCGTAAAGTTTTGTAAAGGGAGGGTCAGTTGCCGGAGAGGGAGCTGACGTCACAAAACGCAGCGCTGTGGTAGGTTGAAACAGCGTGAGTGGAAAAACCCTTGTAAAGGAGGGGTCAGTAGTCAGGAGTAGTATTGACGTCACAGGTGCCGCGCTGGGATTGGTTAAACCAGCGAGGAGAGAAAAAAGCAGATTGTAAAGGAGGGGTTGACAGAGAAACGTCACCAAAAGGCCGCGCAAGGATTGGCTCGGAAATAAAAGATAGCAGACATTTGATTGGTCGAAAATATAGAAGCAAAATTCTTAGTGGATAAGTATTGCATGTTAAAACGTGATCCGAATTTAACAGGAACTCGTCCGGATAGGAGATTCCTAGGTTTTGCAGAATATAATTTTGTACACAGAAGATTAGATAGAATGTACGGAGAAAGAAGAAAAATGTCATTTTTGCAAAAGATTAAGAATTATTTTAAAAAGGACAAACCAATCAAAACTAGAGAAGGAATTATTATTCCACCAGCTAAAACGCCAGCATCATTTATGATGATGGAGAGAGGTTATCATACTTGTGTATGGATGGAGAATTGGATAGAATACACCAAAAATGATGGAGTATTAGCATTTCCCGAGAATGGTACCTTCAATGGAAGAATTCTTCAAAACTTGAGATTGAGGATGAATGATTTAGAACCCAGACCTAGATTAACCCAGTATGAAGCTCTAGAAGAATGGGAAACCGAGGCATTTGAGTGGGATAGATCTAGAAGTAATAGGAGTTACCCAGGATTTTACCACAGATATTTACGTGAGTCAAGAGAGGGTCAGATGAAACAATGGAGAAGGGCAATGATTACAGAGGGACTGTATCCATTATTCACAGAAGGAGAAAAATCAGGAGGCAAATGTACAGAAAAGACAAAACATTTAATGAGAAATGAGGATTCAGAAGACGAATTTATGGAAGAAATGTTAAGAAATCCCCCACCATATCAGGAAGGGACAAGTGGATGCCCTCCTAGTGCACCACCACAAACTCCAATGGTACCAAAGGTAATGCATGAATTCACCCCGACTAGATTACTTCATGACAAAGAAAAAGAAGCCCTAGAAAAGAACAGAGCAGAATTAATACAGAAAATAACTCAGATAAAAGTACATCCTGATTCGTTGACCATACCTGTAACAATTGGTCCAGTAGTTCCATTATATGGTACGCAGGGAAATTGCCCTCAACCGATACTTACACCTAATCCTGTGAGTAAACCCAAACCCGAAGCTCCAATTATAATTGAGGATCAATTTAGTGACTGTGAATCCACAATATCACTCATGGATTTACCTATTCGAGGTTCTGTAAATAGTACTCCCAGAAAAGATGTACCTGGAGGTTCAAAAGATGTAAGTTTAGTAACTTCATCAGGAACAAAAAGAGCTACCATAGTAACACCTGAAGATCTAGAAAGATGGGTACAAGGGTCAGTTAAACAGTGCACACCTCCAAAAGTACTGGATATCCATAAATTGAAAGTCGAATTAGAAGAAATAATAGCAGGAAATGTAGGAGTAGAACACTTGAATACGTATGATGAAGAAGAATTATTATTCTTGTGCAGGAGTATCACTAGAAATGTAAAGATATTCCATGAAAAATTGTCCAATTTAGCACTACAGATGGGAATCGAAATAGGGAGATCAAAAGTATTACAGAAACCATATAGAGCAGAATTTGCGGACAAAGATTTAGAAAATATGAATGCATCTGGAAGAAGACTGCAAATAAGAGAATTAATGTTAGTTTTACAAAAATGGGGAGATCTAGATAAATGGAGATCTAGGTGGGCCAAGAAAAAGGAAGAAGCATGAACAAGTAGAACAGCATCAGAATATGTGATGAAGGAAGCAGGAAAAGCAGACCAGATGTATCCAATGCGAGAAATTGCGGGAGGAGGATATGTACATGTCCCATGGAGCAGACAGGATATTTTATCATTTACGAATGATTTTCCAAAATTGAGAGAAAAACCAATTGAATGGTACAAACAGGTTGAAAGGTTTGTGAAGGTGTCAAAGGTATTGTTGAAGGATTTAGATGGTTTGTTTGACATAGTGCTACCTGCCAATTTGTGGACAGATTGTAAAATTACAGTCGATTGGCCTAGTGATGAATATCCCAGAGATCCGAAAACAGGTGCCCCGTCAAATGACGTGATGAAAAAGCATCAGCAGGTGATAACTTACCTGAAAGGGAAAATACCACCGAAAGAAACAGATTGGGTGAAAATAGATCGAACAACCCAAGAAGCCAGTGAAACAGTACATTCCATTCCTATTATGAGCGTTTATTGCAGGTGTTTAAACAGTATAGTGGATTTGAGGACATTGGAGACAAGAACATGAGTCAATTTGTGTATCGATTTGTTTACGGTCTGAAGCCAGAGATTTGCCAGATGATTAAACAACACATGCTGTGTTGGCAGGGAAAGCCCATAGATGAGATTCTGAAGTATGCAAAATATTGTGGAGACGATATTGAGGATAGACACAAGAAATTGCAGGAAAAAGTGATGTGGGCTCAGGTGAGAATGGCAGAGAAGCAGGGAATTAATTTGGAAAATCCGAGTGAAAATCCAGGAAAAGATCCTGGAACGAGTGGTGATACGGGAAATGGTGGAAAATTTAGAGGACGAATGAGTAGAGAAGAAGCTAAAAAGAAATTTCCTTGTCATGGATGCGGAAAATTAGGGCATTGGAAGGATGAATGTAAAAAGATTCGGAATAATAATTTCCCAAATCCAAACTTAAATCCACAGACACAGAATGACTCACAACAGGGTGTAAATCCCCAGAATCAATTACCACCTCCACCTGTTCAGGGTAATATAAGCAGAGCAAAACATGGTACAGACATTGGATACCCAGGAGGGAGTGGTAAGAATGATTATATGACATCACAATTTCTTTTGCAGGGCAATTACTGTAAATTCGACTCATGACGGTGCCTAGGAGAGGGGAAGAAGGAGTGCATACTTGGCGCATCCTTACAGGTAGATCAGTCTGGTCCATATGTTGAAGGAAATGTGAAAGGTAATGATATTACTTTCCTTTTGGACACTGGTGCTACCAGGTCTACTGTGAGATCAGCAGACATCCCAGACCTTCCTCTCTCTGGTGAAGATATCCAAGTAGTAGAGGTAGCTAATCAAAGAATTAGAACACCTCTTACAGAACCAATGGAAGTCAAAATAGGAAACTTCAGAGAAATGTACCAATTTGTAGTGTGTGATTCTAGCCCAGTGAATTTATTAGGTAGAGATTTATTGTGCAAAATGAACTGTACAGTTTTCTGCATGCCAGATGGTGTGGCAGTTCAGACACCAGATGAGGACCATGTATATAAAATTATGGTTGCAAAACAAGGTACAGAAATAGATGAAATGTTTTCGTTGATAACAAAAGATGAGTTGCCAGAAGAATTAAAAGGTACAGTAAACCAAATAGTATGGGATTTCACCGGAAAAGAAGCAGGACTTATGGCAAAAATAGATCCAGTTCAAATTACTATAAAAGAAGGTGCGATTTTCCCAAATACTAAACAATACAAAATGAGTGCAGAAGTAAAAGCAGGAGTCATTGAAGAAATCAATCGAATGGTAAAACAAAACATTCTAAAAGAAGTAATGAGTAGCCCATGTAATTCACCAATCATGGGACTAAAGAAACCTAGTGGAAAATATAGGATTGGTCAGGACCTGCGTAAAATAAACAAGATTGTGGAACCTTGTTGTCCCATAGTACCAAATCCTGAAGTAATTCTATACCAGATCCCTTGGAATGCAGGATGGTTCACAGTAATTGATTTGTGTCAAGCATTCTTTTCAATACCATTGCATCCAGACAGCCAGTATCTTTTCTCATTTAAATTTGAGAACAAGGTCTATGTGTGGAATCGTGTTCCTCAGGGGTACACAGAAAGTCCTTCCATCTTCAACCAGATACTGAAAAAGGGCCTGGAAAAACTAGTGATGCCAGGAAGCTCAGTTTTAGATCAATATATCGACGACTTATTAGTAGCGTCGACCACCAGAGAAGACTGTGTTGTTGACTCCATAGCATTATTAAATCTTTTGGCTGAGGAAGGGCATAAAGTCTCACCTGAAAAGTTACAGTTTTGCAGGACAGCTGTTAACCCCTTCGATGCTCATGACGGAATGGTTCCGTCATGAGCATCGGTGCCTCTGTGCTCATGACGGAACCATTCCGTCATGAGGCCAGGGGCACGAAATCCCTCTGCTGCAGACAGCAGAGGGATTTCCTTTTCTCCCCCACAGCCTCGGGAGCTGGGGAAGAGCTTCCCCAGCTCCCGAGGCCCCCTCCCTTTCAGTGAAATGAAGATCAGCGCGCACGTCGCGCTGACTTCATTTCACTGAAAACAAAACTAAAATGAGCCTTTAGGCTCATTTCAGTTTCACTTTCTACGTGCTCAGGGGCTATCTCAGCCCCCTGAGCACGTAGAAAGATGGGAGAGGTATCATTGGAAAGGGGAGAATCTCCCCTTTCCAATGGAACCCCTCCCCAGTGGATCCTTGCTTGGGGATCGCCCCAGGAGGGCGATCCCCACGCAGGGATCCACCCACTAAGGCACCAGGGAGGGGGGAGCGGTCCCTTGGGCAAGGGCTTTTGCTCCCCCCCAAAAAATTGCGACTGTTCAGTCTCGGAGCAGTAGCCCCCAATCTGCCCCACCGGGGGGGCAGAAAGCCCACTAGACACCAGGGATTTTTATTTGGTGTATTTTTTTTAGGGTGGGGGCAGCCCGTAACGGGCACGCCAATGCCCCCACCCCCCAGCCACCATTACAGCCTTTCTGCCCCCCCTGGGAGGCAGATGGGGGCAGTAGCCCCCAATCTGCCCCCCCGGGGGGGCAGAAAGCCCACTAAACACCAGGGATTTTTTTGGACGCATTTTTTTTAGGGTGGGGGCTGCCCGAAACGGGCACGCTAATGCCCCCACCCCCCCACCACCATTACAGCCTTTCTGCCCCCCCTGGGAGGCAGATGGGGGCAGTAGCCCCCAATCTGCCCCCCCGGGGGGGCAGAAAGCCCACTAAACACCAGGGATTTTTTTGGACGCATTTTTTTTAGGGTGGGGGCTGCCCGAAATGGGCACGCTAATGCCCCCACCCCCCACCACCATTACAGCCTTTCTGCCCCCCCTGGGAGGCAGATGGGGGCAGTAGCCCCCAATCTGCCGCCCCGGGGGGCAGAAAGCCCACTAAACGCCAGGGATTTATTTTTTGTGTAATTTTGTTTTTAGGGTGGGGGCTGCCCAAAATGGGCACGCTAATGCCCCCACCCCCATCACCATTACATCCTTTCTGCCCCCCCCGGGGGGCAGATGGGGGCTGTAGCCCCCAATCTGTGACCCCGGTGGGGCAGAAAGCCCACTAAACGCCAGGGATTTTTTTGGGCGTGGTTTTTTTTGGGTGGGGGCTGCCCGAAACGGGCACGCCAATGCCCCCACACCCCCACCACCATTACATCCTTTCTGCCCCCCCGGGGGGGCAGAAAGCCTACTAAACACCAGGGATTTTTTTTTGTGTAATTTTTTTTTAGGGTGGGGGCTGCCCAAAATGGGCATGCCAATGCCCCCACCCCCGTCACCATTACAGCCTTTCTGCCCCCCCAGTGGGGCAGAAAGCCCACTAAACGCCAGGGATTTTTTTTTGTGCAATTTTATTTAGGGTGGGGGCTGCCCAAAACGGGCACGCCAATGCCCCCACCACTCTGTCACCATTACAGCCTTTCTGCACCGCCCTGGGGGGCAGATGGGGGCTGTAGCCCCCAATCTGCCCCCCCCGGTGGGGCAGAAAGCCCACTAAATGCCAGGGATTTTTTTTGTGCAATTTTTTTTAGGGTGGGGGCTGCCCAAAACGGGCACGCCAATGCCCCCACGCCCTTGCCACCATAAGTCTTTCTGCCACCCCTGGGGGGCAGATGGCGGCAGTAGCCCCCAATCTGCCCCCCCCCCTGGCGGCAGAAAGCCCACTTGACGCCAGGGATTTATTTTGCAATTTTTTTTAGGGTGGGGGCTACCCGAAGTGGGCACGCCAATGCCCACATCCCCGCCACCATTACAGCCTTTCTGCTCCCCCTGGTCTCCCGATAAAAATGGTACCTTACACGCTTGGGTGGGGCAAGTACCCGCGACATGCAAGGGCCCAAAACCTAGTGAGGCGACATCAAAATTACCTATCACAAACCAACCTGGTTTCAAGGGGGGTCCTATGAGTTTTTGGCCCCGGGTTCGGTGGCCAGCTAGGGAAACCTACCAAACCCCCACATTTCTGAAAACTAGACACCCAGGGGATTCCAGGGAGGTATGGCTTGCGTGGATCCCCCAAAGTTTTCTTACCCAGAAACCCCAGAAACCTGAAATTTTGCTGAAAAAATCACTTTTTTCACACATTTTTGTGTGGGAAAGTTGTGGCATCACCGGGCTGAAACAAATTTCCTACCACCCAGTGTACCCCCAGGTCTCCCGATAAAAACGGTGCATCACTCGGGTGGGAGGCCCAAGTACCCGCGACAGGCAAGGGCCCAAAACGTATTGAGGCAACATCAAAATTGCCTATCAGAAGACGACCTGGTTTTGCAAGGGGGTCCCATGACTTTTTGGCCCGGAGCTCGGCGGCCACCTAGGGAAACCTACCAAACCCACACATTTATGAAAACTAGACACCCGGGGGATTCCAGGGAGGTATGGCTTGCGTGGATCCACCAACGTTTTCTTATCCAGAAACCTGAAATTTTACAGAAAAAATCACTTTTTTCACACATTTTTGTGTGGGAAAGTTGTGGCATCACCGGGCTGACACAAATTTCCTACCACCCAGCGTTCCCCCAGGTCTCCCTATAAAAACGGTGCATCACTCGGGTGGGAGGCCCAAGTACCCGCGACAGGCAAGGGCCCAAAACGTATTGAGGTGACATCAAGATTGCCTATCACAAAATGACCTGGATTTGCAAGGGGTCCCATGACTTTTTGGCCCGGGCTCGGCGGCCACCTAGGGAAACCTACCAAACCCACACATTTCTGAAAAGTAGACACCCGGGAATTCCAGGGAGGTATGGGTTGCGTGGATCCACCAACGTTTTCTTACCCAGAATCCCCAAGAAACCTGAAATTTTACAGAAAAAATCCCTTTTTTCATACATTTTTGTGTGGGAAAGTTGTGGCATCACCGGGCTGACACAAATTTCCTACCACCCAGCGTTCCCCAGGTCTCCCGATAAAATGGTGCCTCACTCGGGTGGGAGGCCCAGTACGCGCGACAGGCAAGGGCCCAAAACGTATTGAGGCAACATCAAAATTGCCTATCAGAAGATCGACCTGGTTTTGCAAGGGGTCCCATGACTTTTGGCCTGGGGCTCGGTGGCTCACCTAGGAAACCTACCAAACCCACACATTTCTGAAAACTAGACACCCGGGGATTCCAGGGAGGTATGGCTTGCGTGGATCCACCAACGTTTTCTTACCCAGAATCCCTGCAAACCTGAAAGTTTGCTGAAAAAATCACTTTTTCACACATTTGTGTGTGGGAAAGTTGTGGCATCACCAGGATGACACAAATTTCCTACCACCCAGCGTTCCCCCAAGTCTCCCGATACAAATGGTGCCTCACTCGGGTGGGAGGCCCAAGTACCCGCAACAGGCATGGGCCCAAAACGTATTGAGGCAACATTGAAATTGCCTATCACAAAATGTTTTGGGCCCGTGCCTGTCGCGGGTACTTGGGCCTCCCACCCGAGTGAGGCACCATTTTTATCGGGAGACCTGGGGAACGCTGGGTGGTAGGAAATTTGTGTCATCCCAGTGATGCCACAACTTTCCCACACAAAAATGTGTGAAAAAGTGATTTTTTCAGCAAAATTTCAGGTTTGCAGGGGATTCTGGGTAAGAAAACGTTGGTGGATACACGCAAGCCATACCTCCCTGGAATCCCCGGGTGTCTACTTTCAGAAATGTGTGGGTTTGCTAGGTTTCCTAGGTGGCCGCCGAGCCCCGGGCCAAAAAGTCATGGGACCCCCCTTGCAAAACCAGGTCGTTTTGTGATAGGCACTTTTGTTGTCGCCTCAATACGTTTTGGGCCCTTGCCTGTCGCGCGGACTTGGGCCTCCCACCTGAGTGAGGCACCATTTTTATCGGGAGACCTGGGGAACGCTGGGTGGTAGGAAATTTGTGTCAGCCTGGTGATGCCACAACTTTCCCACACAAAAATGTGTGAAAAAGTGATTTTTTCAGCAAAATTTCAGGTTTGCAGGGGATTCTGGGTAAGAAAACGTTGGTGGATCCACGCAAGCCATACCTCCCTGGAATCCCCCGGGTGTCTACTTTTCAGAAATGTGTCGGTTTGCTAGGTTTCCCCAGGTGGCCGACGAGCCCCGGGCCAAAAAGTCATGGGACCCCCCTTGCAAAACCAGGTCGTTTTGTGATAGGCATTTTTGATGTCGCCTCAATACGTTTTGGGCCCTTGCCTGTCGCGCGTACTTGGGCCTCCCACCCGAGTGAAGCACCATTTTTATCGGGAGACCTGGGGGAACGCTGGGTGATGGGAAATTTGTGTCAGCCTGGTGATGCCAGAACAATCCCACACAAAAATGTGTGAAAAAAGTGATTTTTTCAGCAAAATTTCAGGTTTGCAGGGGATTCTGGGTAAGAAAACGTTGGTGGATCCACGCAAGCCATACCTCCCTGGAATCCCCCGGGTGTCTACTTTTCAGAAATGTGTGGGTTTGCTAGGTTTCCGTAGGTGGCCGCCGAGCTCCGGGCCAAAAAGTCATGGGACCCCCCCTTGCAAAACCAGGTCGTCTTCTGATAGGCAATTTTGATGTCACCTCAATACGTTTTGGGCCCTTGCCTGTCGCGCGTACTTGGGCCTCCCACCCGAGTGAGGCACCATTTTTATCGAGAGACCTGGGGGAATGCTGGGTGGTAGGAAATTTGTGTCAGCCCGGTGATGCCACAACTTTCCCACACAAAAATGTGTGACAAAAGTGATTTTTTTCAGCAAAATTTCAATTTTGCAGGGGATTCTGGGTAAGAAAACATTGGTGGATCCACGCAAGCCATACCTCCCTGGAATCCCCAGGGTGTCTACTTTTCAGAAATGTGTGGGTTTGCTAGGTTTCCCTAGGTGGCCGCCGAGCCCCGGGCCAAAAAGTCATGGGACCCCCCTTGCAAAACCAGGTCGTCTTCTGATAGGCAATTTTGATGTCACCTCAATACGTTTTGGGCCCTTGCCTGTCGCGCGTACTTGGGCCTCCCACCCGAGTGAGGCACCATTTTTATCTGGAGACCTGGGGGAACGCTGGGTGGTAGGAAATTTGTGTCAGCCCTGTGATGCCACAACTTTCCCACACAAAAATGTGTGAAAAAAGTGATTTTTTCAGCAAAATTTCAGGTTTGCAGGGGATTCTGGGTAAGAAAACGTTGGTGGATCCACGCAAGCCATACCTCCCTGGAATCCCCCGGGTGTCTACTTTTCAGAAATGTTTGGGTGTGCTAGGTTTCCCTAGGTGGCCGCCGAGCCCCAGGCCAAAAAGTCATGGGACCCCCCTTGCAAAACCAGGTCGTTTTGTGATAGGCATTTTTGATGTCGCCTCAATACGTTTTGGGCCCTTGCCTGTCGCGGGTACTTGGGCCTCCCACCCGAGTGAGGCACCATTTTTATCGGAAGACCTGGGGCATTGCTGGGTGGTAGGAAATTTGTGTCAGCCCGGTGATTCCACAACTTTTCCACACAATAATGTGTGAAAAAAGTGAGTTTTTCAGCAACATTTCAGGTTTCTGGGGGATTCTGGGTAAGAAAACATTGGGGGATCCACGCAAGCCTTACCTCCCTGGAATCTCCCATGTGTCTACTTTTCAGAAATGTGTGGGTTTGGTAGGTTTCCCTAGGTGCCGGCAGAGCTAGGGTTCAAAAACTACAGCTAGGCACTTTGCCAAAAAAGGGTCATTTTTCACAGTGAAATTGGGGTGTGTCCACGTTGCGTTTTGCGTCGTTTCCTGTCGCGGGCACTAGGCCTATCCACACAAGTGAGGTGCCATTTTTCTCAGAAGACTTTGGGGAACGCGGGGTGGGTGGAATTTTGTGGATCCATGCAGATTCCAGAACTTTCCACCACAGAAAAGCGAGGAAAATTTTGTTTTTTTACACTTTTTTAGGTTTGCAAGGGATTCTGGGTAACAGAACCTGGTGAGAGCCAGTCAAGTCACCCCATCCTGGATTCCCCTGGGTGTCTAGTTTTCAAAAATTTATAGGTTTGCTAGGTTTCCCTAGGTGCCGGCAGAGCTAGGGTTCAAAAACTACAGCTAGGCACTTTGCCAAAAAAGGGTCATTTTTCACTGTGAAAATGTGGTGTGTCCACGTTGTGTTTTGCGCTGTTTCCTGTCGCGGGCACTAGGCCTACCCACACAAGTGAGGTACCATTTTTCTCGGAAGACTTTGGGGAATGCGGGGTGGGTGGAATTTTGTGGATCCACACAGATTCCAGAACTTTCCACCACAGAAAAGTGAGGAAAATGTGTTTTTTTTTACAATTGTTTAGGTTTGCAAGGGATTCTGGGTAACAGAACCTGGTGAGAGCCAGTCAAGTCACCCCATCCTGGATTTCCCTGGGTGTCTAAATTTCAAAAATGTATAGGTTTGCTAGGTTTCCCTAGGTGCCGGCAGAGCTAGGGTTCAAAAACTACAGCTAAGCACTTTTCAAAAAAAGGGTCATTTTTCACTGTGAAAATGTGGTGTGTCCACATTGTGTTTTGTGCTGTTTCCTGTCGCGGGCACTAGGCCTACCCACACAAGTGAGGTACCATTTTTCTCAGAAGACTTTGGGGAATGCGGGGTGGGTGGAATTTTGTGGATCCACGCAGATTCCAGAACTTTCCACCACAGAAAAGTGAGGAATATGTGGTTTTTTTGACAATTGTTTAGGTTTGCAAGGGATTCTGGGTAACAGAACCTAGTGAGAGCCAGTCAAGTCACCCCATCCTGGATTCCCCTGGGTGTCTAGATTTCAAAAATGTATAGGTTTGCTAGGTTTCCCTAGGTGCCGGCAGAGCTAGGGTTCAAAAACTACAGCTAGGCACTTTGCAAAAAAAGGGTCATTTTTCACTGTGAAAATGTGGTGTGTCCACGTTGCGTTTTTCGCTGTTTCCTGTTGCAGGCACTAGGCCTACCCACACAAGTGAGGTACCATTTTTCTCGGAAGACTTTGGGGAACGCGGGGTGGGTGGAAGTTTGTGGATCCACGCAGAATCCAGAACTTTTCACCACAGAAAAGTGAGGAAAATGTGGTTTTTTTGACAATTATTTAGGTTTGCAAGGGATTCTGGGTAACAGAACCTCGTGAGAGCCAGTCAAGTCACCCCATCCTGTATTCCCCTGGGTGTCTAGTTTTCAAAAATGTATAAGTTTTCTAGGTTTCCCTAGGTGCCGGCAGAGCTAGGGTTCAAAAACTACAGCTAGGCACTTTGCAAAAAAGGGGTAATTTTTCACTGTGAAAATGTGGTGTGTCCACGTTGCGTTTTGGGCCGTTTCCTGTCGCGGGCACTAGGCCTACCCACACAAGTGAGGTACTGTTTTTCTTGAAAGACTTTGGGGAACGCGGGGTGGGTGGAATTTTGTGGATCCATGCAGATTCCAGAACTTTCCACCACAGAAAAGTGAGGAAAATTTGTTTTTTTTGACAATATTTTAGTTTGCAAGGGATTCTGGGTAACAGAACCAGGTGAGAGCCAGTCAAGTCACCCCATCCTGGATTCCCCTGGGTGTTTAGTTTTCAAAAATGTATAGGTTTGCTAGGTTTCCCTAGGTGCCGGCAGAGCTAGGGTTCAAAAACTACAGTTAGGCACTTTGCAAAAAAAGGGTAATTTTTCACTGTGGAAATGTGGTGTGTCCACGTTGCGTTTTGGGCCGTTTCCTGTCGCAGGCACTAGGCCTACCCACACAAGTGAGGTACCATTTTTATCGGGAGACTTAGGGTAACACAAAATTGTAGAGCAACTGTTATTATCTATTGACTTTTGATGCATTTCTGCCTTCCAAATGAAAGACAATGTGTAAAAAGAAGTCATTTTGAAAAATGTCCTATAATTCTCATGCTAGTATGGGTACTCCCAATTTCGGAAAAGTGCAAATATCTACGATTTCTAAACTCTATATTTTATTCCCACTTCAGAAATACATAGGTGTCTTTCATACCAATTTTTCCATGTATAAATTTTCCCAGAATAATTGCTATATACCCGGTACATAATAAAAAACCATTGCAAGACGCTGCTCAGTTATTGGCTCTGGGTTCGTCGGGTTCTTGGTGAACCTACAAGTCCTATATATCGCCACAACCAGAAAGGTCCAGCGGATGTAACGGTATATTGCTTTCAAATAGCTGTCATAATTAGAAGAAGTTACAGGTGAAAACGTTGACACAAATGGCTGATTTCTTCAACTAATTTTCAATGTTTCCTTTATTTAACTGTTTGTTTCTATAAAGAAAACTTGAAGGATCTACACAAATGACCCCTTGCTGAATTCAGAATTTTGTCTACTTTTCAGAAATGTATAGCTTTCTAGGATCCATTATTGCTTTCATACCCATTTCTACCATTAACTGGAAGGAGGTTGAAAGCACAAAAAATAGCAAAAATAGACTATGTCCCAGAAAAATGCCAAAACTGTGTAAAAAAATTTGGTTTTCTGACAAAAGTCTGCTTGTCCCTGAAATCTGGAAAGATGGTGATTTCAGCACTGCAACCCCTTTTTTGATACCATTTGCAGGGAAAAAACCAGACGCTTTCATCTGTAGCCTTTTTTCGCATTTTTCCCCAAAAAACCAAAATTTAGCTGTATTTTGGCTAATTTCTGGGTCCCCTCCAGGGGAATCCACAAACCCTGGGTACCTTTAGAATCCCCATGATGTTGGAAAAAAAGGACACAAATTTGGCGTGGATACGTTATGTGGTCAAAAAGTTACAGGGGCCTAAGCGCGAACTACCCCAAATAGCCAAAAAAAGGCTTAGCACAGGAGGGGAAAAGGCCTAGCAGCGAAGGGGTTAAATATCTGAGACATCAAATTGAGAGGGGAAAAAGAAGAATAACCTCTGAAAGAGTAGAATTAATGAAGAGAATGCAAATGCCAGTAACGCAAAGACAAGTGCGAATGTTCCTAGGAATAGTAGGATACTGTCGACAATGGATACCAAATTTCTCCATGTTAGCTAAGCCCTAAATTAACATGACGAAAAAGAAAGCAAAGGACCCTGTTGAGTGGGAGGATGAAAGTGTAGAAGCTTTTGTAAAATTGAGAAACGCACTTTGTTCAGCACCTGCCTTAGGCATGCCTGATTATAAAAGAGAATTCGCATTATTCTGTCAAGAGAGAGAAAATTGTGCACTTTCTGTCCTAACTCAGAGACATGGACTAGGCAGACGTCCTATAGCGTACTTTTCTGCTACATTGGACCCAGTAGCAGCTGCGTTGCCAGGATGCTTAAAAGCAGTGGCAGCGACTTGTTTGAGCATTGAACAAAGCGAGTCAATTGTGATGGGACATCCTGTAAAAGTGTATGTTCCACATGCAGTTGTGATTCTATTGACAAGAACACGAACTCCGCATCTTACTCCTAGTCGGCTGACTAAATATGAAAGGATAATAATGGGTGCTGAAAATGTGACCATGGTAAGGTGTACAATAATAAATCCAGCAACTTTATTGCCGGACCCATATCATGAAACAAATAAAGATGACGAAGAAGATGAACATGATTGTGTACAAATTACAGAATTATGTACAAAACCACGCCCAGACATAGAGGAACAGCCTCTTAAAAGGCCAGACAGGGAGCTATTTGTTGATGGTTCATGTCAAAGACATGAAGATGGTAAACTAACTGCTGCCTATGCGGTATGTGAATTAACTGGAATAGTCGAAACATCCTATTTACCAGGAGTCAAATCTGCACAAGTAGCTGAATTGATTGCTTTGATAAAAGCATGCAAAATTGGGAGGAATCAGAGAGTGACCATATTTACAGATAGTCAATATGGTTATGGGGTCGTGCATGATTTTGGCCAACTGTGGATGCAGAGGATTTCATGACTTCTTCAGGATCCCCCATTAAAAATGGACAATTTGTAAGGGAATTGCTAGAAGCAATACAATCACCAAAAGAATTGGCTGTGGTGAAATGTGCCGCACACCAGTCAGGAGATGACTGGGTGGTAGTCGGCAACAGATATGCAGACTTGGTGGCTCAACATTGTGCCAAAACCAGAACGTCAGTCAATAAGAGGGTGGAAAGAATGGGAATCAGCTGCCAACTTATGCTGTATATGCCACCTGAAACTTGGAATGAGGTGAAGAAATTGCAAGATGAAGTTGATGAAAGTGAGAAAAATGTGTGGATCAAAGTGGGTTGCTCCCAAAGAGGAGAAGATGAAGTGTGGATCAGTGCAGATGGTAGACCAGTCATGCCAGACTGTTTACTCTCACAAATGGCTAGAATGCATCATGGAGACACACACATAGGGAGAGATGCAATGATTAGGCTGTGCAGACAAAATTGGTACAATCCCAAATTCAGGGCTGTTGCAGAGTCTTTGCCAGAGATGTCTAACTTGCCAAATGCATAATCCAGGCAGGAAAACGATAATTGGGTTTGGAAAGATTGGAAAGGCAGAGGGCCCGTTTATAAGACTCCAGTTCGACTTCATACAGTTACCACCATGCAGAGGACTAAAATATGTACTAGTCATAGTGTGTCTGTTTTCAAAGTGGGTGGAGGCTTACCCTACTAGGAGAAATGACAGTATTACAGTTGCAAAACTGTTGTTACATGAGCTCATACCTAGGTTTGGTTTCCCAGTATCTTTGGAATCAGATAGAGGAAAACACTTTAATAGCGAAGTGATCCAGATAATCTGTGAAGCATTTCAAATTAAGCAGAAATTGCACTGTGCATATCACCCAGAGGCTTCTGGAGTGGTTCAACAATTAAATGGCACTATAAAGTCAAGATTGGGAAAAATGTGTGCATCAACATCATTAGAGTGGCCAGACGCATTGCCACTTGTCTTGATGGGAATCAGAAGCATACCTGACAGAACAACAGGATTGAGCCCCCATGAAATAATGATGGGAAGAGCAATGAGACAAACACATATTCCCACAAACAAATTAGTAAATATATCTGATGATATGGTTCTGGATTATTGCAAAGGATTGGCTGACCTAGTGCGTTCTGTCTCTCATCAGGTTGGAGAAGACGCAGTTTCCAGGCAGCCTGAACTAGAACATGATCTGAATCCTGGTGATTGGGTGGTAGTGAAGAATCACACCAGAGAAACGTGTCGATCACCCAGGTGGAGCAGACCTTGTCAAGTTATATTGACCACCAATACAGCAGTGAAGTGTGCAAGATTTCCTAATTGGATTCATGTAAGCCACACAAAGAGAGTACCAGAACCTGAAGAAGAAAATCTACAGACAACGCCAATCACTGAAGAAGCTGAAGGTTGCCCAGCTGAGGAATCTCAGGCTAGAGGTTCGAGAGAAGCTGACGGAGAACAACCGAGCACAAGTCAGGATTGGATACCAGTGGTAGAAGCTCCTGAAGTATACCACAGAACAAGAAGTCAAGCGAAATTGGAGGAAATTGAAGAAGATCAGATAGGTGAAGAAGAAGAAGTTCAGGATCAAGAAGAAAAGATAGTAAAAGATCCTGAACTAAATCAGATAGGGAAAGAAAAATGGACTAAAAACAGTGAAGATTTAATTGACTTTACACAGGGAAAGACAGGTTTAGAAGAATCAGGTCAGGCTGCAGAAGTTCACAGGGCAATAAGCCCTGATCAGAAGCAGTTAGATCAAGAAGAATTCACTAAAGAAAAAGGGGTAAATACAAATGAACATAAAGAAATAAAAAAGGAACAAAGCCAACATCTTGAAAGTCATTGTGGAGCTACTGAAAAGAAACCAATCAGACCTGAAAAAGAACATACAAAAGAGGCAGTAATCAAAGAAAACAAAACAGTATTGAGCAGTGAAAATAACGAGATCTTTGAAGACGTAAACAGAGAAACAGTGCCAACAAAGAAAACAAGAAAAGGAGATCATTGGCCAAGTGTCATTAAAAGAGTAAAATACCACATAACAACCAGAAGTGAAGATCCAGAACAAGTACCTGAAGTGACAAGCCAAACTGAACAAGAGAAAAAGTCAGGAAAAAGAAAAAGTAAAAGACTGAGACTTGTGAATAACAAATTCAAGGGTCCTGACTGGACTTATATCATTCTTGAAGATTTTGAAAGCTCAGAGTCAAGTGACAGTGGTGGCGAAGGAACAAGTGCAGAACTAACATACGAAGAAGAAACAAGACCACCCTGACTAAACAAAAGAATCATCTAAAGAAAAGAAGAAGAGATAAGAAGAGAAATCTTCCTTGTCGAAAAATGCCTGATGATAGAGTTACTGGGAGACCAAAACGAAATTGTTGTAGGAGATGCTGTGCAATCTGCATATGTAGTCTAGTATTGGTGCTTATAGTATGGTTAGTCCTGATTGTAGCAATTCCTTACCTTATGATAATAGATAAGAAGATAAATAATGAAACTAAAGGGAGGACAGCAAACATGAAGGAGAGTAGAGTAGAATTAATGGCAGAAGATGAGGCAGAAATTCATCATGAAGTAGCTGATAACGACACTAGTTTAAATGTTTTCACAAAGTTATTGTTTCAGTATGTAGACACAATGGAAGTTAGTAATTGTTATGTCTGTATGAAGTTACCTGAATCAGTAGCGGAAGGATTAACATACCATCACTTACCACTGACATATGGCATATCGTGTAGTGTTTTGTCTAGTTTATTTTATAGAACAGGGAAACTTCAGTATTATTATTCAAACTTAGATGTGATATTTTCTGAGGTTCCGATTCGCAAGAGTATGAACCCAGTGCTTACTAGTCAAGACGCACAGTTTATGGGAGAGTTTTTCTTAACAATGAAATCAATAGACATAACACATGCACATAGACACAATTTAACATGTTCTTTACTAGAAGAAGAAAAGATATTTTTGAATTTAGTAGAAGATAGAAGACATGATTTTCAAAAGAAAGCTTCAGAGCATAAGGCTCAGTTGCCACCTTGGGCGGAGAAGGAAGGGAGTTATACACCTGGTAAAGCTCAAGCTGCAATGGCTCTGGATTTCGTAAAGAAAGGGAAAATTTGTCTTCATAGGTTAAAGACTGATTATAACAATGTTTTCATCGGTACCAGTGAATGTGAACACAATTTTTTAATTATTGGAGGTTGGGGACTCAAAGGAGGAACAGATTCAGTGTTTCCTGGAATCTATTTTGTATGTGGGAATAAGGCTTACTTTAGGCTTCCTGCAAGGTGGTATGGAAGTTGTTATTTTGGAATAGTTTTTCCAAAGATATACCACGTAAAAAGAAACACTGGAAGAAATGAAAACAATAATGAATTAATACGTAGTAAAAGAGCTAGTTTTTCAGAAATTGTAGGTGATATATTTGGTGCATTGATACCTTCAGTGGGAATAATTCTGAACTCAAGGAAAATATGCAAATTGTCTACAGTGGTTGATCGTTTATCAACGGATACTGCTGGAGGTTTTCTAATGATTAATACAGAGATGGTTGCGATTAGATCTATGGTGATGCAAAATCGACTTGCTCTTGACATTCTATTGGCAAAAGAGGGAGGAGTCTGTAAATTATTGAAGACAAAACAATGTTGCACTTATATTCCTGATAAGAGTGCAAAAATTGGAACATATATTCAGAACATAACTAAACTTGAGAAAGAACTAAAACCACTGGAAGTTGATAGTGTATGGGAAAGATTGACAAATAGTATCTCGTCAATTGGAACCTGGTTTGCTAATATAGGGAAAGGACTTATAGGTCAAATACTAGTACCCTTAGCAGGGATAGCAATAATAATTTTAGCAATAACAATATGGTGCAAATGTTGTAGAAAGAATGGAACATATAAAGTGACAGGAAAAGGAAAGAAGAGAAAACTGGATGAAATCGAACTAGAAGAATGGAGAAGTGATTTATACAAGAAATTAAAAGGAGACTGTAAGAATAGAAAAAGTAAAAATGAGAATGAAACGATTTGCTAGAAGTTGGCATTTGATTGAGGGTAGTATTTTGATGGCTCAGAAACGCCATCAGAGAGGGTATTGATGGAGCAAGGTTTCAAAAATGAAACTTGCTTGTATGCAATCCTCCTCATAGTATTAATTTATTAAATTTGTACTGTCAATACTAATCTTTGCATTCACAAACACAGAAGGGATAGACGCTTGCCTATGTGTTTTACTAATGAATAACGCTTGTCTATAAACCAAGATGGCCGCTAAAGCGCAGGAACCTCAATGCGCATGTCGCAACTTGATCACATGGTGTGACGTCTTTCTTTGCTTGGTGGGAAACTTCAGCTTCCGCGCAGCGTGCATTAAAATGGCCGCTAAATGTTTTCACATGCTTAAGCTTGCTCTCATGTCATTATTAAATTGTCGTTTTCTTAACGCTACTAATGCAGAATAGTATTATGATTAAATGGGAATAGAGTAGGGAAAGTGGGTATACAGTGAAACATTTTATTTGTGATTTTAATATTTTCTTCTTGCACTTTTAGTAATTCGTAAACTTGGGCCTGGGTTGGTGTCTTGAAACTCGAGAAACAGAGGGTTCTGCGCATGTGTCCTGTATGCCTGCCAAGTGAAGTCAACTTGGACGTCTCCCAAGGCCACGACCTATTGGCCGAAGATGATGTACCCAATGTTTCCGGCGGACAAATTGTTACTTTTCTCCTGTAAAATGTATAACATTAGTCGTGAGATGGGTGGGAAATAAAGCAAATGTATTAATTTGAAGGGGAGGGAACGTAAAGACAATAGGCTTTACAATTTAGGCCAAATCGATATCGTGCGAGAATCCACCCCCTGTCCCTGTCCAATCAGACGTAGTGGTCCCATATTTTAGCAACATTAAGGGGAGGTATATGGGCGTAGAAGGGTATAATAGAATATAGCATTAGTAAATTAGTCAGAGCATGCGTTCACGAAGAACAGGCGTCCATACTGCCAGAGCGCTCTCAACTCCAGACTGCCCAGCTGATCGGTTGCTGACTGAATTCCTGTCCGGAAGAGGTCCTGAGGAGGGGCGGCGGAGTCCATTAGAAGGAAGGCACGGGAGAATCGAGAGAAGTCGAGTATCAGAGAGGGGAACGGCGCAGGCGTCGTTGTAAAGAGGTCACCGATCCTGTCCTGATCCTGGAAGAAGTCTTTGCTCTTCATCCTTCCTGGGTCCTATCTTTTCCAACTCCTTGGCCAAGGGGCTTGGTTCTCGCATTTAGGTAACTATACTGCAACCTTTAGTTGCGCTGCTGTCTCTATCTTCTCCTCTTCCTTAAACACCGTCATTTATTAGCAAAATCATTTCTATGCTTTTTCTTGGGTATTTCAATCAAGTACCGTGTTTTCTGTATTTTACTCTGCTAAAACTTTAGATAAACATTTTAAAACTTCCTGACTCAGTAGTTATTTCAGGATTATGTACTATAATGAATGTCACTCATTTTAAACTTCCCAATTAGCAAAGGATCCATTGGTAAGTTATTACTCTTCAATCAGAAGGTAATTGGTAGCAGGGACTTTGATAAAAGAGTACATCTGACACCCAGCGTAAGTATTAGTGTAGTGTGAATGTATGGGCCCAAAAGATTATATGGTGTATGAATGTTGTTGGCTAATATTGCGCTGGATCAAAAGCAACAACAAGGCATCCGACACCACGGGGGAAGAGGCAGCGCTTTATGCATGGTAGACACGCCTTCCCTCTCCGTCAGTGGTAGTGGCAGTTGCACCCTGGGACAAGGAGTCCCACCAGTGTGACTAGAGCAGGCAAATCTGTCCCCCAGCTGGTGAAAGCAACAACAAGGCGTCCGGCGCCATGGAGGGAGAGATGCAGATGGATATATTCACTAATGGGGCCACTTTTATTTTGGTGCCCGGGGGTATATTCTGTCCTAAGTCGACCCCGTCTGTGATGCATTTGTTTAGCTGGGATTTTATTCATTGACATGTATGGCTTCAAAATTTATTGCCATTAATTAGATTAATAGGATCTTTTGCCACCCACTGACTCCACCTCCAGGATATGCAAGGAGGTAGGTTTTAAATGGAGGGCACAGAACATTTTGTAACTGGAAGTAGAGATCACAGTTTGCTCTGCAGAGATATTTACTTAAAACAACTCAGAGTTCATAAAGTCAAGAATGAGCAAAGGTATGCACTGTTACTTTCCATGATAGGCTGGCCTCTCACATAATGTCATATATGCTAGAGGAATAACTAGAGAATTATCTGACCCATATATAACCTGAAGGGGCTTATTAACTTGTTGCACAGGGTCAGCACGAGAACCTCTGTTAGCTCGGCATAAGGCCCTTTGTTAGCTCAGCATTAGGCACTTTGTTAGCTCAGCATGAGGCCCTTTGTTATTATGATTTAAAAAATTATATCCTCAAGGATATATAATGTTGGAGAGAGTTTGAATCCCCTGCTGCTATCACCGCAAATATAATTCTTACATTGAATCTCAGGGCCCATCTAACCTCTGTTCAAGGTTAATCTGCATTGTGGTGTGGGAGGTCCCACGAACAATGTAAAAAATATGCACTTTGTAAAAGTGAACAGATTGTGAAGTGTACTATAATTCAACATTTGTTTTTATGCGGTGAGTGGGTGGTGATGTGAACCTACCTGAACCCTATCTCAGAATTCATTCACCTCAAATGCTTCTGCACCTTCCACATCATACTGTGAACTGTTAGTCTGACAAGCACTTCTGCAGCAGCCAAGCTATTTGGTTGTCTAGCTGCTCATTATGTTCCACCCTATTTCAGCACTGGTCCAGTTTCAGTGCTCTCCCTCTCCAGCTTTTTGCTGTCATCTTCCTCCTTTTGGCACTGTGTGTCTTCAATTCTTTATTATACCCTTACTGGATCCCCATATCCGAGTTTCTGTTTCTTTGGGAGAAGCACCTGCACCCTCTTCTTTATGGGCTGATCCATACTTCACTAAATCACTTCTGAAACCTAGAATCACCCCCAAATATGGGTGAATCAAGAAAGAATAACTAAAATCTAACAAACGGCATTCAGAATGGTCCCATCTAGGTTTTCCCAGGCCTAATTTCAAAAACTGCTTAAGCCATGCTAACAGACATACAAAGCATGCCCATTGCTGCTTGAGGAAGCATCAGCATTCTGAGTGCAAACACAACACCCTTTGTTAGACTACTTGTTCCAAAATGCACTGTGTGTTATCTGTGCTGGGTGAACACTGTTGGTTTGGACAGCAGTAAAGACAACACCGACAGGGATTCTGACACAGGGATGCTGCCAGCACATCACCTGCCCTATGAGTATGGCCTCGGAGTAGAGGTGAGAGAGATTACAGAGGTCATGTTGTGCGTGACTCTTCTTTTCCTGCACATTTGATCCATGGGACCAACCTATGAGAGCATCAATGACAGATGTTTTTCTCTGGAAAGATTTGTCAATTCTATATGCAGGCTTTCTTTTTTATAGTTTTGATTGGTTGTGATTTCCAGTGGAGGTTTTTCAGTGTATTCCTCTTTTTGTGAAAATTGTACTTATCAGTGGTGATCAGTGTTTGCTCTTTTTTCACCTTGAAAAATAATGGGAAAGGTGCTTTTCCCAGTGCTTATTTTGATTATATTTCATTCCTTCACTTCTATTGTCAGTTCTTTACTATGTTCATGCTTCTCACTCCCTACCTTATAAACTTTCTAGTAAATTCCTGTATCATTTTCCAGCACTCAAACTCCTCTTACCTTGAGGACAGCCGCTCTCCATGTCAAGGATGGGCATGGATGGCGAATTGTATACACCATAATTTGATTTGATTGCATCAGATCAGTTAATGATGGGCATTTAGCACATTTGTCTGCTGCTCGATTCTTTAGACAAATGGCAAAAATTGTCCGAATTAAGATTTTCGACTTTGGACAAGAGATGTACATTGAGGGGTGCTTGGTTACTGCAAGCCACTGTCAAACCGCCCTTTTCTTTGTCTTAGGGCACCACAAAAACACTTTCTTGCTAAATGCATTAATGCCATTAGATCTGTACGTAGCCCTGCTCTGCCTAGTAGCAAGGGGAGGAGCCTGCAAAGGAATCTATGTGCATACTATCAGCTCCAGGACCTTTGGGGTCTGTAAACAGTGCTGCTTTATGAAAAAGCAGCTGAGGGGGTAGCGAAATATCATGTTGTGTACAAGCTCAGAAGGGGTCCATGCACCTCTTTTGACTGAAACTGCTCTGTCTGCAGCACGTATTAGGAAGCATATAGTGGTTGCCTGTTCATGCTACTGAGCTGTACTGTTTACAGCACTTATACAGCTCAATGAGGTCTGAGCTCTGACTTATTTTTTAATTGCTGTTTGTTTTAAAGCCTTCTCCTGAGTTGTGGAGATCTTTTTATTTTTTATTTTATAGGAAATACCTTCTCCCTGGTCCACCACAGACCATTTGCAACTGATTGAGTGGAGGGAAAGGTAGATGCTGCCCTCTTTCTGTTTGAGAAAGGGGGACATTTTGGAATTTAGCGTTCTAGTCGTTTGAACTAGTGACGCTACTTAAGGGGCATGTGTGTGCATGGAGATGGGCCATTGGCAAGTCCGTCTGCACCCATCTGCGTCCGCACTGCGTTCAGCACCCGGAGCCCTGGTCCTGCTGGCCTGGATATGCCCCACTCACTGTATAGCCCAGAGGACAACTACTGAAGCTACAGGGGAAGGGTAGGCCTGCCTCTGCACTCCTTTTGGCTTTGCAGACATGTATGATCTAAGACCCTGCATGTCCATCCTAGTCGCCCATGTAGCGCACCTCATAACATTGATAATAGTATAAAAACAGCTTGGATACCTAAGGAAGCAGGGAATTTGGAGGTCAGATTTAAAGGCTTCCTAATTAATGCAAGGTCAATAATAAAACATAAAGATGGATGTGCAGATTTTCTAGCTGCTCATGACCCGGACTTCATTACGGAATCACAGGCAATGATGCCTCAGGCCCTGATCTAGTGGATGCGATTCCTCCCGACCTTTCAATTCTCAGATTAGATAGAGTTAGCAGGCCAGGGGAGGAATAATGGTTGTTTTTAAAGCTCAGTACCAATGTTTAGAGTCTAGTTTAGGGAGTAGCTCATGTGAAGCTTTGTATTTTAAGCTTAAATATCCCATATCAGTTCCTTCTCCAGAATCCTAATCCCCCTGGACCTAGGACCCCCTTACCAACTGAAACATTGAATCTCATAGAACCCTTCATGGAAAATGGCAATATTACCATTTCAGGGGATTTTAATTTTCATCTCAAGTATAGCGCCAATAGAGATTCAGTAACACTGAAAAAGCCTTTGGCTGCCTGGTGTTGCCAAAGCTGGTCAAGCTCTCCACCCATGTTGAAGGACAGCATTTTTTTCTATTGACTCCCAAGTGTATTTTCATACTATATTTTCTCTCTGCTGGTCAGACCATAGGGCAGTTTACTTCTCACTTATTTTGCCTCCTGTCCATGGGAGGGACATTCTTTCCAAAATTAAAATCCACAGGAGTGATTGGAAGCGGGTGTCAGCAGAATCTCTCACAATTGTGCTAGGCAGTAAGTCCATTGCCACTCAGGATGACATGGACAAAGGGGAGGAGGACCTCTCAGTCTGGTTGTGTGTGGTGCTGCAGTGGTTCGGACACTCACCTGAAAGCAGGTCGTCTGCAGGGGCGATAGATGCCCCCGTCCTCCTAGGGCACAAGAGGGAGACAAGGGCAGGGGATGAGTACCAACAGCTGGGGATATGGTAACTCCCTTACGGGAAGTCAAGATGAGGAGAAAATTACCTTTAACACCCTGGTTCACTGAGGTTGCTTTGGCAGGCTTGTAACTGCCAGGAGCTTTCCTAGAGAAAAAACTATGAGGTGCAAGACAAAGCTGTTCACAAGATAATACACCAACGAAACTGAAGCAACTAAATCCTCAAGAGAGCTCTTTAAAATTGTGCAGCAGTTATCCACTCCCCCGGCATCCGCAGAATTTGAAGGCTCTCAAGAGTTTGCAAACAGTTAGCTGACTTCTTTCAACTTAAAAATTCTAACATTTATAAAGAGCTTGAAGCATCAAAATCAAAAGACAAAAACTTGCTGTCTTTAAGTAAAGAACTTCAGTCAGAATCTCCTAAATCCTTGGAATATAAGGAAAAAACTGCAAATTTGTACATGGTCTTTCCTTTCCTTACCCCAGAACTTGTGAGCGGCACCTTCTTAGCAACAAGGCGGGTTCTCCTCTTGCACCAGTTGAACCTAATAATCTGTATATGGTGGCCGGAGTAGTAGCACAACCACTTTTCATCTATGATTAATAAAGCCATCTCTGCTGGGTGTTACCTACCATTGTGGAAGGAGGCAGTAGTGAAGCCTCTACTCAAAAGTCCAATCTGAACCCTAAGGACCTTAAAAACTACCACCCTGTCTCTCTAATTCCAGTCCCAGCTAGGAAATTGAAGCAACATCTTAATAGACACATGATGGCATATTTCGAAGAACAGAGTTGCCTAAACGCGTCAGTTCCAGAAAAACAACAGAACTGAAACAGCACTAGTGTCTGCCACGGACTGCATTAGGCAACTTGTGGATGAAGGGCAGGGCATGGCTCTGATCCTGTTGGATCTGTCAGCGGCCTTTGATACCATCATTGCCATCCCTGCTGATTGATCGCTTACAGGAAATGAGTATTACAGACAGGGCTCTGAAACTACTGTCCTCCTGCCTCAAGGATAGATCTCAAAGGGTGATGGTGAACCAATTCCATGTCATGTGGGGTGCCGCAGGGCTCATCTTTGAGCCCTATGCTTTTTAACCAACCTGAAGCTTAATGATGAGAAGACTGAGGCATTGTTCTTTGGGACTCAAGCCTCCATTTGGAACAACAATTGGTGGCTGGACACACTCAGCATCTTACCAGCTCCTACAGAGAAGCCTAAGAATCTTGGGGTGATCCTGGACAGTGAGCTCTCACTGAACTGGCAGGCCAAACGTACAACCTTGACTTGTTTCTGGCTTATCAAAATGCTGAAGAAAATCTTTACTTTTATCCCCCTCTCGCCATGGAAAAAAGTCTCCCTGGCATTGGTTATGTCAAGAATTGACTATTGTAATGCGCTTTGTTTGGATACTAATAACAGCACCCAAGCCAAACTGCAATCAGTGCACAACATGTTGGCAAGACTTACCCTTGACATTCCTAAATGGCAGTCGGTGTCGAAGGGATTATTTGATCTGCACTGGCTCCCTATAGACAAAATGGCATTATGTTCAAGGCCCTCTGCATACTACACAAGGACCTTTATCAGGACAGTCCAGATGGAATCAAGGCACTGTTTCACTGGTACATCCCTGGAAGAAATCTTCGCTCAGCGCAACTCAATCTGGGTACAGTGCCCAGAGTCCTTAAGAAGAGATGGGGAGGCATTTTATACTGATCTTTGTTACCCCAGCTCCTGATATCTGCACCTTCAGAAAGCAAAGCTATATCTAATTCTCAGTGAAGTATGATGGCATAATGGTAGGGCCTCTTAACACGGTCTCAATCCCTTTTCAGAGTTCAGCAGTGAGCCTGCTGGGGAATACACACCAACATGCAGTGAACTGTGAGCCAAAACTATGTGAGATCAGTCACTCTCACAAAACAGGAGTAGAAGTAGGTCCTGGGGGTCCAGGGACCTGGCAGGAATATTGAGTGAGTTACCTTAATCTGAGTGGCCCATACTGTGAGCATCCATTAGCAAAATATTGCATAGGAGAAGGGGATAAACTTTGACTCCAGAGGACACCAAAGTAATAAATGTGCAGCAGAATTTGGAGTTTTTCTGGCTACTTGGGTTTAGGGTTCTTGTGTTCTGGTTCAGAGAGGGCCTGGCTTGGTAGTCTGGGCTGAACTATTTCAGTTGGAGCATGATAAAGACTGATTTGCATATGGCTCGGTCTAATCTGAGGTGGCACAGTGGGCAAACGAACAACGGGTTGAAATGCTACCCCAAGTGGTTGCCAATGGTTAGACAAATTGCAAGCAATCCTCCCATCACCTCTTGTGTGTCTGATGTAACGTCCTAAGTGGCCAAGGTTATGCCCAGATTTGTGCCCCTTGCCGAATGTACCACTGGAACCAAGGTACACCTGTCTTAAGAAGCGGATTGAAGCCGAAACCAGTCATGGGATGCTTCTGCTCCGGTTCAGAGAGAACCTGACTTGACTGTTCGCACTGGATTGTTCCTGTTGGCGCATGACCAAGACTAATTTGCATATGGCTAGGTCTAATCTGAGGGGGTACGGTGAGCAAAAGAATGATGGATTGGAATGCTGCCCGAGGGTTTGCCAGTGGTTAGACCAATTTCAAGCAGTCCTATAAACACCTTTTGGTGTGTGTAAGTCCCATAAATAGGTATTATTCACTGTCTGATATCATAGCAATGAGAAATGCAGCTTTGTGTATTGAGAACAGCTATCCTCTAGCCTACTTCCTTCTTTCTTCCATCTCACCCTTGAATGGCCAGCAGTCTGCTTGGTTGTTTGGTTGTACCACTTCACTGCTCTCTTTCACTGTGCGGGTAGGGGGTGGGAGGTGGGAGGTATTGATCTGGTCATATCTTTCACACTGGCACTGAAAAGGCACCCTGAGCTACATGATCCATTTCACATTTCTCCCTGAGGTTTTTAATCTAGGCATCCAGGTAATGGGTGTTAGGTTAAGGGAATTTCTTGTTTGGGCTTGTTAGTGTCTACCTAGAACCTTGGCGCCTAAATCACCCAAATACTATACATCTGGTAGGACTCCTCTAAATAATCACCCTTTTATTGACCCCATGCAACTCAGCATAAGGTCCACTACAGACATACCCTACTTTCCGGAGTTGCTCTAGCAGCGATTTAGAACTTAAGGTTCACTACTGTACTATATTTATACTGTACTATGTTCCCCTGAAACTGCTCCATCAGCACCCTAAAAGATGGCCTTAAGATCCACAATACATGCAAAAAATATTCGAAACCTATAATTGACCGAGTGCTACCTAATCTAATTTTCCCACCTCAGTCACATGGCACTCCTAATTTAACCTGGAGTCACACGCTGGAAATAAGAGCATTGTGGCACAGGAAAGCCAGATAGGGGGGCACATAATGAAACTGTTCACATCTACGTTCACAAATATACAGAATATAATACGTGATGGCAATGATGAACTACATTTCTCAAAACTCCCTGAACACTCACATAAGGTATAACTTCAGTCATATTTTCAGGGCATCCTTGTTAGGCAATCGTGAAGCAATGTTGCTGTAGCCAGGACCTTGCTACGCAGATTTCGGGGCAGATTAGGATGTCATTAGGAAACAGACTCCAACAAATCGGTTCCAGACTCGTTTCCTACCGAATCGGTTCCTGCTAGTCCGGACCACCGATTATGATGCTTCCCAACATCATTTGGTCGGACTCACATTGACTTTAATGGGAGCCTGTGTTCTGACTGAGAACACAGGCTCCCATTGAAAAAAGGGGTGGTTGGGGGAAACCTTGCACCCTGTGGCAGGCACCCCATTGATCCTTTGACAGAATAGCAAGAACTGTCAGAGCAAATCACTTACACATGATCTGTATATATGATATGCGTAAGCAATTCTGAGTTCCAATAAATAGTATAAGATTTGCTAAGAAAAGGGCCACAAAATATTTATGCTTCTTGTTGCAGTGGCACAAGCGTCAAGCAGGATCCAAACTTATCTTTCACAGAGACTCTACGATCATGAAGCTTGAGATAGTTATCTTACAAATAGAGAAAAGTGTTGAATGCATATCTAAGGTACTCATCTCTTGCAACATTTTGATTTCAGGAATAACAGGTTTTACATCATGCCAAAGAGAGCTGACTGTAGAGAGATGCAGCTAAAGCAAAAACATTCACTATTACAGTTAAATGCAGGACATTGATGGGAGGTTACTGAGATATCTCTTATTCCCTTTAGAAACTCATTTCATTTGCAACCTTCAGTGCTCAGTAGCAGTAACAAGCCATAGTGGTTGAGTCCGGAGTGTCTGTTTTCTCTCTTATCCCATTCATTTTCCCTCATTTCAATTACTGGATGAGACGCTCAGTACACAGATCCGGTTCAATGCCTGCATGTGTGAAATTGCCCACTGGATGTAGACTAAGGGGCAGATTTACCAGCATCTGAAGTAGCACAATGCAGTAAGAGAACTTGCTGTGCTGCGCAAATGGAGAGAGCAGGAATGCACCTAATCTACTAAGCTATGCTGTATTCCTAAGTTCTCAATAAGCTGGAGCACCAGTGGCTGCCTAGCGGCATTGAAGGTACCATTGCACCATGGTACAATGGTGCCTGCATTGAAGGCAGGATTGTTTTTGTGCAGGGAAAACCTGCATAAAAACAATTCTTTGAGGCTTTTTTCTCTTTCTACGTGTGACGCAGAATGCAGCACATGTAGAGAGAGGAGAAAATCTGGGAAAGGGTACCATTTTGACTCATTCCCAGGTTTACTACTGTTAGTAAATCTGGGAATGCCCCAAAAACCATGGGTGGATGCGTGGGAAGAGCCATACTTTACCCATGGATCGTCTTCCCTGGGCAGAGTAACACAAGGCAGCAACTTGCACTACCTTGCATTACTCCAGATTTACTATGCCACGCAGCACCGTGGGGATTACTCTGCGTGTTATAGTAAATCTCAGTTAGGGACTTGCTTTGTCCTTACGTCACCTGCATGACGCAAATGCAATGCAAGCACTTGATAAATCTGGGCCCAACTTTTTAAAGTTGAACACTGACAAGACTGAAATCATGATCTTTGGGAGAGTACATCACCATTGGACTCCACCTGGTGGCCAACATAGCTAGGGCCGACCCCCACCTCACCACCCACACCAAGATCATCATCAACAAGTCAATGCTGTCACTGCCTCATGCAACCATACCCTGAAGATGCTAAGGAAGATTTTCAGATGGCTCACAATCAGCATCCAGAAAACAATTACACACACCCTGGCTACAAGCAAGCTGAACTATGAGAACACTCTCTGCTGGGATCAACATAGAAACTCATCAGAAGGCTGCAGACCATTAGGAACTTGGTAGCCTGCCTCGCTGCACTCATATCACACAACACCTGAAGGAGCTCCACTGGCTCTCCATTCACAAACAAACACAATTCAAAATCCTCACCCACACTTTCAAGGTACTACATAACACTGACCCAGCATACTTCAACATTCGCATCTACTTTCACAAACCTTCCAGGCAGATTCGCTCGTCTGGACTCCTACTTGCACAAATCCCACGCATATGAAAAACCAGATCAAGCCTTCTCTTACATTGCTTCTAAAGTGTGGAACGACTTGCTGCTACACATATGAGCATCCTCCTCACTTTTTAATTTCTGCAAGAAGCTAAAGACCTGGCTTTACAAAATTCTTTATTTGATCTTTAGGAAAAAGATCATAAAAGCACATAAAAAACGCAACAGTGCATTATAACTTTAAAAACAATCGTCATAAATAAAAAACAACCCTTCAAAATACACCCACGTTATATACACATTAAAAATCATAAAAAGTTGTTTAAAAATACATATATTTGTGCGTAATGGGCTGTTATTAAAGTGAATTTACCAAGCAAACACAGCAGAGCTTCCCACCTAACTCCCCTCCAGGGACTTGCTGCAATAGATGGCCATTTTCAGAAAACAACAAAAACTATTACAGATATCTAGGCTATACAGCATTTGAAGATAAATGAAAGACTCTTAGTAATTAAGGAAGGCTAATATTTTCAAAGTTGGTTGCGAAAGAAGGTAAACTGCAACAAAGATTGCTCTGCTGTTCCATTGCAGGGGCAATGAGGTAATGAACTGTCCCACTACTTTACCTTACCAAAAAATCTAAAAAGAAGGAACCTCTCTCAACATGTGAGCTCCGGAGTACAGTACAGTACTATGTCTCCTTCTAACAAGAGTGTAGTTACAAATTGTGTGTTTTCTAAGAGCTTCCTTGGTTTTTGTGCAGAAATAAATTCAGCATACCTGGACTTCACTACCCTCTCATCAGATTTAACAATCGAACAAGGGGCACTAAACAATCTAGGGAGACCAACGCCAGCAAAATATTTACTGACATAGCTCAACCACAGGATAGAAAATCCCTTATACTGGCTAAGACAATCCACTATCAATGCTCTATTAAAACTTGCTTCATTATTACTCCACATACTCACCTGAGACAGGAGAGGAACCAGCTTGAAGGTATCTGAAATATAATCTAATTTCAATTCAGTATGCAAAATAAAATTAGAATTGGAGAGCAGGAGATTCATCAACCACCTACAAATTCAATTTTCTTCCATCTCTATGAGAGAAACATTATTGTGTCCCCACACCCCTGCTCCGTATGTTGCATTTTATAGACATTAAGATAGGGGGAGATGGTGGTCCTACCATCCTTCGTGGATAGATTTAAAAGAGAACCTGCCGCTCTTCCAAGTCTCTGATGTGCTGTGTTCACTAGTGACTGCTTGGAATTGCATTAATCGAACACCATACCCAAATAACAAAAATTCAAAACTGCACTAAGATGTTGTTCATACAGGTTTAAGGATGTCAAGATTGTCCTACAAGCCCAGAGTCCATTATATGGGATTTCCCAAAATGAGTTTTCATATCAAGGGTACCCATGAATGACACAAAAGACTTGACTAAATTACGCAGAGCACGGGGTGTCCTAGCCATCATAAACGTGTCATCGGCTTATAATAATACTGGGACAGCAGAGTTAGCAATTTTAAGCACATCCCCAGTGGAGTCAGTCAAGTGAGTGCAATGTTTAGCATAGGAGATGTCTTCCGGCGGTTGGGGCGCATCCACATAAAAACAGTTTTGGACAAATTCAATGCTGAGTGCATTCCAATAGCCAGCTATGGGTGCGGTGTTTGGGGATATGGGCCAGTTATTCTGATTCAAATAGTGGAAAAAAATTCCTCAGGGGTCTTTTAGTGGTGCCACAAAGTACACCTTTTGAGGTTGTTCACGAAGAACTAAGCATGGGCTATGTGATTGACTATTTCCTGCTTTGCCTCCTGATGCTCTGGATCTCTGTTTGAACAAAGGAGGAGCTAAGCCGCAATAGATTGATCATGCAAGACTGTGCGAACCTGGACAACTCTTTTCTGATTCCTTGGCTGACCTCTGATTCCTTCACTATGTAAAGTTTAGGGAGACCTGAACTTTATCTTGATCCAAGTGATATTGTCCAAACGGACAAAAGATGGGTCAAAGAAGCGTTTAGAGACAAGATGGCCGCAGATCGAGAGGCATTAGCATTAAATAAGCTCTTTGCACTTCATGCGATTTTAGTGAAAACTATAAGTGGCTTGGAGCCATGTCTTACCACCAGCGATGATTGCTGACATTTTTTAGGTTTAATTTATTCCCGCGGCTACTGCCCTCCAATCATGGTTGCTTTAAGGACTCAAGGTTGTCCCTTTGCGATTGTGATCATGTTTCCATTAATGATAACCTGCACATAGTCATGATCTGCCCGAAATATAATTATCTGTGTTTTAAATACATACGTCCGCTCCTGAAGCCCATGAATTTTAACCAAGTGAGACCTGCAATTATTGTTCCTTCAGTGTTTAACCACTCCCACAGTGTGCTATTTTTTTAATCTTGTTATCTTTCTGGTGTTTTAAAGCAAATCAAACTGTAGTTCATCCAATGTTGATATTTATGAAATGCATCATACTGTACTTTTGAGATTTTATTTTTTTAAATCAAATAAAGAATATATTGATTGATTGACTGTTCAAGTCAATATATAAGATATAAAGCAGGGGTGCCAGAACCCACCCCTGATGCATCCCACTTGCTAGCGGGAAGCCATCCGAGAGTTCCCCTGACTCTCCATACCATACACTTGCCCCTAGTTGCTCAGGAAGAGTGGGTAAAAAAGTAACTAAAGGGACCTCTACGCCGCATTTGATTATCATCAGCTACAATTTACTCCTGTTCACACAATCAAAAGCAGATCACAGGTCAATAAAGGCCAGGTACAGTGGGCAGTGCTTAGCGATGGTATACATACTCACCATCACGTGTGAATTCAAGCACTGCTCCAGTGTCTCTACCCCAGGACAAAAACCATACTGGCAAGGGGATAACATTTTGTTGTTAATTCCCCATATCTGCAGTCGATTAAAAATAATTGTCCCCAGGATCTTCACAGAACTATCAAGAACGGTATGTAACATTTAGGCGACCCTCTATCATTCTTCATTAAAATTGGCATGATTGTAGAGAGGGTTCAGTACTCTGGAATGCTTCTACACAAGTAGTATATAAATAAACTATTGAGTAAGGGACCCATAGATCCAGATTTCATTTAAGTAGATCCATGGGGATCCCGTCGGGGCCCAGAGATTTACTACCTGCACTGGTTCGAATTGCATCCTCTACTTCCTGCAGAGTAACTTGGAGAGGAGTGGGGTGGGTAAAATACTGTTGTAGTATACCTTCACATTCCTTATCTTTCTCCAATTGATATATATGGGTGAAGTGTGTAACCCATTCCTGGCCTGAGATATTACAGATTAGCGGTTGATTAGGGGGAGCATCTCACTCCTGAAGCTTGTTGACTGTCTCCAAGAATACCTTACTGCAATTCCAGGCAGTTGCAAATTCAAGAGTGTCCCAATTTTTTTAATGGAAAAAACGTTTCCTCTCGTTAATGATCAGCCTATGGTCCTGTCTGGCCTTCCGAATCACCCTGGCATTCCTAGGAATCCCAGCCAGCTCCTTTCTCAGGTTGCGATTGGCAGCTTAACATTGTGCATCAAACCAGCGCTGGTGCTCTGAGACAGGACTGAGGGGTTTCATCAATGAATTCTTAATGGACATGCACAAGTGTTCATTACAAGAAAATAAAACATCTCCTGAACCTTCACCTAGGCTCCCCAAGCAAGACGGCAAGTTCTTTTTGAGAAGACGGTCCAGCATTGCAATAGGATATTTAAGATGCTAAGCTAACCTAAGGACGTTTTAGAACGATGATTAATGTCATCACAAGTTAGCACCGTTTTGTCCCTAGCTAACTGTTATGTTTCATCCTACAGTGTTGAGAAGTTGTGCCTTGATTGGCTAGAAACCTCAACACTAACAGAAGTGAAACAACACTTAGCCTTACTCTCACAAGACATGGATCTTAGGGATTTTTTACAAGGTCCCAAGAAACATCGCCAGAAACGTTTCATATATGCTGGCATCTATGCTGCCTATAATGAAGAGTGGAAAATATCACAACAAGAGGCCGCAGAGAGAATATGGGAAATAGACCGTATTAACTTAGAAAAATCGTTGGCTGTGGTAGACAATGGGTTAACAACTTTGTCCTCCAGAATATATTCTTTGGGCAACATTGTGTCTTCTGCGATAGATATCCTAGAACAAGATTTGGCCATACTACAACACGGGCAATCTCAATTACGTTCTATCGTGTTATTGAGCTGGATGCTGCAATCTTTGCGTGCAGGCTTTGTGCCTTGGCGTTTTGATAAACAGTACGTCTCTGTTTTCTGAATAGAATCTAACAGATAAACAGGTTGAAATGGCACAAAGGGGAGCTAAATATACAATGTTGCGTATTGAAAAACTGGATCGACTACCATTTGCAGTAGTGGAAGCACCGTCTACTGAATGGCTCATCCATGGCCACATAACTCTACCGGTCACTACTTTTCAGTTTCAATATTGCCTTGAACAACGGCAGGCGGGCAAATATGAAAAAATGGGTAAGGAATACATTAAGGAATCCTGGGATTTACCGTATAGATTTAGATGCTGGAGTGGGGATCGAGAAGTGTTTCTAAGTGGTACAAACTGCAAGAGCGCTTTGAGCGGTTCTCTCATGTGCCGGGACATTACATTGCATGGAGCGTGTAATGGTTCGATAGCAAACTTGTCCTGCCACATGAAAGGGACTCCAGCTGCCATGATCAAATTGGTATTCGAGCTGCTCTTAAATGAGAGTTACTTGATGCTGAATGATCAAGGTTGCTGTGGTATGCTTCCGGGCATTGCCTATCTGGTCACTGTGAACTCCAGGGTAACTTGCTGTATGCAAGTATTGTTTCCCCCAACAAGTACTGTCAGGGAGGCGCCATTATGGCCTTCATTGAATGTTTCCTTTATACAATTTGATACTTTGAGCAGACTGAAAGCCATGCTTTTACAGCAGACCGTACCCTTAACCTCCGCTCGAGAGACCTTTGATATTCAAATCCCAAGGACCTCGACTGAGATACAGGCACTGGTACAAACTGTCCCATTCCTTTAGCAGAAATGGTGGGTCGTATCTTTAATATGTCTGATACGAGTGGTATTGTACACCTATTTAAGACCATAGGGTCAGGACTTCTTAGCACCTTTCAGACAATCCTCGGAGTTATCCCGAACTTTATACACTCCGTATTTGGAAGCATTTTTGGAGGTCTATCTCGGATCCTGCTATCAATAGCGGGAGTCCTGATTGTCATTTACCTGCTATGCAATGGATGGCCCAATTACCAACGAGATGGCAAAAGCGCTCCTGGAGCGGAAATACCGTGAACGCATGGTACAACATCTGGGCACACCTCGCCCGAGGGAACTAAGCGCCTCTTGGTTCCTATCGTTTAGACCAGTCTGGATGGACTGCATCCTGCCTGTTCTCCAATGCCTGTTTTGCGGTGAAGAATGCGTGTTGGACCTCTGTCTGACACTTGAAACAGACACGCCTGCGGACTTGAATACCACGTTGGAACCCTTGAGGGCCCACGCTCGGCAATGTCCCTAGCGTATTCCCATCTTGATGGCTGCATTCCTCGAGAATCCGCAGGTGCCTTTTACAACTGGGGTAAGCTTTAGCTCCACCACTAGCACTGAGGTATCGACTATAGGACCGGCTGCCTCTACACCAGCTATTGGCAGTACTGAATATCATCTGTGCTCCATTGACGTACTCTGCGAGGTGTTACAAGGACCGTACCCTGCAGCAGCAAGCAGCGATGATGTTGCGTCTCCAGCCAGGGCTTTTAATCTGTAATTGGCTCATTGTGTGCTGGGAAAGAATTCAGATTTTCATTTTCTCTAAATTTAACTAATTTGGAACACTTCCTAAGAATTGACACTTTCTCGCTGAAAAACATTGCCTTTTGACACTTGTAGACAGTTAACTTGTATAAACAAACTCAATTAGGAATGTGGCTTAAGTGACAATTCCAAACAACTATTTTTTTGTAGTAAGATGTTAATTTTTACCCTTTTTAAACTGTTTTTTAAATGATTTTAAAGCAAGATTTTAAAGAAGCTCATTTAAAAATGTGCTATGCACTACTATCTAGTAAAGAGCATTGTCCACTAGCATTTTTATCATTGTTGACTGCTCGGAAGAGGGGTGGGTGTTATGTTTCATATAGGTACTCTAATATAGGCCCATGTAACATCATACCCCTTCACCTATATTACCTCCCCTACACTACACTGTAACAAGCCTTTTAGGATTGAACCTTTACCTAGTTCTAGTCCCGGGTGCAGAAGGAGGGTTTCTCCTGAACAAAAGAGTCCTCTAACTCCATCAATAGACTCACACAGTATGAATGAATATTCATAAGGGTTCTTAGAAACCAGGCTGGGGCTACACCACCTTCCTCCCCATATCTACGTACATGGTTCATCCCATACATCATCCTCAAATCCAACAATGGCTAATACAAGCAACAAGGGACAAAGGAGCCCTAGATACTTTCTGTATAAATATAGCACCTCTTGCTAATGTTAGGCAGAGGGAACTGAGACTTCCAGGCCAACACACTGACCAGAGACGCTGAGGCTCCTGCATGCAGACGCTCCAGCTGACAGTGGTCTGAACATCCCTCACGGGGTGTCCAGCTCGAGACCAAGAAGGGCTCCTACATTCTCACTTCAGGTAATGGGGTTCGACCAAATCCTAGAGGGATTCTTGGCTTCACACCTACTCACATGCTAGGTACACTTAGGTACATCTAGATAGGCATCGTAGGAGTACGCACTCTCTTTTATCAATGCATTTTATATTCATGTATTTATTCATGCGTAGTGCAAGATGGTAGAACTGTACTATCCATTTATTTTCATAGTACTGCTAATCATATATCTCTGCTACTGTCTAATGGTTGTTGCAGCTCATATATTCTACACCAGAATAACAACTGTTCAATAAAACCCTTATTGAAACGCCCAGGCTGTTTATTCTGTGTATCTCTGAGACAAGATAAGTGAGCACGAGTGACTGAGCGAAAAGTAGTACATTGTTTCCACGATCTTGAGGGATCAGGGTTGTCATGTTCTGAGGTTGCCAGAAACTAATCTCTCCCCGATAAGAGGAGACACTAGTGGCACTGTGAGCTAGCTTATGCAAACAGGCTAACATTTCTCGGTGGGGGTGCTCAGAGTCAGTCTGCCACCAAACCCACATTTTATGTTATCTGAACGCGCAGGTCCTGTATGGGCAATATAGGAACTATACGACATAAAGAAAAAGCTACTTCAACTAATAGAGCATTGTGATCACCCCATTGGATCTCTATCATGGCGCTATCAACACACTATTGCAGGAAATATTTGGCAGCAAATTTATGATCAGTAGTTGACATTCGTCTCCCTTCATATGTACGTCTGCTTATTTGGACTAGAACCCTGGATATAATGGAATATCAGGAGCTAAGCTCAAAGAATCAAGCTCTGTTGGCTCTTTACCAAACTTTGCATTAAAATCCCCACATATTAAAACTCGTAATTGGGAGATGTTGTCCCTAAACAAAGATTTCAAGCCCATAATATTTTGAAATAAATCATCAAACAAATGACAATAAGAGTTGGTGAAATTGTTATTGTAGAAATTAACTAGATAAAAACTAAATGAGCTGATACAATCATTAATAAGCAGAGCCTGGTATTCTGCCCTAGCTGTATTGAGTACAGGAACTTTAATTCTGAGATTTAATTTAGGCCAAATAGAGAGATCCCCGCCTTTAGCTCTCCATGCGTTGAGGCCGTAGCATGACATGAATAACATGAAAATCCTCTACCATTATTAAGTGATACTGCCCAAGTCTCCTGTGAACCAGAAAAATCACATTTATCTATGCAAGACAGCCAATCAGGATTAGTAATCTTGTTTCTGAGCGCAGCCACATTCCATAACATAACATATTCCTGTTGTGTGTGACCATTGGTGTAAGCTGTGAGAGACAGAACAGTGCATCACTCCAGCTAGATTCAAAACACAAGATTTGCACAATAAGACACAAACTAACTCTACCAAATCTCTTCAAATCTCCTTGAGCAGAAAAGTAACTAATCTGACAATGCAGAGTATACTACAACACTGACGTCTGCAAACTCAGATCCTGCTGAAACATGGCTGGGTGATGGCATGGCACTAGTTCTGCATAAAGCTAGTCCACCAATATAACAAAGCCATACACAGGTTCATCAAGATAAAACCAGAGGAGAATCTCCAAGCTCTCAGCATATCATGCTTCATCTGGATGCCAGATGAACTCAGGGTAGTTTAATTTGCGCTCTATGATTACTGTTAGACCCAGTTAATAAGTAGGCTGACCCAGCACTACTGAGATTGTCCAGCATGCTCTAGTTGTGAAGAGATTTCAGCAATTAGTAAAGCTGGACAAGGCATCACTAGCAGCATTAGGAAGGGTCACTTAGGAAAACAAAAGGGACAACAATGAAATGAAATTAAATGAATTACTAAATTCTGGTGAGTGCCCTGTGATGACCAGTTAAACAGCCAGTCCATGAATAATAAACTCACCAGGACAAGTGTGAAGCCAGGCTCCAGATTGTGAGTAGAATGCCATAAGAAAATGTAACAAATCAAAGAATTACATTTGTCTGCCAAGTTGTTTTAAGTTCAAACAAAAAGGTTCCAAATAGGTTAATGTAAAAAATTTAAATTAAACAACTGAAGAGTTTCTCTTTTAAGAGATTTGGTGAATATTTCAAAACAGGTCCTGAAAGGTGTTCTGCAATGTATCTCAAAAGAGAATAAAACTGTTTTAGTAAATTTTTAGGAGTTGCAGAGACGTGCTAGAACAGAGGCATTGGCATCAATCTTGGAAATGTACTTCCTCCATACAGCAGCCTTGCTCGGCCTTCCCTGGTGACCCTGAGCACACTACCACTTCCTCATGGGAGTGATGGATGTGGAAAACAAGGCACAATGCACATATCTTAAATAATTTGTAGTTGTTGCACTGGCTGCATGGTCTCATCAGGGGAATAAGGAGTGAAAGTCAATCCACTATCATCGAGTTAAGGTTACGTGTCTTATATCTCCTGATTGAGGTTTATTCATAACAAGATTAGCAATGATATTGAAAGAGTCAGTTACTGTCACCAAAAGTGAAGTAATTGGGCTAGCTGGGTTAGCTGTGTTCCAGCACTATTCACATGAACACTTACAAACTTTCTAAACATCTCTAGTTCTCACAGAATTGTGGACCGAACACTGTTAATGACAAGCGTCCCCATTTCCATAGCAATGTTACTAATAGTGTGGAGTATTCTAGTAACTCAAGTACCTGACACTAGCATGAGACAGCACAATTTCACTCTAATTAAATACTTAAAATTGCATGTTTCAGATGCAATTATCATGACTAACTAATGCTTTAACTCGTCTAAATACTAACATTGGATTCCCATACAATAGCATCCTACCCGTCCACAAAGTGCTTCAGAGCCTTGTCACAGGTAATAAACACTATAATTACACATACCAAACACAAAACTGTTTTTTACTGATCCAACAACAAAATAGTCTGGATGAAAAAGTTTACTGCAGCTACAACAAACCGGCACAGTACCTTTATGGAAAATACTTTTTTTTTTAACCATTACTCATAAAATAAAGACCACAATTTATTCTACACAGATTACCATAGAAATAACAACACATTTCAACTAAACTTAAAAAAACTAAAAATAACTGGAAAATGTAAGCTCAATATATACACAATTGATATAAAGTCTGCGGTTCAAACAATTGAAACCGACACACAGCTATCAGGCTAGAATATTTGAAAGTTGTGGTGGTGACACATGTGGAGTACATTCCATGATATGGGGGGGGAACACCTGGCAGAGAGAGCAGAGGATTAACTTGTAGCAGGCTGCAGTGGTTTGAAGCTTTCCGGGTTTCCAGAATAAATTCATTTCTTAACTTGGAAATTACATGTGTGGTATTCAACGCAACAATGTGGTGACCATTGGACTTGTGCCTTGGGAGGTGTGAGGGCATGCAATAAGAAATCTTTGGTGCTATTTTATGTAGCCAAACTGAGGTGAAGGAAGAATTCTAGAATGGAAACCACCATTTGTAATTTCATGCTATAACTGCTGACAAGATACTGCAGATTTACCTATCTATAGGCTTTTGCTATACACATCTCAAGGAAAAGCGGTAGCAGTCTGCAAAAGAGATAGTTGATGAATTGTGCAACCTCAGAAACCATTGGAAATCTTCCTAGAGCTGGCAATCTGACAGTGTTGGCGCTTCAAGCACCGACCTCTGCAGGTGATACGTCAGAGGCCAGAACGACATTGACTCACATAAGGTCACTCTGCATGACCTTAGATGGTGGCCATTTTGAATTTTCATGTGGTATGCACAGTCTGATGCCTGTCAGGAGAGCCATAAATATTACATTTATTCATGTTTAAAAAGTAAACGAAGGGTGAATTTGCTTTTTGTATTCTACACAGTCCGCATTTAATACTTGTAGAGAGTGTGGACAATTTTGGTGTCCACCACTTCTTCAACAAATTTCCTGCAGTCTGCTAGAGATAAGAGTTTCCTCTGCAAATTCTTGGCTGGGCAGCAGCCTCATATGTATTCTAATTAATTTATTAGAAACAAAGGAAAAGTTGCATTTTTAACATTACTTTTTAACTATAACACATAAACGTACTTACTGCAATTTCTAGAATATTGTGGGTGACATGCAATGCTGTGTAGCATTATTGACAAACAGTGGAGATTGAACTAGTTCAAATACACTAATGAAGTGTGGAAACTGGACAATTACATTGTATGTACAAACATGAGTAACCAACATTTTACAATCAGTCTACCTCAAACCTTCTAGCTGGCTGGATTGGAACCATCCATGCCGTGGGGGAATGGAAAGAATAGTTTTTGAATTATTTATGTATCATCGATGAACAAGGCAGTATGTCTCCCAAGCAGAAAAAGAGGATGTTATTACATTCTCTGGGACCACAGGGATTGAAGATGTATAATCAAATGAACTATGGTAGCTAATGTGAGTGGTGTTAATGTTTTCAATTCTGCCATATTAGATCATTATCTTGCACTCAAAGTCTGTATTGGCATTATCTGATAATGTTTTTCCCAAAGGAAACAGGATTACCACAACTCTATTGATGTACTGGTTACTGAGATAAAAACTTTGGCAATTCAGTGTAAATTCAGCACCTTGCTTGACTACTTAATTAGGGACCAAGCGGTCATATGCACACTTAATCCTGTAATGCAGGAACTCTTGTGGGTAAAAGGCAATTCTGTCTTAGAGGATGTATTGACCATCATACATGAGAAGGAAATATCTGGAAGGTGTGCTAGTGCCTTAAAACATGATGTCAAAGTTGGTGAAGTCCTCAGTAAAATTAAATGCACAATAGAGTGTAGACCCAACACATAGTATGTTAAAGAAAATAGAATACAAGTAGAAGTGCAGGTGCTACTTTAGTGATATCAAGAAACATTTGGCTTATAGCACAATATCTCCAGCAGAGAAGAAAACATACAGTGCAGTGCATGTCATGTTGTGGGCCACTTTGCCAAAGTTTGGTGGAAAATATGAAGTGTGTGGGGGTTGAGAATGAAAGGCAATTTAGTCTTGAATGTGGAAGACTGTGACAGATGCAGACACGAATCAGAGTTTTGGATGACATTGGTAGTCTCATCCTAAACATTTTTGCTGATTACGGGTCTCCTTACACTATTATTAAGGAGAAGGTCTGAAGGGATAAATGTGTTGGTGAGGCCAAAAACCATATAAACGCAACTATAGAAACTGTACCCTCTGATTCAAATGATATCCTGGGCTTAAAATATAAGTTTCCAAACAAGTCCCGGATGTATCTTTTTAATATAAATATAAGACCAAGGGAGCGTTCGAAAGAATCACCACTAATACAGCAATTAGAAGAAGTCCTTGATTCCATCAAACCAAACGGGCCCATTATAGTTGGGGGTGACTTTAAATGCTGCTACGAACCATTGTCGGGATTAGATACCATTTTTGAGGAAGAAGATCTAGCAATGGGGATCCCGCTTCTCAGGGTAGAAAAGACGGTGGGGTGTTCTGTTTCTGCAATGCAACTATTTCACTTCACCATAGAAAAAGGCTTAAGGTCTTGTAATGGTAGATCCCCCTCAGATCTTGAATGCTTAAATACTTTCTCGAGGGGTTATTCCTCATCCCGTATAGATTATATCATGATAAGTGTAGCCCATTGGGCCTATGTACAGGACTTTAAAGTTGATGATAGAAGAGAAAGCGACCATTTCCCATTGTGCTTAGATCTCACAGGAAAATGGTTTCTGTCACACTCATCTATACAATGTGAACCGAGTGTAGAGATTACACTGCCCTTAGTGAGTAACAACAGGAGGACAGTAAAATGGCCATCTATACTGCATCAAGTAGAACCCCTCATTTATATATATAATATTTTTAGTGACCTTTTAACCTCTTTTTTAGAGTCATGTCCTGAGAATATACCTATAACACAGATCCATCAGAAGCTAGTAGAAAATATAAAACCGTACCTAACTAAATCCCAGACTGGGAAGACTAATCATAGGAGTAAAATGCGGTTGTCCAGTTCTTGGTTTAACAAAGAATGTGTAGTGGCCAAACAACGCCTTATTAGGGCCTTACAAAACCAAAGAGATAGTCACGATTAGACATGAAAGAAATGCATATAATAAAACCCTGTAAATAGCCCGTAGAAATTGGGAAGATGCTAGTTGGGAGGACCTGATAATAGCTTCAAAGGCCGGTGACCAGTCATTGTTCTGGCGGATTATAGCCCATGGTAGTAAAGTAAGTAATCCGGTCCAAGACTACAATTTAGATCCTTGCACATGGCAAAGACATTTTGCTAATTTATATGCCCCTCCAATTGCGATGGACAGAGATTCCTCAGGTAGTATTGAGAGGCTCTTGACCTTAAATGAGATTGTGCCGTTACATTTCAGCATAGAAGATACAACACTTGCTATAGCTGCCATTAAGTCATCTAAAGCTCCAGGTCCCAATAAGATACCAGGGGACCTTTTTAAACATGCACCAGAGGTGTGGGCTCCATAAATAAATCTCTTATGCAATGCAATTGCTAGGGGGCAACCCATTCCAGAATCCTGGAAGGGTGCGGAGATCGTCCCGATTCACAAGAAGGGTAGCAGGTACGATCCCGCTAATTGCAGACCTATAAGTCTGATAGATATAATGCAAAAGGTTTATGCCAAGCACATCTTGGACAAGCTAAACGACTGGATGAATGAAAAGGATGTACTTTCTCCATGCCAGGCGGGTTTTAGAAGGAAAACCAGTACGATAGATCAGGTGTTTAGGCTTGTAACTATAGCCTGGAAATATACAAAGTTGAGATCTGGCCATTTATATGTTGCCTTTATCGACTTAAAGGCTGCATTGGATTCAATCCCTAGAGATTTATTATGGACAAATTTGTTGCAGCAGGGTGTACCTAAGGAGATTTTAGTCCAATTGATAAGGCTTCATGAGGGCAATTTTGCAAAAGTCCGTTGGGGTAAAGGGGGGGAACTTACGGACGAGATACCAGTCAAGATTGGTGTGCGCCAGGGCTGTGTCCTGGCGCCAACCCTGTTTCTTTTATATGTTAATGATATGGTCCAGTTCCTCCAAAAATCCCAACATGATTCCCCAAAACTTGGAGGGACTCACATCTGTGCGTTAACATTCGCAGATGATACAATCTTGTTGTCCCAAACTCCAAAGGGCCTGCAAAATCTTTTAAACACGCTTAAAGAATACTGTAAGTCAAAAGGTTTGGAAATAAACCCAGTCAAAACAAAATATATGTCCATAAGACTCCATAAATGTTTCAAAAATAATATAGTGCTGAATGGAGTGACCTTAGAGCGTGTCTCTAACTTTGTTTATCTTGGGGTAACCATCGACTCAAAACTCTCATGGAAGCCACAGATAAAGAAATCAAAATCTATCTTATTGCAAAATTCAGCACCAGTTATAAAGAAACTATATGCGACTATGACAAAGGCTGTCACTCCAGCCTTGGAAGTTTATAAGTCTAGAGCCCAAACTGCTGCTTTGTATGGTTCAGAGTTGTGGGGGGGGGAAACCCTTTCTCCTTTAATTGTGGGGGAAAATAAGGTCTTAAGAAGGTTTATGGCCCTTCCCCAAAATACCCCTGTGATCCCTTTAATGTATGACATGGGTATAAAACGACTCGAACATAAGGCGATCTGGATGACTCTGTCATACTGGGTCAGAATCTGGACCACTGAGGAATTACAAACGTACACACAAGCATTGAGTAAACTATTGACACTTGACATTTATGTCACTTTTTCCTGGCTGGCTCATATCCGTAAGTGGCTTTTTGACTTAGGCCTGAGCAGATTCTGGGAAAACCTGAGCCTGCTGACGCCGTACTCAAAGCGGGAAATTAAGACCGTTTATTGGAATTTTATTTGGCACAGAGTCACTTTAAATTGTACATCAGGAATCCTTACAACCCAATTCCTGATGTTTAAAACGAATCCTTGTTTTGAGCCGTTTCTAGATGAAATCGAACCCCAACTGGCCAAGATATTATATCTGAAATTCAGATACGGTTCACTCCAGATAAAGACTTTTACATTTAAATGGGGAATGCCACAGGATGGGGAAAAAGATTGTAAGTGTATCTTATGCCATTTAGGAGTCAAGGAGGATATCACACGTCTTATTCTTCTGCCCTGCATACATAAATGCCAGAAGAAAATGGATAAAACCTTTGGGCAGGAGTTTGAATGTTAGAAAATATATTGATATGTTGCGTATATTAAAAACTGATAGCTCCAAACTCATCGTGTTTGGTGTCAGCAGATTCTTACTGGCTACCAATTTTATAAGGAGAAATAAGGGCTTAAATTTTAAATATATCATTTTGAAAGAGGTTGACCCTTGCTTTAGTGACTAGGTATTAGGATGTTTAAAATGTGTACTCTTGGAAATAAATTTTATTAGAGTTTTAGCTAGAATGTATTTTTCGATATCATTGAAGCATTTTTTGTATTTCTGGATTATGTATTTTTAAAGAAGCCCCTATAAATTTGCACTTTTCACTTTATGGAACATATCGTAAAAAATTGTAAATAGGGATTTAAGTCTTCGTGACAGAACCAATGGAAGACTTGAATTGTGCAAATATAGTGTACCATTACAAAATTATGTTGGTGCTAACTGTAAATAATAAGAGGATTAATGTACTTGATCTGTTTTTAGTAATGCTTTATAGTATTTTAACTATGCTTTGATGATTCTGTGAATCGAATAAAGATTTTTGATGATGATGAAATTCATTCTAAGGTAATAATGGTAAGGGGATTTATATACTTCATTTTAGATGATTAAAGTTCAAAATTAATTACAGGGAAACATATTGGAATTTGTATGTTGGAAGAAAGGCCCTTCAGTCTTTGGATGGTCCGACCAAAAACATTTGCACCTGTAGGGCCTGATTCACAAAGGTATCTTCCACTTTTGAGTAATTTACATTTTTGGGTAAGTTTACTCTTTGGCTATTCACAAAATCAGAGTGTAAATTTACTCCAAAAGTATAACTTTATGTATTCACAAAAATCAAGGGCATTGGGGCTATACACGTTTGAGTAATTTACACCTTTGAGTAAGTGTACTTGTTTTTGGCTATTCACAAAAAACAAGTGTAAGTTACCCATTTGGAGTAAATTTACCCTCATATTTTAGAAATAACCAAAAAGTAGTCTACTTACTCAAATATGTGCAGTACTCTAAAGTATAAGTAGCATTTTCAAATTCGGTCCAAAGTTAGATCCTACTAGTAAGGAACACATTTTGATGGTAGGAAATGAGGTTACTGCAGGTTGTGAGAAGTTGGCCTGGCATATGCTGTCCACTAATTATAGTGGGCACCTTGCACCAGTCCAAACAACCCCTTATTGGAGATAGGTTAAAGACAACCTTATTGAAAGCTATCCTAGTGGTAGCTATGGAGAGCAGCCTTCAGGCTAAGTCTTGAAGGAATGTAAAGCAGCTTGTTTTACCAGTCTATAATCTCTTTAGTGACCAAATGAAAGAGCACCACACCAGGTATATATTCAAAATATATGTATTTATTGCTAAACACACCCCTCTAGTCTCTTTATGAGGCTAGAGTTCGAAGTACATAAGTTAGAAGTTATTAAATCACAGTAATAGCACAAATACACGTTTGGGCCCTAGGGCGTACCAAACCATATACCAATAAAGTGGTATGCGAACCACGACTGAACTAGACACTAGGCCTAGAGCCTCTAGAAGTGCTTGGACCACAAGGAACCACCCAAGGTAGTGACACAGGGGACCCACGGGAGACGCGTGCAGTGTAAACACACAACCGCGATACGCCGTTGACTTCTATGGAGAAAGTCGGGATCGGGAAATTAGAGAAAAGGGACACTTAAAAGAGGACTTGGACAAAACCCTTTGAGATCTAGGACTTTGAAGAGTCTCTACCCACGGGAGCACCGGCGTACTCGTGTTACCTCACCCAGGGAAGCCGGGTGCATAGGTGCCTTTCGGGGTCGGGTTTCGTCGTCGATTCGAATGGCGATCTGCTGCAAAGTGCTGCTGGCGGCCAAGAGAAAAGTGTCCGGGTGGATCCAAGGGTGGATCGGAGTTCTGAAGAACCTGAAAGCAGAGGGGACAGAGTCTGGGTCACTAGCCAGTGACCAGGAAGGCGATGGACAGATGCCCACCGATGTCGAGTGCTTCAGGTGCGTTGACGGTCGTCTTGACTCTTCAGCCACGAGGTCCAGGAGGCGTTGTCGGCGACCAGGAGCAGGATTCGGGCTGGTACACGATGTCTGTCGAGTGCTGAGGTGTCGGCGACCGGATTGGACCCAACAAGCCTTGGCAACGGCAAGTCTCGGTGAAGATATAGATCATCGATGGTGCAGACCAGTAAGGTCTGTGGAACTCACCCAGCGACAGTAAGTGAGGGCACGCCTGGAGCAACCAGGATGCCAAGTTAGAAAAGGATTGGCCTTCGTTAAGGGCTACTAGCCAACGGGCTAGCGACCGCGAAGGAGCCTCATGACGCCGCACGTGGAGCTGGCTTACAGGACACTCGTGGAGTGGGGGCCAGTGATCTTCGGTACAGGTGGTGCTGGAGGCTAGGGCTACTCGGAGCCCAAAGCACGACTTCTTGGGAGACCCAGAAGAGGATGCACTTGCAAATGTGCTTGGTGTCCAGGGGTCACGGTCTCAAGTCACCCACGATAGCCACGGGCCTCAGCTTTGCTGGGGACTCAGGGTAGCCTCGGGGAAGTCTGAGAATCCACCTTTGGTGATGCGATGACTTCAGCGTCCGACGGGAGCTTCAGAAATGCGAACTGGACAGATGCTTCTTTGGTGCCTGCCAAGCAGGGGAGTCACTCCTTGATCCCAAGGGAGATTCTTCTGTCCTCTAATCGTGAGTAGAGCGTCGAAGGTCCAGGATTCTGTTTCAGAGTTTCGTCCAGGGATAATCTAAAGTCCTAAGGACTGGGTTCCTACCTTTATTCTAAAGATAGGGGTTGGACTACTCTGTGGCCCCACCTATGGGTGGGTCAGGGCAGAGGGGTGGCTACACCCCTTTCCCTTTGTCCAGTTCGCGCCAAAGCAGGGGCTGGAAGCCCCTGATCCGGTTTGAACTGGGGTATGCACAGGGACACCAAATGTGCCCCCAGTGCAGGACTTCAAAGCACACAGATAGTGCTCCCGCCCAGCCCCAATACACATTATCCTGTCTGGGGAGGTGGTCACACCTCCCTAGGACAGGAAACCTATTGTCCAGGCCTCCCCTGCCGGAGTTTCATCCAGCAGCAGGAGGCCAGACTCGTGTCTGTGGCAGCAGCATCCATTTTGTGATGCCAGGGCTTTGGAGAGAAGTTACCGGGTTAGTCAGGGTTAACATGTCTTTCCCTCTAGAAGGGTGGAATGCTACCCCCGCCCCGCCAGAATTGGCGGGGGGGGGTAGTATTCCAAGATGTTTGACACCAAACACGACATGTTTAGGTGCAGCCATTCCAAAGTTAGCATTTTACCGCAAGGATATAATGCGCTTAAGAGTATATGGTCAGGCTGCACTACAAACAGCATCAGAGATGGTCTCCGAACGCTGCAGAGGGGCCCTGCTCATGCAGGGGCACCCTCTCACATAGGAACCATGCACTCTGCCTTTAGGATTGATAAGGCCTGCCTTAGGAGTGACTTATAGGTTTATATGTGTGTATGTATTTAGTGATATAGGTAACCTATATCACAGTAAGGAGTGCATGCACCACCTTACCCAGGCTGCAGTAGCAGACCTGTGGTGTCAGTTTGGATGGCCTTCCAGGGGTGGCATAATACATGCTGCAGCCCCTGGCAGGCCTCTGAGGTACCTATGCCCTTGGTACATAGTATACCATATACTAGGGACTTATAAGGGCACTCCAGATCCCAATCAGTGATGTGCCTAAGGCACATGGAAACCTTTTTACAGAGAAAGCAGATAGACTGGGGCCCTGAATAGCAGGATCCCAGTCCAACTAAGTCATAAACCAGCAAAACACCATAAAAAAAGTGGGGGCAACCATATAGTCAGATTCCACCTTCCTACACAGGTAATGCAACGTTACAAAAATTTCTAAAAATTGTTAGCAAGACAATAGGGAAATTGTGTGGGTTTGAGCAAAGAACTGTTTTAAATGAAGTTATGTGTCCAAAAGTTCCAAAAATCAGGAATATTCAATTTTTGCAAAATAATGAAGTGTCAAAGGAATTAGAAACATTTTGTCTTTTTGAATGTAATTGAGCCTATTGAAGCATCTAAAGGATTTCCCCATTTTACTGGCACAATACTCTCTTTGCAATAATATTGGTTTTCCTGTCTCAAATTAATGAAACAATGACTTGGTCAGGGATGACAAGTGGTTTTCTATGATGGGTTTATCCTCTGTTGAACACCAGATTTCAGTTTAAATGGATGGCTTGGTATTGACTGTTGCATTGTTTCAGCTGTTGAGGTTAAAAGTTATTTGTAAAGGAAAGAGGCATCATGTTCATTCAGGATAACATATTAGTATTTGACAAAAGTAAACATAAGAATGATGTAAGATTGTAAAATGTGTTAAACAACCTGGAGCAGAAATATTTATATGTAAGGTGAAGTACGGAATGAATATCTGGAGGTGTTTGTGCATGATGGCAGGTTACCAGCTATCAGCCGGGTGAAGTGGTGTAGCGAATACAACAAGGATGATATGTTGCTATGGGTCATTGTTATGTGGGTAAGGGTTGGCCATGTAACGCATTAATGGATGAACTGGAAGCCTTATTGGGAGGTTAGGTCAGAATTACCATTGGAAAATCACAGGTTTATGAGAGGAGATAAAGCTATTTCTCCAGTGACATGAAGGTTATTTTTACATCATCAGAACAAAACTTGCTGTAAAAGAAAATATGTTTTGGTGGCCTGGTGTAGACTTGCCAATTGAGCGACTGTTGAGAGAGTGTACTTGCTGCTTTATGGTTGGCAAGTCATAAGGAACAATGAGATCCCCCATCAGTGAATGAATGGATCCAATGCAGCCTTGGAAGTGTGTGGCAAATGACAATATGGGTCCTGTAGGAGCACCACAAAAATACATTATTGCACTTATTGAAATGGTCTGATTTAAGTAATTTAGGGCCCGATTCTTTTAGCCATAGAAAACAACATTGATTGGGAAACACAGGTTGATAAAATGGTGTCTGCTTATAATGACCAATAATGAGGCCACTGATTTGACTCCTTTCTTCATTTTGAGGGAGGGAACCCAAGAACATATTACAATCCCGTATAGTTTTGCAAGTGTTAAACACTGGTCTGTGGAAATCATATGCAACAGAATAAAATAATCTCATTATAAAAAAACAAATTGCAATAAGATTCAGAAAATAACACCAAAGATGTCAATATTTCTCAAGGTGAAAAATAAAATGTTTTGATCCCATGGAGGTGGTGACAATTTTGCAAAATGTAGTGTGGCACCTTGATCACATTGTTAGAGGATCTGATGACAGAAAATAGTTTATTGTGAAGATAAAATTAGGGAATAGAACGGGACACAACCTGTGCAATGGAGTATGTATCAGTGTTAGAAAGTAGAATATTAGTAGTGATAAGCAGTGGCTCACTGCTAGTAATAAGGCCACAAACCCAATAAAAGGGTCAGTAAAGGCCTCAATAATTTATTCACTTGCTCAACCCTTGTTAGCTGGCAATGAGCAGGCAGGCGTAACTTAGGAGAGAGGTGTGTAAAGCATTTAAAAACACCAATACATTAAATAAGTAAGACACAAAACACAATACAAATCCAACTCCAATTTATAAAAATAGCTTATATTTTTATAAAAATATAGACACAAAAATCCAATTTAGGGAAACAGGGATATGAATTTTTAAAGAATAAACACTTTATAGTGCTTAAAAACATATAGTGCCACCATGGGACTGTCGTACTTGACTGGTCAAAGTTTGAGGCTGACCGCGATGGAGCCCTGGTCGGATACACTAAGTGGGATGCCTTGGTCAAAATTTTTACCTATACACTTAGAACCGTTTCTGGAGCTTTTTCCTCCAATGTCGAGCAAGCCACTTCATTAGGCCAGATTTGGTGTGGGTTCGCCTGCTTGAGTTTCTGTGAGACCCCAGTCAAATCCTGGCAGTCTGGAGCTCTGGAGTTTCAGTGGGACGGACCTGAAATCCAGGACGGGTCTTGTTTGAAGGTAGCTGGCTTGACTCTCGATGTCGGGTTGGTCACCTTATGGAGCTTTTCCCAAAAGTGGCTCCAAACTTCTGTGACTTCTTCCTGAAGTTCCCCTTGAGGGTTCAAAGTGTCCAAAACACAAATCCAAGAGTCTGGAATCTCCTAGATGGTACTTGGGATGTCTGGACTACAATACCCAAAATGTACCTGGCCAACTCCTTAAAAGTCCACTGGATGCACTTCAGGCTGGGGACTCAGTGGAGATGATGCAGGTGGGCTCTGTTACCCTGTAGCTTGCAGGGAGTCAGCTCCTTAGACTTTCAGAATAAGACAAAGTCCTTCTGCTGCTAATTCCCACAGTGTGCAGCAGGTGCAGTCTTGGTGCTTGCAGTCCTCTTGGTGCAGGCCATGGAGTTATCAAGGCATTCATTTTTCTTCTTATTTCTTCAGGCATCAGATCTGAGGAGCTATGCAGTTCTCCCATATTTATATGCAGTTTCTGGGCACCAAGCATGGGGGCACCCCTGACCAATGGGAAGCAGGATGCCAGCCAGGTGTATGACCACTTCCTCTAAAGTGTTGCATATTATTGTCCCAGAAAGCACCATTCTCTCACAATCCAACATGGAGAAAATCTCTCCAGAGGAGATGGATTAGGCTACTGGTGTGTCTAATTTTCCTAAACATTCCCTTTCCAACCCTCTCCCTAATCTAATTACTGGGGCAACTGTGTGCCTGAAAAAGCAAGATGTGAGTGTGGGCCTCTCCAGTCCAAAAGTAACATTCACCACTGAAGACCAGTTTGGCTACCCCTCACCCCCTTCCTATCATCTGCACTGCAGCTTGTATATCTCCGCTCACAGGAAACCTATTGTGTCCTCTAACAGGACACTTCTCACATCATTAGGCAGCACTTTCACAGCCTTGAAGGCGGCTAGCCAATCAGGAGAGAGCAGCCAGAAAGCTGGACTTAGGCTCACATAAAAGAAAGTTTAATAGCTTATTTTCTGTAGTTATTATAAATCTAACAGTGGCAAGATACCTTGTAGTATATTTTTTCACGGCTCCTACCAATATTTATAGTTAAATCAAATATTACAACGTAAGCCTATGGAGCCATTCACTACAATGGGGAAAAGGGAATTGGCAGTTTGTTTCCTCACCAGGGCTTATAAAACATCTTTTATAATGCCCCTGTTTATAGTTACAGAGCACTTTACCCCTGGGACACCTAGGGGAGACTTTAGGGGTGACTTATAAGTGTGCGTATTATGATGTCGGTCGGACGAGCGTCCTACCGACACCGTAGCGGGAAGGAATCGGAATCGGCACGACTATTAGTCGGTGGTTCCACCCGCCGAATTAGGATGTGACCTCCCTATGGCAGCCGGAAACATCCTTTTTCCCATTGCAGCTTGTGCAGTGGTCGAGAAAGTGCTGCAGCACAAGCTGCAATAGAAAAATGGAGCAAACAGACACAAAAGGGTTGAGGCAAAAAAATACTGCACCGACCACCACAGTGAAACTAATTTAACACAATTCTAATAGTTACAGAAAATATACCCCGGCACTCCACATTTACATATGATATCTGTTACGACATCGGTTTGTCCTCATGGAAGAACTTTTAATTCTTTTCACAGGTTACGAAACAACAACAACAACATTTTGTTAATCATTTTTTTAACAGTTTATCAGTTCAATTATAGACATGATACATTTATTTCAATGTTGTTAAAAGGAGTCAAAATACGAAAAACCACACAATATAATGGTGAGATTTCCAAGTCCAATTAAGGCAGCAGTGTTCGATGACAGACAACAGCCGACTAGTGTTTCGTCACTGATGTGACTTTTTCAAGGCTTCAAACTACTGTCTCAACATTGCACATAGTGACATGTGAAGTGTACGGTTTGAAAAAAGAAGAGTGTCGTCCTAAGTGCTTCTTAGTACCAATCTTGGATGTTCTTAAAAAGTCAAATTGTCTCCAAATTCCGATATTGTCGACATAGCAGTCATGTGTACTGTCGTAACAGATTTCATATGTAAATGTGGAGTGCCGGGGTATATTTTCTGTAAATACTTCAACACAAGTGATCTGTCCGTTGTGCTATCACATCTTTGTTAGTAGGGTGTGGTATTACCCTGAGTGGCACCTTTACTGAGTAAATCTATGTACCCTTAGTTTACTAACACTACATGCCCACTAAATAGTTCATTTGACGAGGTGCGACATCTTGTTCCACTACTACCCTGTTTTTATTGTACAATTCGAATGGTGCACAGAACCAGAAGTTCAACCCCTTTCAACTTCCAGCAGAGAAAACTCCAAACATAAGCAAAATGTAATGGTTCAGCACCCTTATTATTCATAATCTTGACAGTTCAGCACACGTCTTTATGGCATTTCATACACAAAGTACATGTAATTCAAAGTCTTTAATAAAAAGTCTGATGATAACTCTTTTGTTCATATTCTTCTTCTTTTATTAGTTTCCTAAAAATAGTAGCCGTAGCCAATATGTTTTTTGTCCTCACAGACTTCTTCAGGCCTACAGAATGCATATAAATACAAAAAACTATGGGCCATATTATCAAGGGCTTTATCGCCCCTTTAGCGGCACTTTTGCCGCTAAGCGGCGATATTTTTAACGCCCTATTAGCAAGCTGTCGCTAACAGGCGTTAGCGACAGCTTTCCGGCGATAGCGGCCGGGTTTTACATCGCCTTGCATGTCAGCGATAATTATCGCTAATGACATGCAAGGTAGGCGTTCCCAACTAAAAGCGACAGAAAACAGTCGCTTACATACCTATCGCCTATTAGCAATACCCGCGAAGCGATAAAAACCGCGCGCTAACCCCGATTAGCGCTTGTTTTTTAGAACTGATAAAAACATGACTTAGCAATGAAAGTCAATGGGAGGTGGATTGTAAGGTTAAGTCCCCAGAATTAGCGATAGGATTTTATCGCTGGATTTCTCGCGTTAAAGCTTGGTTTCGCCGCTATCGCTGGATATTTTATCGCAATGGAGATAAACCTTGCTAATAGCATGTTATTTCCGCGGTAATATCCAGCGATAGCCGGCGATAAAAAAAGGCGCGCTAAGCAAGGTTTGCGATATTTATCGCATGTTCTTGCTAATATGCCCCTATATTTAAAATATGTACAAATAAATTTAGTTGAACTAATCTTGAGACAGACAAGAAAACGTATATCTATGTTAAACACATGTGACATATGACAAAATCTAAATTTATATCAATCCATTTATATACGCTGTTCACCAAAAACAGTCCCATTTTACAATTTCTATTGGCTCCAAAATAAACCATATGAAGAAAAATTGATGTTTTCAAACATCCATGCACCTTGTGCCAGGCACCATGATGCATAGATCCATGGTGCACAGATGTTTGGGGGGCAACACAGTTGCCCCATAGGCCCAATATCAAAGGCCCAGGGGGGGCAGAGGCCCTGCTAGGGACCCACAAAGTCACATTCCACCTGCCTTTTCATTGCGGGTGGAATGCCATGAAAGGAAAGATGGAAAGCGAAATTGTAATCCCGATGGCAGAGCCGAGGCTGGCTTCACTTCCATTTGAGGAATACAAATCCGACCGACTCCCCGATGAGCTCCGTGAGCCTATCAGAAGCAGAGCAGAATTCCCCAATGGGTTTCCGGCCGACCGCCAGTATTGTAATATGCCAGTCAGAGGGAAACCTCTGATGTTGGGTGGAAAGCCTCCAGCAAGCTGTCGAATTACTTTCCGCCCAACATTATAATGAGGCCCATGGTAGTTTGAGACTTTGAAAGTACCTTCAGATCCAAAGTCGAATTTGCATATAACTTTAATATAAAGGCATCTTGATAGGTAGTGCTACCTTTAAAATGACGGCAGGCAATACAGTAGTGCACACTTACACTAACTCTACTGGGCCTCTAAACCTACGTGCATTATTATATACTAGGGACTTACAGCTAGGCTGTCAGTACCAATTATACTAACACCTAATTTGCATAGCGTTAATATCAGAGTACTGGCCCTGGGTCTGGTAAGCAGAGCCCAGGGAGCAGTCAGAGTCAGTTACCACCAGTAGACATCAAGAAATGGGGGTAATCAGGGCCTAGAGGATGAATTTCTCACAGTCTATAAAAGGAGCAGGAATCCACCTAAGTAGTTGAAGGACTAGGTTTGCGGAGACAAGGAAGACTTTTAACAGTTCCATGTGATGTAGTGGACTTGTACATATCTTATATATTCATTTTTATTATTCTATATCTATAGCCATTGATTTTTTTCAAATTAATTTCCTAGGGTATATTGCAACTTTGCTTCAGTATTTTACTACTTGTTGTTAATTGAAAGAAAAAAGACTTCCTAATTCCCCCAATAATGTTATTTCTCTTGCTTGGATTGTTTTGCAAAATTACTTGTGCTTTTTCCCCCATTTTCTACTATTTTTCCTCTAATTCATCATTGATGGTATAAACTTATATTCCTTAATTGTTCATGTATAAGAAGTGGAATGCATTATGGTGCTGGAATGATGGAGTGCTGTAGTGGTGAAGCGTGGTGATTCTAATCCATGACATGGTGTGGAATATGGGGAAAAGAGAGCTTAGGGCTGGTATTAAGCAGGCTGCTGTGGAGTGAACATCTCAGGTTTCCAGAATACATTTATTGCTTGCCTTGGAAAGTACATGGTTGTTTTTCCCGTAAATATGTTTATTGAACATTTTCATTTAGATAGCATATGTAGTGTTTTCAACTTCAATACAACACAAGCAAATAAATACAACAGAGCATGTTATGGTATGTTAATCAGTGCCTTTCGCAAAACACAGGACATGTGGCTAATAGAAACAGATCATTGTGCTGCCATTACGTCCAATTTTGAATCAGTGTGGTCGATCCATATCAACAAAAAAAATCAAACACATCTATGCAAAGATACAAGAAACAATAAAACTTAAACAGGGAACAAGTCTGCACCCATCCATTGAGCTAAAATTAACCTTTTTGCAACACTAGATTAGTTAAAGGAAAACAAAGGAGTGAGTGGTAAGTGGTCATTTTAGTATATTCTGCAATCAGTGTGCAGCTAGGGAGCCTATGTCTGCAGCAGTGTCTATTGATCGGCTAGGAGACTCAATCGAGTGTAGTATAGCAGCTTGGAAAGCAGTCAGGATAGTTTCCCAGCTGGTTGCAAGTGGGTAGTTGCTCAATCTCAATATATCTTCCTTATGTACTGCAATACTTTCCGCTTGAGCCCACGTGGACATGGATTACTCCCAGGCAGCGAGCAGGGGGAGGGCAGGTGATTTCCATTTATGCGTAATTAGGTGCTTGACTAGTAGGAAACCCAGGTCGAGGAATCGGGCAGTGGCCATAAGTGCAAGTGTGTTATTCAACACAACATGCACCTTATTTCAGTTTTGAACCATTATACTAATCATTATAGCATTACAGTAATGGAAATGCACTGTCATTACCAACCTTTTATGGGATTTCTACATAACATAAAATATTAGCTGGACAGCTGCCAACAATGGTGATATTTTTCGCATCAGGTTTTCAAGTGGCATCATAGACACCTCAAGCTTTGCTAATGTCCACTACTCTATAATAAGATTTTCTACAGCGTCTACAATTACTACTCGTTGTTTACAAAATTTGTGTATTGAATGATGAATTTTGTTCTTATATTTTTTTGAGTAATTAAAGATCATCAACATCCCTCCAGTTTCAAAATTAACTTCACACATTCCCACTCTGGACCTGAATGAGATCATTCCGGAACTTATTTTCTGAACTGTGTCTTATTTTCAATCAAATCAACTAAAACTTAATTGCTTAAATATCAGAATCTATGGAACAATTAAACCATGATATAGAAAGGTCGAAATTTACTATTGTGAAAATAAGTGGCACTATATTTCATGAATTAAAAAAAAACTCATTTAACACTATTTTTATTCAGAGGTGAACTCTAATCAAATCAACGGCCATACTTGCACTAAAAATACAGGGACATATTTAAAAAAATCATGTAATGCAGTTGAGCAAGGGAAATTGCTGCGCTGCATTGAATGATAGGTAGACAGGTGAACTGTGCCGCATTTACAAAGATATGGAGCAGTTTGGCTCTCTCTATATGCTGATGCACATAGGTTTCCTAATTCCAATTCAGGCACCCTTACATCATGGCATAATGGGGCCTGTATTGTGCTCATGATAGTTTTTGTGCAGGAATAAATACCTTCCTGCACACCACAACTATTCTTTTAGGCTAAGACCTATTTGTTTGGGTGCTGCAGAATTCAGCAAACATGCACAGAGGAAAAAACCAAGAGAAATAAAAATATTACTCCTGGTTACACCAGCCTCGGTAAGTGCACCATTTTGGAGCAAACCCATGATTACTGACTTTAGAAAATATGGGTCTGTGTCAAAATACATTGGTGGGTGCATGGGAATGCCCATGCTCTATTCACGTAACACCTCCCTGACGCAAGATACTGCAATGCAACACTATGGGCCCGATTCTGATGCGGTTAGGAAATCTTCCCGATCAAATCGGTTTGGAAATGGTTTCCGACCGACTCGGATCAGGAGAGTCCTACCGACCGAGTATGATGCATCCGGATGCTTCCAGATACAATTTGGTTGGACTCCCATTGACTTCTATGGGAAGCCTATGTTCCTAACCGCATCGTACTCTGGCCCTCGGTTGGGAAGACACGTTCCCGATCCGATTGGGAAGGAGCAAATGCCATTAGGAGGCCTTCCTAACCGCATCGGAATCGGGCCCTAGGTGGGAATGCTTTCCTAACCGCATCGGAATCAGGCCCAATATGTCAAGTCAAGTCAAGTCTTTATTTGTTACGGTTAATAAAAATCATTACAACATACTAAAACATTAAAACAGAAGTGCAGTTCATTTAGTTCCTGTGGTTCAAGTAATCAAACTTTATTCCTGCTTTGTTGTTTTTGTTTGTTTTTACAATCAAAAGCAAGTGTGTATTGTACGATTGAGAAAAGCACTTTAAAACCATTATTAGTTTTCGTATTACAGTATAAAGTGCAAATGCAATAGTAATAAAGTGCATTTAAAATTTACCAAGTTTTGAATATTGTCACTTTGCAGCTATGCAATGCGCAATGGATTAAAGTGCATTATGTACAGTTAAAACCATTTACTATTATATCTAAAATGCTTGTCTTGAAAACATTGATGCTTGTTTCCAATTTTATTTTTTATTTCTGCAATTTTTAAATAATACAGTTCCTAGGGCTGGCTTTTTAGTTATTTGAGTCCGCTTTCCGGAGAAGTTTGCTTATTTGTATGAGGAATTTTACGCCTCGGCAATCCAGAATATTGGATGTACTCTCCATCCAGCGGCCTGTCTGCATGAACGAATATTTAGGTCATTAAAAATGGATTTTAAAAGTATCTTCCTTAAGTCCTTGACTGTGGGGCATACACACAACAAATGGGTTATTGTTTCATTAAAATATCCGCATAGGTGACAATTCGCTGTTTGTTTTTACTTTTCCACGATGGCAAGAGATCCTTCGAGTCATGCATTCCTAGTCGATATTGGATGAAGCTCTTTTTTATCTCAATGCGGAAGTGTGATGATAAATAGGCTTGAGGCTTTGGGTGTGTATAGGAGTTTATCACTGTCCATGCATGTCGCCGTTTGGTCAGGATTATTTTGTCTTCAAAGAGGGATTTCTTCTTTGCAGGATTATTGCAAGCCTTATTGAATTCTGCCCTATCTTCCTTACTGTCCACTCCTCTAGGATGTCAAGTTCCTCTAGGGATTTTCTCAAGTGGGCGCCCCATGAGTTGGGTAATTTTTGGTCCATTTGTGCCTTGATCTCCACCCAGCATAGACCATTCAATGAGCTGGGTTCAGAGGATCGGAACTTCCAGCACAGCTTCACAAAGGAATTCATACTTCAAAGTTTCTGATTCCGGAGCCCAAATTCTAATCGAACCTGTGCTGGTGATGTGGATTTGGGGAGACAGAAAACAGCCTTGTACACCTTGGACTGGAGCTAGTTCAATATTTCAGATTCCTTGCCACACCATGTTTCTAGGCCATATGAGAGGGTCGGTAATGTTTGGGCTGCCATCACTTTCAGGAGGTGGCTATAGGCGGGGAAGCACAGTTTTTTGTTCAACAATTTATATGCAAAGATTAATGATTGTGTGTTAGTTCTTAATTCCATTTTATGGTCCTTGTGTGTCATGCCTCGCCCCAGATTTATGCCCTAGTATTTATACAAGCCTGTCTCTTCAACTTGGTCGCCATTGAAATGCCATTTGAATTTGCTGTTCTGAGGATCCACCAAGCGTACGACCTTTGTTTTCTTTTTATTGAGCTCCAACCTTTCCTGGTCAAGGTAAGTTTTCAAGTTGTTTATTGCTCTTTGCAAGCCAATCGGGCTTTGGCTCAACACCACTATGTCGTCTGCATATTGTAGGTAAGGAATTGGCTCTTTGGCCAGAATGGGTGGGTGACTCTTGGCTGATAGCATATGGTTGGCTATATCGGCTAGGTACAAATTGAATAGGCTCGGAACACAGCCTTGTTTTAAGCCGTGCTGGGTGTTTATCCTGGCTGATACTCTGCTCCCATCTCCGAGTTTCACCCTCCCCCAGGTTTCGCTGTAGATGGTGATCATTGCATCGAGTAGTTGTGTTGGTAGCCCCATATTTTTTATTTTTCCCATAATCGATTTCGGGTCACTCTATCGAACGCTGATTTCAGGTCAATAAAACATGCAAATAGTCTTGTTTTTCTTCTTGTGGCTTTTTCGGTTAGAAGTGCCAGGGTTGCCAGGTTTATAGTTGTTCCCATACCAGACCTGAAACCTGTTTGGATCTTTGGAATTACACACCTCTCCACTATCCAGCCTTGGAGGTGGACTAAAATGCATGATGCGTATAATTTAGCCTCTACGTCGATCAAGGCTATGAGTCTATAATTTTCTGGCTGGCTGCGATTTCCATTTTTGAACATTGGGTGGATTATATTCCCTTTCCAGGATTTTAGTAACTTGTTCTGGCAGAATATTTAATTAAAAAGGGGTGTGAGGTAGGCCACCCAAAAGTCAGGTGCATGCTTGAATAAGACATTTGGGAGGCCGTTCGGCCCTGCTGCCCCTTCCGTTTTTAATTTTTTTATTATTTCTCCTATTTGATTGGCGTCAGGGTATTCAATCCATTGGTGCTTATCTCTGGTACTGCTGCCAAGTGTTGGTCTGCCTGTGGTTGGGGACTAATCTTCATTTCTCTATGCCTTCGCTCTTGTGAGGCTTCATGTACCGTTGTCTCCTTAGCTGTCTTATTGTATTCCATGTGATTATGCATTGTAAGGACATGTTGTTTCCATGTTTCTTCGCTAATTCCTGCTTCTTGTTGAAGTCTTGGTCCCTTTGTTAGGTTGTTTATTATTCCCCAGAATTTCCTACTGTTGGGCAGTTTGCTTGCCCAGAGTAGTTTGTTCCAAATAGTTTCCTTGTAAACCGTTTTTGCTTCCCTTCATTTTTCCCTGTATTTTATCCTCATTTGTTTATCCTGCTCTTATCTGTTACTATACCCTTTCTTGCTGCCGCAACCTGGTGTCTCACCTCTCTTGCAATCCTTCTTTTCTGGTCGCGCAGCTGTATGTCAAACCATGGTTCGTTCCTGGTTTCTGTGTTCTTCCTACGTCCCGGATTAACTGGGAAGTTGTGTATAAGAATTTGACCTAAGTGTTCCCAGTTAGCCATTATATCTTGTTCTCCCAAAGTCCCTGTGTGGTTCGCGTAATCTTGGATGACTTCCATGATTGATTTTGTGTCAGTTCAGCGCCACTTTAATTTCCTCAGGTTATACATTTCTGGAAATTCAACTAGGGCCTTTGATTTGCATGTCGGTACCAATTTGATGTTTATCTTCAGGATTTGTGGGAAGTGGTCGCTCTCTGGGCGTGGACAGATTTGAAAGGAATCAATCGTGTGGGTAAGGTCTTTACTAGCGAAGGTAAAATCAATGGTTGATTGCCTATTTCCGCTTAAGTACGTGATAGCGGCTGGTCTGTCCCCTATTGTATTTTTATTCAAGATTATTAGGCCCAGTGCTTCCAGCTCTCGGTTTAGTTTTTGATTTTCCGGGTCGTTTTTCCTCTTCCTTCTGTTCTGCTTACTCATAGCGAGATTGCTATTGAAGTCCCCTGAGATGATCATTTTACTGCATTGGTGAGTCCTTTGCAACACCTTAATAGGGTCACCAAATTGAAAAAAAATCTTTCTTCTGTTTTTTCTCGGGGTAATATATACGTTAATGAGTTTTAATTACCTAGTTGTTGCTTTAGAGGGAAGTGTACCAACAAGTTTTAATACTTGCAACCAGTTTTCTCCGGCATCTAGTTCTTCTGTAGACCAGTCATGTTTTACCATGGCATAGATTGATAACACCCCCCTTGGGTGCCCAAAGCTAGAAAGTTTCTCTGCCAGTATGTGGTGTTCTACGTAGCCTGTAATTGGAGTTGGTTTCATATTCCATGTTCCATGGTTTTGTAGGAATGACACAGTTTCATGATCTTGGCCCATTTCTCTGAATCTGTGGACGTTCCATGAACAGATCTTGATTATATCCCTGTTATTTGGACCAGAGTACTCCCCGTAATATCATCGGGTTCTAGCCATGTATTTTCATCAGGTGCGTTTTTGGCTCAGAGACGTTGGCACTCATGACCAGTTCTGATTGTCGCCAGGCTGAATTTCAAAAATTGATGGACTTGACGTTGCTTCTTTCTGGGTCGAGTTTTTCAGTGCTGTCGGGGTGGAGTTTCTAGCGACCCTTAGGCAGGATTTTGGGACGTTCTCTATGATTTGTCCAGTATTTAATGCCTCTATTTTTTGTAAAAGAGGATACAGGTATTTTGGCCATTTGTGAAGCCTTAAAGTAATTCCCCAGGCTTCAAATACAGGTCTGGTCGCATAGATCTGGTCCACTAGTTCCTTAGAGATCCAGGTAGTTAGTGTCTCTTCTGTTTCTGGAGAATTTACAGTTTGCTGGAACTTTACTGCTAGAAGGTCTGCAGATGTTATTCCCCTTAATCCCAGTATCTCTTTGAACAGTCTTAACAGATTCCCTTGATTTATTGTGTCTTCTCTCCCTTTTATTGGGTAATCTGGCACAGATATAACTTTTGATGTGATCTCGGGTATATGATTTAACGTTTTCGTTATCTGACTTTTGACTGGTCGATGTTTTAGAGTGTTGTGAATTTCGGGATCGATTTGATTTTCTTGGCCGGGGAAATCTTTAGGGGGCTCTATCTTGAAATGAGAAATTGGAGTTGCCTTCTCTTGTTGTTTTAATATCCGGGGTCCCAAGTTTTTTGTATGTTGTTACCCGTGGATTTTCTATTTTTGGCACTGTGGTGTGGAATCTACAAGTGTGACCCAGCTTGTTTATGTTGACTGTTATCGGATTTTGATTTCTTTGTTCCGTATCTTTTGTATCTTTTGGTAGTTTTACCCATGGTGTTGCTTCCGCTTTGGCTAGTTTATTCATTTGACTTTCCGGTATGTTTATGTTTATTCTTTGTATCTCTTTACCTTGGCTGTGTCACTACATCCTATTGGCTCTATTGTTGTATAGTCCCAAGGGGTACTTGCTACACCTTCTTTGTTTTTGATCGATTGTTTTCGGTCTGATCTCACCACCCGAGGTTCAGGCTTTTGTTCCCCTTGTTGGGGTTCAAGATGTTTAATTATATTGGTTGTTGCCAAGTTCTTTGTTCGTTCATTGCTGGTAGCTTTGTCGGACGAATGCTCTTGAATTTTGGTTGATTTTTTAGGTTGACAGAGTGATCTGATAAAATGGACCCTGAATTGGAAGTGTCTGATGTTGCTTCTGTAATGCTCATGTTTTCTTTTCTGGAAATGGCCTGTTGTGTGAATATAGAATAGATTTGTCTATTACCCGGGGCCATTTGATTAACTTAAGCCTAGCCTTCCTGGCGCGTTTTTGTTGCCTGTTCGTTGGTTTTCCATTTGGTGAACATTGGCAGGGGGTTTGTTTAGCCTGGGCCTGATTTTCCGTTATGCCTTTTGTTTCCTCTACTTCCGCTTCCTCTTTTTTTTCCGCTTCCATCTTGTGCCGGTTTTGTTTTCTTTGGGGGTCCTTCTATGTCTTTGTTCTCGTCATTCTGTTGATCCGCTATTATGTATTCTGTTGTCCATGTTGTTTGGATTGCCCCTAGTATGCCAGTAAGGATTTCCAGGAGCGTGGCAACTTGTCAATAATTTGTCCACAGACACAGTTTAAAAAAGGTTGTGGGCCGCTTTCTTGCCCTTGGTGTTGTTTCCTTTTATAATTTGGGCTGTTATTAATTCCAATTTTCTGTTTATTCCCACGATGTGTTCTGCAATCAAGTTCATTAGCTCGATCTGCACCTCCATTGTGTCTGATTGGAAATGTAATACCCTTATGGCTTGCTCCAAAGTACTTAGCAGATTATTGCTCCATTGGGCTGTTGGGATCTCTTGAGGGGGTGTTCCTGATGACCTCGGAGGTGATTCGATTCCACTTACTGATGAAATTGTAATCAATGATGACTGACGTATCTGATTTGTTGTTATTTGAAAGCTTCCTTCTTTTAAGTTTTCCTCTAGCTGATCTATGCTAAGGGTTGGTTTTAGTGGGGTGGAGGCAGCCCCCCTTCCACCCCGATTTCGCTTCTAGTAGGTATGGCAGTGGGAGGGTGTTTCCCAGAGTTAACTACATCAGTTACATCTTGCTTTAACGTGTTTATTTCCACGACTTGGAGGAAATCGGCGTCATTAGATAAAGAAAAAGAGCGGGTCCAAACTCCATTTTATGATGCTACCTGAGTGCAATGTTATATGGTGTATCCTCTTTTGGGGCTTCTTTATTGCCCAGGTGTAGACTTCTTGCTGCTTCCTTAATCTGATCCTGCACAGATTCGTTCAGATGTACCTGTGTGGTTGTTGTTATCTTTCTGCTTAGAGGGGTTGCCCCCTGTGGGACTAAGTTCTCTGTGCAAGCCTCACTACTATATATCTTAATGTGGGATGGACTTATATTTGGTTGAATTGTCTTGGCCTGTGGTTTTGGCGATCCTTGTTTGTGATGACATGTTTTGTCCGTTTTATTTGGGACTATCGGGCGTGGTAAACCAGGTACCTCGTCTGTTGAAGCGTATATAGCGGCTAAAAAGAAGAACTCATTTTTTCTGTTTTTGCTGCCAAAATTTAAAAGTGTTGATTCTGGGGTTGGCGCCAAAACTAGCCTCTCTTTTTGCCCAGTCGTCTTCCTTTTTGTACTCGACATGGGCGTAAGGACCGTTGGGAAGGTGTTTTTCCTGGTTTTTCTTGTTACTGCCTGGCGGACCTTTCCTGATCTCATCTTCCTCTTGTGTGAGTTTCTATGTGGCTTATGTGGTCCCTTGTGCCTGTGTTCGTGCTATACTAATTGTAAAAGTGTGTGCTACAACTGTTGCGCATCATGTATCACGTGTGCAGCAGTTCTCTCCCATGCCCAGCTCTCTTCTAAACTCTAACAAAGGAGTTGTTAAGCTGATAATGGGCTATAGGCCCTCTTCCCCTGCCGTTATGCTGCTTTATCTGCATGTAAACCAGAGCGGGGTCCAGTAGCTGCTGGTGATGTGACCTATGACTCTGTAGGGCTTATGGGCTTGTAGAATCGGATCCCAAGCCATTGGCGCCTGGGGAAACCGAGGTGGGAACCGGGGTGGGGGGGCTGTTGCCGTTGCCTGTGAGCCATTACCTATTAACCTATCAGCCCCTGTTATAGGGATTCTGCACACACACAGAGCTATGCACAGGATAATAGGACCTCGGAATATAGTGGTGAGCCAAACATAAACCTTAGCACCTAAAACCCCAACCCAACTAGCCTTAGCGTCCCATTAGCAACAATGTACCAATGATTAGACAACCCAGAACACGGTATCTCTCTCTCTCTCAGGACTCGCAGTAGCAAGAACACCCTTTCGTCACTCACTCGTACCTGTCCACAACCGGCGTAAGAAGAGACACAGTATAGGTTAAAATGTTTATTTCAACATACGTGCTCTAAGATACAGTACACGTGACAGTACTATCAGCATAATGCATAAGAATAATATAATCAGCATAGTTACAACTCCATAGAATACTAACGGGAAAGCATTTCATAAAGCAGAGGATAGAGGGCTGAATGACCTTACCACCCTCCCCGTGCTAATAGCTTTTTTATTATATCAATAGAAGACCTCTGGGCTTTGACAAGCGAACCCCCATACCTCAGTCTCTAGATGCAAGAACTACATCAGCAGACAATCACAGCTCTTCTCCCTGGAAAGGTTTTCTTCAAGTCCCTTTCAAGAGGGAAAAACGCAATAATAAAAGCCCACCAATTTCCCCATGGCAGCTGTACAAAGTGTTATGTCTAGGTACGAGGGACTGGCCATATCAGCTAGAACCAGGGACGTGTTTTTCGACCTTGTAGCTGTTGTTCAGACGGAGTCCAAAAGGAACAGGAGAATAGGTGAGAAACAGAAAATGCAGACAGTTGTAAAATAACTTGGCAGGAGCAGAGGGCGACAGAACAACGGTGCAGAGTAACGTGCGCAAAAGACATCATGGCAGCCAGGCCTATGCCAACGTAGCCAGGCAGGCCAGGAGGCCACAAACCACAAGACACCCTCCCCTGGACAGTCCATCGGCCAAGACTAAAGACGAAGACAGAGTTCAAAACACCTGAGCAGAACAGAGGCGTCTCCAGTGGAAGGAGTGGAACGCGGCAAGGTAGCAAGAAGTCTGTTAGCGAGGCAGTCCACGGACAGTGAACGGCAAATCAATCCAAAAACGTGGAAGTGCAGAAATATGCTATACCGTCCAAGAGGACATCATTGGAATCGTCAAAAAACGTAGACGCCATCCAGTCCAACAGGTCAAAGCTGCAGGAATGCTCCTCAGAGGACGGAGCATCCAAAAGCAATGTGGGACAGCTTGCGTGATATTCAATATAGCTTTGTTGTAGGAGACTCTGAGCAGCCGCCCAGATATCCCATTGTGCCAAAATCCCCAGTGCAGCCGCGCGCGTCATGCAGCCTGCAACGGAACAGTCCCGTTCATGGGCCTCTAAGGGACCCATCAACCGAACGAAATCCGGAACAGACAACGACGTATTGGAGAGGCAATAATCCATGGCCCAGGTGAAAGGGCAGCGAATGCAAGACATCACAGGTTGCACGCAAGTGAAACACGCAAAGCGAAAAGAAAGGGTATAGGACACACTCAGTGTTCCCAACGGCAGAACTCCGAAACCAGATAAAATGCGCTCACGGAGCAGCAGTAGGCGTCCGGGGTCGAGAAGGGCCCATCGGGGAGCAGCCATTGCGAAGGAAGAAGATCAACAGCAGTACACCAGCCGCCAAAGCAAGGATCAATGGAAAGCCACCAAAGACACTGGAAAAAATAGAATGAATAAACGCCGGTATCACACCAAAAATAGTTTGGAAAGAGGACACTAGGCCAGACCCCACCACCTTAAAAAAATGCACTAGACCTTCGGTGTTAGATGCGTTAAAAATACGGTGAATTAATTCACCGAAATGTTGTGGGAGGTTAGTGTTCAAAAGGGCCTGTATTTCACTGTGGGTACTTGCCACCTGGAGAACAAATGTCTCCCGGGCGGAAGTGAGCATAACCTCCTCGTTCAATAATAGCGCCTTTATTCTGCTCAGTTTATTGAAATCCGCCTCCATAGTAGGAATGGAAGGCCAAATAGAATTATCTACAATGTCGTGAGGGGGAGGAAAAAGCACATTCTTGCAGCAGACAACCCTGTGCGATACAGTAACAATATAAGGGATGCCGGCCTGCATACCACAGCAATAGTCGTTATTTAAAAGCAAATAGCTACCATTAGTAAGCAAAGTAAAGGTAGGAGAAATAGTAGGAGCAGGAATGCCCTTTAACACACAAGCCAGATTCGGAGTGGAAACGTTACAAGCTCCGTGCAATTTAATATGTTTACAAACAAGGGAATGACCCACTGTAGAATCGCATGACTCCCCGTGAGAAAAACTTCCTTGTCATCTCTAAGGCATTTATACATAAAAGGGAGGGACCAAAGTTCATGCAGGAAGGCACTACCCAAAGGCTGGAAACGGCCCACAGGATAATGTTTCATGCATGAACTAAATTCAAACAAGGAAAAAGGCAATGCGATAACACCATGAACTAGCCACACAGCAGAATCTATTTCCGCTACAGAGAATGGTAAGGGTTCCACTTTCTCGATATGTAACAGAGTGTAAACTGCATCTTTCATGGACATGAACTGCTGTTTGTCAGTTAAATTAAAAGGCAGAAATAAGGCAGTGGTGTTCAAAAAGTGCCAAGGAACCTTACCCAACTTAAGTGTTTGCAAAGTCCACGCAAATTGCATAACTGAACGTAATTGATTTTGACCATGATACAACACAGAAACATCATCTTGTACAATATCAACAACAGAGGACACAATATTCTCCAATGTATAAATGCGGGAAGACAGGGTATTAATACTATTGTCAACAACAGCAAGCACCTTTTCCAAATTTGCTTGGTCTATTTCCCGTAAACGGGAAGCAGCCTCCATTTGCGATAGCTTCCAGAGTTCATTATAAGCTTCATAAATGAACCTCTTCGGTCGTGGACCACGAGGTCCCAATATAAAGTCGGACAGATCAATATTGCCTGAAAGGAGGGACAAATGTTGTCTAACAGAGTCTACGGAAGAATGTTTCAACCATTGTTTACATAGTTTACCAACAGAATAGGTGGTGACAGTACGGGAGTTAGAAAACCTAGGATCGGGCTTGTCCTGAGTATAGCCAGAAACTGTGTCATGAAAACGCAGCTGGCACTCGTTAGATGATATGGGCCAAGACAACCAAGGTGACTGAACAAGCGTAGACATATTAAACGAATTGTTCTGAAACAAAACCTGTAAAGTCGAAAGGGACATATTGAAGTGCGAACTGTGGTTTAGAGTGGAAGACAGGGATGGAATTGATGGTGCATTCATTTGTTTTGTAGTAGCCAGACCCCAACACGTAGTCTGATAGATCGAAGCATTCAAAAACACCATTTGTGCTGGGATTAGGCAGGCACGGTGCAAGGCCTCGGTGCCTTGCACCTGCCAAGGCTTGGAGCCCCAGATTGACTTCAAATCCACAGTTTCCGTCCAGTATTCATAACCACCCACAGCCAAGGCCTTTAAGAAGGAGCTCGAATAAAGCAATTTAGTGCGGGTCAACATGAATTTCTGTGTGAAAGGGGCAGGTAATTTGAAATAATAGGACCCAGGGTTCGATCTATTAAAATCAGTGAAATAAGTAAATTTATTTCGAAGAGTCCGGGAGCTATCCGATAAAGGGTTTGGGCAATGTTCCCATTGAGTGTAGGTCACAGGGCTACGTAGTGCACTCGGTTTATGGACAAAATGGTTGCCCCATTGCTGGTAACAGTATAAATTGGCATAATTCGCAGAATTCATATACAAATCCTCAGCATTAAATGAAGCATAATATTTCAAATCAGCAAACAATGCTTCAACTGCATGCACATCCCAATCATCAGAATGAATATTACTTTTTACTACATCACCCATGGATACTCGAAGGACATTCGGTACATTAATAACTTCTGTTGGTCCATGAATTTGAAAATTTACCGCATCCCATACGATGCCATCCGCAACTGGAAAAGCTGAAATGTTCACTAATGTGTGGTCACGCTTCATGATGTGAGATGAGGAATGTGGAGCCAAAGTTCCAGCAACACTGTTCACAGCAGAGCGTTCAGGCAAATAGTGACCATTGATCAGTAGAAAAAACACTGTGACAAAGCCAATGGACATGAACAAAAAAATCAAGAAAAGTACCAACCAAATGTATGTCCAAGGGGGAAATCAAAAAATTGTCTCTAAACCAGGATACAAAAATACTGAACTTGGACGGGACAATCGACGTGGTGGAATCTGAGTCAAAGGAATAACGTGTCGGACTCAGTGGCGTTGTTGGTAAATGAGCCACGGATTCTGTTTCGGGATAGGTATACTCGTTCTCGTCCATGCAGGGGGTAACTGGAGGTTCGAGTATACTTTCAGGCAAATCAATCATCTCAATTGTAACATCAGTGACCGTTCGGGCAGGAGGGCCTCGAACACAAGTCCGGTAAATTGCAGGACAAGAGACCGCTGGTGTAACACTATTTAGGATCGGCCAGTTGTTGTAGCTTGACATTTTCCACTGAGATGTATCTGTTCTCCTTGCGACCAGGAAGCGGTGGTAAGATGACTGTACGTGTTCCCTTCAAACCCAGGACTGGAACCGGTGCACGATAAGAGGGGCCGAATTCTTTCTTGTTCTCCACCTTCTCTCGAACCAGGTCTCCAATCTTCGGAAGCCAGCCGGCAACCGGAATCTGCAGAGCAGTATCTGTGGCTGAAGGTAAATGTGCGTTTGCAAGTTTGTCTCGGGCTTCTTGTAAGTCCTGTAACATAGTAGAATGGTTATCTACATCAAACTTGGCGGGTTGAACCGCCATGTCTAGACCATCAAGGTCAGGCACAAACATTCTTATGCCAAAGAGCATTTCGTATGGGGTCCGCCCACCCAGAGATCTTCTAGGGAGATTATTAAGTGCACGTTGTACAGTATACAAGTGGGCCAGCCAGTTCCTTCCAGTACCTAAGACCCTAGCTGTCAAGGATTGCTTTAAATCACGGTTCATTCGCTCCACAATTGAATTACCCTCAGGTCTGTATGGAGACGAAAACTTCACCCGTACCCCCAGTGAACCCATTGCGTCCTTGTACGCCTTAGAGGCAAACGCTGGACCTTGGTCAGAATGGAAGGTACCGCATGCGAAGATTCCCACATAGACATGCAAATCCCTGATGACATTTCGAACATCAGCACTCCGTTGTGGCCAGACCCAGATGAAACGTGTGCACGAGTCCAGTGCCACTAAGATATATTTATAGGCAGTGTCTGAAGAAAATGGATCGCAGTGATCCAAGTAAACACACCCAAAGGGTCTGTTAGAAATGTAGAGCGAGGTCTGTGGTGGTCGTGTAACCGTAGAAGGCTTAATCTGTTGACACACGTCACAAGAAAGCACAAAAGTACGGGTGTCTTTATATAAACCACGCCACCAGTACCGCTGTTGCAAGATGGAAACGGTCGCAGACACTCCAGCATGAGCCGAAGCCATGCCTTCGTGTGCAGCCGTTATCAAGTAAAGTCTGCGGTCCGCGTTGGGGATCAGCCGATCACCAACGTTTGGTATTGTTACATAAGGAGCCTGTTCGGGACCTAACTGATAATAATATTTGGAAGGAAAACCACTAGGGTAATTATCACCTTCCTTTGTCGCAGCAATAGCTGCCAAAATATCAGTGTCAATTTTTGACATGGATCTGGTAACTGCTGCTACTGAACACGTGACTACTGCTGATCTGGCTGCTTCGTCTGCCAGACCGTTACCAACAGCGTGTGCGCCCACCCGCTGATGGCCTAGGGTGTGAACCACTTGTGTGAGTGGCAAACGTTGTCTCAATTCTGCCACCCGAACCCAAAGCATCTTATGCTTGATTGTGCTACCTTTAGCGTCTCTATAGTCATTTTGTGACCAAAAGAATAGATTGTCATTATATGATTGAACACAGTAGTAAGAATCGCATACAATAAGTGTGGTCACATCCGGATTTACGAATTCAAGCGCAAGCACCAATGCGCGCAGCTCGGCCAATTGCGCAGTACTGTCCCCGAGTGTTTGAGTATGCACTACAGTGGACTTGAACTCTCCGTTCACAAAGGTACCTGCAACAATAGCACATGCGGCTGAATAAGCATGCTTGGACCCCGTGGCCGGTTGTGCCGAACCATCGGTGTAGATCACACAGTCGTAATCCTCAAGCGGCAGTAAAGATAGAGGAGGAGGATGAACAAATTCATACTGTAAAAACTCCTGAGTCTGTAGAGAAGCATCGAAAATGAATGTGACATCCGGAGACGTCAAAGAAGTTGCCCATTGTATCCAACGGGGATGCAAAGCTTTAGAGTTCGGTACACTTGCCTTTGTCACTGCTTCTAGAGCAGGATAGGGTGTTACCACTAGAATGCGCTTTCCCTGTGCCAGTGCGCGCTCCTTAAGAATCGCCATTTGCACTGCAGTCAGAACTTTCTCCACCGATGAAAAGCCAATTCTGCGGATGTGTACAGATGTGACTTGTATGGGATTGGTACTGTGTCTCCCTCGTTAAAGGTTAAATACGTGAAACCCACTGCCCCCGGAATTATTCTAATCACCAGGTTTGTGTGGTTATCACGCGTCAACAGGTATTTAGACTCAAGTAGGTCTGTCTGCAGTGACTGCAGAATGGAGGTATGCTCCGGAAGCCAACAAGACTTCGAAAAGGTTGGTTGTATCAAGGCATACAAAGGCTTGATATGCTGGGCCTATTCGGGAATATAAGTACGCCCAAAGTTCAGAAAACCCAGCAAAGACTGAAGTTTTTTCAGAGTAGTAGGAGGGCACAAAAGTGCACATTTTTCCAAGAAGTGGGGGGCTAAGCCCTTACCCTCATTGTTGAGCTCGTTGCCCAAAAACAAAACTGTTAATTCAGCAATGTGTGATTTGGCAAAGTTAAATTTATAACCTAATACCGCAAACTCGAGAATAATGCGGTCCACTCTGGAAAGATGCGGGTATAACTCGTCGTCTGTCAGGTAAATATCATCGACGTACGAACATGCATCTGGGTCTATGCCATCTTACAAAGAGACAACACGGGCAGTGAACACTCCTGGACTATTTTTGTAGCCCATAGGGAGTCGCCTTAATTTGAACTGTTTACCACCGGAGGTAAAAGCACTCCATTGGCTACACTCCGTGGCTAAGTTGTGCGTGTAAAATCCATTTGATAGGTTAAGTGTCGTTTTATATTTTTTACGAACTAGACTGTCTACAAGCGCAGAACTGTGGGTATTTTGCACCGCAAAGGTCCGACAATGAGAGTTCAAATGCCGGTAATCCAATACTAGGCGGTACGATCCATCGGGTTTAGAAACCGCGAAAAGGGGATTATTCATGGGTGATACACATGTTTCTATTACTCCCTGATATTCTAACTGCGTCAGAATTTCAGAAACGGGGCCTTTGGCTTCACGTTTAATGGGATATTGGGGTTGTGGCTGTGGTAGGGACCGTAAAGGTATCTCATGGGGGGGAGAATCTTCATCCCAACCCACGTGGTTACGGTATAACGCAGGAGCCAGGGACACAGCCCTCTCAGCTGCAAGAGCCTCCGCTTTGTCCTTTGGGACATGTCGAGAAAAGCTCGGAAGGATTGCCTCCTCCCCTTTACGCGCAGCAAGTACGAATGGGGTGGCCAGTCCGCCTCAGCTAACAAAATGTCGTATGAAGAGGTCAGATTTTCCCCAAAAATCCCTTTTATTACACGCTGTGTATCACCTTCAATCTGGATGACAATATTAAATAGTCTGTCAGGGGGTGCCACTCTGGTGTCTGCTGTTTCAACAGTAATGAATGTTTCAGTTGCTGTCACCTCCATATGAGGACGTAGCGCCTCCCGCACTATGCTAACTTCCGCGGCGCTGTCTAGGAGGGTTACTGCCCACGTCCAATTCAGGAGTCTCGTTCTCACCGTCTGTGGCATATTTCGCTGTTACAGCGGCAACTTTCTTCTTCTGAAATTGTGGGCGAGAACGTTGAAAGTCTTCTGCTTTTCCTCTGACCTGTTGTTGCGGTTGATCTCGTCCCTGGGGAGCCTCTCGACCCCTTCCTCTATCCTGGCGATCCCCTCCACTGGCTTGCGAAGTTGTCTGTGCCTGTGAAGAACGAGGAGAACGCGTATCAGGGATCTGAAACCTATCCGGAGATTTAAGTCTCGCCCTATCGCGCAAATCATATGTGCGTTCAGAAGAGACAGAAACAGGGGATGCGCCTCGCGACCCCGGCTTCTTCTGTTGCTTACCCTGTTTTTTCAACCTCCAGCTCTTTTTAGTAAAAACTGGTTTCTCATCTTTTTCAGATTGAGTTTTAGGTTGTTGTTGTTGTGTTTGTGTTTGTTGTTTTGCAAAAGGCTTATTGCCCAGGCTATTTCGGCCAATAGTTTTATAAGCCTGGGTTATAATTTTCGGTAATTTGCGCGGCTTGTCCAATTCTGGGACCAAAGCCAAAGCATTAGCTACTTGAAAGTTCACTGCATCGCCCTTGACATTCGCAAGGATCAGCTCAGCTACTACTTCGAACACTCCCACCAGTCTCATCCCTAATTCCACAGCCGCTTCAGGGCCATGCTCATCCTGTACTTTTTAATTACAGAGGGAGAACCGTCATGGAAGGAGTGCCGAAACAGTTCGAATAAACTGCTGCGAATACCCTACCCCAGTTGTTGCATGCTGTCAACTCGGGGATTAAGTCTTTTGGCAAACTAATTGTAAGAATTCTATGTTTATCCACCGGTGTCGTGTTTGGAAAAACTGCCTCCAACTGATCAAATTTTTCTGCAAGCCAATAAGGTAAATCATCCTTATTTTGTGGACGTTTCCCCATCACTGAGTTCACCATGACGGGACTTATGGTCACTCCGCCTGCAGCAGCTGGATGGCCCGCAACTCCAGGTGGGGCCCCCTGGATGTTGCCTGTAACATATTGCACTAAAGCGCGATGCACTCGCACCAAAGCCGAATACATATTGCGCAGGTCAGCGACTGGTATTTGCATATATTGCGGATGTGGGGTGTACCCAGCCAAAACAGGCCAAGTGGCCCCATCAATAGACAAGGGGCCTAAACGAACCATGGTAACCGGTTGGGGAGGGCGCCATCAAACCAAACACGGTGCTGCCAAGCCGTGAGCGGTACTTCAAGATTCCTATACGGTCTATAGTGATTAGGAACTACGGTGGTTGTATATTCATGGAACAGATTGTCCGTCCCATCCACCGCTGGAAACGTGATCCAAGAGTAGAACACCTCAAAGTGGAAAGCCGGATCGGCTTGTACCACAAAGATCAGCTCGACACCCGCGTCAGGCACTCCATACACTGTTAAGTGTGTCCGGAGCGCTGCACGGCTATGTGCCGCGATTTGAACAGCCATTGTAGGCTAGAAATAGTCGACAATCTAAAATGAGGCAGCACAAATAGGGTTTTAGCTAAGAAACCTTTTAACAACCTCAAGCTTGAAAGAACCTATAAAAACGTCAATATAGGAGGTATCACCGTCACACACGCTTCCGGAAGCGTCCGTGAGGGGTGTAGTGGACAAGCACAAGCACTACTCAAGCGTCTCGCATATAAGCAGCCCACTCGTTGGTTGCGCCATGTTATAGGGATTCTGCACACACACAGAGCTATGCACAGGATAATAGGACCTCGGAATATAGTGGTGAGCCAAACATAAACCTTAGCACCTAAAACCCCAACCCAACTAGCCTTAGCGTCCCATTAGCAACAATGTACCAATGATTAGACAACCCAGAACACGGTATCTCTCTCTCTCTCAGGACTCGCAGTAGCAAGAACACCCTTTCATCACTCACTCGTACCTGTCCACAACCGGCGTAAGAAGAGACACAGTATAGGTTAAAATGTTTATTTCAACATACGTGCTCTAAGATACAGTACACGTGACAGTACTATCAGCATAATGCATAAGAATAATATAATCAGCATAGTTACAACTCCATAGAATACTAACGGGGAAAGCATTTCATAAAGCAGAGGATAGAGGGCTGAATGACCTTACCACCCTCCCCGTGCTAATAGCTTTTATTATATCAATAGAAGACCTCTGGGCTTTGACAAGCGAACCCCCATACCTCAGTCTCTAGATGCAAGAACTACATCAGCAGACAATCACAGCTCTTCTCCCTGGAAAGGTTTTCTTCAAGTCCCTCTCAAGAGGGAAAAACGCAATAATAAAAGCCCACCAATTTCCCCATGGCAGCTGTACATAGTGTTATGTCTAGGTGCGAGGGACTGGCCAGATCAGCTAGAACCAGGGACGTGTTTTTCGACCTTGTAACTGTTGTTCAGACAGAGCCCAAAAGGAACAGGAGAAAAGGTGAGAAACAGAAAATGCAGACAGTTGTAAAATAACTTGGCAGGAGCAGAGGGCGACAGAACAACTGTGCAGAGTAACGTGCGCAAAAGACATCATGGCAGCCAGGCCTATGCCAACGTAGCCAGGCAGGCCAGGAGGCCACAAACCACAAGACACCCCCTCTGACCTGCTGCCCACTGCCCCTTCTCCTCCAAGCATCAACGGGAGTTCGTATGTATGTTGCTGCTGCTTCTACTTTAGTATTGTTGTTCTGTTGGGTTTGTTTGTTTTGGAGGTAGTCTATCGGAGTGATGGGGTGGGGGAACTTCTCTAGAGGTGCGGGAGGTAGGGAAAGCAGCGAACGGACATTGGGGGTATAGGACTATAGGGACCTCGCAGGGCCTGAGCGGGAGTGCTCGAGAGCGCCTCAAGCCGCACACGGCCTAGCTGGGCCACTTCTGCGGTGACTCTGGGCTCACGCTCTGGACGGCGAGTACGCCGCTGCGCTCGGGTACACTGCTGCTCCCTGACTCGTGCCTCGTACCTCAGCCTCCCAATATCGATGTCTTCAGTCCTCGAGCCTCTCCTCTCGAGCCTCTCCTCTCTCTCTCAGCCTCGACCTCTACCTCCGAGCTAGCGCTGCTCTGCGCATAATCACTCAGCCCCACGCTCTGATGCAGACGCTGACGTACACTCTCAATTGGCATCAGTCGTTGGCGCGTCCCCTCACTTTATGATGCATTGTGTTACTTTTTTTAATGTAGTCACACAAAGCCAAGCAGTTTGGGCTTCGTGCAGCTTAGTAAATACCAAAATAGATTTTGCGCTGGACTGCATCAAACAAATTATGCCATCACAACGCAAAAGTTCGTAAATCTGGGCCACAGTTTGAGTTTAGAAATTTGTACTGAAGGTATACCCTCCAGTACAAATGTAAACTCAAGGCTAACCACGCAAGGCTAAGCCTATTAAAATATGTAATCTTTCACTAATTACACATTTCCCTCTTGGCAATGTCATGCTTTATTCTGCTAGAGTTTTGTTTGCTCTTAGTTTATTTGATGTGATGGTTGCACTCAAAGCCAGATGATGCTATTTTATTAAGTCTGGCTCTGGGTCAAAATGTATGGGAATTTGCATTGCAGCCGCCCTGTTCTGCCCCCTTTGCATACATAATGAGGGGTGTTTGCGTTCCCTGATGCAAAGCCATTTTGTTTTGCACCTGCATCACCTTTTCAGTGCAACGCATATTTTGAGGCAGAAAACTGATCATCACTGCAGTTTGTGATGCTTTGCAAAATGCCATATCTTGTTGCACGCGCATTGATGCTGAATAATAGTAAATCCGGGCCATAGTCGCTAAAATATGACATTTAGGTTGCATGCCAAGGAAATGTTATTCACCACAAAAAGCACAGGTATAATGTGGACTAGGAAAAACCGGCAAAATAAATAAAACTGAGATCATAAAAGTGATGGGACTGCTAGAGGGCATTGCAGCTAGTTAGATATATTACCTCCCTTACTGAGGAGCTGAGCGTCTGTGTCCAGCAACAGGAGTTGGAAGAGCAGCGAAGAAATGCATGGGGTTACATATGTATTTATGCATAAAACTAATACCCACAGGTGGACCAATAGTTCTTTACATTTAAAAGAGTATGCAAATGAGTGGAACAGATCATTTGAGCAAAGCTGTAAGCACAGATCAAAAGACAAATTATTTATAAAAAAAAGGCAATGAGGATATTGTATGATAATTATATGAATAAGGTAAGAAATAAAGAGAACTGGGTAGGTGGGTAGAATTTAAAGTTATGACATTGATCGGAGTCCTGGGGCAGAATTTTCAAGACTTAGCATTGCCGTAAAGTCACACAATGTGACACAAAGTGGCACAAAGACTTAATAATCTATTTACTTTACAGCACAAATCTCCACTGGATAGTTTTATGAACTGCATATGTATATATTTATGACAGTTTAGAATGTATTACTTTCCAGAAGTATGCCCCTGATGCTGCAATAGTCAGAGGATTCTGGGAATACTCCTGGAAAACGTTTAATGGTTATTTTTGTCATTACCGAGGCAATTGTTAGACATGGTGATTGCCTTTACACAATGGCACATACTTCCATTTTTTAAAAATGTTTTCCTCCACTGGAATCTTCCTTCCACTGACGGGTTTCGCTTCCCACCCAGGAAAGATAATGGGCCCTCTCAACAAAAGTAAACTTAGACTTAAGTGTCAGTTTACTACTTTTTGGTATTCACAAAGTTATTAACCGGTAGTAACTTTACTGCTAGTATCTTTACTACTAGTAAGTTCACTCTTAGTAAAGCTATTAGTAATAACTTGCCTTTGTGAATACCAAAAAGTAGTAAAATTAGACTTAACTACTTTTTGGTATTCACAAAGGTAAATTATTACTAGTAACTTTACTACTAGTTAATCAGGAAGGGACTCAAGACCTGGCTGTTCAAATGAACAGATCACTGTGAAGCAGTTACTAATTCCAGCACCTTGAGACCCTCACGGGTGATTTGTTGTGCTTTATAAAGCCCTAATTGACTAGTAAACATATTAGTAGTAGCTTTACTACTTTACTACTAGTAATTTTATTAATAGTAAAGTTACTGGTAGTAACTTACCTTTGTGAATCGGGCTTATTTTCCTCTGCTTTTAGGAAGTAAAGTCAAACAAGTAATACAAGTACAGAAGAGACAGTGAAAGGATAGAAGGGGAGCTAACAAAAGAAAGGAAGAGTGTTTTATAGTAGGGTTCACTCCAGACAGCATGTAAAGGGGTGGAGGAGATGCCTGATAAGGAGAGATATATTAAAAGGGGGCTAGTCAGCAAGAGGTGGATTTATCTTGTACTTCTATGCACCAAGTCAAGTTCAGATCATATTAGCTGATGACTTAAACTTTTCCTCAGCTCGTCCCTTACACGATTTTATAAGGGATGTAAAGTGCAGAAGTTCAAAATTAACATCAGAAGGGCTGCCCTACACATTTATTTGTATTACATATATGTATTTTATTGCCAAACTCTGTCTTCCATTTCCTCCTTGACTATGGTTGGGGCAAACCTTTGATGTATTCTATTCAGGAGAGTTAAGTAATGTGATTCAGCACAAACAGAAAACTTTGAGCTACCTCTACAGAGGTCTCACAAATTTGTGTCTCTTGGGAGTAGAAACCCAAAGGAATCGGGAATGACACAAAAACGGGGCAGGATGGCTGAACAAAAAAGTTACACTGTCTCAGGAGCTCCTAGCTGGAGAGGGGTGTTAATGGTGCACAGTGGTGATTAGCTTAAATGTCAGTGGGTGGGAAAAGCTGAAAGAGGTCAGGAGAAAATAAGAACACAATGTTAAGCAGGCGCTATTTTGCATCTGGACAGTGGGGTTACTCATTCAAGCTGCAGCTTAGATTTTAAGACATTTTCACCTCTTTACCTGCATTTCCAAAAAAGACGGTGGTGCACAATCTGGAATTACTGGCCTAGGGGAGTTGTGATGGCAAAACTTAGAATAGTGTGCGGGGTACATTTATTCCTTAGTGTAGTGGGTGCAGTGACACTGGGACACCGGGGTCTGAGAGGTGCCCTGAGCCCCAATTATAGCTGCTATTACCACAAAGCCAGGCCGTAGAAGGGTATGGTTTCTTTCCTTAAATTAGATTTTCAATTCTTGACTCCACCTCTGTGTACCTTGATGATACACATATAGTTAGTGTATGTAGGTATGGAGTTAGTAAAGCTGTACTAACCTATATACGCTTATCTACATGATGTTGTGGAAGTCGATGTTCTAGATTAAATAATATAGCAGGACGATATTTTATCACTTGATATTGTGACATACATCTGGATGCAATATATCAGTGGCCCTATGACATGCTGTCATGTCATGGTGGACAGACTGGCAATGTTTATTATCACCAATACAATTCCTGCCATATCAGTGGGAGAATGTTTGGTTAAAAAGAGAGGGATACAATTGCCAGGAAAGCCTTAAAGCAACCATCTTGAAAAGTTGAGGGAATGTCCCAATCTGTCGAACCTTCTTGATGGATGGCTCGTTAAGGGATGAATGAAGCTTGATATCTACCCAGCCCAACGCTACTGGGTCCATGGCCAGCTGACCATAAAAACTCCCATTTCTAACACTTATGTAAATGTATGTTTGGGGCCCCTCTGCCTTCATCTGGTTCCAAATTCCAATGGCAGAGTTGCATTTTGTAAATACCAATGAGATAGTATAACATAATATTAAAACAATCATAGAAAACATTCTAAGCAGGGTGGTACCTGGATGGATAAGTCAGTGTTCTTTTAATGCTGCCAGCTTACCTGTATCTGGAGGTGCAGCCTCCAAGCTCTCTCAGTCTCTGAAGGAGGGACCCCTATGGTGCCTCTCTCTGTTGAAAGAGATGAAATGGCCTGTAACTGATCATAAACACTGTGTACTCTGTCAAATCATTTGTCACTTACATGTAAATTCCTTCAATTGCTGAGTTCAGTCAAATATTGGAGCTTCAAATAGCATTTATCTGACACAGTAGCTTTTAGTAACTTATGTGAAGTCTTAATATTCGTATTAAATCATGAATGTTGCAACACTTCATGACTAAGTAGTATATAAGAATATACATTTAAATATACATAAAAAATAAAAAAAATAAAAAGATGTCATTTATATGACTACAAATGTATGTTTATCCTTTACATATATAGCCATGTCAAAGTATGTAGATAACAAATATGTACATGAGTTGCTCTATATGGAGGTTTATGACTCTTTGTATAATACATATACAGCAGATTATGTAAATATAATTATATGGTAGGGACCTCAATCAATGCATATTAGTCTTCAGGTTTTCTATAAGATATGATAATATAGTTTTTAGATAACTAAAAAATACATTCTGACATGACAAATTATTTATGTCTGGTTATTTAGATGAAGTTGTCTATACGCATGTGGGTATTTATTTGAGTTTATGCTTTCCTTTATAAAGATATACACATACATTGAAAAGTAAAAAAAATAACAGTACCTGTATATTCATGCACAAAATATATGCGTATGCCTGACCATGTAAAATAATATGTATTAATATTATTACATAATATTATTGAATTATCAGTATATCTATCTATCCATCTAGCTAGCTATCTATCTATTTAACTAGTATAGAGATAAGAGGCTCTAATGCGTATATATATGTCTGTATACATGTAATACATGTTTACATTTATTATATATTTTATATGCGTGCCTCTGTGTAAAAAGAAACCTTTCACATCATCCCTTCCTGAGAGGTCTCAAGTTTCTGACACCACTAGTGGGCTTCAATGAGCATATCCGCCCCAGCAGTAAAATAGCTGAGGATGAGAGTGGGGCCCTATAGTAATCAGTACCACATGTAAGCTGCCAGCATTCCACAGTTTAAGCAGCATTCTGGTAACAAAGTGTTGGTATCTTGTTGTTTGATGTAGTTCTGAATCTTTATGGAATGTTGTTCTGGAATGTACTGATAGAATAGTGGAACTGACCAGGCTTCATGTTAGTTGATCCTGGTGCCTCATTCTGCCCATTGTTAACCAGCACTAGTTTGAGCTTATGAATAGTGGCAATGAGTTGACCGGCGGGGTAAGCATGTTAGCATTGGCCACTTAATGTGCAGGCAATTAATGTTGCTTTAATCCATGGTCCATGAACTCCTCAGACTCAAGGTACCAGATTCATGGTTGTTCTAGATCTGATTGGTCTATGTTCTCTGGCTCTCCAACTCCAATGCCTCCTTTTGTAAAAATTTTGAGGTAGGATTTTCTCACAATTAATGATTCATGTGGAATGCATCTGTGTTCTACCATCGACATCAGAAGACGAGCAGTGAAACACAATGGAGTAAAGTATTGATGTAACACAATATTGTGTGCACCACCATTTTCTCAGCTGCCATTAAGGAGCCATAGTAACAATGAAACGCGTATGCATTTCAGAAACAAAAAGCATTATCTGTCATGTCAGTGTGTCTTACGATGCTGCACGCATCTCCATTTGCATAAACAATCCTGCAGATAATGTGGATAGTGTGTCTAATGGCACACACCAAATAAGGAATAAACAACATATTTGATGCAGGTACCTACACATCAACCACTAATTTACCAATGATACACACACCTACTAAGAGTAGGTCCACTTCATCCCTTCATTTATTGGGCCAATATAAAAATGGCAATGTTATTTGTGTGTCTGTATTTTTAAATTATGTAAGCGTTCCTTGTACTTGGTGAATTTCTTACATCAGTGAGTGACTTTAAAACATTTGCCTACTGTAACTGTCCTTGGTGAGGGGGGATGCATTGGCTGATAATGCATAGGCTACTAAAACCTTGGATTTCATTCAAGACCGGAGGCTACCATTATGCATTGTTCCATTAATGCCACTTCATTCAGCACTTGAAAGACCTTTTCATCAAGATTCTTGAATAGAACATCAATAACATCCATAACAAATAATAAGTCCATGCACAGAAAAATCTGCCTTTTTTAAATGCTACTCCTCAAAGATAATGATCTTCATTTTCATTTGTCGTATGTTTACTTGTGCTATTTCATTTTCATATGCCCCCTGGGGCTTGTGACTCCGGTATTGTCGTGTGTTATATCCTGCTATTGTCCTGTTGCGTTAATTCCCTGTATTGCCTTGTGCAATTTTATTTTTTCCTTACTCCTTAGTGCCTGTGTGCCCATTCTCGCCGTTCTCCCGCTTCCTTTCCCCGCTGCTGCTGCCCCTGCGGCCCGCCCCCCCTGTCCGTTCCGATACCGCCTCCCAGCTGCTTCTGGTTCCTTCCCCCTCCCCTACTTAATGGCGGCCCGAAGGCGCGCCTAAGGCAAGCCCGTCTGCGCCCGTCCGCGACCCGACCGCGACCAGCGCCAGGGACCCTGGACCTATGACCTTCCATCGCTATGACCCCCCACCCTCCTCACTCTCAACCCCAGAAGACCCACAGACTGCCAACAGGCCTCACCGCACACAACCCACGGCCAGTTCTCCAGCTGCCGCTGGACCTTCTCCACCACCCCAACCTGCAACACCGCCAACGCCAGCACCAACGACACCCTCCGGTGCATCCTCCTCAACGTACGCTCTGTATACAAACACGCCATGGAAATCTGGGACCTACTTGACTCTCTCTCGCCCGACATCGCCTTCCTCACAGAGACCTGGACCAACGCCGCCTCCGCCCCGACATCAACACCGCCATCCCGGATGGTTACAAGATTCAGAGGAAGGACCGCCCCAACCACCCGGGAGGAGGCCTCGCCATTGTCCACAAAAGCACCCTTCACCTCACCACCTCCAGCGAAACCTTCCCCGCCGCCGAACACCAGCATTTCCAGATCCACACCAGCCCCAAGACCACACTCCGGGGAACACTCATCTACAGACCCCCCGGACACCATTCGCCACCACCATCACCGACTTCATCGTACCCCACGCCATCCCATCATTGAACTACATACTCATTGGAGACCTCAACTTCCACCTCGACAACCCCAGCGGCCCGAACTCCGCCATCCTCCGGAACAACCTCGCCAACATCGGACTCAACCAACTCGTCAACACACAGAGCAGGACACACCTTCGACCCCATCTTCGCTGCAGGAAACAGCGTCCACTTCAGCCACACAACGCAGCCACCCTGGACCGACCACCACTGTGTCCACTTCACCGTCGATAAACCCAAAGCACCTAAACCAGCCACCCGCCCGCCACGAAGGAACTGGAGCAAAGTCACCGACGAACAACTGAACTCCACCCTCTCCCGATATAACCACACCTGGGCACCCGACGCAAACACCGCATCCACAGAACTACACACATTGATCTCCAACTGCACAGACGAGCTCACCCCGCTACGCAACCCCGGCAAACAACGCCCCAGAAAAGCCGCCTGGTTCACCACCGACCTCCAAGAAGCCAGGAGCACCTGCAGATGCCTAGAAAAGAACTGGAGGAACACCAAGACGACCAACACCTACTCCACCTACAAGGAGGCCATGACGGACTACCACAACCAAATCAGAACAACCAAAAGGAACTTCATCCACAACAAAATCCTCACCAACTCCACCAACTCCAAGGAACTCTTCAATGTCATCCAGGAATTCACCAACCCCCACAGCGAAGCCACAGACATCACCCCGTCCCAGGACCTCTGCGACAACCTTGGTACCTACTTCCACCTCAAGATCAGAATACTCTACGACAACTTCATCAACCACCCACAACACACCTCAGCCGGCCCCCCGCCTACCCAAGTCACCAGCCAACCCACCATCTCCTACTGGACACCAATCACGATCATGGACATCGCCGCGGCCATGAAAGGAATCCACTCAGGGGCCCCCACCGACCCATGCCCCTGCACATCTACCACAGAGCCGCAGACACCATTGCGCCCCAACTGCAACACACCATCAACACCACCTTCAAAACAGGCATCTTCCCAGACAACTGGAAGCGCACCGAAGTCAGGCCCCTGCTCAAGACGCCCATGGCCGACCCCACCGACCTCAAAAACTACCTGCCCATCTCGCTTCTCCCCTTCGCAGCCAAAGTGGCAGAGAAAACAGTCAACAGGGAACTGACACGATTCATCGAAGAGCACGCCATACTCGGCCCGTCCCAATCCGGATTCCGAGCCAACCACAGCACCGAGACTGCCCTACTTGCCGCCACGGACGACATCCGCATCCTCCTGGACCAAGGCCACTCCACAGCCCTCATCCTCCTCGACCTGTCTGCAGCCTTCGACACCTTCTCTCACCGCACACTAGTCGCCAGACTACACGACGCTGGCATACAAGGAACTGCCCTAGACTGGATCCGCTCATTCCTCACTGGAAGAAGCCAAAGGATCAGACTACCGCCCTTCCTCTCCGCCCCCACGGAGATCACCTGCGGAGTCCCTCAGGGGTCATCTCTGAGCCCAACCCTTTTCAACATCTACATGGCCTTCCTCGCAGACATCGTCCAACAACACGGCCTTAACATCGTATGCTACGCAGACGACACCCAGCTCATCCTCTCCCTCACCAAAGACCCCACCACCGCAAAACTCAACTTCCAAAGAGGAATGCTAGAAGTCGCACTCTGGATGACTAACAGCTGCCTAAAACTCAACACCGAGAAGACTGAAGTCCTCGTCCTTGGAACCACCCCTTCAGCATGGGACAACACCTGGTGGCCCACCACCCTCGGAAGCCCCCGTACCACCTCATACCACGCCAAGAACCTCAGCATCGTACTCGATTCATCACTCACCATGAACCGACAGGTCAACGCTGTCACCTCCAGCTGTTTCAACACCCTCCACATCCTCCGAAAGACTTTCAAATGGATCCCCCCTGAGTCGAGGAAAACAGTCACCCACGCACTCATCACCAGCAAACTTGACTATGGCAACGCACTCTACGCTGGCATCAACAAGTCCCTACTCCACAGACTGCAAACCATACAGAACACCGCAGCCAGACTCGTCCTCAGCATCCCCCGGTGCGAACACATCAGCCAACATCTGCGATGACTGCACTGGCTCCCCGTGGAGAAGAGAGCCACCTACAAAATCCTCACACATGCCTACAAATGCCTGCACAGCAGCGGACCCAAATACCTCAACAACAGAATAAACTTCCACGTACCCAAAAGAAAGCTGCGATCATCCAACCTCGCTCTAGCTGAAACCCCGTGCATCCACAGAGCCAGAGCAGGCGGAAGATCGTTCTCTCACATTGCAGCCAAGGCCTGGAACGAGCTACCGGCAGACATCAGACGCGCCCCCTCCCTGAACACCTTCAGGAAGACGCTCAAGACCTGGCTTTTCAGCTGAACGGAGCGACGCACCCCCCCCCCAGTGCCTTGATACCCTCACGGGTGAGTAGCGCGCTTACAATTCCCTGATTGATTGATTGATATGAGTGTTTCCTGCATTTTTAAATTCATAAAAACCCGTTTTTGTTGTGCCATTTTAGGGTAAATTTAGATTGTTAGTGGCTAGATTTATTATCAGCCTGGTGTAATACTGCCTATTTACAGGTGTATTCAGCCCTTAACCCGTTTACCGGACTTTTAAATGCAGTTTAGAGCACCTGAGCACTCTAGGCACGTGCCTACTTCATCGCGGGTTAACCTCTGCACCGTTTTTCCTCCGCAGGCCCCGCATGGGTGAGGCCGTCTTTGAGAGCTTCCAACTACCGCAGGTCCAGCAGTGCATGTGCAGGCAACCTCCAGGGTCCGTGCTTCTGACTCCTACGACCCCTGCAGTGAGTGTGCCAGCAGCCCAGGAATACACAGAACTCTTCAAGCCATGAATGAATTGCGCATGTGGAAACCTATTTTTTATAGGATGCACCAGTGATCATAGGAGCTAGCAGAAAGTTTTCTTTGTGTTTTTAGAGTTTTAGCATCTTCATGTGAGTTTAGAAACTTTGAAGAAGAAATGACTAGGGACCAGTTAGTGGAAAAAGCAAGCAGCAAGAAGATAAAGAAAGATTTGTTTTCCACGTCTAATTTGACTTTAGATAAAGCTATGGATATAGCTAGTGGCCTAAAAAGTAAATTCTCACACATGGATGAACTGTCCTTGCCGCATAAATTGCAAACGGTAGAGATTGTTTAATAAAGAAAAAGTACAATGGAAAATGACAATGCGAGTGCAGAAAAAAAGCATAAAAAGAATGTTACATGTGTGATAATTACAGGAAACTTTTGTTAAATTATGTAAATTGTCCATGTCTAGCAGGAGTGAAACAAAATTTGTGATAAACGTTTCTGCCAAAGCTGAGAGACTCTAATTCTAGTGATGAGAATATTGTGATGTGTGTGGATTCTGCCATCCTACAAGAAAGTCCAAATTTATGGCAAGACAATTTTATCATGGATGTGAATACATTTGAAGTGAGGACATCTTTTTGCTAAATTGAAGTTTTCTGTGGGAATGATGGCAGATTCAGAGTTGTTTTTTACTTTCATTGGTGTAAGCAAATAGGGAAACTTTATAAAAGTGACGTTATGTGATACATATATCTAGCCAGTGCATATGGTGAAAAAAACATTGAGATTTTAGAGAAATTTAATGCTGAATTTAAGCTCAAAAGTAGTACTGGAAAATATATTATATGCATAGCAAAGGTTGGTTTCTGTTTTTTGGAATGGCTCAATCTAAAACATTTTTTTTTTGTATTAGACCGTAATAATCCTGAGCAAGTAATGTTGAGAAAATAATATATGACTGTATGTTTGGTGGAAACTCTTCTACAAAATGAAAAGTTTACACAGGTATTCTCAGTTATGGAACTTAAGGGTTTTACCAATTGAATTCAACTAAAAAGTGATGCATTGCCTGCTTTCCATTAAGAGGCATTAAACATCAAGCTGAAAGAGGAACTTCAGAGTTATGAAAGCAAGGGATCATCAAAGCAATTGAATGATCTGAATAGCTTCCCACTAATGTTTGAGATTGCAATGCAAGGCTCTTAGTGGAAATACACCCTCTTCTAAATATTGTGAAAATGTCAGCTACCCTAAGTGTTGCCAAGGGTTTTCACCATAAAAATCACATTCCGATGGTTCTTTTTAGCAGCATGTAAGCGTAGAGGGGAGAAAGTCATTATTAATGCCAATCAATTTAAGAGGGATTTCTCTGGACACATATTAACCACAGACAACTATGTAAGGTTAGTTAATTTAATTCAGCATAAAGCTAAATCTGGAAATAAAGTTGAGGCGGTGCAACATGCACAAAACAATTAGCTCAAGAAATAGAATGCGAGGATCAGAAAGCACAAGTCCAAATTTCTCAGCATCAAGGGTTGAAGAAAATAAAGCATCAATCTATTCCTATACTAACATTAACATGACATCCCTACTTAAGCATTCTCATGGAAAGGAATAAAAGGTGTCAGTATGTAGAGTCTTCCTAAGAAGTCTCTCCACTATCGATGGGTTAGATAGCAAAAAGCTATTGAGACAGAGCCCGTTCTAAGGTGCTCTCTCTCCGAAGGCAGAGAAGAAGTGGGCACTTTCCCTACTCTAACATCGTATTATTACAGGTATTTTTCCAAGAGTCCTTGAAGGTCACGCAATCCGCTCTGAACATGATCTTATAGGTAACTTTCCACGGGATAACGGTGTTCCTCAACAGCAATATGTTGACCTTGATTCCCAGGCCTTCTCTTGTGTGAAAACACAACAATTTCCCTTATCGGCTTGAGCTTTTGATGTATCTCATTATCTCTTTCACTGACTAATAAAACAAAGACATTATTCTAGCTAACAATGGCACTTCTTAAACCTGCAACACAAAACGTGAGAAAGAACGAATTCCACAGCACACATGAAATTCAAACTGTTAATTCTGAAGTGTGAGCTTCCAGGGAAATTGCATTTCAGGCCTACAAGATTCAGCTAACATGAGAGAATGGCATATGAGCTTTAAGGAATTGCATAAGAAATTAGGACACATTAAGTTAATATTCCGACCTACACGTAAAATGACACATTAAAAACCCTTTCAATATATGAAGGATTGTCAGTTGCAGAACATGAAATCTTCATGTTAATGTTTTCTGCTAATTGCTTTTACTTTCTACATTAATTCTTCAAGTTACTACTCAATGGCCTAAATACATTCACATTTCATGTTATTACCTTTCAAAATTCTAATACTCCTTGTTAACACGACAAAGGATTATATGAGGGTGCGCTCTACATGTGTGATTATCATACACCCCTACAAATAAAATGCAGTTTCCCCTACATCAACCACTTTAGACATGACTTCCATATATCATCAGGTTGCTTTGTATAGGGCCTGGAGGCATTTGACTTGTTTTATCATTCCAGAGTATACTTTTCGGCTCATACAACTACTCTTTGGATTTGTTTCAGCCTCAGCAGTTTTTTAGCACATTGTTGAATCACTCTTTGGAAGCTTGCCAGTAGTAGAGTGTTTCCAAGATGATGTGTTAGTGTATGGTTGTGATAGAGAAGCACATGACAAGAGGATATACCGTGTTTTGAGCAACTTAAAGGAAAAAGGTGTCCCCACATGACTCCAACTGGTGGCCGGATGAATTCAGACCTAGTTCCACACCCAGCACCTGCACCAAGAACCTTTGAATAATCATTAACAGCAAACTGGACATGACTGCACAAGACAACGATATCACTGCATCCTGCTTTCACATCCTGAAGATGCTGACCACCAGCAAGTTGGACTATGGGAACACCCTTTACACTGGAATCAAGCAACTCTCTAGAAGGCTACAAACCATCCAGAACTCAGCAGCCAGACTCATTCTAAACTTCCCACACAGAACTCACATCACACCACACTGGCTCCCAATTTAAATCTTATGGTCGTCACTGAGGCAGTTTTTGGAGGTGGTGTGCTGCCTTGACACTCCCCTCTAGACTGTCCTGTATACTATATTCTTCAGTTTTTTTGGGTTGGTTTTGAGAAGAAATTATCAATTTCTACTTTACGGGCTCAATAATCTGCCATTCGGGCTCCTTCAAGCCCCTTGAGGTAATCTTGCTGATTTTGACAATTTGGTGGCTCGTCTGTTGAACCATTGGCAGGGCTGGGCTCACACAACTACTCAGCACCAGGATACCCTTGTGGCTGATAAAGCACTTTACAAATACACATAACATAAATTAACTTTAAAGGCTCAAAAATGCAAATTCTGGGTTGACTGTGTGGATTATCTTGGTTATCTTGTGTCAGCTATTTGGATTGAGCCTAAAGAATGCTTGGTCAGAGCTATTGCTGAGTTTCCTGTACTAGCACACAAAGACTAATTAAGACACTTTCTAAAAATGCTAGAATTTTATATCAGATTTGTTACAAAGTGTGCAGAAAACACATTTAACAAGCACAATTTGTTGAACAAAAATAAATAATTTGTATGGGGAAGGAAATGGAAGAAGAATTCATAAAGGCCAGACTGGAGATTGCTAATGTGATTCCTCTTAAACCACTTGAGACATGTGACATATGACAGATACAAGTCAAAAAGGTTTGGGTGCTGTTTTATTTCAGTCAAGAAGGTGGTGGCTGAAGTTTGATGGAACAAAATTCGGTGATTGAACAGGAGGCCCTTGCTGGTTGAAGGGGAGTTTATCATTTCAAAAGCTATTTGTGGGTACCCAATTTGTGATGAGGGTATATCACAAACACCCACATGCTTTGTTCACTACTAAAAAATCTGGAAGGGCTATCCCTGGAATTGCTATCAGATGGAGTATATCCCAAGGGTAGAGAATAGCTTTGCTGATTGTTTGTCACGTTTACCAGTTAATCAACCTTTTGTTCTTGTCAAGGAAACAGAGGAAGAGGAGTCAAGTGTAGTGGTTTGATCGGTATTTGTTGCTAGTAGGAATTCCATTTTAGAGTCAGAGGGGCTAGCGTCATTGAAAGAGGAGTAGGTTGTGAGAAATTTTATGGAGCATGTGATCAAAGGTTGATTAGAATGTAGGAACTTAGAGAAGTTAGGGTGTATCTCCAAATTTCTGTGGCATTATCAGTTTGCTAAGGTGCTCTGATCTCCTGGAAGGTGCTGTCTAAGATGTGTGATAGGATTTAGTAATGCACCCATAGGCATGAGGGCAATAAAGATTAGGATCAGGTAGGTTCTGGTGGCCTGGGTTAGACAGGTGTGTGGAGCACTCTGTAAGGCACTGAATAATGAAATGAAATACCGGTATTTGCAAAGCACGAACAATTACCCCGAAGGGTGTCTAGGCGCTGTGAGCTGAAGGGAAGATTAAGCGACCTATTGCCCAGAGTAACATGGTGCTGGGCTGAGCTGCTGCCGGGGATCGTACCTTGAGCCCTGGCCGCTGCGCCACACCTCTTCCACTTCCACCAATGACATGTGCCATTAGTGACAAAACATGGGTCATTGTATTGAGACCTCTGAATTTGGTTACGAACAAGCCTTGGACTTAGTTGCGGAGGATATTATTGGTTCAGTCAATATGTTGAAAGGTAGTATTAAGTACAGTATTGCTGTTGTCATTACTTTTCCAGATGGCCTGACATCAAGTTTGTTGATTGTGCCAGCGGTGCAAAGGTAATAGATTTCTTCAATAGTTTGTTTGCCAGCGAGGGAGTTCCAGATAAAATAGTAATGGACAATGGGGCACAATTTACATCATGAGATGTTAAGGAATATCTAAATGGCCTTGTCAAGAGTGTAACAGGGTTAATAAGGACAACTTGCAGTTGTTTGCTAACAGGTTAGACTGTTGCCAGTGTGGAAGAGGCTACTATGGGTTAGACATAGCAGACAGAAAGCTGATACTTAGGTTTCCCCTTTTCATGTGTTAAGGGGAAGGATACTGTTCACTAAATTGCCCTCGGATGGGTGAGCTGAAAATTCCTATTGAGAAAGTCACAGAGGTAGCAAGAGAAAGAATGCCCAATTGAATTATTTTGTTGGGAAGGGTCGCTATTTGTGTGTCAAGGTGGGGAATTGAGTAAAGCTTCCTGGTCTCATTCCCAAAGGGCTTTCCACGTTTTTTAAGCCGAGGAGTATAAGGAAAATGAAGGTTTTTTTTAACTGATTGGATGACAGTAAATGGTGGAGCAAGGAGAGAATAGTGGCAGTTCTGGAGAGGAGTGTTGGAGCTTTGGGTTTAGAAAGATTGTTTAAAGTGGATGGAGTAGATAGAGAATATGAGCATACAACCAGACCTGCGCAGATCCTGTCCTTGGATAGGTGAGCTGAAGTTTCCTGTTGATAAAGTCATGGAGGTACTAAGCAAGAGAAAGAATGCTCAATTTAATTATGTTACAGGTTAGGGTCACTGTTTAAGTGTCAAGGTGGGCATTGGGTGAGAGTGAAGCTCCCTGAGCTCATTCCCAAAGGGCTTTCCAGTATTTTCAAGGAAAGGAGAGTGAGGGAAGTGAAGTTAGGATAGAATAGTCATAGTTTGGAGAAAAGTGCTGGAACTATCTGTTTATGAAGATTGATTGAAATGGATGACACACATGGAGAACATGAGCACACAACCAAACCTGAGCAGAGAATGAAGAGGTGTGGAGTGATTGAGATATCTTCTGGCATGAGGAAGTCTCAGCACAACAGAAGGTTTCTAAGGAAGTTGATTAATCATGTTTGGTAATGTGTTGTTTTTTTCAGTTCTGATTCTGTTAGGTTTTTGGGGTGTGTGCTTGTGGTTTGTGGTTTGGTTTGAACTATTTTGTTTTCCATAAAGGGAAGGATGTCTTGGTATATTGATGTTTAATAAAATTCTTTATCTTTATGGAATGTTGTTCTAGAATGTACTAGTTAGTTGAACTGACCAGGATTGGTATAAATTCCTCCAGGTATCTCATCCTGCTGGTTGTGTGTGCTCACACACATGAAGGAGTTAAACTTGTGCTAGTTTGATCAACCTCCAGGTACCTCCTGGAGTAGCCATATTTTGAGAGTTATCCCAGGTTTCTGAGACCACAAGTGGGCTTCAATGAACAAAGCAACTTCCCCCAGTAAAATGGGTGCAGAATGAGAGTGGGAAACTGGGGTAATTAGTGCCTCATGTGAACTGCCAGGATTCCACAGTTTAAACTGTATTTGGGTAACAGAGTCTTTTCCTGGAATGCCCTAGAAGATCAGAGGACTTCCAAAAGTGAAGAATAAGTGGGTTGAGTGAGAGAGAGTATCAATATCGCACTCCGATGTCATCAGGAAGGCCAGGACAACTGGAAGCCATTTGCTTCCAGGCGTCCGACGGAGAAGGTAGGTTTCCTTGCTCCTGGGGGGGGTTTCCTCCGTGCATCAAGGCATCGGGGGGGGAGGAAACAGTTTTTCCTCTCCCCTGATGTCTCTTTGCAGGGCATTTATGCTTCACGATCACGCACAGCGTCGCAATCGTGCAGCAGGTCCCCCCACTAGGCACCAGGGATTTATTTTTTTTAATGGAAGCGAGCCCTTGGGCAAGGGTCGCTTCCAAAGGGGGCTCATATGTTTGGCATGTTTTTTCTGCACCCCCTGGGGGCAGATCAGCCTGTTATTTTGGCCTTTCAGCCCCAAGGGGAGGGGACAAAAAACCCCACTAGGCACCATGGATTATTTTTTTTAAATGGAAGCGACCCCTTAGGCAAGGGTTGCTTCCAATGGGGGCTCATATGTTAGGTATGTTTTTACTGCCCCCCCCCCCCCGAGGGCAGATCGGCTCATTTTTTGGGCCTTTCTGCCCCGGGAGGGGGGGGGAGGTAGAAAACCCCACTAGGCAGCAGGGATTATATTTTTTTTAAATGGATGCGACCCCTTGGGCAAGGGTCGCTTCCAAAGGGGGTCATAATTTGTGGATGTTTTTTCTGCCCCCTGTGGGGGAAAATCAACCAGTTTTTTGGGCTTTTCTGACCCCCTGGGGCAGAAAACCCTGCTAGGCACCAAAAATTTTGTTTTTTAGTGTATGAAAGCAACCCCTTGGGCAAGGGTCACTTCCAATGTTGATACATTTACTGGATGTTTTTTCTGCCCCCCTGGGGGCAGATCGGCCCTTTTTTGCCTTTCTGCCCCCAGGGGGCGACAGAAATCCCTGCTAGGCACCAGGGATTCTTTTTTTATTGCCGATCGAAGTGACCCCTTGACCAAGGGTCGCTTCCAAGGGGCTTATATTATATTTATGTATTTTCTGCCCCCCGGGGACAGATCTGCCTGTTTTTTGGCCTTTCTGCCCTGAAGGCGGGAGGGGGGCATAAAACCCTACTAGGCACCAGGGATCTATTTCTTTTGCATGGGAGAAAATTTCTGTCTGCTGATTTCTGCCCCACCTGGGGACAGATCGGCCTGGCAGAAAACCCCATCAGCTCCCTGGGGCAAGATCACCCCCCATATTTCTCGGCCCTATCTGAAGGCCCATCTGGCAAATTGACCATTTGGGTAGTGACATAGCGTGTTATGATGTTAATTGTTTTATTTCTTGTGAATTGCAATTGTAACGTTGTATTTCTCCTTTTTATTCTAGTTCAAGGCTTTTGCTCTTTAGACTGATGTTCCAGATTGCGGTTTCATTACTGGTGGTTCTGCAGTTTGTGTAGTTGCCTGTGTTTGGTAAGAGAATTTTTTTGTACTATTTACTCTAAATGAGTTTCATTTCCCTGCATGAATGTGTTTATTGCAAATGGTGTAATAATAGCAGTGTGTTTGGCTTCTGTTTTTTGAGTGTCAAAATCTTTTTGCATTTGTGCTCGATGTGTATTTTGTTGTCTTGTGAGTAATTGTTCTTTTTTTCCTTCTTGTGGGATATCATTGCTTTTTGCTGTGTCTCTGCAGAGTAGGTGCTGGTGAATGTAGCTATCCTTGGCAAGTGAGTCATATTGTCTTTGAGTATATAGATCTTTGTGATAAAGCCACACTTTGTTTACTACTTATTTTGCACAGTGATGGTTGTTTTTGACTTGTTTGTGAAGTCTAATTTCTTTGTAAGGATTATGGCTAGCCGCAGGATTTCTGCTCAGCAGGTTGTTGGTATTCTTTTGAGTCTTCCTCTGACCATGGTTGACAGACTGACTCTGCATCTGAGGCAGAGGAGGCAGTGGAAGATTCTGGCAGTGAGTTTTCTGTCCACAAGGAATCATCGGATGATGAAGCCACTCTTAGTGCAGATGAAGTGCCTGTCTTAGAGGAGGACATTGATGTGCCAATAGTGCAGCAAGAGGCATCTGGGTTGCCGCCTGGGGCTGCAAGGCCTCCCATTGGAAGTGCTGACCTGTGGGTCGCCCCAGGTATGGTGCAGCCAACATTGCCAGACTTTACTGGTGTTCCAGGGTGTAGAGTGGATACTGAAAACATTTTGCCTATACATTTTTTTGCAGTTGTTTATGGGCGATGTATTTTGGCAGAGATTGTTGAGCAAACTAATGTGTATGCTGAACAGTATTTGAGGGACAACAGTGCCAGCCTTAGGCCCCACTCTAGAGCTAACCGGTGGACTCTCACAAATCTGGAAGAGATAAAGAAGTCGTTAGGTTTAACTTTTTTGATGGGCTTGCTAAGAAAGCCATTTATGTCTTCATATTGGTCTACTAGTCCCTTGATGGCAACGGCTATATTTCCGGCAGTCATGAGTCGTGATCGGTATTTGCTTCTGCTTCGGATGCTGCATTTTGTTAATAATTGTTTAACGACAAGATCACCCTGATTGTGACCGTCTTTTTAAGATTTGGCCTGTCATTGATCACTTTGTAGATCGATTTTCTGAGATCTATGCTGCAGGAAAAGAAATAGCTGTGGATGAGTATTTGGTCTTGTTGAAGGGCCGCTTAGCTTTTAGGCATTACATTTCTAGCAAGAGGGCACGCTATGGAACTAAGATGTATATGCTGTGTGACTGTAGGACTGGATATGTCTCTAATTTCAGGGTATACACAGGTAGGGATTCCAGGATTGACCCCCCCAAATTGTCTGTCCACTTTTGGAGTGACTGAGAAAATTGTGTGGGAACTTGGTAGAGGACTTTTTAACAAAGGTTGCCATTTATATGTAGATAACTTCTCCACTGGTGTGTAGTTGTTCAGGGAATTGGCCAAAGTGGACACTGTTGCTTGTGGCACAATCTGCTCTAACCGTAAAGATTTCACTAAAGAACTTGTTTGTCAAAAGCTTGTGCCGGGACAGTGCAGTGCGTTGCGTAGCGAGGAACTTCTAGCTGTGAAGTTTGCAGACAGGAGAGATGTCTACATGCTGACTACCATCCATGATAAAAGCACTTCACCTGTGACTGTTTGGGGTCAGGTTGCTGCAGTACGCAAACCTGTGTGCATTTTAGACTATAATAGGCACATGGGTGGTGTTGATAGAGTAGATCAGAGGTTGGAACCATTTTTATCAGGAGAACGGGGAGAACACTGGGTGGTAGAAAATTTGTGTCAGCCCAGTTATCCTACAACTTTCCCACACAAGAATTTGAGAAAAATTAGATTTTTTCAGCAAAATTTGAGGTTTGCAGGGGATTCTGCAGAGGCATAGCGGGGGGGGGGGTCTGCCCGGGCGGCATGAGTTTTGGGGACAGTGCCCACTGCTCTTACATGAGTTTGCTGCAGGGGCAGCAAACGCCAAAATTCTTGCCAGCACCCCCCTCTTCAATGCGGCGGCAGGGCTGCAACGGCATGGACCGCCACGGGCGGCCAAGTGCCTAGCAACGCCATTGGGATTCTGGGTAGGAAAACGTTGGGGGATCCATGCAAGCCATACCTCACTGGACTTCTCAGGGTGTCTAGCTTTCAGAAATATGTGGGTTTGGTAAGTTTCCCTAGATGGCCGCTGAGCCCGGGACCAAAAACCCAGGTGCCCCCGTGCAAAACCAGGTCGTTTTATCATAGGTAATTTTGAAGTATCCACAATATGTTTAGGGCCCTTCTGTCGCATGTACTTGACCCACCCACATGACTGAGGTACCATTTTTACCGGGAGACTTTGGAGAATGCAGGGTGGGTGGAACAGAACCTGGTGAGAGTCAGACAAGTCACACCATCCTGAATATCCCTGGGTGTCTAAGTTTCAAAAATGTATAGATTTCCCTAGGTGACGGCAGAGCTAGGGTTCAAAATCTACAGCTAGGCACTTTGCAAAAAAGGGTCAGTTTTCACTATAAAAATGTGGTGTGTCCACATTACGTTTTGGGCCATTTCCTGTCACGGGCACTGGGCCTACCCACACAAGTGAGATACCATTTTTCTTGGAAGACAGTGGGGAATGCGGGTTGGGTGGAATTTTGTGGATCCACAAAGATTCCAGAACTTTCCATCACAGAAATGTGAGGAAAATGTGTTTTTTTTTACAAAGTTTGAGGTTTGCAAGGGATTCTGGGTAACAGAACCTGGTGAGAGCCAGATAAGTCCCCCCATCCTGGATTTCCCTGGGTGTCTAGTTTTCAAGTTCAAGTTTGCTAGGTTTCCCTTGGTGCCGGCAGAGCTAGGGTTCAAAATCCACAGCTAGGCACTTTGCAAAAAAAGAGTCAGTTTTCACTGTAAAAATGTGGTGTGCCCACGTGGCATTTTGGGCAGTTTCCTGTGGCGGGCACTAGGCCTATCCACACAAGTGAGGTACAATTTTTCTCTAAAGACTTTGGGGAATGTGGGGTTGGTGGAATTTTGTGTATCCACGGAGATTCCAGTACTTTCCATCACAGAAATGTGAGAAAATGTGGGTTTTTTTACAAAGTTTGAGGTTTGCAAGAGGTTCTGGGTAACACAACATGGTGAGAGCCAGACAACTCACCCCATCCTGGATTCTCCAGGATTTCTAGTTTTCAAAAATATATAGATTTGCTAGATGTCCCTAGGTGCCGGCAGAGCTAGGGTTGAAAATCCACAGCTAGGCACTTTGAAAAAAAGGACCATTTTTCACAGTAAAAGTGTGGTATGTCTGCGTTGCGTTTTTGGCCATTTCCTGTCGCGGGCACTAGGCCTAACCACACAAGTGAGGTACCATTTTTCTCGGAAGACTTTGGGGAATAAGGGATGGGTGGAATTTTGTGGATCCATGCAGATTCCAGAAACTTTCCATTACAGAAATGTGAGGAAAATTAGTTTTTTGTTTTACAAAGTTTGAGGTTTGCAAGGGATTCTGGGTAACAGAACCTGGTGAGAGCCAGACAAGTCACCCTATTATGGATTCCCTTGGATGCCTAGTTTAAAAAAATGTATAGGTTTGCTAGGTTTCCCTAGGTGCCAGCAGAGCTAGGGTTCAAAATCCACAGCTAAGCACTTTGAAAAAAAGGGTCAGTTCTCACTGTAAAAATGTGGTGTGCCCACGTTGAGTTTTGGGCCGTTTCCTGTTGCGGGCACTAGGCCAACCCACACAAGTGAGGTACCATTTTTCTCGGAAGACTTTGGGGAATGAGGGGTGGGTGCAATTTTGTGGATCCACGGAGATTCCAGTACTTTCCATGACAGAAATGTGAGGAAAATGTGTTTGTTTTGCAAAGTTTGAGGTTTGCAAGGGATTCTGGGTAACATAACCTGGTGAGAGCCAGACAAGTCACCCCATCCTGGAATGTCCTGGGTGTCTAGTTTTCAAAAATGTATAAGTTTGCTATGTTTCCCTTGGTGCCGGCAGAGCAAGGGTTTAAAATCTACAGCTAAGCACTTTGCAAAAAAAATGTCAGTTTTAACTATAAAAATGTGGTGTTTCCAAGTTGCGTTTTGGGCCATTCCTGCTGCGGGCACTAGGCCTACCCACACTAGAGGTAACATTTTTCTCGGAAGACTTCGGGAATGCGGAGTGGGTGGAATTTTGTGGATCCACACAGATTCCAGATCTTTCCATCAGAGAAATGTTAGGAAAATTTGTTGTTTTTTTATAAAGTTTGAGTTTTGCAAGTTATTCTGGGTAACAGAACCTGGAAAGAGCCAGACAAGTCACCCCATACAAGATTTCCCTGGGTGTCTAGTTTTAAAAAATGTATAGGTTTGCTAGGTTTCCCTGGATTCTGGCAGAGCTAGGGTACAAAATCTACAGCTAGGCACTTTGCAAAAAAAGGGTCAGTTTTCACTGTAAAAATGTGGTGTGCCCACGTAGCGTTTTGAGCCATTTCCTCTTGCAGCACTATGCCTACCCACACAAGTGAGGTACCATTTTTCTCGGAAGACTTTGGGGAATGGAGTGGAATTTTGTGGATCCACGGAGATTCCAGAACTTTTCATCACAGAAATGTGAGGTAATTGTGTTGTTTTTTTTACAAAGTTTGAGGTTTTCAATGGATTCTGGGTAACAGAACCTGGTTAGAGCCAGCAGACAAGTCACCCCATCCTGGATTCTCCTGGGTGTCTAGTTTTCAAAAATGTATAGGTTTGCTAGGTTTCCTTAGGTGCCGGCAGAGCTAAGGTTCAAAATCTACAGCTAGGCACTTTGAAAAAAAGGGGTCAGTTGTCACTGTATTAATGTGGTGAGCCCACGCTGCCTTTTGGGCCGTTTCCTGTTGCGGGCACCAGGCCTACCCACACAATCGAGGTACCATTTTTCTCTGAAGACTTTGGGTAATACGGGGAGGGTGAAATTTTGTGGATACATGCAGATTCCAAAACTTTCCATTACAGAAATGTGAGGAAATATTATTTTTTTTGACAAAGTTTGAGATTTGCAAGGGATCCTGGGTAACAGAACCTGGTGAGAGCCAGAAAAGTCATCCCATCCTGGATTCCCCTGGGTGTCTATTTTAAAAAAATGCATACGTTTCTCTAGGTGCCAGCAGAGCTAGGGTTCAAAACCTACACAAGGCACTTTGCAAAAAAAGGGTCAGTTTTCACTGTAAAAATGTGGTGTGTCCACCTTGCGTTGTGGGCCGTTGCCTGTCACGGGCACTAGGCCTACCCACACAAGTGAGGTACCATTTTTCTTGAAAGACTTTGGGAAATGCGGGGTGGGTGTAATTTTGTGGATCCACAGAGATTCTAGAACTTTCCATCACTGGAATGTGAGGAAAATGCATTTTTTTTTACAAATTTGAGATTTGCAAGGGATTCTGGGTAACAGAACCTGGTGAGAGCCAGATAAGTCACCCCATCCTGGATTCCCATGGGTGTCTAGTTTAAAAACAATGTATAGGTTTGCTAGGTTTCCCTAGGTGCCGGCAGAGCTAGGGTTCAAAATCTACAGCTAGGCAATTTGCAAAAAAAGGGTCAGTTTTCACTGTAAAAATGTGGTGGGCCCACGTTGCGTTTTGGGAAGTTTCCTGTCATGGGCACTAAACCTATCCACCCTATTGAGGTACGATTTTTCTCTGAAGACTTTGGGGAATGCGGGGTGGGTGGAATTTTGTGGATCCACACAGATTCCAGAACTTTCCATCACAGAAAGGTGAGGAAAATATGTTTTTTGAACAAAGTTTGAGGTTTGCAAGGGGATTCTGGGTAACAGAACCTGGTGAGAGCCATACAAATCACCCCATCCTGGATTCCCCTGGGTGTCTAGTTTTCAAAATGTATATGTTTGCTAGGTTTCCCTAGGTGCCGGCAGAGCTAGGGTTCAAAATCTACAGCTAGGCACTTTGCAAAAAAAGGGTCAGTTTTCACTATAAAAATGTGGTGTGCCCACGTTGTGTTTTGCGCCGATTCCTGTCGCGGGCTCTAGGCCCACCCACACAAGTGAGGTACCTTTTTTTTGGAAGTCTTTGAGGAATGAGGATTAGGTGGTATTTTGAGGATCCACAGAGATTCCAGAACTTTCCATCACAGAAATGTGAGGAAAATGAGTTTTATTTTTACAAAGTTTTAGGTTTGCAAGGGATTTTGGGTAACAGAACCTGGTTAGAGCCAGACAAGTCACCCCATCCTGGATTACCCTGGGTGTCTAGTTTAAAAAATGTATAGGTTTGCTAGGTTTCCCTAGGTGCCGGCAGAGCTAGGGCTCAAAATCCACAGCTAAGCACTTTGAAAAAAAGGACCATTTTTCACTGTAAAAGTTTGGTATGCCCGCGTTGCGTTTTTGGCCATTTCCTGTCGCGGGCACTAGGCCTAACCACACAAGTGAGGTACCATTGTTCTCGGAAGACTTTGGAGAACGAGAGGTGGGTGGAATTTTGTGGATCCATGCAGATTCCAGAAACTTTCCATGACAGAAATGTGAGGAAAATTAGTTTTTTTTTTACAAAGTTTGAGGTTTGCAAGGGATTCTGGGTAACAGAACCTGGTGAGAGCCAGACAAGTCACCCTATTTTGGATTCCCTTGGATGTCTAGTTTTCAAAAATGTATAGGTTTGCTAGGTTTCCCTAGGTGCCGGCAGAGCTAGGGTTCAAAATCCACAGCTAAGCACTTTGAAAAAAAGGGTCAGTTCTCACTGTAAAAATGTGGTGTGCCCGCGTTGCGTTTTGGGCCGTTTCCTGTTGCGGACACTAGGCCTACCCACACAAGTGAGGTACCATTTTTCTCGGAAGACTTTGGGGAATGAGGGGTGGGTGGAATTTTGTGGATCCACGGAGATTCCAGTACTTTCCATGACAGAAATGTGAGGAAAATGTGTTTTTCTATTACAACGTTTAAGGTTTGCAAGGGATTCTGGGTAACATAACCTGGTGAGAGCTAGACAAGTCACAAAATCCTGGATTGTCCTGGGTGTCTAGTTTTCAAAAATGTATAGGTTTGCTAGGTTTCCCTAGGTGCCGGCAGAGCTAAGGTTCAAAATCTACAGCTAAGCACTTTGAAATAAAGGTGTCAGTTGTCACTGTAAAGATGTGGTGTGCCCACGTTGCGTTTTAAGCCGTTTCCTGTCGCGGGTACTAGGCCTTTCCACACAAGTGAGGTATCATTTTTCTCTGATGACTTTGGGGAAAAGGGGGTGGATGGAATTTTGTGGATACACGCAGATTCCAGTACTTTCCATGACAGAAATGTGAGGAAAATGTGTTTTTCTATTACAACGTTTAAGGTTTGCAAGGGATTCTGGGTAACATAACCTGGTGAGAGCTAGACAATTCACCCCATCCTGGATTGTCCTGGGTGTCTAGTTTTCAAAAATGTATAAGTTTGCTATGTTTCCCTTGGTGCCGGCAGAGCTAGGGTTTAAAATCTGCAGCTAAGCACTTTGCAAAAAATATGTCAGTTTTAACTGTAAAAATGTGGTGTTTCCAAGTTGCGTTTTGGGCCATTCCTGTTGCGGCACTAGGCCTACCCACACAAGTGAGGTACAATTTTTCTCTGAAGACTTCGGGGAATGCGGAGTGGGTGGAATTTTGTGGATCCACACAGATTCCAGATCTTTCCATCAGAGAAATGTTAGGAAAATGTTTTTTTTTTTTATAAAGTTTGCGTTTTGCAAGTTATTCTGGGTAACAGAACCTGGAAAGAGCCAGACAAGTCACCCCATCCAAGATTTCCCTAGGTGTCTAGTTTTCAAAAATGTGTAGGTTTCCCTGGAAATCTACAGCTAGGCACTTTGCAAAAAAAGGGTCAGTTTTCACTGTAAAAATGTGGTGTGCCCACGTAGCCTTTTGAGCCATTTCCTGTTGCGGCACTAGGCCTACCCACACAAGTGAGGTACAATTTTTCTCGGAAGACTTTGGGGAATGGAGTGGAATTTTGTGGATCCACGGAGATTCCAGAACTTTTCATCACAGAAATGTGAGGTAATTGTGTTGTTTTTTTACAAAGTTTGAGGTTTTCAATGCATTCTGGGTAACAGAACCTGGTTAGAGCCAGCAGACAAGTCACCCCATCCTGGATTCTCCTGGATGTCTAGTTTTCAAAAATGTATAGGTTTGCTAGGTTTCCTAGGTGCCGGCAGAGCTAAGGTTCAAAACCTACAGCTAGGCACTTTGAAAAAAAGGGGTCAGTTGTCACTGTAAAAATGTGGTGGGCCCACGCTGTGTTTTGGGCCATTTCCTGTCACGGGCACTGGGCCTACCCACACAAGTGAGATACCATTTTTCTTGGAAGACAGTGGGGAATGCGGGTTGGGTGGAATTTTGTGGATCCACAAAGATTCCAGAACTTTCCATCACAGAAATGTGAGGAAAATTTGTTTTTTTTTGCAAAGTTTGAGGTTTGCAAGGGATTCTGGGTAACATAACCTGGTGAGAGCCAGACAAGTCACCCCATCCTGGAATGTCCTGGGTGTCTAGTTTTCAAAAATGTATAAGTTTGCTATGTTTCCCTTGGTGCCGGCAGAGCTAGGGTTTAAAATCTACAGCTAAGCACTTTGCAAAAAAAATGTCAGTTTTAACTGTAAAAATGTCGTGTTTCCAAGTTGCGTTTTGGGCCATTCCTGCTGCGGGCACTAGGCCTACCCACACTAGAGGTAACATTTTTCTCGGAAGACTTCGGGGAATGCGGAGTGGGTGGAATTTTGTGGATCCACACAGATTCCAGATCTTTCCATCAGAGAAATGTTAGGAAAAGTTGTTGTTTTTTTATAAAGTTTGAGTTTTGCAAGTTATTCTGGGTAACAGAACCTGGAAAGAGCCAGACAAGTCACCCCATACAAGATTTCCCTGGGTGTCTAGTTTTAAAAAATGTATAGGTTTGCTAGGTTTCCCTGGATTCTGGCAGAGCTAGGGTACAAAATCTACAGCTAGGCACTTTGCAAAAAAGGGTCAGTTTTCACTGTAAAAATGTGGTGTGCCCACGTAGCGTTTTGAGCCATTTCCTCTTGCGGCACTATGCCTACCCACACAAGTGAGGTACCATTTTTCTCGGAAGACTTTGGGGAATGGAGTGGAATTTTGTGGATCCACGGAGATTCCAGAACTTTTCATCACAGAAATGTGAGGTAATTGTGTTGTTTTTTTTACAAAGTTTGAGGTTTTCAATGGATTCTGGGTAACAGAACCTGGTTAGAGCCAGCAGACAAGTCACCCCATCCTGGATTCTCCTGGGTGTCTAGTTTTCAAAAATGTATAGGTTTGCTAGGTTTCCTTAGGTGCCGGCAGAGCTAAGGTTCAAAATCTACAGCTAGGCACTTTGAAAAAGGGGTCAGTTGTCACTGTAAAAATGTGGTGAGCCCACGCTGCCTTTTGGGCCGTTTCCTGTTGCGGGCACCAGGCCTACCCACACAATCGAGGTACCATTTTTCTCTGAAGACTTTGGGTAATACGGGGAGGGTGAAATTTTGTGGATACATGCAGATTCCAAAACTTTCCATTACAGAAATGTGAGGAAATATTATTTTTTTTGACAAAGTTTGAGATTTGCAAGGGATCCTGGGTAACAGAACCTGGTGAGAGCCAGAAAAGTCATCCCATCCTGGATTCCCCTGGGTGTCTAGTTTAAAAAAATGCATACGTTTCTCTAGGTGCCAGCAGAGCTAGGGTTCAAAATCTACAGCAAGGCACTTTGCAAAAAAAGGGTCAGTTTTCACTGTAAAAATGTGGTGTGTCCACCTTGCGTTGTGGGCCGTTGCCTGTCACGGGCACTAGGCCTACCCACACAAGTGAGGTACCATTTTTCTTGAAAGACTTTGGGAAATGCGGGGTGGGTGTAATTTTGTGCATCCACAGAGATTCTAGAACTTTCCATCACTGGAATGTGAGGAAAATGCTTTTTTTTTTTACAAATTTGAGATTTGCAAGGGATTCTGGGTAACAGAACCTGGTGAGAGCCAGATAAGTCACCCCATCCTGGATTCCCATGGGTGTCTAGTTTAAAAACAATGTATAGGTTTGCTAGGTTTCCCTAGGTGCCGGCAGAGCTAGGGTTCAAAATCTACAGCTAGGCAATTTGCAAAAAAAGGGTCAGTTTTCACTGTAAAAATGTGGTGGGCCCACGTTGCGTTTTGGGAAGTTTCCTGTCATGGGCACTAAACCTATCCACCCTATTGAGGTACGATTTTTCTCTGAAGACTTTGGGGAATGCGGGGTGGGTGGAATTTTGTGGATCCACACAGATTCCAGAACTTTCCATCACAGAAAGGTGAGGAAAATATGTTTTTTGAACAAAGTTTGAGGTTTGCAAGGGGATTCTGGGTAACAGAACCTGGTGAGAGCCATACAAATCACCCCATCCTGGATTCCCCTGGGTGTCTAGTTTTCAAAATGTATATGTTTGCTAGGTTTCCCTAGGTGCCGGCAGAGCTAGGGTTCAAAATCTACAGCTAGGCACTTTGCAAAAAAAGGGTCAGTTTTCACTATAAAAATGTGGTGTGCCCACATTGCGTTTTGCGCCGTTTCCTGTCGCGGGCTCTAGGCCCTCCCACACAAGTGAGGTACCTTTTTTTTTGGAAGTCTTTGAGGAATGAGGATTAGGTGGTATTTTGAGGATCCACAGAGATTCCAGAACTTTCCATCACAGAAATGTGAGGAAAATGAGTTTTATTTTTACAAAGTTTTAGGTTTGCAAGGGATTCTGGGTAACAGAACCTGGTTAGAGCCAGACAAGTCACCCCATCCTGGATTACCCTGGGTGTCTAGTTTAAAAAAATGTATAGGTTTGCTAGGTTTCCCTAGGTGCCGGCAGAGCTAGGGCTCAAAATCCACAGCTAAGCACTTTGAAAAAAGGGACCATTTTTCACTGTAAAAGTTTGGTATGCCCGCGTTGCGTTTTTGGCCATTTCCTGTCGCGGGCACTAGGCCTAACCACACAAGTGAGGTACCATTTTTCTCGGAAGACTTTGGAGAACGAGAGGTGGGTGGAATTTTGTGGATCCATGCAGATTCCAGAAACTTTCCATTACAGAAATGTGAGGAAAATTAGTTTTTTTTTTACAAAGTTTGAGGTTTGCAAGGGATTCTGGGTACCATAACCTGGTGAGAGCTAGACAAGTCACAAAATCCTGGATTGTCCTGGGTGTCTAGTTTTCAAAAATGTATAGGTTTGCTAGGTTTCCCTAGGTGCCGGCAGAGCTAAGGTTCAAAATCTACAGCTAAGCACTTTGAAATAAAGGTGTCAGTTGTCACTGTAAAAATGTGGTGTGCCCACGTTGCGTTTTAAGCCGTTTCCTGTCACGGGTACTAGGCCTTTCCACACAAGTGAGGTATCATTTTTCTCTGATGACTTTGGGGAAAAGGGGGTGCATGGAATTTTGTGGATACACGCAGATTCCAGTACTTTCCATGACAGAAATGTGAGGAAAATGTGTTTTTCTATTACAACGTTTAAGGTTTGCAAGGGATTCTGGGTAACATAACCTGGTGAGAGCTAGACAATTCACCCCATCCTGGATTGTCCTGGGTGTCTAGTTTTCAAAAATGTATAAGTTTGCTATGTTTCCCTTGGTGCCGGCAGAGCTAGGGTTTAAAATCTGCAGCTAAGCACTTTGCAAAAAATATGTCAGTTTTAACTGTAAAAATGTGGTGTTTCCAAGTTGCGTTTTGGGCCATTCCTGTTGCGGCACTAGGCCTACCCACACAAGTGAGGTACAATTTTTCTCTGAAGACTTCGGGGAATGCGGAGTGGGTGCAATTTTGTGGATCCACACAGATTCCAGATCTTTCCATCAGAGAAATGTTAGGAAAAAGTTTTTTTTTTTTATAAAGTTTGCGTTTTGCAAGTTATTCTGGGTAACAGAACCTGGAAAGAGCCAGACAAGTCACCCCATCCAAGATTTCCCTAGGTGTCTAGTTTTCAAAAATGTGTAGGTTTCCTGGAAATCTACAGCTAGGCACTTGGCAAAAAAGGGTCCGTTTTCACTGTAAAAATGTGGTGTGCCCACGTAGCCTTTTGAGCCATTTCCTGTTGCGGCACTAGGCCTACCCACACAAGTGAGGTACAATTTTTCTCGGAAGACTTTGGGGAATGGAGTGGAATTTTGTGGATCCACGGAGATTCCAGAACTTTTCATCACAGAAATGTGAGGTAATTGTGTTGTTTTTTTTACAAAGTTTGAGGTTTTCAATGCATTCTGGGTAACAGAACCTGGTTAGAGCCAGCAGACAAGTCACCCCATCCTGGATTCTCCTGGATGTCTAGTTTTCAAAAATGTATAGGTTTGCTAGGTTTCCCTAGGTGCCGGCAGAGCTAAGGTTCAAAACCTACAGCTAGGCACTTTGAAAAAAAGGGGTCAGTTGTCACTGTAAAAATGTGGTGGGCCCACGCTGTGTTTTGGGGCATTTCCTGTCACGGGCACTGGGCCTACCCACACAAGTGAGATACCATTTTTCTTGGAAGACAGTGGGGAATGCGGGTTGGGTGGAATTTTGTGGATCCACAAAGATTCCAGAACTTTCCATCACAGAAATGTGAGGAAAATGTGTTTTTTTTTTGCAATGTTTGAGGTTTGCAAGGGATTCTGGGTAACATAACCTGGTGAGAGCCAGACAAGTCACCCCATCCTGGAATGTCCTGGGTGTCTAGTTTTCAAAAATGTATAAGTTTGCTATGTTTCCCTTGGTGCCGGCAGAGCTAGGGTTTAAAATCTACAGCTAAGCACTTTGCAAAAAAATGTCAGTTTTAACTGTAAAAATGTGGTGTTTCCAAGTTGCGTTTTGGGCCATTCCTGCTGCGGGCACTAGGCCTACCCACACTAGAGGTAACATTTTTCTCGGAAGACTTCGGGGAATGCGGAGTGGGTGGAATTTTGTGGATCCACACAGATTCCAGATCTTTCCATCAGAGAAATGTTAGGAAAATTTGTTGTTTTTTTATAAAGTTTGAGTTTTGCAAGTTATTCTGGGTAACAGAACCTGGAAAGAGCCAGACAAGTCACCCCATACAAGATTTCCCTGGGTGTATAGTTTTAAAAATGTATAGGTTTGCTAGGTTTCCCTGGATTCTGGCAGAGCTAGGGTACAAAATCTACAGCTAGGCACTTTGCAAAAAAAGGGTCAGTTTTCACTGTAAAAATGTGGTGTGCCCACGTAGCGTTTTGAGCCATTTCCTCTTGCGGCACTATGCCTACCCACACAAGTGAGGTACCATTTTTCTCGGAAGACTTTGGGGAATGGAGTGGAATTTTGTGGATCCACGGAGATTCCAGAACTTTTCATCACAGAAATGTGAGGTAATTGTGTTGTTTTTTTTACAAAGTTTGAGGTTTTCAATGGATTCTGGGTAACAGAACCTGGTTAGAGCCAGCAGACAAGTCACCCCATCCTGGATTCTCCTGGGTGTCTAGTTTTCAAAAATGTATAGGTTTGCTAGGTTTCCTTAGGTGCCGGCAGAGCTAAGGTTCAAAATCTACAGCTAGGCACTTTGAAAAAAAGGGGTCAGTTGTCACTGTAAAAATGTGGTGAGCCCACGCTGCCTTTTGGGCCGTTTCCTGTTGCGGGCACCAGACCTACCCACACAATCGAGGTACCATTTTTCTCTGAAGACTTTGGGTAATACGGGGAGGGTGAAATTTTGTGGATACATGCAGATTCCAAAACTTTCCATTACAGAAATGTGAGGAAATATTATTTTTTTTGACAAAGTTTGAGATTTGCAAGGGATCCTGGGTAACAGAACCTGGTGAGAGCCAGAAAAGTCATCCCATCCTGGATTCCCTGGGTGTCTAGTTTAAAAAAATGCATACGTTTCTCTAGGTGCCAGCAGAGCTAGGGTTCAAAATCTACAGCAAGGCACTTTGCAAAAAAGGGTCAGTTTTCACTGTAAAAATGTGGTGTGTCCACCTTGCGTTGTGGGCCGTTGCCTGTCACGGGCACTAGGCCTATCCACACAAGTGAGGTACCATTTTTCTTGAAAGACTTTGGGAAATGCGGGGTGGGTGTAATTTTGTGCATCCACAGAGATTCTAGAACTTTCCATCACTGGAATGTGAGGAAAATGCTTTTTTTTTTTTACAAATTTGAGATTTGCAAGGGATTCTGGGTAACAGAACCTGGTGAGAGCCAGATAAGTCACCCCATCCTGGATTCCCATGGGTGTCTAGTTTAAAAACAATGTATAGGTTTGCTAGGTTTCCCTAGGTGCCGGCAGAGCTAGGGTTCAAAATCTACAGCTAGGCAATTTGCAAAAAAAGGGTCAGTTTTCACTGTAAAAATGTGGTGGGCCCACGTTGCGTTTTGGGAAGTTTCCTGTCATGGGCACTAAACCTATCCACCCTATTGAGGTACGATTTTTCTCTGAAGACTTTGGGGAATGCGGGGTGGGTGGAATTTTGTGGATCCACACAGATTCCAGAACTTTCCATCACAGAAAGGTGAGGAAAATATGTTTTTTGAACAAAGTTTGAGGTTTGCAAGGGGATTCTGGGTAACAGAACCTGGTGAGAGCCATACAAATCACCCCATCCTGGATTCCCCTGGGTGTCTAGTTTTCAAAATGTATATGTTTGCTAGGTTTCCCTAGGTGCCGGCAGAGCTAGGGTTCAAAATCTACAGCTAGGCACTTTGCAAAAAAAGGGTCAGTTTTCACTATAAAAATGTGGTGTGCCCACATTGCGTTTTGCGCCGTTTCCTGTCGCGGGCTCTAGGCCCACCCACACAAGTGAGGTACCTTTTTTTTGGAAGTCTTTGAGGAATGAGGATTAGGTGGTATTTTGAGGATCCACAGAGATTCCAGAACTTTCCATCACAGAAATGTGAGGAAAATGAGTTTTATTTTTACAAAGTTTTAGGTTTGCAAGGGATTCTGGGTAACAGAACCTGGTTAGAGCCAGACAAGTCACCCCATCCTGGATTACCCTGGGTGTCTAGTTTAAAAAATGTATAGGTTTGCTAGGTTTCCCTAGGTGCCGGCAGAGCTAGGGCTCAAAATCCACAGCTAAGCACTTTGAAAAAAGGGACCATTTTTCACTGTAAAAGTTTGGTATGCCCGCGTTGCGTTTTTGGCCATTTCCTGTCGCGGGCACTAGGCCTAACCACACAAGTGAGGTACCATTTTTCTCAGAAGACTTTGGAGAACGAGAGGTGGGTGGAATTTTGTGGATCCATGCAGATTCCAGAAACTTTCCATTACAGAAATGTGAGGAAAATTAGTTTTTTTTTACAAAGTTTGAGGTTTGCAAGGGATTCTGGGTACCATAACCTGGTGAGAGCTAGACAAGTCACAAAATCCTGGATTGTCCTGGGTGTCTAGTTTTCAAAAATGTATAGGTTTGCTAGGTTTCCCTAGGTGCCGGCAGAGCTAAGGTTCAAAATCTACAGCTAAGCACTTTGAAATAAAGGTGTCAGTTGTCACTGTAAAAATGTGGTGTGCCCACGTTGCGTTTTAAGCCGTTTCCTGTCACGGGTACTAGGCCTTTCCACACAAGTGAGGTATCATTTTTCTCTGATGACTTTGGGGAAAAGGGGGTGCATGGAATTTTGTGGATACACGCAGATTCCAGTACTTTCCATGACAGAAATGTGAGGAAAATGTGTTTTTCTATTACAACGTTTATGGTTTGCAAGGGATTCTGGGTAACATAACCTGGTGAGAGCTAGACAATTCACCCCATCCTGGATTGTCCTGGGTGTCTAGTTTTCAAAAATGTATAAGTTTGCTATGTTTCCCTTGGTGCCGGCAGAGCTAGGGTTTAAAATCTGCAGCTAAGCACTTTGCAAAAAATATGTCAGTTTTAACTGTAAAAATGTGGTGTTTCCAAGTTGCGTTTTGGGCCATTCCTGTTGCGGCACTAGGCCTACCCACACAAGTGAGGTACAATTTTTCTCTGAAGACTTCGGGGAATGCGGAGTGGGTGCAATTTTGTGGATCCACACAGATTCCAGATCTTTCCATCAGAGAAATGTTAGGAAAAAGTTTTTTTTTTTTTATAAAGTTTGCGTTTTGCAAGTTATTCTGGGTAACAGAACCTGGAAAGAGCCAGACAAGTCACCCCATCCAAGATTTCCCTAGGTGTCTAGTTTTCAAAAATGTGTAGGTTTCCCTGGAAATCTACAGCTAGGCACTTTGCAAAAAAAGAGTCCGTTTTCACTGTAAAAATGTGGTGTGCCCACGTAGCCTTTTGAGCCATTTCCTGTTGCGGCACTAGGCCTACCCACACAAGTGAGGTACAATTTTTCTCGGAAGACTTTGGGGAATGGAGTGGAATTTTGTGGATCCACGGAGATTCCAGAACTTTTCATCACAGAAATGTGAGGTAATTGTGTTGGTTTTTTTTACAAAGTTTGAGGTTTTCAATGCATTCTGGGTAACAGAACCTGGTTAGAGCCAGCAGACAAGTCACCCCATCCTGGATTCTCCTGGATGTCTAGTTTTCAAAAATGTATAGGTTTGCTAGGTTTCCCTAGGTGCCGGCAGAGCTAAGGTTCAAAACCTACAGCTAGGCACTTTGAAAAAAAGGGGTCAGTTGTCACTGTAAAAATGTGGTGGGCCCACGCTGTGTTTTGGGGCATTTCCTGTCACGGGCACTGGGCCTACCCACACAAGTGAGATACCATTTTTCTTGGAAGACAGTGGGGAATGCGGGTTGGGTGGAATTTTGTGGATCCACAAAGATTCCAGAACTTTCCATCACAGAAATGTGAGGAAAATGTGTTTTTTTTTTGCAAAGTTTGAGGTTTGCAAGGGATTCTAGGTAACATAACCTGGTGAGAGCCAGACAAGTCACCCCATCCTGGAATGTCCTGGGTGTCTAGTTTTCAAAAATGTATAAGTTTGCTATGTTTCCCTTGGTGCCGGCAGAGCTAGGGTTTAAAATCTACAGCTAAGCACTTTGCAAAAAAAATGTCAGTTTTAACTGTAAAAATGTGGTGTTTCCAAGTTGCGTTTTGGGCCATTCCTGCTGCGGGCACTAGGCCTACCCACACTAGAGGTAACATTTTTCTCGGAAGACTTCGGGGAATGCGGAGTGGGTGGAATTTTGTGGATCCACACAGATTCCAGATCTTTCCATCAGAGAAATGTTAGGAAAATTTGTTGTTTTTTTATAAAGTTTGAGTTTTGCAAGTTATTCTGGGTAACAGAACCTGGAAAGAGCCAGACAAGTCACCCCATACAAGATTTCCCTGGGTGTCTAGTTTTAAAAAATGTATAGGTTTGCTAGGTTTCCCTGGATTCTGGCAGAGCTAGGGTTCAAAATCCACAGCTAGGCACTTTGCAAAAAAAGAGTCAGTTTTCACTGTAAAAATGTGGTGTGCCCACGTGGCATTTTGGGCCGTTTCCTGTTGTGGGCACTAGGCCTATCCACACAAGTGAGGTACAATTTTTCTCTAAAGACTTTGGGGAATGTGGGGTTGGTGGAATTTTGTGTATCTACGGAGATTCCAGTACTTTCCATCACAGATATGTGAGAAAATGTGTTTTTTTTTACAAAGTTTGAGGTTTGCAAGGGGTTCTGGGTAACAGAACCTGGTGAGAGCCAGACAAGTCACCCTATTATGGATTCCCTTGGATGCCGAGTTTTCAAAAATGTATAGGTTTGCTAGGTTTCCCTAGGTGCCAGCAGAGCTAGGGTTCAAAATCCACAGCTAAGCACTTTGAAAAAAAGGGTCAGTTCTCACTGTAAAAATGTGGTGTGCCCGCGTTGCGTTTTGGGCCGTTTCCTGTTGCGGGCACTAGGCCAACCCACACAAGTGAGGTACCATTTTTCTCGGAAGACTTTGGGGAATGAGGGGTGGGTGGAATTTTGTGGATCCACGGAGATTCCAGTACTTTCCATGACAGAAATGTGAGGAAAATGTGTTTGTTTTGCAAAGTTTGTGGTTTGCAAGGGATTCTGGGTAACATAACCTGGTGAGAGCCAGACAAGTCACCCCATCCTGGAATGTCCTGGGTGTCTAGTTTTCAAAAATGTATAAGTTTGCTATGTTTCCCTTGGTGCCGGCAGAGCTAGGGTTTAAAATCTACAGCTAAGCACTTTGCAAAAAAAATGTCAGTTTTAACTGTAAAAATGTGGTGTTTCCAAGTTGCGTTTTGGGCCATTCCTGCTGCGGGCACTAGGCCTACCCACACTAGAGGTAACATTTTTCTCGGAAGACTTCGGGGAATGCGGAGTGGGTGGAATTTTGTGGATCCACACAGATTCCAGATCTTTCCATCAGAGAAATGTTAGGAAAATTTGTTGTTTTTTTATAAAGTTTGAGTTTTGCAAGTTATTCTGGGTAACAGAACCTGGAAAGAGCCAGACAAGTCACCCCATACAAGATTTCCCTGGGTGTCTAGTTTTAAAAAATGTATAGGTTTGCTAGGTTTCCTGGATTCTGGCAGAGCTAGGGTACAAAATCTACAGCTAGGCACTTTGCAAAAAAAGGGTCAGTTTTCACTGTAAAAATGTGGTGTGCCCACGTAGCGTTTTGAGCCATTTCCTCTTGCGGCACTATGCCTACCCACACAAGTGAGGTACCATTTTTCTCGGAAGACTTTGGGGAATGGAGTGGAATTTTGTGGATCCACGGAGATTCCAGAACTTTTCATCACAGAAATGTGAGGTAATTGTGTTGTTTTTTTACAAAGTTTGAGGTTTTCAATGGATTCTGGGTAACAGAACCTGGTTAGAGCCAGCAGACAAGTCACCCCATCCTGGATTCTCCTGGGTGTCTAGTTTTCAAAAATGTATAGGTTTGCTAGGTTTCCTTAGGTGCCGGCAGAGCTAAGGTTCAAAATCTACAGCTAGGCACTTTGAAAAAAAGGGGTCAGTTGTCACTGTATTAATGTGGGGAGCCCACACTGCCTTTTGGGCCGTTTCCTGTTGCGGGCACCAGGCCTACCCACACAATCGAGGTACCATTTTTCTCTGAAGACTTTGGGTAATACGGGGAGGGTGAAATTTTGTGGATACATGCAGATTCCAAAACTTTCCATTACAGAAATGTGAGGAAATATTATTTTTTTTGACAAAGTTTGAGATTTGCAAGGGATCCTGGGTAACAGAACCTGGTGAGAGCCAGAAAAGTCATCCCATCCTGGATTCCCTGGGTGTCTAGTTTAAAAAATGCATACGTTTCTCTAGGTGCCAGCAGAGCTAGGGTTCAAAATCTACAGCAAGGCACTTTGCAAAAAAAGGGTCAGTTTTCACTGTAAAAATGTGGTGTGTCCACCTTGCGTTGTGGGCCGTTGCCTGTCACGGGCACTAGGCCTATCCACACAAGTGAGGTACCATTTTTCTTGAAAGACTTTGGGAAATGCGGGGTGGGTGTAATTTTGTGGATCCACAGAGATTCTAGAACTTTCCATCACTGGAATGTGAGGAAAATGCATTTTTTTTTACAAATTTGAGATTTGCAAGGGATTCTGGGTAACAGAACCTGGTGAGAGCCAGATAAGTCACCCCATCCTGGATTCCCATGGGTGTCTAGTTTAAAAACAATGTATAGGTTTGCTAGGTTTCCCTAGGTGCCGGCAGAGCTAGGGTTCAAAATCTACAGCTAGCAATTTGCAAAAAAAGGGTCAGTTTTCACTGTAAAAATGTGGTGGGCCCACGTTGCGTTTTGGGAAGTTTCCTGTCATGGGTACTAAACCTATTCACCCTATTGAGGTACGATTTTTCTCTGAAGACTTTGGGGAATGCGGGGTGGGTGGAATTTTGTGGATCCACACAGATTCCAGAACTTTCCATCACAGAAAGGTGAGGAAAATATGTTTTTTGAACAAAGTTTGAGGTTTGCAAGGGGATTCTGGGTAACAGAACCTGGTGAGAGCCATACAAATCACCCCATCCTGGATTCCCCTGGGTGTCTAGTTTTCAAAATGTATATGTTTGCTAGGTTTCCCTAGGTGCCGGCAGAGCTAGGGTTCAAAATCTACAGCTAGGCACTTTGCAAAAAAAGGGTCAGTTTTCACTATAAAAATGTGGTGTGCCCACGTTGCGTTTTGCGCCGTTTCCTGTTGCGGGCTCTAGGCCCACCCACACAAGTGAGGTACCTTTTTTTTGGAAGTCTTTGAGGAATGAGGATTAGGTGGTATTTTGAGGATCCACAGAGATTCCAGAACTTTCCATCACAGAAATGTGAGGAAAATGAGTTTTATTTTTACAAAGTTTTAGGTTTGCAAGGGATTCTGGGTAACAGAACGTGGTTAGAGCCAGACAAATCACCCCATCCTGGATTACCCTGGGTGTCTAGTTTAAAAAAATGTATAGGTTTGCTAGGCTTCCCTAGGTGCCGGCAGAGCTAGGGCTCAAAATCCACAGCTAAGCACTTTGAAAAAAAGGACCATTTTTCACTGTAAAAGTTTGGTATGCCCGCGTTGTGTTTTGGGCCGTTTCCTGTTGCGGGCACTAGGCCTACCCACACAAGTGAGGTACCATTTTTCTCGGAAGACTTTGGGGAATGAGTGGTGGGTGGAATTTTGTGGATCCACGGAGATTCCAGTACTTTCCATGACAGAAATGTGAGGAAAATGTGTTTTTCTATTACAACGTTTAAGGTTTGCAAGGGATTCTGGGTAACATAACCTGGTGAGAGCTAGACAAGTCACAAAATCCTGGATTGTCCTGGGTGTCTAGTTTTCAAAAATGTATAGGTTTGCTAGGTTTCCCTAGGTGCCGGCAGAGCTAAGGTTCAAAATCTACAGCTAAGCACTTTGAAATAAAGGTGTCAGTTGTCACTGTAAAAATGTGGTGTGCCCACGTTGCGTTTTAAGCCGTTTCCTGTCGCGGGTACTAGGCCTTTCCACACAAGTGAGGTATAATTTTTCTCTGATGACTTTGGGGAAAAGGGGGTGGATGGAATTTTGTGGATACACGCAGATTCCAGTACTTTCCATGACAGAAATGTGAGGAAAATGTGTTTTTCTATTACAACGTTTAAGGTTTGCAAGGGATTCTGGGTAACATAACCTGGTGAGAGCTAGACAATTCACCCCATCCTGGATTGTCCTGGGTGTCTAGTTTTCAAAAATGTATAAGTTTGCTATGTTTCCCTTGGTGCCGGCAGAGCTAGGGTTTAAAATCTGCAGCTAAGCACTTTGCAAAAAATATGTCAGTTTTAACTGTAAAAATGTGGTGTTTCCAAGTTGCGTTTTGGGCCATTCCTGTTGCGGCACTAGGCCTACCCACACAAGTGAGGTACAATTTTTCTCTGAAGACTTCGGGGAATGCGGAGTGGGTGGAATTTTGTGGATCCACACAGATTCCAGATCTTTCCATCAGAGAAATGTTAGGAAAATGTTTTTTTTTTTATAAAGTTTGAGTTTTGCAAGTTATTCTGGGTAACAGAACCTGGAAAGAGCCAGACAAGTCACCCCATCCAAGATTTCCCTAGGTGTCTAGTTTTCAAAAATGTGTAGGTTTCCCTGGAAATCTACAGCTAGGCACTTTGCAAAAAAAGGGTCAGTTTTCACTGTAAAAATGTGGTGTGCCCACGTAGCCTTTTGAGCCATTTCCTGTTGCGGCACTAGGCCTACCCACACAAGTGAGGTACAATTTTTGTCGGAAGACTTTGGGGAATGGAGTGGAATTTTGTGGATCCACGGAGATTCCAGAACTTTTCATCACAGAAATGTGAGGTAATTGTGTTGTTTTTTTACAAAGTTTGAGGTTTTCAATGCATTCTGGGTAACAGAACCTGGTTAGAGCCAGCAGACAAGTCACCCCATCCTGGATTCTCCTGGATGTCTAGTTTTCAAAAATGTATAGGTTTGCTAGGTTTCCCTAGGTGCCGGCAGAGCTAAGGTTCAAAACCTACAGCTAGGCACTTTGAAAAAAAGGGGTCAGTTGTCACTGTAAAAATGTGGTGGGCCCACGCTGTGTTTTGGGCCGTTTCCTGTTGCGGGCACTAGGCCTACCCACACAAGTGAGGTACCATTTTTCTTGGAAGACTTTGGGGAATGCGGGGTGGGTGTAATTTTGTGGATCCACAGAGATTCTAGAACTTTCCATCACGAGAATGTGAGGAAAATGCATTTTTTTTACAAAGTTTGAAATTTGCAAGGAATTCTGGGTAACAGATCCTGGTGAGAGCCAGATAAGTCACCCCATCCTGGATTCCCATAGGTGTCTAGTTTAAAAACAATGTATAGTTTTGCTAGGTTCCCTTAGGTGCCGGCAGAGCTAGGGTTCAATATCTACAGCTAGGCAATTTGCAAAAAAAGGTCAGTTTTCACTGTAAAAATGTGGTGGGCCCACGTTGCGTTTTGCGCCGTTTCCTGTCGCGGGCTCTAGGCCCACCCACACAAGTGAGGTACCTTTTTTTTTTGGAAGACTTTGAGGAATGCGGATTGGGTGGAATTTTGAGGATCCACAGAGATTCCAGAACTTTCCATCACAGAAATGTGAGGAAAATGAGTTTTTTTTTACAAAGTTTTAGGTTTGCAAGGGATTCTGGGTAACAGAACCTGGTTAGAGCCAGACAAGTCACCCCATCCTGGATTACCCTGGGTGTCTAGTTTTCAAAAATGTATAGGTTTGCTAGGTTTCTCTCGGTGCCGGCAGAGCTAGGGTTCAAAATCCACAGCTAAGCATTTTGAAAAAAAGGACAATTTTTCACTGTAAAGGTTTGGTATGCCCGCGTTGCGTTTTTGGCCATTTCCTGTTGCGGGCTCCAGGCCTAACCACACAAGTGAGGTACCATTTTTCTCGGAAGACTTTGGAGAATGAGAGGTGGGTGGAATTTTGTGGATCCATGCAGATTCCAGAACCTTTCCATTACAGAAAATTGAGGAAAATTAGTTGTTGTTTTTTTACAAAGTTTGAGGTTTGCAAGGGATTCTGGGTAACAGAACCTGGTGAGAGCCAGACAAGTCACCCTATTCTGGATTCCCTTGGATGTCTAGTTTTCAAAAATGTATAGGTTTGCTAGGTTTCCCTAGGTGCCGACAGAGCTAGGGTCCAAAATCCACAGCTAAGCACTTTGAAAAAAAGGGTCAGTTCTCACTGTAAAAATGTGGTGTGCCCGCGTTGCGTTTTGGGCCGTTTCCTGTTGCGGGCACTAGGCCTACCCACACAAGTGAGGCACCATTTTTCTCAGAAGACTTTGGGGAATGAGGGGTGGGTGGAATTTTGTGGATACATGGAGATTACAGAACTTTCCATGACAGAAATGTGAGGAAAAGGTGTTTTTTTATTACAACGTTTAAGGTTTGCAAGGGATGCTGGGTGACATAACCTGGTGAGAGCCAGACAAGTCACCCCATCCTGGATTGTTCTGGGTGTCTAGTTTCCAAAAATGTATAGGTTTGCTAGGTTTCCTTAGGTGCCGGCGGAGCTAAGGTTCAGAATCTACAGCTAAGCACTTTGAAATAAAGGTGTCAGTTGTCACTGTAAAAATGTGGTGTGTCCACGTTGAGTTTTGGGCCGTTTCCTGTCGCGGGCACTAGGCCTACCCACACAAGTGAGGTACCATTTTTCTTGGAAGACTTTGGGCAATGCGGGGTGGGTGAAGTTTTGTGGATCCGCGCAGATTCCAGAATTTTCCATAACAGAAATGTGACAAAAATATGTTTTGTTTTTTACAAAGTTTGAGGTTTGCAAGGGATTATGGGTAACAGAACCTGGTGAGAGCCAGTCAAGTCATGCCATCCTAGATTCCCCTGGGTGTCTTGTTTTACAAAATGGATAGGTTTGCTAGGTTTCCCTAGGTGCAGGCAGAACTAGGGTACAAAATCTACATCTAGGCGCTTTGCAAAAAAAATGTCAGTTTTAACTGTAAAAATGTGGTGTTTCCACGTTGCGTTTTATGCTGTTTCCTGCTGCGGGCACTAGGCTTACCCACACAAGTGAGGTACCATTTTTCTCTGAAGACTTTGGGGAATGCGGGGTGGGTGGACTTTCGTGGATCCATGCAGATTCCAGATCTTTCCATCACAGAAATGTGAGGAAAATGTGTTTTTGTGTTATAAAGTTTGAGGTTTGCAACTTATTCTGGGTAACAGAACCTGGAAAGAGCGAGACAAGTCACTCCATCCTAGATTTCCCTGGGTATCTAGTTTTCAAAATTGTATAGGGTCGCTAGGTTTCCCTGGGTGCCGGCAGAGCTGGGGTTCAAAATCTACAGCTAGACAATTTTCAAAAAAAGGGTCAGTTTTCACTGTCAAAATGTGGTGTGCCCACATAGCGTTTTGGGCCATCTCCTGTTGCAGGCACTAGGCCTACCCACACAAGTGAGGTACCATTTTTCTCGGAAGACTTTGGGGAATGTGGGGTGGGTGGAATTTTGTGGATTCACAGAGATTCCAGAGCTTTTCATCACAGAAATGAGAGGAAAATGTGTTTTTTTTTTACAAAGTTTGAGGTTTGCAAGGGATTCTGGGTAACAGAACCTGGTGAGAACCAGACAAGCCACCCCATCCTGGATTCTCCTGGGTGTCTAGTTTTTAAAATGTATATGTTTGCTAGGTTTCCCTAGGTGCCGGCAGAGCTAGGGTTCAAAATCTACAGCTAGGCACTTTGCAAAAAAAGGGTCAGTTTTCACTATAAAAATGTGGTGTGCCCACGTTGCATTTTGCGCCGTTTCCTGTCGCGGGCTCTAGGCCCACCCACACAAGTGAGGTACCTTTTTTTTTGGAAGACTTTGCGGTATGCGGACTGGGTGGAATTTTGAGGCTCCACAGAGATTCCAGAACTTTCCATCACAGAAATGTGAGGAAAATGAGGTTTTTTTTTACAAAGTTTGAGGTTTGCAAGGGATTCTGGGTAACAGAACCTGGTTTGAGCCAGACAAGTCACCCCATCCTGGATTACCCTGGATGTCTAGTTTTCAAAAATGTATAGGTTTGCTAGGTTTCCCTAGGTGCCGGCAGAGCTAGGGTTCAAAATCCACAGCTAAGCCCTATGAAAAAGGACAATTTTTCACTGTAAAAGTTTGGTATGCCCGCGTTGCGTTTTTGGCCATTTCCTGTCGCGGGCACCAGGCCTAACCACACAAGTGAGGTACCATTTTTCTCGGAAGACTTTGGAGAATGAGAGGTGGGTGGAATTTTGTGGATCCATGCAGATTCCAGAACCTTTCCATTACAGAAAGGTGATGAAAATTAGTTTTTTTTTGTACAAAGTTTGAGGTTTGCAAGGGATTCTGGGTAACAGAACCTGGTGAGAGCCAGACAAGTCACCCTATTCTGGATTTCCTTGGATGTCTAGTTTTCAAAAATGTATTGGTTTGCTAGGTTTCCCTAGGTGCCGACAGAGCTAGGGTTCAAAATCCACAGCTAAGCACTTTGAAAAAAAGGGTCAGTTCTCACTGTAAAAATGGGGTGTGCCCGCGTTGCGTTTTGGGCCGTTTCCTGTTGCGGGCACTAGGCCTACCCACACAAGTGAGGTACCATTTTTCTCTGAAGACTTTGGGGAATGAGGGGTGGGTGGAATTTTGTGGATCCATGGAGATTACAGAACTTTCCATGACAGAAATGAGAGGAAAATTTGTTTTTGTTTTTACAACGTTTAAGGTTTGCAAGGGATTCTGGGTAACAGAACCTGGTGAGAACCAGACAAGCCTCCCCATCCTGGATTCTCCTGGGTGTCTAGTTTTCAGAAATGTATAAGTTTGCTAGGTTTCCCTAGGTGCCAGCAGAGCTAAGGTTCAAAATCTACAGCTAGGCACTTTGAAAACAGGGGGTCAGTTGTCACTGTAAAAATGTGGTGTGCCCACATTGCATTTTGAGCCGTTTCCTGTCGCGGGCACTAGGCCTACCCACACAATGAGGTACCATTTTTCTCTGAAGACTTTGGGGAATACAGGGTGCATGGAATTTTGTGGATATACGCAGATTCAAGAAATTTCCATCACAGAAATGTGAGGAAAATTTGTTTTTTTTGACAAAGTTTGAGGTTTGCAAGGGAGTCTGGGTAACAGAACCTGGTGAGAGCCAGACAAGTCACCCCATCCTGTATTCCCTTGGGTGTCTAGTTTTAAAAAATGTATAGATTTGCTAGGTTTCCTTAGGTGCCGGCAGAGCTAGGCTTCAAAATCTACAGTTCGGCACTTTGCAAAAAAAGGCTGAGTTTTCACTGTAAAAATGTGGTGTACCCACGTTGCGTTTTCGGCCGTTTCCTATCGCGGGTACTAGGCCTACCCACACAAGTGAGGTACCATTTTTCTCTGAAGACTTTGGGGAATGCGGGGTTGGTTGAATTTTGTGGATCCACGCAGATTCCAGAATTTTCCATCACAGAAATGTCAGGAAAATGAATTTTATTTTACAAAGTTTGAGGTTTGCAAGGGATTCTGGGTAACAGAACCTGGTGAGAGCCGGACAAGTCACCCCATACTGGATTCCCTTGGGTGTCTAGTTTTCAAAAATGTATAGGTTTGCTAAGTTTTCCTAGGTGTCAGCAGAGCTAGTGTCGTGTAGTTCCTATAGTACCCCTGCAGGACCTGCGCGTTTGGATAACATAAACTGTGGGCTTGGTGGTAGACTGGCTCTGTGCACCCCCACTGTGTATGTTAGCCTGATTTGCATTAGCTAGCTCACAGTGCCACTATAATCTCCTCTTATCGGGGAGAGATTAGTTTCTGGCAACCTTAGATCATGACAACCTTGATCCCTCAGAATCGTGGAAACAATGTACTACTTTTCGCTCAGTCACTCGTGCTTACTTATTCGGTTTGTCTCAGAGAGTCACACAGAATAAACAGTCTTGGCGTTTCAATAAGTATTTATTGAACAGTTGTTATTCTAGTGTAAAATATCTGTGCTGCAGCAACCAGCAGACAATAGCAGAGATATATTATCAGCAGTACGATAAAAGTGAAAGGGTAGTACAGTTCTACCATATTGCAATAATCAGGAATACATACATGAATATAAAAAGCATTATAAAAGTGCGGGTACTCCGACGATGCCTAACTAGATGTACCTAAGTGTACCTAGCATGTGTGTAGGTCTAAAAGCCTAAGAGCCAAGAATCCTTCTAGGATTTAGTCGAACCCCATTACCTGAATAGAGAGAGTGTGGGACCAACACTGACTGCCGACCGGACGATAATAACAGGACTGTGTCCCCAGAGATACAACCATCAGGCACTTATCATGGTAGCCTTTAAAATTTAAATACTTGTGCGTCGACAGCAGGAATTTGAAATATCTCAGATCAAGGGCTCTTCATTGCCTCTGTGTTCCTGCGTCTTCTTCACATCACCATTTGCCCTGAAGAAGTTCATTTTATGTACGAACGAAACGCGTTGGCTGGAATTTGCACATTTTGATATTGAAAATAAAGGATGATAAACCACTATACAAAATGAACATTTGGATTTATTGAAGAAAACTCTTTGGTAGTGCACCGCTCCACTATTTTCAGAGTGTGGGACCCAGTCCTGGTCTCGAGTTGGACACCCTGCAAGGGCTGTGTAAGACCGCTGTCAGCTGGAGCGACTGCATGCAGGAGACTCAGCGTCTCTGGTCAGTGTGTCAGCATGGAAGTCTCAATTCCCTCTGTCTTACCGTGGCAAGATGTGGTGTATTTATACCCTAAAGTGTCTCGTCCCTTTGTATGGTTTGTATTGGTCTTTGTTGGACATGAGGAAGACGTCAGGGGTGAACTTTGTACATACATATTATGCGGGAGATGTAGCTGGTGAATGCTCATGCATAATTTATGAGTACATTGTAGGCCTGTGTTCGGGAAAAACCCTGCAGTGTTCAAACCACAGACTAGATAACGTTCAACCCTCAGAGTTCATTGTGTACGGTAGGGAACTAATGTAGGTGAAAGATCATGCCTATATTAGGGCATAGGAGATCATGACTATAATATTGCGTAGACGATTATGACCATAATAGGGCATATACGATTATGACCATATACGGCATATATGAACGTGTCTATATTAGGGCCTCTATACGAAACATAGCACTAGGGTTCAAAATCCACAGCTAGGCACTTTGAACAAAAGGACCATTTTTAACTGTAAAAGTGTGGTATGTCCGCGTTGCGTTTTGGGCTGTTTCCTGTCGCGTGCACTAGGCCTACCCACACAAGTGAGGTACCATTGTTCTCGGAAGACTTTGGAGGATGAGAGGTGGGTGGAATTTTGTGGATCCACATAGATTCCAGAACTTTCCATCACAGAAATGTTAGGAAAATTAATTTTATTTTACAAAGTTTGAGGTTTGCAAGGGATTCTGGGTAACAGAACCTGGTGAGAGCCAGACAAGTCACCCCATCCTGGATTCCCTTGGGTGTCTAGTTTTCAAAAATGTATAGAGTTGCTAGGTTTACCTAGATGCCAGCAGAGCTAGGGTTCAAAATCTACAGCTAGGCACTTTGCAAAAAAAGGGTCAGTTTTCACTGTAAAAATGTGTTATGTCCGCGTTGTGTTTTGGGCCGTTTCCTGTTGCGGGTCCTAGGCCTACCCACACAAGTGAGGTACCATTTTTCTCTGAAGACTTTGGGGAAGTCAGGGTGGGTGGAATTTTGTGGATCCACGCAGATTCCAGAGCTTTCCATCACAGAAATTTGAGGAAAATGTTTTTTTTTTACAAAGTTTGAGATTTGCAAGGGATTCTGGGTAACAGAACCTGGTGCGAGTCATACAAGTCACCCCATCCTGGATTCCCCTGGGTGTCTAGATTTCAAAACTTTATATGTTTGCTAGGTTTCCCTAGGTGCCGGCAGAGGTAGGGTTCAAAATCTACAGCTAGGCACTTTACAAAAAAAAGGTCAGTTTTCACTATAAAAATGTTGTGTGCCCACGATGCGTTTTGGGCCGTTTCCTGTTGCGGGAACTAGGCCTATCCACACAAGTGAGGTACCATTTTTCTCTGAAGACTTTGGAGAATGCGGGGTGGGTGGAATTTTGTGGATCCATGCAGATTCCAGAGCTTTCCATCACAGAAATGTGAGGAAAATGAGATTGTTTTACAAAGTTTGAGATTTGCAAGGGATTCTGGGTAACAGAACCTGGTGAGAGACAGACAAATCACCCCATCCTGGATACCCTTGAGTGTCTAGTTTTCAAAAATGAATATGTTTGCTAGGTTTTCCTAGATGCCGGCAGAGCTAGGGTACAAAATCTACTTCTAAGCACTTTGCAAAAAAAGGGTCAGTTTTCACTGTAAAAATGTGGTGTTCCCACGTTGCGTTTTGGACCGTTTCCTGTCGCGGGCACTAGGCCTACCCACACAAGTGAGGTACAATTTTTCTAGGAGGACTTTGGGGAATGAGGGGTGCGTGGATTTTTCTGGATCCACGGAGATTGCAGAACTTTTCATCACAGACATTTGAGGAAATGTGTTTTCTTTTTACAAAGCTTGAGGTTTGCAAGGAATGCTGGGTAACATAACCTGGTGAGAGCCAGACAAGTCCCCACATCCTAGATTGTCCTGGGTGTCTAGTTTTCAAAAATGTATAGGTTTGCTATGTTTCCCTAGGTACTGGCAGAGCTAGGGTTCAAAATCTACAGCTAGCCACTTTCTAAAAATGCGGTCCATTTTCACTGTAAAAATGTGGTGTCTCCACATTGCGTTTTGGGCCGTTTCCTGCCAGAGGCACTAGGACTACCCATACAAGTGAGGTACTATTTTTTTCTGAAGACTTTGGGCCATGCGGGGTGGGTGAAATTTTGTGGATCCACACAGATTCCAGAACTTTCCATAAAAGAAAAGTGACGAAAATGTGTTTTATTTTTACAAAGTTTGAGGTTTGCAAGGGATTCTGGGTAACAGAACCTGGTGAGAGCCAGAAAAGTCATGCCATCCTAGATTCCCCTGGGTGTCTTGTTTTAAAAAATGCATAGGTTTGCTAGGTTTCCCTAGGTGCCGGCAGAGCTAGGGTTCAAAATCTACAGCTAGGCAATTTGCAAAAAAAGGGTCAGTTTTTACTGTCAAAATGTGGTGTGCCCACAAAGCGTTTTGGTCCATTTCCTGATGCGGGCACTAGATCTACCCACACAAGTGAGGTACCATTTTTCTCGGAAGACTTTGGGGAGTGTGGGGTGGGTAGAATTTTGTGGATTCACGGAGATTCCAGAGCTTTTCATCACAGAAATGTGAGGAAAATGTGTTTTTGTTTACAAAGTTTGAGGTTGCAAGGGATTCTGGGTAACAGTACCTGGTGAGAACCAGACAAGTCACCCCATCCTGGATTCTCCTGGGTGTCTAGTTTTCAGAAATATATAAGCTTGCTATGTTTCCCCAGGTGCCAGCAGAGCTAAGGTTCAAAATCTACAGCTAGGCACTTTGAAAAAAGGGGGTCAGTTGTCACTGTAAAAGTGGTGTGCCCACATTGCATTTTGGGCCGTTTCATGTAGCGTGCACTAGGCCTACCCACACAATGAGGTACCATTTTTCTCTGAAGACCTTAGGGAATACAGGGTGCGTGGATTTTTGCGGATATACGCAGATTCCAGAACTTTTCATCACAGAAATGTGAGGAAAATTTGGTTTTTTTGACAAAGTTTGAGGTTTGCAAGGGATTCTTCGTAACAGAACCTGGTGAGAGCCAGAAAAGTCACCCTATCCTGGATTCCCTTGGGTGTCCAGTTTTTAAAAATGTATAGGTTTGCTAGGTTTCTTTAGGTGCCGGCAGAGCTAGGGTTCAAAATCTACAGCTAGGCACTTTGCAAAAAAAGGGTTGATTTTCACTGTAAAAATGTGGTGTGCCCACTTTGCGTTTTGGACCGTTTCCTGTTGAGGGGACTATGCCTACCCACACAAGTGAGGTACCATTTTTCTTGGAAGACATTGGAGAATGAGAGGTGGGTGGATTTTCGTGGATCCATGCAGATTCCAGAACTTTTCATCACAGAAATTTGAGGAAAATTTGGTTTTTTTGACAAACTTTGAGGTTTGCAAGGGATTTTGGGTAACAGAACCTGGTGAGAGCCAGACAAGTCACCCCATCCTGGATTCCCTTGGGTGTCTAGTTTTCAAAAATGTATAGGTTTGCTAGGTTTCCATAGATGCCGGCAGAGCTAGGGTTCAAAATCTACAGCTAGGCACTTTGCAAAAAAAGGGTCAGTTTTCACTGTAAAAATGTGGTGGGCCCACGTTGCATTTTGGGCCGTTTCCTATTGCGGGCACTAGGCCTACCCACGCAAGTGAGGTACCATTTTTCTCTGAAGACTTTGGGGAATGCGGGGTTGGTTGAATTTTGTGGATCCATGCAGATTCCAGAAATTTCCATCACAGAAATGTGAGGAAAATGTTTTTTTTACAAAGTTTGAGATTTGCAAGGGATTCTGGGTAACAGAACCTGGTGAGAGCCATACAAGTGACCCCATCCTGGATTCCCCTGCGTGTCTAGATTTAAAAAATGTATAGGTTTGCTGGGTTTCCCTAGGTGCTGGCAGAGCTAGGGTTCAAAATCTACGGCTAGGCACTTTGCAAAAAAAGGGTCCGTTTTCACTATAAAAATGTTGTGTGCCCACGTTGCGTTTTTGGCCGTTTCCTGTCGTGGCCACAAGGCCCACCCACACAAGTGAGGTACCATTTTTCTCTGAAGACTTTGGGGAACGCGGGGTGGGTAGAATTTTGTGGATCCACGCAGATTCCAGAGCTTTCCATCACAGAAATGTGAGGAAAATGTATTTTGTTTTATAAAGATTGAGGTTTACAAGTTATTCTGAGTAACAGAACCTGGAAAGAGCCAGACAAGTCACCCCATCCTAGATTTCCCTGAGTGTCTAGTTTCAAAAAATACAGTGGGTTGCTAGGTTTACCTGGGCGCCAGCAGAGCTAGGGTTCAAAATCTACAGCCAGGCAATTTGCAAAAAAAGTGTCAGTTTTCACTGTAAAAATGTGGTGTGCCCACATTGCATTTTGGGCCGTTTCATGTAGCGTGCACTAGGCCTACCCACACAATGAGGTACCATTTTTCTCGGAAGACTTAGAGGAATGTGGGGTGGGTAGAATATTGTGGATCCACGGAGTTTCAGAACTTTTCATCACAGAAATGTGAGGAAAATGTGTTTTATTTTACAAAGTTTGAGATTTGCAAGGGATTCTGGGTAACAGAACCTGGTGAGGACCAGACAAGTCACCCCATCCTGGATTCACCTGGGTGTCTAGTTTTCAGAAATGTATAGGTTTGCTAGGTTTCCCTAGGTGCCAGCAGATCTAATGTTCAAAATCTACAGCTAGGCACTTTGAAAAAAGGGGGTCAGTTGTCACTGTAAAAATGTGGTGTGCCCACATTGCATTTTGGGCCGTTTCCTGTCGCGGGCACTAGGCCTACCCACACAATGAGGTACCATTTTTCTCTGAAGACGTTGGGGAATACTGGGTCCGTGGAATTTTGTGGATATACGCAGATTCCAGAACTTTCCATCACAGAAATGTGAGGAAAATTTGTTTTTTTTGACAAAGTTTGAGGTTTGCAAAGGATTCTGGGTAACAGAACCTGGTGAGAGCCAGAAACGTCACCCTATCCTGGATTCCCTTGGGTGCCCAGTTTTCTAAAATGTATAGGTTTGCTAGGTTTCCCTAACTGCCGGCAGAGCTAGGGTTCAAAATCTACAGCTAGGCACCTTGCAAAAAAAGGGTCGGTTTTCACTGTAAAAATGTGGTGTGCCCACGTTTCGTTTTGGACCGTTTCCTGTCGCGGGGACTAGGCATACCCACACAAGTGAGGTACCATTTTTCCTGGAACACTTTGGGGAATGAGGGTAGGTGTAATTTTGTGGATCCACGGAGATTCCAGAACTTTCTATCACAGAAATGTGAGGAAAATGTGTTTTTTTTTTACAAAGTTTGACGTTTGCAAGGGATTCTGAATAACATAACCTGGTGAGAGCCAGACAAGTCACCCCAACCTGGATTGTCCTGGGTGTCTAGTTTTCAAAAATGTATGGGTTTCTCTAGGTGCCCGCAGAGCTAGGGTACAAAATCCACAGCTAGGCACTTTGCAAAAAAGGGTCAGTTTTCACTGTAAAAATGTGGTGTGCCCACGTTTCGTTTTGGACCGTTTCCTGTCGCGGGGACTAGGCATACCCACACAAGTGAGGTACCATTTTTCCTGGAACACTTTGGGAAATGAGGGTAGGTGTAATTTTGTGGATCCACGGAGATTCCAGAACTTTCTATCACAGAAATGTGAGGAAAATGTGTTTTTTTTTTACAAAGTTTGACGTTTGCAAGGGATTCTGAATAACATAACCTGGTGAGAGCCAGACAAGTCACCCCAACCTGGATTGTCCTGGGTGTCTAGTTTTCAAAGATGTATGGGTTTCTCTAGGTGCCCGCAGAGCTAGGGTACAAAATCCACAGCTAGGCACTTTGCAAAAAAGGGTCAGTTTTCACTGTAAAAATGTAGTGTGCCCACGTTGTGTTTTGGGCCGTTTCCTTTTGCGGGCACTAGGTCTACCCACACAAGTGAGGTACCAGTTTTCTCGGAAGACTTTAGGGAATGCGGGGTTGGTGGAATTTTGTAGATCCTTGTAGATCCCAGAACTTTTCTTCACAGAAATGTGAGCAAAATGTTTTTTTTTTTTTTTACAAAGTTTGAAGTTCGCAAGTTATTCTGGGTAACAGAACCTGGAAAGAGCCAGACATGTCACCCCATCCTAGATTTCTTTGGGTGTCTAGTTTTAAAAAATGTATAGGTTTGCTAAGTTTCCCAGGGTGCCGGTAGAGCTAGGATTCAAAATCTACAGCTAGGCACTTTGCAAAAAAAGGGTTAGTTTTCACTGTAAAAATGTGGTGCGCCCACGTAGCATTTTGGGCCATTTCCTGTTGCGGGCACTAGACCTACCCACACAAGTGAGGTACCATTTTGCTCGGAAGACTTTGGGAAATGCGGGGTGGGTGGGATTTTGTGGATCCACGGAGATTCCAGAACTTTTCTTCACAGAAATGTGAGGAAAATGTTTTTTTATTTTTTTACAAAGTATGAGGTTTGCAAGGGATTCTGGGTAACAGAACCTGGTGAGAACCAGACAAATCACCCCATCCTGGATTCCCTTGGGTGTCTAGTTTTCAAAAATGTATAGGTTTGCTAGGTTTCCCTAGATGCCGGTATAGCTAGGGTTCAAAATCTACAGCTAGGCACTTTGCAAAAAAAGGGGCAGTTTTCACTGTAAAAATGTGATGGGCCCACTTTGCGTTTTGGGCCATTTCCTGTCGCGGGCACTAGGCCTATCCACACAAGTGAGGTACCATTTTTCTTAAAAGATTTTGGGGAATGCGGGGTGGTGGAATTGTGTGGATCCACGGAGATTCCAGAACTTTCCATCACAGAACTGTGAGGAAAATGTGTTTTTTTGACAAAGTTTGAGGTTTGCAAGTTATTCTGGGTAACACAACCTGGAAAGAGCCAGACAAGTCACCCCATCCTAGATTTTCCTGGGTGTCTAGTTTTCAAAAATGTATAGGTTTGCTAGGTTTCCCTAGGTTGCGGCTGAGCTATGGTTCAAAATCCACAGCTAGGCACTTTGCAAAAAAAGGGTCAGTTTTCACTGTAAAAATGTGGAGTGTCCATGTTGCATTTTGGGCCGTTTCCTGTCGTGGGCACTAGGCCTACCCACACAAGTGAGGTACCATTTTTATTGGGAGACTTAGGGGAACACAGAATTGTAGAGCAACTGTTATTACTTATTGACTTTTGATGCATTTCTGCCTTCCAAATGGAAGACAATGTGTAAAAAAAGAAGTTACTTTGAAAAAAGTCCTATAATTCACATGCTAGTGAGGGTACCCACAATTTCGGAGATGTGCAAATAGCTACAGTTTGTAAAATGTATATTTTGTTCCCATTTCAGAAATACATAGGTGTCTTTCATACAGATTTTTCACTGTTCATATTTTCCCAAATGAATTGCTATATACCGGGAAACACAATAATAAACCATTGCAAGACACTGCTCATTAATTGGCTCTGGGTTTGTCGGGTTCTTGGTGAACCTACAAGTCCTATATATCCCCACAACCAGAAGGGTCCAGCGGATGTAAAGGTATATTGCTTTAAAAAACTTTCATACTTAGAAGAAGTTACAGGTGAAAACGTTGGCACAAATGGCTGTTTTTTTCAACTCATTTTCAATTTTTCCTATTTTCAACTGTTAGTTTCTATAAAAAAACCTTGAAGGATCTACACAAATGACCCCTTGCTGAATTCAGAATTTTGTCTACATTTCTAAAATGTATAGCTTTCCAGGATCCATTATTGCTTTCATACCCATTTCTACCATTAACTCGAAGAAGGTTGAAAGCATAAAAAATAGCAAGAATAGGCTATGTCTGAGTAAAATGCCAAAATTGGGAAAAAAATGTGGTTTTCTGACAAAAGTCTGTCAGTCCCTGAAAGCTGGGAAGATGGTAATTTCAGCACAATAAACACTTTGTTGATACCATTTGCAGGGAAAAAACCAGGCGCTTTCATCTGCAGCACTTTATTTGTATTTGTTTTTGACTAATTTCTGGGTCCCCTCCAGGGGAATCAACGAGCCCTGGGTACCTTTAAAATCCCCATGACGTTGGAAGGAAAGGACACAAATTTGGTGTGGATACCTTATGTAGTCAAAAAGTTACAGGGGCCTAAGTGCGAAATACCCCAAATAGCCAAAAAAAGGCTTAGCACAGGGGGGGGGGGGGGAGGCCTAGCAGCAAAGTTGTTAAGTGTATTCGTATAGCTTCTTCTCACCAAGCGTTTTCAGAATTGTGCACCCTTCCCTGTTCAGGGCTTGTGATTGGTTGGAGTCGGCGGTGTGCTGATATTGTGTTTGGTGTTGGGTGCGAAAGAAGCTGCCATTGCTACTGCCAGCGCCGTATTCGTGTTGTTTAGTTGCCACTCACGCACCCGAGAAAAAGCTTCACTACTCTTTAGCCGCTTGTTATGTGGTTTGTGCAGAAAGTTCACGCTGCCTCTACCTGTCGTAAACCCGATCCTGTGTGTATATTTTTGTGTCTATCACTGTTTACTGCTGCCCTTGCCATACCCATACCTGTTTATTCCTGTGGTAAGGTGTGCTGCTTTTCCCCAGACTGTAGCACCCTGTGTGAGGAAAACTTGCCCTACTACTGCCTGTGCGTTCTGAAGAAACCCGCCCTGCTAATGACAACCTTTTCCGTATATTACTAAAGCTTGAGAAACCCCAAACCATTTTATTGTATAAAACCCTGAAGCAATGTCGGTGCTCAGTTGCATTGTGCCTTTCCTTTTTCCTTTTGTATGGGGAATGGTTGTGATGGATGGGGGCGGCGGGCAGTTCTGTGTAAGCACCTTTTGTCATGGCCTCCCAGTTTAATAATGCTATCTCCCAGGGTGTAAAAGGGTGATAGGCCCCTCTCAGCGTTGATGTGTGGTCTGACAATACAGGCATTGCTCTGCACACCGAGGGGCTGGGTTTGAGCCCCCTCCCCTGCTCTGGTGTGCATCTGAACCTATCTTGCAGAGAAGAAGGACACTGTAGATCGGACAGTAATGGCCTATGGTGACTACGCCTGGCTGAGGGGATGTTTATTATTTATAGTAGAGGCTGTATTTGGGGAATATGGAGTATAAGACCCCAAGGAGGATGGGGATCAATGGCTAGAGGGCCGCCAACCAGTTATGCATTAGTTAATCTCGAAGTGTGCCTGGATGAGTGGGATCATTGTACTTGTTTGTCTGCTCATACTTTGCAGGCAGGCACTCGTCTGTTCCTTATACCTAGCAGGGAGGGCAGTCTACCATGCTTGCACAGTTCTCGCACTGGGACAGAAAGGCTCTGCACTGGTTTGTTTCTCAGCATACCTTACTGGAAGGACTCTAGGCCAGCTTTCAATGTCTGTCTGCTTATACCTTGCCAAGAGGGCAGTCAGCACTGGTGTTTCTCGTTATACTTTACTTGAAGGGGTACGGCAAGGGGCATAAAACAAGCCCCAGCGGGGATGGGGACACACCACTTTAGGGGCCCCACACCTCCGGGGAACCTATTCAGGGGAAGGTAAATGAATATCGGAGCGATGTGGGAATTAAGGATTTAAAATGTAATGTAGACCGTTTGATTTAAGAGAGTACCCACACGTGATAGACTGATTGTAATTCTAAAAATGAGTATAAAAATGTTGAGTTGTGATAATCTTGTCATGTTTTTCTTTTAGTTTTAATGTGAACTACTCTTATGTCATTCATAATTTTTTTTTTTCTCCTTATGTCCATTGGTACTCTGATCCACTGAATCTCTTTTCGCCTGTGGGAGATATGGCCCCCAATTCCTTCCTTGTGTTTCCCAGTGGCACCTCTCATTGTCCCTAATGCCATGATTATACTCTCTGGGGCAGATTTACAAGCCCCTTGCGCCACTTTTGCGTCACTTTTACCATGTTAAAAGTGACGCAAAAGTGGCGCAAGGGGCTTGTAAATAAGCCCCTCTGCTTTTTAGGTCGAGCCTGAGCCAGCGTGCAAGTGCTGCTCTGGTGATCTGTTGTACGGAGGAGAAGCCCCGCCCGTATTTTTCATTGGCTTGTGTCTTTGTCCTTAATAAATGCTGGTGTTTGATTCCTTAATAGGCTTGTTAGTCCCTCCTTAGTACGGCTATGCTGTCATTTGTATCCTCCCAGGGCTACTGGCCTCTTTACTTGGTTATTACATGGTACGTGTACTTTTTTTTCTTTATTGAGCTTCTCCTACATTAGGCACAACGTCGTGCTTGGCTTACATTCAGCGCGCCATGCCCGCTTTCATTTTTGAAGCAGAGACAATGGCGGCTGTTTGTTTGCAATGCCATAGGTCTTGCATTTAAATGTGAGACCTATGCCATTGCAAATATTTATTTGTTTAAACGTCTTTAGCGCAGAAAGGAAAGGAACGTGAAGGCAAAGGCAGTAGGCTCCGAGCAAGGTGTTCCTTCTCTCCGCTCCTCAGAGTGCCAGGGAAGCCACAACACGGCGACATGGTGTCATTTGTGGGGCGCTACATCATTTCAAGGGTAGGAAGGGTGTGCAGAGAGGACAGAGCATCGTCTTCGTGCACAGCTTCCCAAATGGCAGAGCAAAGCTTGACACAGAGCTTTAGGCAGGAATCTGAGGTGTGGAAACAAAAACCTCTCCGAAATTAGAGCTGTTCTGGGAGCCGGTGGGTGCCCCCTTCACACGGCACAGACCGTCTCTGAGCAAAGGAGCCCCTGCTTCCGTTGCATGTAGACTTCTGCCTCTGTTTGCATTTCAGGATTTTATTTTTATTGCCCTTGGTATGTCAAAATTAAAATTCACCTGTGACACCCCCACCCCCAACCCACACCACACACTTTCACCCCACCTACACACTCAGAAGGCAGACATTTTCATTTTCTGCCAGAAGTCTTTTATATCACCTTGGGGGTCCTCAGAAGTTGACAACATTTTTGTTGTTGATCGGCTTCGTTGTGGTGCTGAAATCTGTTTTACAGAAGGATCGTCAATGGCATTTCTATTGCAAATATAGAGATAAACATCAACAGAGATGTGATTGTTTTTATTTAATAAATAAACGGGCGTAATAGTTTTCATTTGAACACACATTAATAAATAAACTCCGCTCTATGAGATACTATAGGAGTGTGGATGGGTTGTCGCAGTATGCTTAAACTCACAACTAGTGAGGCTTTTTCTCGCAGGGCACTTTGCTCGGATTGTTACCACTTGTCTCAACATTCGATGGACAGTTCCTACTTTTTGGGGAGAGTTATCATTCTTGTCAATTATGTTTGATTTAAAAAAAAAAAGAGTGCGCTGCATGTACCTTAATCTCCAGCAGAAATTTCTATTACATCAGCAAAATATTTTTCTGTGTTCTGTCTTTGGCAGCTCACTTATATTTCTTGCGTTCCCCAAATGCCCCCGTATTTAGTCTGTAAGCACTATTTACTTTATTGAGTTTCTCTTACTGCAGGCAGGACATGCGCTTCTTCAGCTGAAACTGCTTGTGTTTTTTTAAGCAGCACGGCCGCCCCGTAACACAGGTGCCTGCTTTCAATCACTTTAACCCGACATTATCTCATGTCTGTTTTAACCACCCTCCCCACCCCAAGTAAAATGGATTTAGAAATGATTAGCAAATTAAGTCATGTGAATTCCAGGTAGCACATAATCCTGTGCTAATGGGCTGAAGCTGACAACAGCACATCTGTGTTACATGTCATCTGTACTAAAGCCACCTGATGGGTTGTTTTTAAAAGCCTGTTTTATTAACAACAAGAGCACCACCACCAATACCATGACCACTACCAATACCACCACCACCAATACCACCACCACCACCAATACACCACCACCACCAATACTACCACAAATGCCACCACCACCAATACCACCTCCAATACCACCAATACCAATATTCCCACCAATACCAATACCACCACCAATACCACCACCACCACCAATACCACCACCGCCACCAATGCCACCACCACCAATACCACCACCTCCACCACCACCAATTACCACCTCCAATACCACCTCCAATACCACCTCCACCAATACCACCACCACCAATACCACCACCATCAATACCACCACCACCACCAATACCATCACACTACCACCACCACCACCATCAATACCACCTCCACCTCCACCACTACCAATACACCACCACCACCAATACCACCACAAATGCCACCACCACCTCCACCACCACCACCACCACCAATACCACCTCCAATACCACCAATACCAATATTCCCACCAATACCAATACCACCACCAATACCACCAATACCACCACCACCACCAATGCCACCACCACCAACATGACCACCTCCACCACCACCAATTACCACCTCCAATACCACCTCCAATACCACCAATACCAATACCACCACCAATACCACCATCACCACCAATACTAATACCACCACCACCAAATTCAATACCACCACCACCAATACCAATACCACCACCAATACCAATACCACCACCAATACCAACACCACCACCACCAATACCACCACCACCAATACCACCACCACCACCAATACAACCACCACCACCAATACCAAAAATACCACCACCAACACCAGTACCACCACCACCAATACCACCACCAATACCGCCACCATCAATACCAATACTGCCACCAATACCACTACTACCAATACCACCACCACCAATACCACCACCACCAATACCAGCACCACCAGTAATACCACCAACACTAGCACCATCAATACCAGCACCACCAATACCAACACCACCAATACCACCACCACCAATACAACCACCGCCATCAATACCACCAATACCAATACCACGACCACCACCTCCACCACCAATACCAATAGCACCACCTCAGCATCTCTCGCTCACTATTAATAGCATGCCTGCCATAAAGCACAGTCCGCCCTGCACCAGGAGGTGAAGCCAGGGCCCTGCTACAGCTGGAGTGTTTTTTATTATGCCAAAGATAGCTAGGTCATTACGCAATGCCAAACTGCACTCTCAAATCACAAAGAGGGCAGGAAATACCCCCCCACTCTTCCTCCTGAGCCACGACAGTGTAATCACAGAGGGAAAGGCGTTGGAGAACTTTGTTAGTGTTTATAGCTCGGATCATATGTAACTCTTACTTCACACTTTGGGGTCGATTCCGATCTCGGCCGGAAGCGCACCTAACACTATTCGTCCGGAAAAAAACCAAGCCGAACGCGTGTTTCCCGACCGATTCGAACATTCGTCCGAACGAGCAAGTACGATGCGCATAACTGCTCAGATTCCGACCCAGCCGTACGTACCCATTCCAGCTCCTGTTCCCCGCCCGAGCCGGATCCGTAAACGCCGAATCGAGTCGCACAGAAGCAAATATACAGCACCTTCCAGCCGGACTAGTACGATACGCCTTCCGTACGCGCCGAACCCGTCGCTACGTCCGGCACGTCAGAGCATCCGGGAGAGCTGCACATAAGCTCCGATTCGCGCCACAAGACGATCCACGGCTACGAGACGAACAAGCCAGCGACGAGTACGAGTCGAAGCCACGAGAAACACGAACGAGACGACCCAACCATGAATCCCATTGTGCAGGTCCTACCAATACTCTACATCTATTACCGGAACCGGTACGGACGCGTACGGCACAGACGGTAAGTTAAACACCCACAACACAAACAAACGACACGTACCCGACATATGTCACACACACATAGGGATGCAGAAATGATGTACACTAGCAACACCAGAACCATAGGGGCGGGATGGCTATCACCAATGCCATACACACCCATAGGGGCCTGATGGCTACCACTACCACCACCCCTACTCATGGGGGGCTGGATGCCTACCAATACCCCCACCCTACTCATGGGGGCTGGATGCCTACCACTACCACCACCCCTACTCAGGGGGGCTTGGATGCCTACCACTACCACCACCCCTACTCATGTGGGCCTGGATGCCTGTCACTACTACCATCCCCACTCATAGGGGGATGGATGCCTACCACTAACACCACCCCTACTCAGGGGGGCCTGGATGCCTGTCACTACTACCATCCCCACTCATAGGGGGATGGATGCCTACCACTAACACCACCCCTACTCATGTGGGCCTGGATGCCTACCACTACCACCACCCCTACTCATGGGGACCTGGATGCCTACCACTACCACCACCCCTACTCAGGGGGCCTGGATGCCTACCACTACCACCACCCCTACTCATGTGGGCCTGGATGCCTGTCACTACTACCATCCCCACTCATAGGGGATGGATGCCTACCACTAACACCACCCCTACTCAGGGGGCCTGGATGCCTGTCACTACTACCATCCCCACTCATAGGGGGATGGATGCCTACCACTACCACCACCCCTACTCATGGGGGCCTGGATGCCTACCACTACCACCACCCCTAATCAGGGGGGCCTGGATGCCTACCACTACCACCCCCCCTACTCATGTGGGCCTGGATGCCTGTCACTACTACAATCCCCACTCATAGGGGGATGGATGCCTACAACTAACACCACCCCTACTCATGGGGGCCTGGATGCCTGTCACTACTACCATCCCCACTCATAGGGGGATGGATGCCTACCACTAACACCACCCCTACTCATGTGGGCCTGGATGCCTACCACTACCACCACCCCTACTCATGGGGGCCTGGATGCCTACCACTACCACCACCCCTACTCAGGGGGGCCTGGATGCCTACCACTACCACCACCCCTACTCATGTGGGCCTGGATGCCTGTCACTACTACCATCCCCACTCATAGGGGGATGGATGCCTACCACTAACACCACCCCTACTCAGGGGGGCCTGGATGCCTGTCACTACTACCATCCCCACTCATAGGGGGATGGATGCCTACCACTAACACCACCCCTACTCATGTGGGCCTGGATGCCTACCACTACCACCACCCCTACTCATGTGGGCCTGGATGCCTACCACTAACACCACCCCTACTCATGGGGGCCTGTGTGCCTACCACTACTACCATCCCCACTCATAGGATGGGTAATGCATGACACAACCAGCATACTCCAACATAAGGAATGTCAGAAAAAGACATCCCCCCAACATCATGACAAGCATGTGTAGTCTGTGTCAAATGCCTACAACACTGAACATGACATTGAACATACAATGTGACCCCCTATCACATGTGTCACACATAAATGTGTGTGGCCTCCACAATGCAAGCAGACCATGACCACTGTGGCAATGGGGTCTAAACCCCCATCATCACAGTGACCAAAATGTAAGTGTGGGGTCCATAGCTGAAGCCCAATTGAACATTGTGGCAATGGGGTCTAAACCCCCATCATCACAGTGACCAAAATGTAAGTGTGGGGTCCATAGCTGAAGCCCAATTGAACATTGTGGCAATGGGGTCTAAACCCCCATCATCACAGTGACCAAAATGTAAGTGTGGGGTCCATAGCTGAAACCCAATTGAACATTGTGGCAATGGGGTCTAAACCCCCATCATCACAGTGACCAAAAGGTAAGTGTGGGGTCCATAGCTGAAGCACATTTTGAACATTGTGGCAATGGGGTCTAAACCCACATCATCACAGTGACCAAAAGGTAAGTGTTGTCATGGAAAAAGCTGCAACTGCCAAACAGCATGGATGATTCCTGGTCACACAACAACAAACACATCAGTGGCAAAGTAGTGCTTGTGTCCCATAGCAACATAGATTGGGTGAGGCAAACAGTGCAGTGCAAATAAGACATACCTTTGGCCATGTGCAGACAAACATCACCCATGGGGGCTGACATTGTCAACATTCATCAATTACACAATGACAGAAGTGACCATCATAATGCAGACCCACATATCTGCACCAATGGACACACAAATGTAGATATCCTGTGGAGACTGTAGATGTGAGGTGAACAAATACCATACCATGGCAGCAATGGGACATACAAACCATGATTATTGTGCTGACTGATGATCTAGGAGTCCCAGGGACAGCAGGGGAAATCCACCAAACAACATACAGCCAATGGCACACTAAAGATATGCCAATGCAGTGGTGCAGATGCACAAACACAAACAGGCAGCCTCACACTGCATATCAAACACAACAGGTGATGGGGGTGTGTGCCAGTGTCCCCAGGCAACCACACAACACATGAGGAGGCCTGAATCCCAATTACACAGATGTGTATACAGTGCCACACAAAAGTAACTCATGGATCGGATTCCCCTATGTGGGCAATCAGGCATTGTTAGATGAGAGGGAGCCCAACTTACACATGTCACACAAGCTTGTAGGAACAGCAACTAACACAGCAAGAGACAGACCCACCACAGCACTACCCCCAGGGACCCCACATTGTGGTGACACTAGCCTGCATGATAATCCCCCTGTGATGACAAAGCTAGATGTCGTTCACACTGTGAACCACAGTCATGTGTCCTGAGCAATAAACTACCATCACACCTACACAAGCACAAATCAATCAGCACGGCCTGTCAGCCAAGGCCAATATGGAGGTAGGGGTCTAGCCGTGCAACAACTGTGTGCACCAATGTGCAGCAGTGAAGCTCACATGGACTGGTGACATTGCACATGCACCCATGACAATCCCAGGGGTGGTGGTGGGAACTAAGGTGCAGAAACCCATCACACATGGCCAGTCAACAAGACTCGTGAATGTCTGACACACTGCACAGTACGCCGTACATGGGCATGACGTGAAATCTACCCCAATCAATGGGATCCCGGCCACAGTCACACACCAATGAAGAAGCCAAGGTGACCCACAAAGAACACACATAGACAACTTCCAACATTGCAGCTCTGACCCTGAGGAGTGGCAGCAGTCACACACACAACGTGTCACAATCACTGAAAGCTACCACAAACTGTAAATTACATGACTTGTGTAACCAACAAGTGCCAAGGGGAATCCTGACTGTGTCCCATCTGCGTTTGCGCACATCCCCAGCCCTGGCAACAAAGACAACTAGGGATGACAACCTGATGAACATTAGTTTGCCATGCACCCACATCCCGGAGAAACCAGGTCCAAGATGCTGGATGAACACAGGACAACTCAGCAAGCATCACAAACAGGAACATCCCTAGGGACACAGCCTGTGTAGGAAAAGGGAAGGGAACACACACAGACATGCTCACACAACACACAACACGGGCCTAGGCAATGTCACGGGATTACACACTGCCATGAGGGCACTCCACTCCTGTGGAAGGTCCGCTGTGCCAAACCTTGTCTGTGCACGACTCAAACATGTCAGCAGAACACTCGGTCAGTGAGTCAACAACTACAACACACTGAAGGCTCTGCTCACATCAGCCTGGGTACGGGAGTGTCACGTCAGTCATCTGCATACACCCAAAACACGTGTCAAGCAAGTTGCACTGTATACACAGATGAGTCCTTCAACATTGATGTGCTAAACTGCATGTCCAGTGGAGATGGGCACACAGTCAGGGAAATAGAAACATTGAACAGTGGTAAGCCCACCAGATGTGCATCAGTGTAAGCCAAAGATGTTAATTTACAAATGCAAAACGTACATCCCTGTGTCAAATGCTGAACATTGCACCCTCAGACTGCAGCAAAGGATGCTATAGATCCAGACTACATTAGGACACATATCCCATGGACCACATGGAGTCCATCACAGCAACACTTCATTTTCATGATCTGAACACTATTACAACTGCAAATGCATGATGATACTCATCTACATCATGTACATCCAAAGAAAAACCACAAGTAAACAAAAAGAGGCTTTATTCAGCAAATGTTAAACTAAAAATGTAAGTCCAAAAGAAACTAAGGCCAATGGCCAGTCCAAATACACAGTCCCAACAGGGTGATATGTGACAACTTGTCACCCATTGCTTCCCTGCACTGGTACGGACAGGGGACATCCCCCTCGGAGGGGCATACAAGGGGCAGGCCAGGCACCGCAGGGACAGGATTAGAGGATGCCAGAAGGAGGCAGTGAAGGGGTGGTGGGTGCAGGAGTGTCACCGGCAACTGCAGTGGAGGTGTCTGACTCAGTGGGGGCAGGCACCACTGTAGGGCACAAGTCAGATGGTGTGGGTGCTGCAACCACTGCAGTGGGCCGGTCAGATGGAGTGGACTGGGTCCCCACTGCAGTGCCCGAGTCAGACGGGGTGGTTGTGGACTCCACTGCAGTGCATGACTCCAAGGGAGTGGAAGGGGGGCAGATGAGGTGGGCAGGACAGAGGGGGGACCCGGTCTCCACACCAGTGGCACAAACAGGCAGAGCGACTGGTTTGGGGGTGGAAGAGCAAGTGGTAGGGGGGGAGGGCCTAAGCAGTTTGGGGATGCGGTATCGGTGTGTGGGGGAACCTGGGGCAGGGTGTGGCGGGGGAACCTGTGGAGTGGTGGCCTGGGGGATGGAGGAGAGAGACTGTGTGGTGGAGCTGCGTGGTGGTGGTGGTGGGGTCTTGCCCTTCCTGGTCCGGGGGGACTTTCGAATGGGGTCCTCAGTCTGCCTGTGCCTGGGGGAGGGTGTCCAGGTGTGAGGGGCACTCCCCTCTGTGTGTGGTGGTCGCCTCTTCCGCCTGGACTTCGTGTCAGATGTATCTGTGGGGAAGAGGCCAAGCTCACAGAGGAAGAGCTTCTGGGAGGGGGGGGGTTGCAGGTGAGGCAAGGGAAGGGGTTTTGGAGGGAGAGCTATCTGAGGACTGCGGAGTGCTCGTGGATGCGTGTGTGTGTGTCTGGGCCCCATCTCCTGTGAGTGAGATATCAGTCCCCTGACTGTGCATGCGTGTGCATCTGGAGTTTGGCTTGTGTGTCTGTGTGCTGCTTGTGTCTGTGCTGGTGCGTGCCGGTGCCGGTGTGTGTGTGCTTGGGACAGGTAGGGTGCTGGGGATTGTGGATGGGGCAGAGGTAGGAGGGGTGAGGGACTGTTGCAGGAGGGACACTGCTGCCGTCAGTGAGGAGGCCATGGACTGATTGGTCCGATGTAGGGCAGACATGCCAGATGACATGCCCTCCATGAATGACACCAGTTGTGTCAAAAGACCCGTGTGTGCATGGAGGACACTCAGCATTGATGTCTGCCCTACATGGATCTGTTTCAGCAAGTCCACAGACTCCACACTCAGGGCAGCAGGGGGGACAGAGGCAGGGGGTGCGGTGCCTGGCATGAAGGAGACACGCTCCCCTACACGGGAGCCTCCACGGACATGTGGGATGGGAGCAGATGGGAGGGTGAGATGGTGGTGGTGGTGGCGGGGACAGACTTGCTTGACGTTGCTTCTGGTTTGCTGACACCCGCCTCCACAAGGGAGTCCTCACTGGAAGTGCTGTTTTCCCCAGCCGAGGTGGTCGTAGCTGAGGTCTCCTCAGTGTGGCTCCCCTCACCCTCCGTGCCACTGGGTCCCTCGGTCTCCCCTGCAGTGGACCCAGTCTGGCTCTGCCGCTCCTCTTGGTCCGTGGAGCTGTCTCCTCCTGTGGCCGTGGATGTATCTGCAAACAATCAGGATAAACAGAGCAACATTAGTCACCTGTACTGACCACACACACCACAGTAAGTACAGCACATCACAGAGCAAGCCCTGCCATCATTTGCTAGACATTGCAATAAGTGCTGACACTGATTTGAAGAAGCCCATTGTCTGCCTGACAGTCAGTCATGCCACACATATCCTACCTGTCCATGCACCCATCTGTCTGCTGCCTGTTGTATGCGACTAATCATATGTGCACACATGCACCACATACACAGTTGTTGGACATCCAAGAGAACATATGGAAATGTGTCACTCCAAACACATGCCATCTCCTGCCACTGACTCAGTACATGTGTCAGGAAAAGTGATGGGCAAAGTCTCTGTTGATATGCGGGTTTTGGTTCCATCACCAGACACAATGATGTCCTCATGTCCTGATAGACAATGCAACAATGGTGTGCATGCAGGACATATCACACCACTGCTGGATCACACTTTGCGATTGGAATGTCATGGAACAGGCCTGTCTGGCAAGTCAGTCATAACTGTCTCCTGTCACAGGGGCAGTGCATACACACAACACCAGTCTGCACTGTGTCACAATCATGGAAGTTTTTGAAATGTAAGCCCTGTAGCTGACAGGTGCACATGTGCACCCCTGGCCACCCACATCATGAGGACTGAGATGATCCCACGTCAATCAAATGAGACATTTGAGTGACTGCAAACTCAAATCCATACACATGAGCACTTCAACATTTGATGAGAATGAACCAAAGCTGCCTGCACCCAAATGTTTCATACAACATTGTGCACAGTCAAGGGATCAGAGACCTATGCATTGACCTATGTGCAGATCCCACAGTCACAACTCAGATGGCTGGCCATCCCAAATTGTTAAACACTCCTGGAGTCCAAATAGCAAGGCCACACCACGGTGACACAGAGGCATACACCTGAGTGCCCTCTTCACAATTCCCAATATGTATGTTGACACACGGGAGTGGGAGAACAGAGTGCCTTCGATGTCCGGAATAGGCATTACAGTCCTGGTCCATGTGCAACATGGTATTACCCTGAACACTAGGCAGGTGGCTATGCATGTGTCACACACATGATGTACATACTACTGAGGCTCCTACCTTGGTCTCTGCAGCAGCATGGGTGTGTGGCACATACCCCAGACATGTGGTGAGTCAGAGCAGCAATTAGAACACATGTTAAAGCCATACCCAGAGTACATGTCAGATCACAGGCATTGTGAGCAATTGTACCACCCATGCAGCCCACAGTTCCTGTAACTGATGCTGTCCCCAACTTGAACCACAGGTAACTGCAAGTACAGAGTACCCAAGTGACCTAAGTCACAGACTGTAAGGGCCACACCTGTGTATCAGATGAGGAGGGGGCATGACACAAGTGAGGGACATGAGTCCAGGACGACATGACAGTTGTACTGTGGAAGTGGAACCAGGCTAAAGGAGTGCATAGAGCATGTCAGTCATAGTACACAGTTGAGGCTAGCACTTACCCCCTCCTTGCTGCTGTCTGGCCTTCAGCTGCCCATCCAGGTCAGGGAAGACCACCGCCAGGATCCGGAGCATTTGGGGTGTCAGGGTCCGGTGTCCGCCCCTCCTGCGAGGAGGCGACAGCTTCAGCTGGACCCTTGCGATCCTCCGGGTCCAGCCACGAAGGTCCTGCCACCTCTTTTGGCAGTTGCGGATCCTGCACCTGTAGACCCCCACGGATCTTACTTTCCGGGCGATGGTCAGCCAGATTTCCTGCTTCTGGTGGGCATCAACCTGTGAGGATGACAAAGTGAAAAGGCCATTACTACACATGCAACATTTCCGTGCATCACACAGTTGGATATACATGTCTCAATCACAGGGGCATATGATGTACACAGGCAGTGCAACTATGGCTATGAACAGTTTGCCAGCAGTTACCAAATGGTATCATTGCCTGGGAAGTCAAACCTTGTTGGAATGCACTGTTACTGCACTATACCTGTTCAGTGCATGTAACTACACACTCTAGGGGGTGCCAAGTACTCAGTGAGCATGCTAGCCAGTGGTGTGCACACTGTAAGTCTTGCTAGTCAGACAACATGCACAATTAGTAAGGCAGTGGACAGCACACTCACCTGCTCCCCTGATTTCCCATACAGCTTGCTGTACTGTGGAAGGAGGCTGTCCAGCAGGGCCTGGTTCTCCTCAGTGCTGAAGGCTGGGGCTCTCTCCACAGTACGTGCCATTGCAGTAGCCAGAGGATGCAGAGACAGCAGCAGTGGTGGTGGCAGATGTCGTCCTGGAGCATGTAGTGTAGGCAAGTGAGCTTTCAGGAGAACAGCTAGCATTATATGTGTGCTGCAGAGGCAGATACTGTCCCATGTGTCCAAAGTGATAGGTCCAAGTCGTTTGCATCTTCTGAATCTGGCCAATCCATGGAATTGCACCACTTATACACACCCACAGCATCCTTCAAAAGTTCAACTTCATGACACCCATGAATTTGCAACTGAATTCACTGCATCCGACTTGTTAAAGCTTCGAAAACGCGTCTGTTACCATGTCAGGCCATAGCCAATGCGTGCGCACCGATGGGACCATTGCTGTACAACGCGTATTTCGAAAAACAACACGCATCCGTCCACATCAGATGCAATGGCCTATGCGTGCGCACCGATCGGTCCATTGCTGTACAACGAGTATTTCGAAAAACAACACGCATCCGTCCACATCATATGGAATGGCCAATGCGTGCGCACCGATCGGTCCATTGCTGTACAACGCGTATTTCAAAAAACAACACGCATCCGTCCACATCAAATGCAATGGCCAATGCGTGCGCACCTATCGGTCCATTGCTGTACAACGCGTATTTCGGATGACAACACGCATCCGTCCACATCATATGCAATGGCCAATGCGTGAACACCGATCGGTCCATTGCTGTACAACGCGTATTTCGGATGACAACACGCATCCGTCCACATCATATGCAATGGCCAATGCGTGCACACCGATCGGTCCATTGCTGTACAACGCGTATTTTGGATGACAACACGCATCCGTCCACATCATATGCAATCGCCAATGCGTGCGCACCGATCGGTCCTTGCTGTACAACAAGTATTTCGGATGACAACATGCATCCGTCCACATCATATGCAATGGCCAATGCGTGCGCACCTATCGGTCCATTGCTGTACAACGCGTATTTCGGATGACAACACGCATCCGTCCACATCATATGCAATGGCCAATGCGTGAACACCGATCGGTCCATTGCTGTACAACGCGTATTTCGGATGACAACACGCATCCGTCCACATCATATGCAATGGCCAATGCGTGCACACCGATCGGTCCATTGCTGTACAACGCGTATTTTGGATGACAACACGCATCCGTCCACATCATATGCAATCGCCAATGCGTGCGCACCGATCGGTCCTTGCTGTACAACAAGTATTTCGGATGACAACATGCATCCGTCCACATCATATGCAATGGCCAATGCGTGCGCACCGATCGGTCCATTGCTGTACAACGCGTATTTCGGATGACAACACGCATCCGTCCACATCATATGCAATGGCCAATGCGTGCGCACCGATCGGTCCATTGCTGTACAACGCATATTTCGAAAAATGACACGCATCCGTCCACATCAAATGCAATGGCCAATGCGTGCGCACCGATCGGTCCATTGCTGTACAACGCGTATTTCTGATGACAACACACATCCGTCCACATCATATGCAATGGCCAATGCGTGTGCACCGATCGGTTCATTGCTGTACGACGCGTCCCTGTACAAGTCTCTCGCATATGTCACCATGGTTGTCACTGGTGAACGTATGCCAGCCACAATTACTTGCCAGGGACTCAGGGGCACACCTACAACACCACAGCCTGTCCACACTGTATCCTAAGGCATGTAAGGCTGCATTACCTGTGTGTGTATGGGGGTGAACATGTGTTTTTTTTTATGGCACTTGGGGGCAGCCACTCCCAGGCTGTGCATGTGTTCATGGGGACAGAATCCTTTGTGTGTTGTGCACATGACCACTGTGATGTGCAACTGTTCAGTTCAGGGCATGTGGCATGGTCACATTTCCAGGTTGTGTATGTGTATGTCATGTCACATACACCCTGAGTCCCATGTGGGAAGGTATGTACGTCACAGGGTGACCCATTGCCACAATAGTGATGGCCCTCCACAGTCTGTGTGCATGTTGTGTTTCAGATGTCTCTGATTCCATGTGCACAATGGGAGACAGTCTCCACATCCACGTTGTTTGTGCATCGACTTTGATGTTGTGCGTGTGTGTGTCACAGACGTCCATGTCTGTCCTGCAGAGGCAACAGGGGCCACTACCTGTGGGAGTCATGGTTGTTTTGCTGACGTGTACATGATACGCCATGTCATGCCAGTGTCCATGTGGCAATACAGGGTCCCTGGGAATCTACCTGTCAATGAGCTGTGATGCCTGTGGCACATCTATCCTCACTTGTCACTGTGGTGTGTGTTTGGAACGTGACAGCAGTACATGGGTACTGTGACACAGCCTAATGATTTCCCATAGCACAACCTGGAACTTGTTGTCAACACATGTTGAACTGTGATGTTAGATGTTGGCCATGTAGGTGCCATATATGTCCATACAGAACGGCACACACATCAAGTACTTGTGTCTCGTAATGATGTATCATGTGATATTGAGTATGGTCAATGCCACATATGTGGGGTGACTGACAATCTTTCTTTGTTCACCTATGCACTGCAGGGCACCACCTGTCCATTGACCATTCCCTGACCTTGCAACCATGGTTGAACGTGACTGCATCCGACGGTACCACTTCAACAGGCCGCTGATTGAGGAATTGGCGGTGCGGTTGGCCCCACATTTGCAACCTGGCCGGCCATACCCTACAGCGCTGACCCCCAAGATGAAGGTGATGGCAGCCCTACACTTCTTTGCCACCGGTACCTTTCAACACACTGTGGCGTCTGCTGGTGGGATGTCACAGACCATGTTCAGCCGTGTGCTACGCAATGTTTTGGAGGCAATGTTGAGATACCTGAACCAGTACATCTATTTCCCTAAACGTCAACAACTCACTGACGTCAAGAGTGACTTCTATGCTCTGGGGAGGATGCCACATGTCATTGGCTCCATTGATGGGACACATGTGGCTTTGGTACCACCACAGGCACATGAGCAGGCATACAGGAACAGGACACATTACCATTCTATCAATGCTCTGGTGGTATGTCTTGCAGATCTGAGCATCTCACATGTGTGTGCACATTTCCCCGGTTCTGCACACGATGCCTACGTGATGAGGAGTAGTCGCATCCCGAGGATGATGTCACAGATGCAGAACCAGCGTGCCTGGCTTGTCGGTGTGTACTGACTTTGTACCATTGTGTGTGTTCTGCAATGTTGTATTCCACCCTCTTTTCCAACTCAGCTAATGTGCAATTGTCTGTATGTAGGTGACTCCGGATACCCCAACATGCCGTGGTTGCTGACACCCTTCAGGAACCCTGTGACACCAGCCCAGATGCGCTACAATGAGGCACATGGTCGGACCAGGAGAGTGATCGAGCGGACATTTGGTCTCCTGAAGAGCCGCTTTCGCTGCCTGGACAAGACAGGAGGGGCCCTCCCATATGCCCCAGCAAAGGTGTGCAAGATTGTCATCGTCTGCTGCATGCTACACAACCTGGCAGTGCGGAAGGAGTTGCCTCTCATCCTGGATGACGATGACCAACATCCGCCACCTGTGGAGGATCCTGGCCTGGGCCACGATGCCAGTGATGATGATGATGATGAGGGTGATGTCCGCACACAGCTCATCACCAACTTCTTCAGCTGAATGTGAGTATCCAGAGATGTCATGTCAATGATTTGAGTTTGCATGATATGTGTTGGTGGTGCTCTGTTGCTGTTTGAGTGTGGCCATGTGCTACTTGACTGGATGCGTGCAGCGATGTGTCCTTACAGGTAGTCTGCACTCCCCAACAGTGTTGACATGCTAACTTGGTTTTGTGTAGGTATCTTGTGACATGTATTGGGCATGAGTATTGCAGTTCTGTCCTGTTCTTCAGTGCTTTTGACTGTGTGTCATGTCTGTCCTTCACAGGGTGCTTTCAGAGTTGTTTGGTCAACTCGGATCCCCCGACACCATGATTCAACTTCCAGGGTGGAAGCAGTCGTTTCCCTACAGGTGATGTGCCACACTCCCCTGGACTTTATTTCTTCTACACTTGGTGACTGTGTGGCCACTGCCACGTGGGATTACCTTGCATCTGTAGTGGAAACAACATGTTGCAAATGTGTAATAAACCTGTGCTTCACTTTTGGATGTGCGTTGTCTGTGGTCACACATCTGACTGACATTTGCTTACTGCACCTGTGGGCTAGTTAACACAGACTGTGAATAGGTGTGGTGTCTGTGCATTCCACTGTAGTTCCTGGCAACATCAGTGTAGGCGATGAGTCAGATGGCCCTGGTGTGTATGTGTTGTGTAGTCCTAGTGGTGTGTCTCCCTCATATGTGTCACGTCACCATGACTCACATGACGGTGTTGAACTTGCTGTAGCAGTTAGCATGCACAGTGTCATTTAGCAGATCATCATCTCCATGACAAAAACAACGTTGGAATCACAACAGAGGCAAGTATGGTGTATTAGTGAGTTTATTTACATACATGTGTGAGGATAGTGCACAGGATGGTGGGTGCTGTACATTGGGATTGGAATCCAAAGTTCCCAGATGAGTTGGAAGTGTTGGTAGCAGAAATGTCCTGAGTAAAGTCCACAGTCATCTGATACATTAGTCCAACTTAAACTCCCCATGTCATGTGGGAGAGTTGTGTTGCATTCGACAGGGTGAACAGTTTGCACACAAAGGAGAATTTCCAGAACAGGTGTTGGGTTCCTGGGGGATGTACATGGCCATCGGCCTCTCAGTTGTCCTTCCTCGGACGGCCCCTCTTCTTTCTGGGGGACCCTCATGTGCAGGCCGCTGCGGTGCAGAGGACTCTCTACCAGAGTCATCCTCCTCCCTGTGGCAGTTGCAGTTGTTGCGGCACCAGATGTTGTGGGCACACAGGGAGGTGTTGCCATTTTGGTGCTAATCTGGCGGAGGCATGTCAATATGTCCCTCTGCACCGCTGTCAGTTCTTCCAATGTGTCCCACTTGGACTCCATGCCAGACATGTGTGTCTCCACACGGGACATGTGTGTCTCCACACGGGACATGTGGGAGTCCAAGCGGGCATGATGGGCAGCCTGCTGCTGTTGAATGTCCTTGAGGATCCCCACTACCTGGCTGACCTCTCTGGTGCTATTCTGGTACGCATCAGCAATGCTTACCAGTTGTGGGTCATCATGCAGTCCAGACCCCTCTGCAAACAGCAACCTCTGCCTACCACCCCTCCCACCACCCCTGGCCACACGTGCGGGACCTGCGGTGGCACACACAGGTGACCCTAGGCCCCCTTGGGGGTTGGTACTGGGGTTGTTGTCCGTTGCTTCACGGTGGGCTGGGGTCCCTGTGCTGTTGTCATTGAGTGTCCTTGGTCTGTCCGTGTCGGCGGGGGTGGTCTGTGTGTTGGCAGATGTTGGAGGAATGGGTGCAGGGGGTACAGATGGTGGTCCTGCTGGTGCTGCATGATGACTCACACCGGAGGTGCCAGGTTGGTCTTCGCCATCCGATGAGGGCAGAGGCTGTTCCACACCAGAGAGCTCATGGGCCACCGGAGCCTGGGACAGAGACTCCTCCTCATCTGCTGCTGTGTCCCCATCATCACCTGTTTTTGGAAGAGACACACAGTGTATGTTATGTTTCTGCAGGCATCAATGGTTCAAACACATGACAGTTGTGACTGTACCTCTGGATGCGGCCCTGTACATTGCATTGTCCTAAGTTGTCACAGTCAGAGGTTGATATTGGTGTGGCGCATTGTCCTGCCAACGTGATGCTTTGCAATGTGGATGTTGAGGTGTGTGCATGACCAGCATTGGTGGTATTTGGTTGACATCCGGACCTCCTTCTCCCCCCAGCCCAGTTAGCCCACCATGAAGCATGCCACCCTTGCAGTGGGTACAGTTTAACTCTCAGGATGTCAGTCAGTGGTGTCCTGCTGTTGGTTGGTGCCCAGTTCCCAGCAGGGCCTGGTACTCCCCACAACAGAGGACCATTGTCAGACATCTTAGAAGTGGCTTTTCATTCCCTGTGAGGTGTGCATGCTTCAGTGTGAGCTTGCTGGGCCATGTGGGTGGGGGATGTTGAGCTGTGACTACCACTCCCATCATGCTATTGCCTACACCCCCCTTCCCAGCATGCCCATACTTCCTTCCTTTTGAGTCGACTTCACTGTGTGTGAGTGTGACAGCAATGGCAAGATGGCTGACAGTGGTGTCCTGCTGTTGGTTGGTGCACAGTTCCCAGCAGGGCCTTGTGCTCCCCACAGCAGTACCCAGTGTCAGCCATCTTGTCAGTTCTTTTCCACTCCCTGTGATGTGAGCATGGTTCAGAGTGGTGTTGATGGGCCAATTGTGAGGGTGACCAATATCTGTGTCTACAACTCCCATCATGCCATTGCCTACACCCCCCCTTCCCAGCATGCCCATACTTCCTTCCTTTTGACTCTGCTTCCCTGTGGGGTAGTGTGCCTGTGCTGACAGGATGGCTGACAGTGTTGTCCTGGCGTTTGTTTGGCTACAAGTCCCAAGAGTGTCCTTGTGCTTCACACAGCATAATCCAGTGTGGTTGTTCTTCGTGGGATATTTAATTAGAGTGTGAGGCATTGCATTCTCCCAGGTGAGTTGTGTGGAGTTTGTGTTAAGGGGGGGTGTGAGAAAAGCTGCTTGTGACTATGGTCAGAGCTGTCAGTCCTCCTTCCCACCCAGCCAGATATCCCACAATGGAACGTGCTTCCATTGCAGGGAGTGCAAGTTGGCTTTCAGGATGTCAGTCAGTGGTGTCCTGCTGTTGGTTGGTGCACAGTTCCCAGCAGGGCCTTGTGCTCCCCACAGCAGTACCCAGTGTCAGCCATCTTGTCAGTTGTTTTCCACTCCCTGTGATGTGAGCATGCTTCAGAGTGGTGTTGATGGGCCAATTGTGAGGGTGACCAATATCTGTGACTACAACTCCCATCATGCTATTGGCTACACTCACTTCACCAGCATACACAGCATTCCTTCCTTTCAGTGAGCTTCCCTGTGAGTTGGTGTTCTAGTGGTGGCAAAATATCTGACAGTGTTTGTTGGTTAGATTTGTGCCACTGCCTTGCTCTATTTGTTGTTAGGTTTGTACATGTCATGACACAGTTACATATCACAATGAGATGGCATGTATTGTCTTTATCTAACTAACATACACATCTTGGGATGATTATCTTTTGGTTGCTGTGGATTTGCTAAGGGTGCATGGTTTGACTATCCCCTTGACAGTGATGTGTGTGTATTGTCACACAATATTGGGTATATTGGTTGTGTACTCACCAGGCTCTGGGATGTTTGATAGTCCATATACGCTCACTGGTGGTAGGATGGCCCGCACCTTCTCCTCCCAGGGCCTGAGGTATAGTGGTTTGGCAGGAGGGCCACTGCCGGTGCGATTACTCAAGGTGTAATCCTTCTTTAGTAGGTCCTTGACCCTCCTGCGCACATCATACCACCTGTTCTGGATGTCTTCCTTTGTGCGCAAACATGGTGATTGTGCGTTCACCCTGTCGAAGATCCTCTCCCACATCTTGGTTTTCTGCGACATGGGGGTCTGTTGGACCAATGTACCAAACAACTGTGGCTCTACCCTGAGGATCTCATCTACCAGGACTTCCAATTCACTGTCTAGGAACTTTGGATTCTTCTTTGGGGGCATGGTGATGGGTGGTGGTGGGGATTGATGTGTGTGTGAGTGTGCAAGTGAGGGTGGGTGAGTGTAGGTTTTGCTGGGTGTATGTGAGGGTGCTACTTGGGAGGTGCTAATGGTGTGTGGCTTGTGTGATGGATGAGTTGTGGGTGTGTCTGTGTTTGCTGTCTGATGGTGTGCTGTGCTGGCAGGTCAGTTGAATTTGCAAAGGATCATGGTAGTGATTTGTGGCCTTTATATGGGTGGGGTTGTGGGTGTGTCTTTGTTCCATGTTTTTTCACCCCTGTATTTATTGACTTTGTCATTGCTTGTTTGGCCCTTTTTTTGTATTTTTCCTTTGTGGGTTTTGGGCATGTAGGAGACGTTCTTCTGACCGAGTAGGATGCTGAAGTTGGCTCGTGCGGGCTTCTCCGAGTCTTTCAAGCTGTGTTTCTGCTGGGTTTCATGTTCGGCGTACGCGTCGGTCGCGGAGTATTGGGTTGCTTCGGCTCGGTTTTGTATGCGTGTCGGTCATGCGGCTTGGGCTCCGTGCGACTCGGTCTGGTTTTACACGCATTGCATCGTACTGCGCGGGTCGGAGTTCGCGGGTACGTTTCTGTCGGGTTCATTCCTGGTGCGTGTCGGTCGGTTCTATTCGCGTAGTTTCCCGGCCGGATAGCTGGTTTCCGTGCGGTTCGGTCGTTCGGCTTGTGTTCCGTACGAGTCAGTCGTAATTCACATGCATTGCATCGTACTACGCGGATAGGGCAGCACCGGTACGTGTCGGTCGCACTATATTCCCGTACCGAGTCGGTCGGTACGTTTTCCGGCCCGAATCGGAATCGGCCCCTTTGTGTCTGTGTAATTTACAACACTTACACATCTTCTTCACTGCACTATTTATCACTACATTGAAGACGTCACAGGGCAGTTTCTTCCTCTGATATTTACAATCTAACAAGCGGTCAAGAAGGCCCTTTATTGCAATGCAATAGGTCTCGCTTTGCGAGACTTTAAGCTATTAGTATTGTAAATGACAATGCCTTTTATTTATGTTTTAAAAACCAAAACATAAATATAAGGCATTGCCATTTACAATGCCAATAGCTCAAACTCGCATGAATGTGAGACCTATTGCATTGCAAATGCTTGTTATTTTCTTAATCTGAAGATGTTTTCAGCCTACACTCCACTCCAATCTTGGCTATCTCTCGCTCTCTGCATCCTTGCAGCTATATTTCACCAATCCTGTTTCACTTACTCTTTTTCCACTGTTTGTTCCAGATTTTTTTTTTACTTTGTATAGGGGTAATTCCATCAGCGCTCCTTTTTTTCCTCCCCCTTTACAACCTCTGGCACCACTCCGGCCCCTATCCTGTGCTCTGCCTATGCCATTTCACTTACTGTGAATCAGTGAATCTGGTTTCTCCATACTTTTTTCTACTACTCCTTGATCCCACTCAGTGCCAATTTGAACAAGCGTTTGCAATGCAATAGGTCTCACATCACTAAAGGTTTAAGGTATTGGCGTTGCAAATAATAATGCAACGCCAATAGTTCAGACTTTCAGTAATGTGAGACCTATTGCATTGCAAATGCTTGTTATTGTTGCACTCTGCGCTTAGGAACGTTTACGTTTTATTGACAGAACTTGGGCACGCGCTCACAACAGAACTTTTTACAGAGGGCAGACATGCTCAAATAATTTTGAACTTTTACGTTTCTGGTATAATTTTTGCTCTCATTGCTACTTGTGACTGACTGCTGTTATACACTGAATGTGCCTTATGCTAATTTATGTTACAAGCACTGCATGAATTCTAAGCATTGCTAATGATGTATGGCACATAGTTGTAGATCGAGATAAATCTACTCTCATTAGTCCTCGGTGAGAATGTGAATGTCAACATTTTCTTTTGTTTTCCTTGAGTTTCTTCATATTTATTTGTTATGAGCCTTATTTCTTGGGCCTTGATACCTTGTTGAGTGTGTTGTAAATCATAACTGAAGGTAAGATACTTTCTATAACTGGATCCTAGAAATTATGTACTGTGGATTGAGACATTAGCAAGATAGTACGGAGAGGCCCCTTGGGCAACAGGTGATTATACATATCAAGGATGTATGGTGTGTTGTGAATGTGGTGCAGGGGCGCAACTAGACCCGAACTGCGGGCGGAGGCTAACACTCCCAGCCAGGGCTGGCCCTAGCACTGGTTGCACATGGTGCAACAGTCTTTTTTGAAGCCCATACCCCGTTTCCTCCTTCTCCATGAACTCCCTCACTACCACTCACCAACAATGCAACTCATCTCTCTATAGCACCTTTCTGACGAACATTTCATTTTTTTATTGCGCTACTCATAGTTTATCACACTCAGTTCTGTGATCTGCATGGTACACATTCTTTGTAGCAGGCACTTTAACCCTCTGAGCTGTGTGGGTGGCAGTAGTGCCCATGTGAGTGCATGGTGAGGGATGCGACAGTGTGAGAGTAGGGTAAGAGGAGTGACTGCAGGGTGAGTGAGGTGACCATATGAATTTGACTTCGGATGTAAGTGCAGAGTGGGATGAATGAATGAATGGTTAGTGATGGGCTTATTTGAGTGAGATTGCAGATTGAGCAGTGAGGGGGACAGGTGAGTGAAGTGTCACATGACTGCAGGGTGAGTAGTGTGCTTGTGTGACTGCAGGGTGAGGTACAGGGTGAACAGCATAAGTGCATTGTGAGTGCAGAGTGATCACTGTGAGTGCAGGATGAGCGGGTGAATGGTGTGAGTGCATGGTGATCAGTGTGAGTGTATTGTGATCGCTGTGAGTGCAGGGTGAGCGTGAAAGTGAAGGGCGAGAATGAGGAGTGTGTAGTCTGAATGTAGGGTGCATTGCCAGACACTTGAAGTAAATTAGCATGTTATTGACGGATCACTGATACAACATCGACTCTCATAACATCGGACTACAGAATTATGACTCAATAATATCGTAAACAAAAATATCGACTCACACTACACAAAATAGGAATAACACTAATATTGAAAAAAATAGTGTTTACAGAAATCTCTATGATAAAAATATTGACAACAAAAATATAGAACACTTAGGGGCCCATTACGATACCCGGCGTAAAAAAATCCGCCAGGCATAGAAGCGGCAAAAATCCGCCCGCACACACCGTCTGAACACCGACCGCGCCATTACGATTACACAAACCGAAAACCGCCATCGGCGGAAAAATCCACACAAGATACCGCCCGCCATCGTCCGAGTCGGAGTCAAACCGCCCGCCACGGACGGAAACACGCATGACAACACAAAACCGCCCGCCCTCACGGCCGACACACCGCACGTGAGATTACGATCGCACCGCCATGAGCGCGGGAAAACTACAAATATACCGCCCGCCAGCGCAAACAACGCCGATGAGAATCGACACGGCAGAAGCCATGGCGCCCACGTCCCTGCACAGAAACCATCCGCTGACAAAACCAATCGCACACAACATGGCCAACAAGTCCACACAGCAAGGCACGCACAAATACACAAGCACAGCACACATCCCGAAAACACCCCCCCTGGACTAACAAAAACTACAAAGGCCAGAACCCCAGACACAACACACCTGAAAACAACAGACCATGAGGACACACCCACATAGGTAAGTACAAAAGCAGCACTCCCACAGACCACAACCCCTTGCAACATTGCAAACTAGAGAGGAGAGGAGAGGACACAGTAACACAGCAAGGACAGCAGCACACCACAGAAACGCACACATCACAACCACCACCACCACCACCACCACCAAACACCGGCACCACAAACCCCCTGCACATTACACAACACACACCGGACCAGCACCACAAACACCATGGCACCACAAAGAATGCCCAAGTTCACGCCCATTGAGCTGACGGTCATGGTCGACGAGATCATCAAGGTGCACCCACAAATCTATGGGAACCTGGTCCAGCACACACCACTAGCCACCAGAAAGAGAATGTGGAACCGGATCGTAGACCAGGTCAATGCAGACGGGACCCTGCCCAGGAACAGAGTTGAAATCAACAAACGGTGGAATGACGTCAAGAGCCTGGTCAAGAAGAAGGAGAGCAAGAACAGAGAGCTGGCTGCCGTCACTGGCGGAGGGAATCCCGCGCTCTTCAAGACCTTCAAAGCGTGGGAGGAGAAGGTGCGAGTCATCATACATCCGGAGATCCTCGCCGGATTAGCAGGGGAGTGGAGGCTGGTAAGTACAAACTAATGTATACCAGCACACCGCTATGTACTCACATGCACTACCACCATGCCACAGCTCCCAGGGACAAACACCCCCATGTCCAGCACACAATACACAACACATCACACACACATGCAACAGACACCACCACACACAGCCCAAACCGAACAACTGTAAGATACGTGGGGGCATGTGTACACTCAGCCAGCCACGTAACCACCAACAGGTCCCCAAGTATGCCAGAAGCGCCACAACGAGCACCCACCACACCCATGTGTCCGCCATAGCTGCACTAACCGACAAGTAACAGGTAAGTGGCAGGAACACAAAGTGCAGTGGGTGGGAGGGTGGACAGCCCAAGTACAACACACACAGGCCCCTAGTCCCACAGCACAGCAAGGAGGAGCATCCCCCACACCCCACACCCACGTGTCAGCCACCGCAGTGCACACCGACAGCCGAAAGGTAGATATCACGGTCCACAACAATCGGTGTCAGTGGGTGTCCAGCCACCACCACGACCCACAACACCCCCCACCCCCACAGACCTGCAACATGGAGCACCCCCGCTTAGAACCATGTGGTATCCAGTACAGTGCACGCCCGAACAACCTGCAGGTGGGAAACTGGACAGGGCTGGATTACTGGAGGCATGAGGACCGTAACATGACCAACACATGGGACATGTCACGTAGCAGACGAACACGCAGCACCGCCCACCGTCACGAACAAGTGAACAATGTGCACACGGACATGAACCACAGACTCACACCTCACATGACCCATCACAGACACAGCAACACCCAAGGAGCCACGTCTGCATGCCCAAGCCACACTGAATATAGTACCACACGGCAGCCACTGTGCAACCCATCACACACAACCGAAACACCATTGAAGTCCTGTCCATGTAGCCCCTACTGCCTGTCAACCACACACCCCACAACTACGCCTATGTAAGACAAACAACACTAGACGCAACAGAGCGGAACAACATAAATGCACACGAACACCACTGAACCCATCAAACACACAGACACACCATGCACATACAACATACCATCCATCCCATCCGTCAGCCCCAGTCTCATGAAAGGCATGTCATCCGCACAGCTGCCACACATACAGCAGTCACGCTAAGATACATGCCCATGACCAACCATGTGCCAGAAGTCAATGAAGCGCACGCCACACTGTGAGCAACAACACACAACATGGGCCACACCCCCCCGAGCACTGCAGTGATGCACATGGCACAGGGCAGCACGCACACCAAGGAGATGGGACAACTGCAATACGTTGGCTGGCACACAACCATCACTCACTCATAACGATGCGTCCAATGCCATGTCCAGTAATCACAACAGACAGCAAATATGCAGGCCATGTCAGGCATGCACACACCTCAGACCATGCACTGTCATGCTGCCACAACACATGTCACGTTCGGCACCCATGGCTCACAGCATGTACCCCAAAAGCATATTCCCTCCCAAATGCGAATCTGGGGCATGGCCCCCATGTTGCCATATGCGTTCCTAAGCGTCCCATTTGAACACCAAAAGCAAAGTACAAACCAGACCCAGGATGGGCCAGGAGCCCGCATACACCAGAGACACAATAAGTAGGGGCACAGCAACACACCCATCGGCATGGCCAATCCGTCCCATGCCACATGTGCACAGCACACAGTCCCATTGCCAAGCACACACAACTACAAATGGTACAGCCACACACACGCCTCCGGGAAACCCATGTACGAGATTGCACGAACTGTTAATGTCAGACGACAAATACATACTTCGCCAGGTGCAACACAATAACAAATCTCATTCTCTCCACAGGTGACGAACTGCTGGATGCTGGGGATGGAGACAGCAGCCAGCACAGCCAGCCTACAAGCCCCCAACGAGGACACACGGATGTGGAGGATCTGTCCTCCTCTTCGGACACGGACCACCAAGCAGGCCCATCTGGTGTGGCAGGGCCCAGCCGCTCCCCAGGACCCCTCCTACCCACCAACCCATCATCCAGGGCTGCTGAACATTCCCAGCCCCCTGCTGCCACTGTCGTTGCGGCCACACCCACGGACATTGCGGCCACACCCACGGTCATTGCGGCCACACCCACGGTCATTGCGGCCACTACCACTGCCGCAACCGCCACCATCGCCGCACCGACCACGACCGCTGCCACCACCACCACGTCTTCGCTGGCACAAGCCCCAGCGCAGGTGGTGGCCCGGCCGACTGGATCCACCCTGGGAGCCACAGCGAGGACCGTGGTGAGCAATGTGGCTAGTGGGCAGGCCGGTGGCAGCAGTACCGGTAGGAGGAGCAGGCTCAGGGAAACGCAAGTCTCCCCTGGGAGCCATGCCCTGCCTCAAATGGCCAGAGTCCTTGGGGCCTATGAAGAGGCCCAAGGACAATAGGCCAGGTCTGCTTCAGACACGCGGGAGGTGCTGGGGGTGCTGAGGTCCATGGACGCCCGTATGGGCCAACTCGTGGACCTCATGGGCCAGCTGGTGGTGAGGTCACAGCCAGGGACAGCAGCTCCACCACCGCCACCACCTGCCGGGACGCAGGGTCGTGAAGCTGTGTCCAGTTCCCCTGCGTCCACAGCCAGTGAGCACACCTCAACCACCAGCAGGTCGCAAGCAGGCACCCCCCCTCGCAAACGTGGAAGGGGCCGTCCGAAGTGGAAACAGATCTCACGGGAGGACTTCGCACGCTCCAGACGCAAGTGAGGCAGCCAGCCCTCCTTGACCACCCACTGCATTGACTTGGACTACGATCCCACTCCACACAGCCATCTGGATGGCATGTGTCTGTTGGACCATGGACATAGAACCAGTGGGTACACCCTGAGCATCACGCAGCCATGACCGACAGCTCATTGTCACTGCACGCACCACTTTTGTCATCACCTTACACACAATCACATGTCACAGTTTGAAATAAATGCACCTCTTACACAAACTGCTGTTTGTGCCCTGTGTTTTATTTGTACGGAATACAACGGCCACCTTGGGCGGAAAGGCACCTGATGCGTGGCATGGCAATGGAACCGGAGGGCCTGTAGGGACCTAGGGGTGGGAGACAGAACAGGAGCACATTCAATGAGTGTGTCACACACCCATCACACAGTACATGTCAACAACTACAAGCAATGTACACACATCGCACAGAGCAATAGGGCACAATGCCACAGCCACCAACAGTGGCATACTACCCTGGCCATGGAGCGTTGACACACAGCACGCAGTGAACAAACGGCCACCCTGACACAGCACACACACACCTGCACAGATACAGCCACATCAGCCGTCGTACATGGACACTCACCGTCAAGTGAAGTAGTGGGCGATGAGCTGCTGCCGCACATTACCAGCTTCCTCCTCTCCGCTGTCCTCCTCACTCGAGCTGTCCTGGTCTGCGGGCTGGGGCCCTGGTTGATCTCCGTCATCCACGATGAGGGGGATCTGCTTCCGAATGGCCAGATTGTGCAGCATGCAGCACGCCACCACTATCTGGCACACCTTCTGTGGGGAGTACGCCAGCGCACCCCCGGTGCGGTCCAGGCACCTGAACCTGGACTTGAGGAGGCCAAAGGTACGCTCGACCACACGTCTGGTCCTCCCATGTGCCTCATTGTAGCGATCGTCTGCTGGGGTGCGAGGATTCCTCAATGGACTGAGCAGCCATGCCCCATTCGGGTACGCAGAGTCACCTGGGTGTGAGGGACACAGAGAACCGTTGCTATTCCAACTGGACAGGGGACAGCATCGCACAACCAGCACGCTACACCACTCCACATACTCACCGACAATACAGCCACGATCCTGTTGCAGATTGGACATCAGTCGTGGCAAGATGCTGTTGCGCATTATGTGTGCGTCATGGGCCGAGCCTGGGAACTTTGCACACACGTGGGTGATCACCATGTCCGCAAGGCACACCACTTGCACATTCAGGGAGTGCGTGTGCTTCCTGTTGCGGTACAGGTGCTCAGTGGCCTGTGGTGGAACAAGGCCGACATGTGTGCAGTCAATGGCTCCAACGACGTGTGGGATTCTGCCAAGGGCATAGAATGCACCCTTCACTGCCGCCAATTCACGAGCCCTGGGGAAGCGGATGTACCTGTTTCGGTACAGCATCATGGCTGCCAGTACATCCCTCAGCACCTTGCTGAACATGGGCTGGGACATCCCTCCTCCACTGCCCACTGTGTGCTGGAATGACCCAGTGGCGAAGAAATGCATGGCGGCCATCACCTTAGCCGTGGGGGTGACAGCTGTCGGATACACCCTGCGGGGACGGAGATGGGGTTCCAACATGGCACACAGTCGATGCAGGCTTGGCCTGTCCAGCCGAAACTTCCTAATGACCTCTGTATCGTCCATGTCCGCCAGCAATTGGTATGGGCGGTCAATGTTCGGTCTCCGCCTAGGGAAAATGGCAGTGGACACATGTCAAAGCAACACAACACATAGCAATTTCGCATACACATCACTGACATGACTGAGCAAGCACATGAGCCACAGCCCAGCTGTCAAGCTGGGACGGCACGGCCACAATACACTTACACAGGTCTCCCAACAATGGCAATGGCTAGTGATACAAACCACTGCCATGTGCATGCACATGGGGATCTAGGCCCCAATGACTTGCGGGGCGTGCTGATGGGGACTGACTGCATATTCGTCAAGCGGCAACGCCACGGCAACATGAATGTCTGCTGAGCATGGAACTGCTTCCGAGGCTGGATGAGTATGGCACACGACGACGACGATGTGGGCACAGGCTGAGCGGCCAAAACAAGTGGGACCTGTGGCACGAGGGGATATGAGACAGTAGTAGGTGTCAGCACTGCACCCTATGTACAGCACTGTACGGATCACACCTCCCGAAACATTGACAGGTGTCCACATTGACAGCCCCATGCCAAGACGGCTGTGTGCTTGCAGTCACACGTCACAGGTGAGAGGTTACATTGCACGTGCCAGGTGGCAGACGTACATAGTGGGAGCTGGCATGTGTGTGCATGTGTCTCCTGTTCAGGATCCACCAGATGGGCGCTGACTCTGTACTGACCATTGGACACAGCATGTTCCGTGGAAAGCTTGTGTGTGTGGGATGGTGGCACTGGATGTGCCTCCGTTGGGTGGGGGGCCATGCACAGGGCGGGTACGTCGATGATTGCGCATTGTTGGTCACGGTGGGTGCACCCACTAAGATGTGTTGCCCTGTGTTCAATTCCTATGTCCGCATGATGATGGACTGTAGATGTGGGCAGACTACACATTGGTCGATGTGCTGTCTATATGCATGTGCCTTCACACCAGGCACAGCTGCCCCTGCACATGTGACCCCTGCTGGACTCGCTGCTGGGTCTGTGGAGCTGATGCACCTTCTGTGCGTGGGGCGGACAGCTCTCCTCACTTCCCTCATTGCGCATGTCATGACTTTGCCGCAGGTGACATGGATCATGGAGGGCCCACATGTACGCGTGGGTAGGCTACACATGATTGTTCACTGGTCGCCACCCCCAGTCAGTGTTTCGAATGGGAAGGTTGTCGTGCTGGTGGTATATTCGATGTGGCGGATGGGCGGGCCTAGGTGCGGGCTTACATTCCGGACATGGGGGGTAGTTGGATTGGCGACTAGTTGCAGTACACACGGGACACGTCTCTTCCTTTCCACATCTGGGTCATCCCTTGTACTCACTGACAGTGATACAGTCATCTTCGCCCCAGCCCTCATGTCCTCCCCTCGCTCCCCCAATATGCATGTGCACCTGCGAGGCTAGCGCTTGCACAGGCAGCCCCAAGCTCGCACCAGAGAGGGCAAGGAGTGTATGTGTGGGTCCAGTTGCACGAGTGGGCTGTCTCAGGGTATGATGTGTTGTGGGACGCCGTCCACCTGCGTGGTGCCCCAAATGGAGACCCGGTCTGCATGGACTATGCATCACAGTCTTCGCCTTCCGGATCCGCCACCTGCGACACCCAGTGGCTGTGGCTGCCCTTGCGGCCAGGCCGCGTCCGTCTGTGACTGATGGCCCACACATTTACTCTTTGGCCTCTCTGGGGAGGGCTCGGGGTGGTGGCGCACGCGCTTGCACTTAGTCGCAATGGCATGTGGCG